>OV884011.1:14928435-15561024 GCA_930367205.1 Acanthosoma haemorrhoidale | reverse complement strand
TTTTTGTTTTTTTCAGAATAGCAAAAATGAGAAGTAGGAAAATTGCTTGTATCAAAATAATTTTGTAACTCTCTAGACATATCAGAATAAATATCTTCAGTCCTAATATTGTATAAAAATGAATCTGTATCAGTATAACATAAAGTAACATTTTCTATACCATATTTTTTTAAGAAAACATTGTAGTGGTAATGATACATCAAAACTTTGCTCAAGTCTAACACTGAGAATCCCACATACAACGGTTTATCAAAAATAATGCTTTCTTTTTCCAACTGAACCGCTGTAACATTATCAGAAAATATAATCCTACCTTTAAAATTTGGTTTATTAACTTGTCGAAATAATGAATTTTCATTTGTCACTATTTTTAAATCATTTCTGTTACGCATGTTTTCCATAAATTTGCCAAAGCAACTGTTATTCATTAATTTGTAAAAATCAGACTCGAATGTATTTTTTGCTGATGCTCTCATCTTTGAATTAATTTCTATATATGGTGCCAACCAATTCTTTTGTTTAAACTTTAATACTCTGTGAATTTTTGAAATTTTTACCCCAAGTTGTAAAGCTTGTTTTAAATTGATATAATGTACTATATAACGTGTTTGGGTGATAAAGTCGTTAATAGCTTAACAGTTTTAGTATTAGGCGGATTATTTTTTTCAGGTAAAAATGGTAGTTTATCATGAATTTCTGCTGGGTATTCAATATCAACATCAAGCACATAACCGGTTTCTGAATCGTTTTCAAGATTTAATAAATTTAATGTTTCGTCAGTCCACTCAAATTCGGCATATGGCAATGGAAGTTTCATGGCATAACCGTAAAGATTATTAACATCAACATATAATAAATAATTACTAGGTTTAGTGGAATCATACTCATTTAAATATTTGTTGTTAGCTTTGGCATATCGGGAAACGACTTGACAAATACCTCCCCTTATTCCCTTTTCAAAAAACTGAACTATATCAATATCTTTTATTACATCTAATTTGATTTTTGTATATTTCAACATTGCATTCCAAGATAACTGTGGCAAAGTAAAAAACCATGCAGGATCCAATTTATAAATTTGTTGACAGACTAGTCGGAAGGTTTCGAAAACTTCACACAAGAGAATTACATCTGTTTTTACATATAATTCTGCATAATCTTTTAATGTTTGGATTTTAAACGTTTCCCAGACATTTTTTGCATGCTCATAGTCTACATCGCTAATGGATTTTTTTGTTAAATCATTAACAAATGAATTTTTAGAAGGTAGTTTTGTTTCATTTAGACATTCAAACGAATTAAAATAATTGTATGGAAATACACCTTTCCTTGTTAGCAATTTAATTTTGTTTTCATCATTAATAATATTAGCCATATTTGGAAAAATTTCAATAATTGATTTCGATTTATTTTTTAAATTGTTCACTAATGTATCCAAACTTGATGAAAGAAATTTAAACGAGCCAACAAATAGTATTTTTGTCCTATATCCTTTAAATTTTATGCTAAAACTTATATATTTTTCAGTATTACTAGGAATTACATGAACCTTTTCACATTGGCCCAAGAAAGGGATTATAAAATGAGAATCATAGCCTTGTAAGTTGTGCATAAAAACAGGTATAAAATCAGGTTTTTTCGCCCTTAAATTACATGCATTATGTGCTGGTCCAATAAATTTTCCTGTCATGTGGCAGTGATGACGCACTCGATCGTGTTCATCTAAAGGGTATTGACATAATATGCAGACTTTAGCAGAATAAAAGATTGTTTTATCCCTTTCACTCATTTCTTCCATTGGAAGAGGATTACTATATATTTTATCGGCTTCGACAACTATAGATTCAAGTTTTTCTAAAAAAACTAGCATACAGTTTTCTCCCGTATAAACAAACGGTTTTAAATGGAACATGTTAGACTTTACCAGAAGTGAAACAGAATCCTTGGTAGACTCTCACTACCTTCCTGACTCCATCCGCCTTTCTAGGCATTCCACACCCCATATCCTTCTCATACATCCTTCAAATAGGGGTCTCCCCTTAGTGAAAGGCACTTTCCAGCCAAAAATAATTTTCCTTATTTTTCCCACATTCCTATTTTTTATAATTTTGAGAGCTTAGAAAAAAAAAAAAAAAAAAAAAAAAAAAAAAAAAAAAAAAAAAAAAAAAAAAAGTGAAACAGAAAATGCACGATGCTCATGTACAGCTTTATTCCAAGACTATTCTCCGACCTTCAGCCACCACCAATGCCCGTCAGATGGAAACACTGCTGGACCGCCGAAGCTTGGCGAATGAAAGACATCATAGAACCAGAGGACTGACGGACCTACACCCAGCCGAGAGATCGAGGCCGATCTCCCGCCCGACTCAACCGACGCCACATTACCCCATCTACCTGTGTAAGCAGGGTTGATCTTCCGGCCGATTAGGCCGACTCACTCAGGCCCCAGGCGGGGCGGCCGGCCAGGCTTCGCCTGGCCTACAACAAACCATCGCCTAGGCACCCCTAGGCTTAATCCTTGGTAGACTCTCACTACCTTCCTGACTCCATCCGCCTTTCTAGGCATTCCACACCCCATATCCTTCTCATACATCCTTCAAATAGGGGTCTCCCCTTAGTGAAAGGCACTTTCCAGCAAAAAATAATTTTCCTTATTTTTCCCACATTCCTATTTTTTTATAAGTTTGAGAGCTTAGGGGAAAAAAAAAAAAAAAAAAAAAAAAAAAAAAAAAAAAAAAAAAAAAAAAAAAAAAGTGAAACAGAAAATGCACGATGCTCATGTACAGCTTTATTCCAAGATATTGATGGATTAGGAGCGGGCCCCGAAATTGGTATTAAAAGAGATTCAATATCTGCATAAACTACGATTGGAATGGGTTGAGTATATTCCACATGCTTAAATTCGATTTTCTCTTCTTTCGGAAAGTCAGATCGAATTGGTTTATGATTACAACAAAATAATTCATGTTCTTGCTTTCGCTCATCACCATTTTCCCCAAACTTGTTTACATACGCCTTCGGAAATGCAGTCAGACATCTGCGACAGATAGTATATGCACATTTCTTCAAAGATATTTGAGAACTTACTAATCGTGAAAGATTTGTGATCAAACAATAGTGAGAATTTTCTCCATTTTCTAAAAACAATAAATCAATCATTTTATCATAATTTTCCTTTTTACTAATTCTAATTGGATACACATTATTTTTCTCGTCTAAGCCATAAACATTTATAGACACGTTATTTAAATTTTCAAATCGTTTTATATCCTTTATTGGAGTCGGGAACGATAACGAATCAAAGGAATATGGGGTTTGAATATTTTCATATTTGTTAAAGTAATTTGATCTAATATCATCACTAAGTATAGTTAAACGGAAGCAATCATTAGTATTATTTTTTACATTTATAACACAACGTTTGTCCTTAATTTTTTTAGGTAATTCAATATATTGAGATCCTCCAAAAGGTTTATATTTTGTTAAATGTAAGCAGATATAATTTGCTTACATATACATCCAACCTGAACCTTTTTTTTCAAACTCGTCCTGTTCCGCTAAAATTTTTTCAAAAGTTGTTTCAATATAATTTTCGAGGTTTATGCTATTATCTATCGTACTACTTTTCGATTTAAAGTTAAAATCCGTTCTTTCACTAATAGTGTTTCCGTTTTTCTTAATATATGTGCATTTTAACATTATATTTATTTTGTAAGTTTTCCATTCGTCAACATAAGAATATAGTAAATTTACTAAGAGTTCTTTTTTATTGTTTAAAAAATCGGTAGCTGCTAATTTTTTATTATCGTTAGGAATGTATACGTCCTCAACCGCGTTTCCTAAAGAAGCTCTAATAATCCCGTTTTCTTCAGCAATCGTCTTCTCTCGCATCTGTCTGCAGAACATACTATATTTTCTTTTTTTATTGGGAACCTCCATTGTGCTCGCGTTAGGTGTATCATTCCTACTAACCCCATTAGCAACTTTACAAGTTAATTTATGTTGATCAAAATTAAACTTTCTATTAAATTCTTTGTCACAGCCTTGACAAAAGAAAAACAACCATTTACACCTGTGTCTTCTATTTGCTACAAATATTCCACATTGTTCACATAAATAATTATTTGCACTGCTTTTACTACTCATTTTTACTCTTAACACTAAAATATACAAAGCCAAAACCAAAATAATAAAAAATATCAAAAACCTCATAAATAAAATGCGTCAACTATTCGAATTTAATGTCATATGCATTTTTCTTTTTTCCAAGGTATTGCAATTTCAGCTCCCCTAAAAACGAGAATAATCACTTAGCTACTTAAAAAAATATTATATTTATTATATATTTAAATATGCTCTACCTCTATAGCTTGCTAATTCTTCCTCAGTGAACGCATATGTATATCGTTTTGGTAGGAAGGTTCGCAGTTTTCCTTCTTCATCATCTTCTAATATGGCCTCAATGGAAGGACCATATTCTGTCTCCTTTTTGGTCAGTTTTATTATCTCGTATGCCCATCCAATAGTCAATTCGCTAATGTTCTTATATGTAGGATTAATCTCGTTTATTTTTTTAAGGAGAGACATCTAAAAATCATATTATTTGCTTAGGTATATAGTGGTGCAATTAAATAAACATATAACGATTCAAAGAAAAATAAAAACTTACTTACAATGGATGCAAGGAGATTCGAAGCAGCTATGGTTGCAAAGAGAACTGAAGCAGCTAAATGAATAAAGGTATATATAATATGCGAGATGTGTGGTTGAGGATGGGATTGGGTTTGCTGGTTGTCGGGATGAGCGGAATGCTGGGGAAGAGAAACTTGTGGACGAGTAGTGGGCAGTGCCTGTGACTGCTCTCTGTTCCGAACGTCATCAGCAAAAGAGACTACCTAGAAGCTACCTGGGACTGGCTTCTCTTCTTCTGGCCGAGGACGTTGCTCGCTCCTGGGCTTCAGAATTCTATAAGCCTCGCAGCCCTTGTAGTTGGCCGAATAGTCTTGCTGGCAGAGCACGCATACAGCAGGCGATTTCAGGGGCTTTTTGCACAATTCGCTTTTGATGCCCACTACATTTTACACACCTGGGAGGGTGGTGGCAGTACGATTTTGTGTGCCCATATGCCTGGCAATTATGGCATTGGACGATGTCTCGTTTGGGGTAAGGTTTTTCGACTTGTAATCTTGTGTAATACAGGTGTGTTAAGTCGTATATTTTCACCACGCCAGATGTCCGCTCCAGATCTACAAAGAATGACGGTAATGCCGTTTTGTTGTCTGTCCTCACGTAAAACGTTGGTTATTTGGCGAACTTTGAATCCCAGAGCTGATAGTTCGTCTTCAATTTCATCAGCTGGTGTGGTTGGGTGCAGATTTCTAATCACTACTCGTAACGATCTTTTCTGCTTTAACTGGTAGGTATGGAAGTCGGCGTTGGTTTCTTCCAAATACTTGATGATCGCTCGATAAGTATCGGGAGTGTCTAGGTAAATTTTCGTATCCCGAGAGCGATTGAGGCACGTATATTTTCCGGTACCTAGAATTTTGCTCATTTGTGAGCATAATAAATTGAAATTGCTAATATTCCTTACGAATATAGCAGGCGGCTTGGGCTGTGTTGGTGTTTTGATGACTTCCATGTCATCAGGTTGGCTATTTCTTAATGCTTCGAAGCTGTTAGGCGTGAAAAATGGAGATTCGTCTACTGTTTCTGGCAGTGGTGGTAGGTCTTCCATAGAGCTGGCGGCAGATGAATTTATTGAAATGTTTCTGTTTGATCTTCTAGGCTTTAGCTTAACAGGCGATGGGGTCAGAGTTGGCCCTAAAGACCTTGTTCTTTTTTTTTTATTATCAGACATTATCTGTTGATAAAATCCCATTTTATTATAAACGGGTTTTTGTTAGTAAGAAAAAAATAAAAATAAAAAATTGGTAGCGCGGTGGGATTTGTTCCCACAACTTCCAGTGGTGAGTCACCGGTCTTGGCTCTGAGCCACCAGACCGTCTGGCTCAGAGAGCCTCTTACTTAGTGTTAACGCCGATACGTGAACGGCTAATGGCAAGCCAATAAGGCCGACTTCACTTTTTATGCTTCCACACAAATTTAATAAGAGATTTACTCATGTCTTGAGGGCTCCCTTGTGACCAGCTCACGTAAGTTGCCTGCTAGGACAATTTTGTGGATGAACTGTGGCCTAAAAACGGTAGTATACAGTATTTGAAGGACGAGCGAAATAGAGAGATGTTGTATAAAGGAGAAGAATGTAATGCTAATTTCAGAAGTGCACCGTGGTATGGGCATTACAGAAAATTTGGAAGTTGAATTGTATCCAATGGAAATCGGGGTGTTTATACATGGTTCAATAACGTCGGTTGATGTGGAAAGGTCATTCAGCCGTTATAAATCTAACTTGAGGCTTGATCAGTGTAGGTTTTTATTTGAAAATCCATGCAGTTCCATTTACTTTTAAGTGAACTACAGCTTTTATTCTGTTTTTTGTTTCTTTCTTTACGTGTGTTCATATTTTCTATGAAATTTTCGAACTGCGGCCGCCAAACTTTCATTATTTTTGAGATAATGTTCAACAATAAAGACACGTTTTTCTATCGTGTAACGCTCCATTTTACTAACCCTAAACTGTCAGCTATCAAATTGTTTTTTTTTTTTAGGGTTGGCAGCACTTTACTGCACAAATGATGGCAAATTCAAATCTTGCGTTAATTCTGAGACACCCTGTTGTGTTCATAAATTTTTCGCCACTAGACTTACAGTAATTGCATTAAGGTTTTTACATATTTGGGGATTCTTTCAATTATATTTTATATTATGTAATAGGTTAAGAAGAAATCTTTTAAATAAATAACTGTTTATTATGTTAAAATATCTCAGGGTTTGTGATAAGTCTGATGTATACATAAGGTTCCTCTTTAAATGTTTTATAATTACACTTAAATATAAAAATGGTTATGGCTAAGGGGCAGGCCCTTCCACTGCCTCATGGGTATTTCCAGAGCATACCTGGGTTTATTACAGGGGTACCTGGTCACAAACACTATTCCCATTAAAAATTAAAAAAATATTTAAGATAAGTCCTTTTTTAAACTCAGTACAATTCTAATTCAATCAAATAAATAATTAATTTGCTAATAATGAGAATCATTACAATATATATGTACATATGTTTTTGTTTTTTTAATGCATATAAATTCCCAGCGCTAGTTATGACTCTTTACATGATATCTCAGAAATGTTGCCAATATTTATATGACTTTTCCGATCATCTCCCTGAAGATCTAGGTCATGTGTTCTTCCCAATTTTAAGCTCGTCTAAGACCCCAGAAGTTTTATCATCTGAATGCCGAGCCTTTAAATGTCTCTTTAATGACTTCGCTTCTGATCCTGCATAACTGCAATGAGGGCACTTATGTGGCTTCTCTCCCATATGAACAGCCCGAATATGTTTCTTTAATTTACTAGACGTAACACTTTTATAGCTGCAATCAGGGCACTGATGAGGCTTCATTTCTGTGTGAACAGCCCTTGTATGTTCTTTTAATTGACAGGCTCTAGCTGTATTATAGCTGCAGTGAGAGCATTGAAAGGGCTTTTCTCCTCTATGGACAACCATTACATGAGTCTTTAATTCATAAGCTCTTACAGTTTTATAACTGCATAAAGAATACACATGAGGCTTTTCTCCTGTATGGACAGCCATTATATGGGTCTTTAAACCATCAGTTCTTGCTGATTTAAAACTGCAAAAAGAGCACTCATAAGGCTTTTCTGCTCCATGTTGGCCCTTAATATGCCTCTTTAAATGGCCGACTTGGGCAGTTTTATAGCTACAATTAGGACACTGGTGAAGCCTCTCTTCTTTATGAACTGCCATTATATGCGATTTTAGGAAGCTAGGAGCGACTGCTTTATAAGAGCATTGAGAGCATTGAAAAGGCCTTTCTCCTTTATGGGCTACCATTACATGAGTCTTTAATTCATAAGCTCTTACATTTTTATAACTGCAAAAAGGGCACTCATGAGGCTTCTCTCCTGTATGGACAGCCATTATATGGGTCTTTAAACCATCAGATCTTGCTGATTTAAAACCGCAAAAAGAGCAATCATATGGCTTTTCTGCTCCATGTTGGCCCTTAATATGCCTCCTTAAATGGCCAACTTGCGCAGTTTTATAGCTGCAATTAGGACACTGATGACGCTTATCTTCTGTATGAGGTTCTGCAGGTTCTTCTTGTACACAAACCGTCTTTACATCCTCATCCGTATACAAATTTTGGGTGTTTGCTTCAGAAGTACTGATGGAAGAAGAAGAATGGATATTATCCTGATCTTCTATTGGTAGTAAATCATCATCTATGGTACAAAAAAAACAAAACAATAAACATTATAACTTTCAATTAAAGCACAAATATAATATTTATGGATAAATAAACTGTCTATCTATAGTATTTAATTTGGGCATTAACATTTTAATACATATGTAAAGTATGGTTAATTTAATAAGTAATATTATCCCCTTCTCTCTGAATTATTGGATTTGGAGCTTAAATAGGAAGTATGCTCTATTTGCCGTTCTTACATTGCTGACCATAGCTTTAAGTTAAATTCTTATATTCACAATTTCTTTATGACCAAACCAAATCGAGGTAGTGGTTAAGTTTCAATTCCTTGCAATAATTCTCTGTGTCTAACGTTATGTTGTATAATAGAAGGAGCTGGTAGATAAATGCCATTTTGTGGATGTAGTGCAGAGAAGATGCAATATATTATTTACCCACAAAATGATGATGTTCGGATCCCTGTTAGACAGACCTAATACCATATCACTCATGATGGTTTTCATATTTAGGATACATACCCAATAAATTTGGAAATATTGTAAAGCGAATAATATTCTTACAATTATAACCACACTTTACATAATTGTATTTCCCTCATCAAAGACCTCTCTCAAGCGAGAGAAAGCCAAGTCGTATATACATTAGAATAAAACCAATGTATAAAAAAGGCTAAACATGAAGAAAATTATACATAAGATAAGATAACTACTTCGATTGGTATGATTTCATCAGACCAAATTATCTCCATTAATCCATCTACGTATGGGATCAACAAGACAATATATGTTCCAAACGTCTCTCTAGGCTATTTTATGATTGCATTGTTCTTTTCTTTTATGCTTAAATACCATATATGTATCTAGTTCTCTATTAGATGGTGGAATATTATCTGGGTTCTTATCAGAAGGGATTAGTTAGGTGCCCTCATTTTCTCTCTGTTTCCATCTGTTCGTGTTGACCATGTAGTTGTAGAGGTTATTTCAAGATAATACACATTTAGTATAATTACAGTTTTGAGGGTCGCGAGAGGCCAGGAACCGTTAATTTTATTAATCGCCAAAATGGTGAAATCAATGTTACCTTAGAACCTTTCAATTTGGATCCGCCGACAATTATCTTGTGTAATAAAGTCAGTTTAAGTTTTTTCATTTGTGAAACATTAAAATTAACTAATTTAAATATAAGCTTTTGTCAATCTAGTTAGTAACTCAATCAATTATTATACCAATATTACTAACCTTCATCTGACTATTATTATATCTGTACCTCGGAGGGATACAACACTATGTCCATTTTCATAACTTTACAGGAGAGGAGTTTTAAACTTTTTTTCAACAAAAAGTGTTATTGGCACAGCTATTTATTGAGATGTTGAAACAATATTTTACCAGAACATTCTATTTATTGTTATTTACATCATGCAGTTGTTATAAAATGAAAAAAAACCTTTTTTACGTTTTTTTTTCACTTTTTAATGGACATGGTGTTGTATCCCTCTAATAAAGCTATTGTACTATAAGACCTAATGTGGGATATTCAATAACAAACACAATACTATTTGACTTACAAAATGTATTTAACTATTTTATTTATAATTCTCTTTACAAATACAAATAATACATCTATGTATTCAACTAAAATGGTATTTTAGATGCAAAAAACTCAGTCACTCAGACGATTTTTACAATTCCAGCTGGTTCAATATTTTTCAAAACATTAACTACCACGGTGTTTGATAAAGATAGTGTATTTAAAAACATAAGTTTACATACTCTAGTTCGTATGCCTTTTACTGTAAAATAATATTGTAGAGTATTTTGTTTTGACTTATTGAAGGCAAGGTCTCGTTTCCTTGAACGGACAGTACTATGCTTCTCTACACATGAAACAATGAATTGCCGTTTTGTGTCATTTCCCTTCTCCTGACTCCAGTATGCATTAAAGATCTCCTGTCTGTCACTTTGTAATAATTTTTCAGAACATTTCAGTCTGCAAGAACAAGGAGGTTTAATAATTCTGGCAGGGACAACTTTACCCTTTTTACTAATATATTCTTCACCTGCAGAATATTTACGTTTCTGAATATTACATGCCCATTCACTGGTATGAACGACACGTTTTTTACCTATCTGAGTAGAAATAGATTTATTTTTCACTTTTCTCCTTACGCCTACTGTTCCTTGCAAATCTAGGCCTACTTGATTTTCATCTTGATCATCATCTTCGTCGAAACTCAAGTCATCTCCATTATCCTCTTCATTTTCAACATCCTTGCTGTTTGTATGATTTGGTTCTGAAATAAAACAAGTCTTATAATATTACATGTAAAACACATGGTGTTCTATCCCTCTAAATGAAAGTGGACTTGGTGTTGTTTTAAAACATGCTATATCCGGTTCTAACTGGTTTTTGACATAGTGCTCTATTCCTCTAAGAAATATGAGAAAAGCTGATTTTAACTCTGTAATAAAGTCAATATGGAAAAAATGGACATAGTGTTGTATCCCTCCGAGGTACAGATATATACTTTTCTGTATGTGAAATATTGCTATCCAATATTATATTGTTGTGATATTTTGATGTGTTGATTTTTGATGGTGTCTTTGAGATAAACTAAAAATTAGCGGGCATAAATGAACGGTATACGATCCGTGGATCACGATTCATGAATGTTTTGAACACTATTCGTTGTGTTGTATCGACCATTAATATTTATAGTATAAATAATATCGATAATTAAATATAAATATTTACTTTATTAACTTCAAAACAAGAAAAGTAATAATATCCGAAACAACTGGTTGTCCAATGCCAGTTTAAAAAGATCAAGAAGGCAGCGGAAAGGTATGAAGGAAAACACCGCTAAGAGCAAGTCTCATTCATCTTTGACCTGGCAGGAGATAGAGGAAGCACCAGAAAGGACGCTAGCTGTTGTGTATCGATCGCAGTATCGATTATGTGAGCCAGTCTAATCCCGCTCTCGCGTGTTACCTTCTCTTAGTTGTTCAGTTCATTACGAATCAACGTAACTAATTTATTAAAAGTGTATCAGTTCATTAAATATAATAGTGGTATAAAGAGTGTGTTTTCCCTTTATACGTTCCTATCCAGACATAACAAAGTGGCGACGAGGATAAAGACAGAGAAAAGTGATATTTAATCTCAAATTTTATTGTCAACCTGGAACAATGGACCCTGCTCAATTCGCCCAGTTCTTGCAACTACAACAACAACAATTTTCCATTATGTTAGAAAAATTCTCATCCATACATCAAAGCTCTTCTTCAACACTTCCTCAACATAATGTAAGTAAGTTTGATACTTTTGATAAAAACACGGAAACTTTTCAACAATACAAAGAAAGGTTTGATAACTTTCTTGCCCTAAAAGGCTTATCGTCAGACAAGGCCTCAGCAAAAATGATTCTTTTAAATAGCATTGACCCTGAATATTTTGAATTGCTCAAACTATCAGTAGCACCAAAAGAACTCAATACATTAACATTTGATGAAATCACTAAAACCCTTGACGATCAACTGACCGAAAAAAAAAATATTTTAGTTGAAAGACATAAATTTTTGTCACAGAAACAAGCACCTAACCAATCTATCCAAGATTTTGTCACCCAATTACGAAAATTCGTCCCTGCGTGCAGCTTTAAATGTGAATGTGAGAAGTCTGTGGCACACCTTTTTTTACACTCCCAGTTTATCAGAGGCCTCTCTAACCAAGACATACGCCACCAACTTCTTTTGGATGACTCAAAAACATTTTCTGACGCTGTCTCAAAGGCACAAACCTTAGAAGCATCAAATGAGGCAAGTCAGCAATTCAATATACCCACAGAAAATAATTCAAACAGTGTACATAGACTTTCGAGACCACGAAGTAGGAGTCAAAATAACTATAATGCAAAACCTAAAGATAAATCAAATTCAAGATACACACGCCTTAATTTGAAGCACCTTGGAATTGAAGGGCTTTGTTTAAAATGTGCCCGAAATAATCACATTTCAAAAAATTGCAGAGTTGATTCGACTAAGTTAAAATGTCAATACTGTGAAAAGTTGGGGCATGTCGAAAAAGTGTGTCTAAAAAGATTAATGTCAGAGAAAAAAGGAGTGCAGGCAGTAGACTCAGAAGAAGATTCATTCCCCCATGATCAGTACACAATATATGAAATTAACAGTCAGGATCAAGACACACAGAAGTATGTCGTTCAAGTAAAAATCAACAATTTGAAGTGGATT
Source organism: Acanthosoma haemorrhoidale (assembly GCA_930367205.1). Taxonomy (NCBI): domain Eukaryota; kingdom Metazoa; phylum Arthropoda; class Insecta; order Hemiptera; family Acanthosomatidae; genus Acanthosoma; species Acanthosoma haemorrhoidale. The sequence goes on along the minus strand of OV884011.1, from coordinate 15,548,417 downwards.
CAGGAGCTGGACAAACACTCTTAAATGAATCAAATTTTAATCGTCTGAACCTAAACAAGAAACTTCAAAATACCAGCATCCGATTTCGCTCTTACACCTCAGGTATTTTCGCACCCATTGGAGTAGTAGAAGTAGAGGTTCAATATAAGGACATAAACTCAATAGAGACACTTTACGTCGTTTCAGATAAGTTTTCCCCACTTCTGGGCCGTTCCTGGATCAGACACCTAAACATCGATTTGCAAGAAATTGATGTTGGGAAAATCAATAATAATTCCATACATTCAACAATTCCTGTTAACGTCGAAAATGTGATCTTTAACAGATACCCGGCGATATTTCAACAAACTGTGGGCTGCTGCAAAAACTTCAAGATTTCCCTTAAATTACGAAACAACGCAAAACCCGTAGCTTTTAAGGCTAGAGAAGTACCGCAAGCCCTGAAAGCAAAAGTAGAGCAAGAACTCGAGACACTTGAAAAGCAAAATATCATCTCGAAAGTCCAAGAGAGTGACTGGGCTTCCCCTTTAGTAGTCGTCCCCAAGGCCAATGGTAAAGTGCGCCTATGTGTCGACTATAAGGTGGGGGTAAACCCTCAACTTCAGGACGCACATTATCCTATACCAAAAATTGACGACCTTCTTACAGCACTCAATAGTTCAACGTATTATTGCTCACTGGATTTAGTTAAATCCTCTCTCTGGCATCAAAACCGCGCCAAATGAATTCCATCTTATCATGGACAAAGTCCTAGCAGGCCTACGAGGGGTCACAACATACTTTGATAACATCATAATTCATGGGAAAACAAGAGAGGACTGCTATAAAAATTTGATTGCTTGCCTCGACAGACTACAAGAATTCGATTTGCACCTCAATAGAGAAAAATGTGAGCTATTCAAGACCAAAATTCAATACTTAGGTTATGTATTCGAACAAGGCAAAATTTCGAAAGACCCGGCTAAAGTCGCGGCCATTACGAAGGCACCAAGACCAGAAAATCAAGACGACGTCAAGAGGTTTTTGGGCATGGTGACCTATTATGCCAAATTTATTCCGAATATTTCAACACTATCGTATCCATTGAGACTGCTTTTACAAAAGCATAAAAAATTCTACTGGTCTTTCAGATGTGAATCAGCCTTTACTCAATTAAAAAACGAAATTTCTAGTGATAGAGTCTTAACACCTTTCAATCCAGACCTCCCTCTCTCGGTAGCTTGCGACGCCTCACCAACCGGAGTAGCGGGAGTACTCTCACACACCATAAATGGCATAGAAAAACCTATCGCTTTCGCATCACGTTCATTGACCAAAACCGAGATGAACTATAGCCAACTAGACAGAGAGGCCTTGTCTATCGTTTTTGCTCTCAAAAAATTTTATTATTATATTTATGGCAGAAAGTTTATCCTTTATACCGATAACCGACCACTGACCCACATTCTGCACGAGAATGCACACATTCCAGCAATGACGTCCGCTAGACTTCTACGCTACGCAACCTGGCTCACAAGCTTCGACTACCAAATTGAACATAAAAAGGCAGAAGAAAATGCACACGCCGATTTCCTTTCAAGATCCTCTATACAGGAAAATATTTCCCAACTTGAACAAAATATTGAAGAAGAAGTCTCGTTAACTTCTAACGAAACCATTTATACTATTTCCAACGATACGCTCAATTATAAAACTCTCGCTGAAGAAACCTCACGAGATGAGCAACTAATCAGAATAAAATCAGACCTTCTGAACGGCGAAAATAATATCACGGAATTCTACCTGCAAAACGGCATAATTTTTAAAGGACAACGAGTAGTCGTTCCAACGTCCTTACAACAAGCAGTTCTTAATGAACTTCATCACACCCATGCAGGGGTTGTAAAAATGAAGCAGTTATCCCGCCAATACGTTTACTGGAAAAATCTAGATAAAGACATTGAACATCTTGTCAGAGCTTGTCAGGAATGCGTACGAATTAGAAAAAATCCCCCCAAAGCACCCATCCATCACTGGGATGAACCCTCAGAGAATTTTGATAGGGTTCATATGGACTATGCGGGACCATTCCAAGACCACCACTTCTTCGTTTTAGTAGACGCTAAGTCCCGCTGGCTAGAAGTCCGTTTCTCCAAGAATGCACCAACAACAGATTCAACCATTCAATACCTTCAAGATATATTCTCAACTCACGGCCTACCAAGAGTCCTAGTTTCAGATAACGCAACAATATTCAAAAGCGAAACATTTCTCAAATTCTGTACGCACCATGGCATTCAACAAAAGTTCATAGCCCCAGGCCATCCTGCCACCAACGGAATCGCAGAACGTAATATTCAGACCTTTAAACAGAAATTACAGGCCATGACTAGTTCTACATTACCTCTCCAAAGAAAAGTCCAAGAAATCTTAATGCGATACAGGTCAACCCCGCTAGCGTGTGGGAAATCACCATCGGAATTGTACCTACAACGTAGAATACGGATTCAATTAGATCTGCTGAAACCACCTCCACAAACACAAGCTCTTTCCAGCACCACTCAGGGTAGTACACGTCAACTAAGCGTGGGAGATCGCATACAAGCAAGGTGGTACCCCCACACTGGCAAACCAACATGGAGACTCGGAACTGTAATCCAAAAAATTGGGAAGCTTCACTACATAATTAAACTCGATATTAGTGGATATAGCCTGAAGAGGCACATCAATCAATTGCTTTTCATTGCGAGCGACGCCAAACCCAAGAAGAGAGTGATGTTTACTCTACCACCCAAGAGTCCAACCAATGATGACGAACCAAGAAGTAATCTTCCAGAAGACGTCCAGCCAGATCCAAGTCCAAGACCATCGACCCGCCCGCAGCAACAACAAGAGCAACCGAGGGTCCAGCCAGAACCCATTCTGAGACGATCAGGCAGAAAACGGAGGCCACCAGGAAAACTGCTAGACTATGTGACTCAATTTACCACCTGATTTAAGCAGACTATAATATGTCTATTCTTTTAATTATTCTAATTAGCGTGGGAGACTGTTGTGTATCGATTGCAGTATCGATTATGTGAGCCAGTCTAATCCCGCTCTCGCGTGTTACCTTCTCTTAGTTGTTCAGTTCATTACGAATCAACGTAACTAATTTATTAAAAGTGTATCAGTTCATTAAATATAATAGTGGTATAAAGAGTGTGTTTTCCCTTTATACGTTCCTATCCAGACATAATTCCAGGTACGTGTACTGCCTCGTGGTACACAAGAGAAGACCGGCCCCAGATATACACGAGAGGAGACGCTACCCGGCATAGACCCACGCTACGCACCAGACAAAGGAAGAAAGAATGAACAAGAAGAATCACAAAGAAAAGCTGGCCAGTCTCGCGTTTAGTAATAAGGTACAATTTTAAATTTAGTTTTTAATAATGTTATTTTATTACGTACGTAGTTTAAATATATATTCAATTTTTAAATCAATTTGTGTAAATAAACAATTATTCCTTTTGCCAGAATTATCCTATTTTTATTAACAGAACCTTAAGATAAAGTAAAAGTTAAATAAATAAATTATATAATTAAAATATATGAAAATAAATATTTTAATAATATATTGTGAGTTTATGCTTGCTTATGTCAGCACAATTTTCATTAATTACAATAATATTATTTTTCATCAAGTTGTCCTATCCTCTTACATACAGAGGGCAATATACAGGCTCCCAAACATTATGCACAAGAGAGATTGCTTGAAGGTAAGATTTTATAGACAATTTTCCAGGTTTTGATTTGCGCTTTGCTGTAGTTCACAGTTTTGTAAAGGGAGTACCTTCAGTAATCTCAGCTTTCAGTGACTTACTTAATTGACGACCTGCATTATTATTTATTTCTGTGTGCTCTTGACTCTTTTATTGCTAAAGTTCATTTGGCCCTAAACACAAACTAAACCCTACAAATCAATACCATTTGATATAAAGTTTACCTTCATCATCTGTACTGTGTGTTTCTTCTTTGATAAAGATCTCGCATGGTTTGACTGCGCTTAACCCTGTAAAACATCACTTACTATAAACGTCACATATAATAGCCAAGTACATCATTAGTTAAGTTCAAGTTATTGACAAAAGTATGATATTTACAAACTAAATAATGATAAATAAATAAATCTATGGTGCGAAACCCATGGAGGGCCATCAGAGGTTGTGACAATAATTGATGGATGGCTGTTATACTGGTATGGTTGGCACCTTTTACCTCTCAACCTTACTTTCTGTTTTCTTAACTAGATTCACTACTTTTATAATAAAGGAGCTAACCCCCCCCCCCCCAAAATATCCTCAGAGAAGCCAGGAATCAACCAAAGTCCCCACAGAAAGAAGTTAGCATGCTTACCACTAGACTACATTAACAAAAACGGATTATATCGAATTCCAGCAATTAGTAATAGTACTTTAAACCTTATATTCAAAAAATATCAAGCAGGACAATAAGGCATCAATACCTCAATCAAGCAATTTTATTTTTTTGCATGAATGTAAGTTAAAAGTTTGTATGAAAATAAGAAAACTCAAACCATTGGGAATACAATTTTTAAATAAATTTTTAAGTAAAAAAATATCAATTTTAATTTCTGACATTTGGAGGATATTTTATTATTATTACCTAATAATTGTTATTATCAAATTTTTTGAGAAAGTTCAATAATTTAGATTTATCAGGCAATGCACATCAAACACTGACAGCGGAAGAGGGTTAGTTACTGTTGCACCAAAGGAATTGTTATTCTGTCAAAGTCAATAATGTTACAAATTAAAAAGCCCTTAAGAAGGGCGAATTTTCCCACCAGTGGATGGTCATAAACATTTAAAATTTACATAATCAGTTATATGATGTTAATCTAATTCTTTTATATGAGTTTAAATATCATCATCGTATGTTTGATTTAGGGGGGGGGGGGGAGAAAAAACATTCAGGGTTTGGTAACGGCAGTGATATGTTTAAAAGACAGTTTTCTAGGTGTCATACCAACAGTTATAACGTACGTTTATTTATGGACAAGCACTTTCAGCAGCTCACGATGGCATTTTCAGGTGCTGAAGAATGACAACAAACCACATTAGGAACAGTATGTAATAAATTTAAAATGTATCAGTAAAAAGGAAAAAAGTCACATCAATAAAAAAAAAAAACGATGTCTATTACTTATGAATACAGTATCAATGTGACACACAAAAGAAGGGCTCACACGCCAACATAGCTATCCATAATAGTTTTTTTCCCACCAAAATTACAAGATTTCCCTGTTAAAGATTCTAATAAATCGGCTTAATACTATACTTTTGGGGAAAAAAGAATACGAAAAAGAGAGAGCAAAGATATGACACATGGTCTATAAATTGATGCCACACATGTAGAGAAAAGGATTGTTTCCGCTAACAAGGGAAGCAACGGTGATTTCAAGTAATATAGAAATATTCCTAAGTGAGCTAGGCTGCATTGTGTTTCTTATACTGGCCTGCCAGGCAAGGCTTTGGACACCATAGACAAGGCCCCTGGTATTGGCATATTTAATTAAAAAATAATACTTAAAACACCTCATTAAATAATAATAGGATAGAATTATTATAAGTTACATTACCATCGTATAAGTCTGCGTCTAAAGGCTCTTGCTTAATAATCACATCAGAAGCTAAAAAAAACATAAATCAATAAAACAAAATAATTAATTGCTACCTGCACATCATCTTCGGGTAAAACTTACAGCTTGAGCCCTCTAAAATGATATCTTTCATCGGGATAGCAGAATAGTCCAAACCTGGGAAAAAAAACAAGAGATAATTAACAGCAGAGATTAAAAGTCTAACTTAAACAATTAAATGGTACAAACAAAATTCAAATATAATCTGGTGGTTTATAATCTGCATTCATTTGCTCATTCATACCGTATTTACAAACAGCCCAGAGGCCTCCTAAATCCACACGGTTGTCACATAAATGAGTACAAGAGTTTGTTGGGAGGATGATTAAGCTTAGGTTGATGAAAGAGAGTTGATAGATTTGTATCAATATTATTAATGGACGTTTCCTGTATGCCTTGCATAACAAGAATCGAAAGCAGGTGTTAAACATGATCGGCTAATAGTTAATAACAAATATTAGGTCCAAAAGAACACAAAACAATATGAGGGCAGTATGAGTAGCTAATGAACTGATATTAATATATAACAGCTGATTCGTTTTAATTACAAAGATCTAAAGATAATAGACAAAAAAGGTATATGTTGTAATAAACATGGATACCACAAAATATACGCTACAAGTTAATAACATCAATTGGTAAATTAAAAAAAAAGTAGTTTCATATTTAAATGAAAGTATCCACGGGACTATAGACCCACAACAATTACTCACTTTCACTATCACTACATTAAAAAAAAACCAATCGGCCTACCCAACTGGTCCAAAATTGTTTCCTCGGGTAATATTCCTCAACCTGTCATCAAGATATTAAGTATAGGGAAGAATTTATGCTTGTCCCCCAGGAATGCATCAAAACTGACACTTAAAACTTATCAATAGATGTAGAACATATTTTTCCATCAATATCAAATGAAGAGAAAACCTCCAACCAAATCTAATTTTTTGTTTCAAATTTTCTGTCTTTATAATTAAAAATACCACAATTTGAAATATTTTATACCTTTACTGTAAGTTGTAAGAAATTTATTATTATTAACACGTATTTAACAAACTGATAAATTATGTGTAATAATTGAATTCTGTAGGTACATTTTAATTTAATTTTTTTTTAATAAAAATTATAGGACCCGTAGATAATCGGGACTCAACCATTATCAATAAGATATCCAATGAAAGAATCAGACAATCTTATGAGAAACTGAAGAATTGATTTAAAGTACAATTGAAACTAATAACTATTTAGGAACTGATATAACTTCAGGGAAATAAAACAAAAACCAAATTCCCTTACCAGTCACTTCCATTGTAAATAATCTGGGATATCAATCTGGGAACAGCAAACACCACTTATTTCACAACCTATATAAAACAATGATATTCAAAATAGAAAGTTATGCCAAAGAGCTTACTTCCAAAGAGATCACGAACCACACTCCAGCTCAAAATGTTCTCTACCTCCTACCATAAGCTGAAATTATGTCCCTCCCATGAAGTCTCATCCATTTCATTCTTATATCCCTCCATATTCCTATATCCATCCTCCTCTTAAGGTAATAGTGGGGCCTCTCCCTTTCTCTCAAGAGCTGAGTCTGTAGAGTTGCTGTTCATTACTTGTTATCATGCAGTGAAATTGTTTCGCCTAGTTCACACAGTACGCAACGTCATAGTTCAGTTAGAATCCAGTGTCGTGAAAGTCATGGACGAGAAGGCGATATCCTTTCTTGTCCTCCAGAGGTTCTCAGTCAACCCGCCGGGAGGTTAGATGGACTGCCACCCGGCTCTGTTGAACAAACATGCCGAAGAAAGACTGCTCCTGACGGAGAGGTTGTGGGGACCAGTCGTCTTCCATTACCCATCACACAAAGCTCCAGGGTAAAGAACGTTCCTGTCCCTCACGACCAAACTATAAAACAGACAAACCTCGACTTATGTGACTAAAAGAGCTGGAGAGCGGGGCTGTCAGCCCGAAAACGACAGAGTGTAGCACAAGAAAAGAAAAAAAACTTATGAAGGCAAAAAAACTACACCAAGTATCCAACGAAATGGAACAAGCAAACTTTAAGTTTGTCAATATTAATTTGTTGTTGGTTGAAATTGCCCATTATATGGATTTAGGTTAAATCTTTGGTAATGACGGCCCTGTTATCCCGTCATCTCCGTAAACACGTTCTAGCCATGGTGGAGGTGCAGAGTCTGGTTCACAGTGCATCGTGGAATGGACAAAACTCCAAAAATCAACTGTTTGCTTGTTCCATTTCGATGATTCAGACTTGCTTAATATTAGTCAAAGGTTTTGTAATCAAATGCCAACATCAGCTTCTGGAATTAGAAGGTAAGTAGAACCAATTTCATTTGAGTACAGTCTCGCAACATGGATCATTTTAATGGTGTATTATTTATTTATTCACTATGGATCCTTCAACCAATGGCAAGTTTTACAATTATTTTATGATAGTATTACTAATTTTCTTTAGCACCATGATTTTTCAGTTTCAAAAAAATCATTTTTAATTGGTAACATTGTACTTCAAATATACCCCAAACGCTAAAAGTTGAGTACATTACCCTGTGCAAATTTCTTTTGAAAAATTTTGCAACTTTAGTGACAGTGGTTTTTTTTTTTTTAAGAACACCCTTAAACCTAGGGGGATGATTTCGTAGTCTGGCGAGTCACTCCATCCAGTGACAGAAATAAGAAGATTGTACTCTCAATAGCGGACTATTTTAAATAAGGTGAGTGCTCTGATGAGGTTCTAACCCTTATTGAAAAGTTTTGTGACCTTTGGCATGTCGATGTAAGTAAAAGACGGAAGAACTCACAGGTTGTTATCGAAATTTATCATTAAACATAAAAATTGGCTTATGTGCGTTTTGATATTTGTATGTTATATGAATTATAGATTTCATCAAGTTTTTTTTCATCTTGCTAAAAAATACTTATTGGAAGGAGAGATTTGTCTTCATCATTTCGCTCCATATTCTCGATGCACTGAGTGGCCGCAAAGGTAGGTTGGGGTACCAATTTTTGCCTGGTTTGCAGTTGTCTTCTGGTTATGCCTAGTTGTCACTGCCTACCGGTGTGACTTCTTTGGCCGTTGGATACTTGGTGTAGTTTTTTTTCTTTTCCTGTGCTACACTCTGTCGTTCTCGGGCTGACAGCCCCGCCCTCCAGCTCTTTTAGTCACATAAGTCGAGGTTTGGCTGTTTTATAGTTTGGTCGTGAGGGACAGGAACGTTATTTTCCCTGGAGCTTTGTGTGATGGGTAATGGAAGACGACTGGCCCCCACAACCTCTCCGTCAGGAGCAGTCTTTCTTCGGCATGTTTGTTCAACAGAGCCGGGTGGCAGTCCATCTAACCTCCCGGCGGGTTGACTGAGAACCTCTGGAGGACAAGAAAAGATATCGTCTTCTCGTCCATGCCTTTCACGACAATGGATTCTAACTGAACTATGACATTATGTACTGTGTGAACTAGGCGAAACAATTTCACTGCACGATAAAAAGTAATGAACAGCAACTCTACAGGATCAGCCCTTGGAGAAAGGGAGAGGCCCCACTATTACCTTAAGAGGAGGATGGATATAGGAATATAGGGATAGGAATGAAATGGATGAGACTTCATGGGAGGGACATAAGTTCAGCTTATTGTAGGAGGTAGAGAACATTTTGAGCTGGAGTGTGGTTCGTGATCTCTTTGGAAGTACGCTCTTTGGCATAACTTTCTATTTTGAATATCATTGTTTTATATAGGTAGTGAAATAAGTGGTGTTTGCTGTTCCCAGATTATTTACTATGGAAGTGACTGGTAAGGGAAATTGGTTTTTGTTTTATTTCCCTGAAGTTATATCAGTTCCTAAATAGTTATTAGTTTCAATTGTACTTTAAATCAATTCTTCAGTTTCTCATAAGATTGTCTGATTCTTTCATTGGATATCTTATTGATAATGGTTGAGTCCCGATTATCTACGGGTCCTATAATTTTTATTGAAAAAAAAAGAAAAGTTTAATGTACCTACAGAATTCAATTATTACACATAATTTATCAGATTGCTAAATACGTGTTAATAATAATAAATTTCTTACAACTTACAGTAAAGGTATAAAATATTTCAAATTGTGGTTGGGGGTTTCCTCTTCATTTGATATTGATGGAAAAATATGTTCTACATCTATTGATAAGTTTTAAGTGTCAGTTATGATGCATTCCTGGGGGACAAGCATAAATTGTTCCCTATACTTAATATCTTGATGACAGGTTGAGGAATATTACCCCAGGAAACAATTTTGGATTAGTTGGGTAGGCCGATTGGTTTTTTTTTAATGTAGTGATAGTGAAAGTGAGTAATTGTTGTGGGTCTATAGTCCCGTGGATACTTTCATTTAAATATGAAACGACTTTTTTTTTAATTTACCAATTGATGTTGTTAACTTGTAGCGTATATTGTTGTATCAATGTTTTTTACAACAATACCTTTTTTGTCTATTATCTTTAGATCTTGGTCTATTACTTTTAGATCAATTGAAACCAATCAGCTGTTATATATTAATATCAGTTCATTAGCTACTCATATTGCCCTCATATTGTTTTGTGTTCTTTTGGACCTAATATTTGTTATTAAGTATTAGCCGATCATGTTTAACACCTGCTTTCGTTTCTTGTTATGCAAGGCATACAGGAAACGTCCATTAATAGTATTGATACAAATCTATCAACTCTCTTTCATCAACCTAAGCCGACCTTCCAACAAACTCTTCTACTCATTTATATACTCACAACTAACTAAGACTTTTTAGTACAGAAAAAATCTATTCCAGAAAACCCACTTTGGGCTATATGATCCAATTTCAAACAGGCAGGGAATAAATGTAAAGTTATTAAAAAGTGCCAGTCTTTTCAGCAAAAATAATTACAAAAAATTAATACAAAGCTTTTATTTCTTCTTTTTTTTCTGTGACCTGGGGATGTATTGTAAGAAATTATTTACTAAAATAGACTTATTTATAAAAAAAATGTAAAATAAAATATTTAATGAGGGTATAACAAATGAAATTCTCCTTTAACAGAAATGAAATTTACTAATTGGCTTAAAATAATAAAATTTAATAATAATAAATTATATTCCTGGAAATGATAATATAAAATGTGTTTTAATGAAAATTTTCAATTAACATGGATTTAAAGCTTATTAAATAAGGATGTTTTTCTAAAAGTGGGGCTATACACCGTACATTCTTGAACTCATCCCTTCCAAGTTCATGAAATTCCATAGTAACCTATCCAACCACCCTAATCACGTAGCACAGTCATTGCACTGCACCACTCATCCCTATAATCCTTCTCAGAGACTGAAACGTCAGTGGCCTCGTGACCTGCTATAAATTGCAACAGTGGGAGTCCTGGCAATGGCCTGTTTCTCCAATCAAGTCCTGAGCGTATGAGGCTCTCGTGCTCTTCCTCAGCCTCCACTGGCTAGTATCCGGTCACGCGACTGACGGAGGAGCGTGGGGGACCTCCCAAGGCTCCACTTCCTCTTTCGCATGCGAGGGAGGTGACAGCCATGTGGATTTGAGAGGCCTCTGGGCTGTTTGTAAATACTGTATGAATGAGCGAGTGAATGCAGATTGTAAATATGGTATGAATGAGAACATTTATCACAATAACTTATTGCCTAATAAGGTAGATTGTAATTTTAGCACAATAAAGATGTTTCAAAACTTCCCAAAAGTGGGGTATCTGTAGTCCAGTAAGAGCTGAAGAGAACTATGCGTAATTTACCAGTTTGAAAGCCACCTTCAAATGGTTTTTTCAAAGGAAAATTCTACTTTGTCTAGTTTACGATACTGCAATTAGGAATTACACAACTTGAATAGTTTTTTACTTATCGCTTCCTATTCAACAAAAAACATGACAACCTTAAAAAAACACAAACTTTAAATTGACTCCTTTTTCCTTCCTTCACTTCCTTAAGATCCGGACATCATTTACATTTCATGTACACACATGTTCCTTTCCACACCAGATTATATTTGAATTTTGTTTGTACCATTTAATTGTTTAAGTTAGACTTTTAATCTCTGCTGTTAATTATCTCTTGTTTTTTTCCCCAGGTTTGGACTATTCTGCTATCCCGATGAAAGATATCATTTTAGAGGGCTCAAGCTGTAAGTTTTACCCAAAGATGATGTGCAGTATGAGGTAGCAATTAATTATTTTGTTTTATTGATTTATGTTTTTTTTAGCCTCTGATGTGATTATTAAGCAAGAGCCTTTAGACGCAGACTTATATGATGGTAATGTAACTTATAATAATTCTATCCTATTATTATTTAATGAGGTGTTTTAAGTATTATTTGTTAATTAAATATGCCAATACCAGGGGCCTTGTCTATGGTGTCCAAAGCCTTGCCTGGCAGGCCAGTATAAAAAACATAAAGCATCCTAGCTCACTCAGGATGTGACTTTTTTCACTTTCACTGATACATTTTAATTTTATTACATACTGTTCCTAATGTGGTTTGTTGTCATTCTTCAGCACCTGAAAATGCCATCATGAGCTGCTGAAAGTGCTTGTCCATAAATAACCGTACGTTATAACTGTTGGTATGACACCTAGAAAACTGTCTTTTAAACATATCACTGCGATAACTAAACCCTGAATGTTTTTCTCCCCCCCCTCTAAATTAAACATACGATGATGATATTTAAACTCATATAAAAGAATTAGATTAACATCATATAACTGATTATGTAAATTTTAAATGTTTATGACCATCCACTGGTGGGAAAATTCGCCCTTCTCAAGGGCTTTTTAATTTGTAACATTATTGACTTTGACAGAATAACAATTCCTTTGGTGCAACAGTAACTAACCCTCTTCCGCTGTTTGATGTGCATTGCCTGATAAATCTAAATTATTGAACTTTCTCAAAAAATTTGATAATAACAATTATTAGGTAATAATAATAAAATATCCTCCAAATGTCAGAAATTAAAATTGATATTTTTTTACTTAAAAATTTATTTAAAAATTGTATTCCCTATGGTTTGAGTTTTCTTATTTTCATACAAACTTTTAACTTACATTCATGCAAAAAAAAAAATTGATTGATTGAGGTATTGATGCCTTATTGTCCTGCTTGATATTTTTTGAATATAAGGTTTAAAGTACTTTTACTAATTGCTGGAATTCGATATAATCCGTTTTTGTTAATGTAGTCTAGTGGTAAGCATGCTAACTTCTTTCTGTGGAGACCTTGGTTGTTTCCTAGCTTCTCTGAGGATATTTTGGGGGGGGGGGTTAGCTCCTTTATTATAAAAGTAGTGAATCTAGTTAAGAAAACAGAAAGTAAGGTTGAGAGGTAAAAGGTGCCAACCATACCAGTATAACAGCCATCCATCAATTATTGTCACAACCTCTGATGGCCCTCCATGGGTTTCGCACCATAGATTTATTTATTTATCATTATTTAGTTTGTAAATATCATACTTTTGTCAATAATTTGAACTTAACTAATGATGTACTTAGCTATTATATGTAACGTTTATAGTAAGTGATGTTTTACAGGGTTAAGCGCTGTCATACCATGCGAGATCTTTATCAAAGAAGAAACACACAGTACAGATGATGAAGGTAAACTTTATATCAAATGGTATTGATTTGTAGGGTTTAGTTTGTGTTCAGGGCCAAATGAACTTTAGCAATAAAAGAGACAAGAGCACACAGAAATAAATAAATATTGCCCTCTGTATGTAAGAGGATAGAACAACTTGATGAAAAATAGTATTATTGTAATTAATGAAAATTGTGCTGACATAAGCAAGCATAAACTCAAAATATATAATATTGGATAGCAATATTTCACATACAGAAAAGTATATATAATAATAGTCAGATGATGGTTAGTAATAGTGGTATAATAATTGATTGAGTTACTAATTAGTTTTACAAAAACTTTTATTTAAATTTGTTAATTTTAATGTTTCAACGACTAATGACAAATGAAAAAACTTAAACTGACTTTATTACACAAGATAACGGATCCAAATTGAAAGGTTCTAAGGTAACATTGATTTCACCATTTTAGCGATTAATAAAATTAACGGTTCCTGGCCTCTCGCAACCCTCAAAACTGTAATTATACTAAATGTGTATTATCTTGAAATAACCTCTACAACTACATGGTCAACACAAACAGATGGAAACAGAGAGAAAATGAGGGCACCTAACTAATCCCTTCTGATAAGAACCCAGATAATATTCCACCATCTAATAGAGAACTAGATACATATATGGTATTTAAGCATAAAAGAAAAGAACAATGCAATCATAAAATAGCCTAGAGAGACGTTTGGAACATATATTGTCTTGTTGATCCCATACGTAGATGGATTAATGGAGATAATTTGGTCTGATGAAATCATACATCATACCAATCGAAGTAGTTATCTTATCTTATGTATAATTTTCTTCATGTTTAGCCTTTTTTATACATTGGTTTTATTCTAATGTATATACGACTTGGCTTTCTCTCGCTTGAGAGAGGTCTTTGATGAGGAAAATACAATTATGTAAAGTGTGGTTATAATTGTAAGAATATTATTCGCTTTACAATATTTCCAAATTTATTGGGTGTATCCTAAATATGAAAACCATCATGAGTGATATGGTATTAGGTCTGTCTAAGAGAGATCCGAACATCATCATTTTGTGGGTAAATAATATATTGCATCTTCTCTGCACTACATCCACAAAATGGCATTTATCAACCAGCTCCTTCTATTATACAACATAACGTTAGACACAGAAAATTATTGCCAGGAATTGAAACTTAACCACTACCTCGATTTGGTTTGGTCATAAAGAAATTGTGAATATAAGAATTTAACTTAAAGCTATGGTCAGCAATGTAAGAACGGCAAATAGAGCATACTTCCTATTTAAGCTCCAAATCCAATAATTCAGAGAGAAGGGGATAATATTACTTATTAAATTAACCATACTTTACATATGTATTAAAATGTTAATGCCCAAATTAAATACTATGGAGAGACAGTTTATTTATCCATAAATATTATATTTGTGGTTTAATTGAAAGTTATAATGGTTATTGTTTTTTTTTTGTACCATAGATGATGATTTACTACCAATAGAAGATCAGGATAATATCCATTCTTCTTCTTCCATCAGTACTTCTGAAGCAAACACCCAAAATTTGTATACGGATGAGGATGTAAAGACGGTTTGTGTACAAGAAGAACCTGCAGAACCTCATACAGAAGATAAGCGTCATCAGTGTCCTAATTGCAGCTATAAAACTGCGAAAGTTAGCCATTTAAAGAGGCATATTAAGAGCCAACATGGTGCTTACCGACCAACAGAAAAGCCTTATGAGTGCTCTTTTTGCGGTTTTAAATCAGCAAGATCTGATGGTTTAAAGACCCATATAATGGCTGTCCATACAGGAGAGAAGCCTCATGAGTGCCCTTTTTGCAGTTATAAAAATGTAAGAGCTTATGAATTAAAGACTCATGTAATGGTTGCCCATAAAGGAGAAAAGCCTTTTCAGTGCTCTCAATGCTCTTTTAAAGCAGTCGCTCCTAGTTTCCTAAAATCGCATATAATGGCAGTTCATAAAGAAGAGAGGCTTCACCAGTGTCCTAATTGTAGCTATAAAACTGCGCAAGTTGGCCATTTAAAGAGACATATTAAGGGCCAACATGGAGCAGAAAAGCCTTATGAGTGCTCTTTTTGCGGTTTTAAATCAGCAAGAACTGATGGTTTAAAGACCCATATAATGGCTGTCCATACAGGAGAGAAGCCTCATGTGTGCTCTTTATGCAGTTATAAAGCTGTAAGAGCTTCTGAATTAAAGACTCATGTAATGGTAGTCCATAAAGGAGAAAAGCCTCATGTGTGCTCTTTATGCAGTTATAAAACTGTAAGAGCTTATGAATTAAAGACTCATGTAATGGTAGTCCATAGAAGAGAGAAGCCTTATCAATGCTCTCACTGCAGCTATAATACAGCTAGAGCCAGTCAATTAAAAGAACATACAATGGCTGTTCACACAGAAATGAAGCCTCATCAGTGCCCTGATTGCAGCTATAAAAGTGTTTCATCCGGTAAATTAAAGAAGCATATTCGGGCTGTTCATATGGGAGAGAAGCCACATAAGTGCCCTCATTGCAGCTATGCAGGATCAGAAGCGAAGTCATTAAAGAGACATTTAAAGGCTCGGCATTCAGATGATAAAACTTCTAGGGTGTTAGACGAGCTTAAAATAGGGAAGAACACATGACCTAGATCTTCAGGGAGATGATCAGAAAAGTCATATAAATATTGGCAACATTTCTGAGATATCATGTAAAGAGTCATAACTAGGGCTGGGGATTTATATGTATTAAAAAAAAGAAAATATGTACATATCTATTGTAATGATTCTCATTATTAGCGAATTAATTATTTATTTGATTGAATTAGAATTGTACTGAGTTTAAAAAAGGACTAATCTTGAATATTTTTTTAATGGGAAGAGTGTTTATGACCAGGTACCCCTGTAATAGACCCAGGTACCCCTGTAATAGACCCAGGTACCCCTATAATAAACCCAGGTACCCCTGTGATAGACCCAGGTACCCCTGTAATAAAACCAGGTACCTCTGCAATAAGACCAGGTACCCCTGTAATAAACCCAGGTATGCTCTGGAAATACCCATGAGGCAGCGGAAGGGCCTCCCCCTTAGCCATAACCATTTTTATATTTAACTGTAATTATAAAACATTCAAAGAGGAACCTTATGTATGCATCAGACTTATCACAAACCCTGAGATATTTTAACATAAAATAAACAGTTATTCATTTAAAAGTTTTCTTCTTAACCTATTACATAATATAAAATATAATTGAAGGAATCCCCAAATATGTAAAAACCTAAATGTAATTACTGTAAGTCTAGTCGCAAAAAATTTATAAACACAACAGGGTGTCTCAGAATTAACGCAAGATTTGAATTTGTCGCTATTTGTGAAGTAAAGTGCTGGCATCCCTAACAAAAAAAACAATTTGACAGCTGACAGTTAAGGGTTAGTAAAATGGAGCATAACACGATAGAACAATGTGTCTTTATTGTTGAACATTATCTCAAAAATAATGAAAGTTTGGCGGCCGCAGTTCGAAAATTTCATAAAATATGGTCGGAATAGTGTTTTGACTTCATCAACTGATTAAGAGATTAATTGAAAAAATTAGGGAGACTGGATCAGTTGGAGACACTAAACGCACTGGTCGTCCAAAAACAAGCCGTTCAAATGTCAATATCAAGCAGTGCGTGAGAGTGTTGTTGAAAATCCAGCAACATCAATTCGGCGTCGTAAACACAGTTCTTTGTAAATTGGATGATATTGATGTGGCCAATATGTGGTTTCAACAGGATGGTAACACATGCCATACAGCCCATGAAACAATTCAAATACTGTATGAGACATTTCCAGGTCGTGTACTCTCTCGTTTCGGTGATCAGAATTGACCCCCAAGATCGTGTGATTTAACACCTTTAGATTTCTTTTTATGGGGTTATTTGAAGGTCAACAAGCCCACATCCACCCCTGCATTAAAAGAGGAAATTCATCGATGCATTAACGAAATTCAGCTACATTTATGGCAAATGGTCATGGAAAATTTCGACAAAAAAGTGGGTATGTGCCAGCAAAGTCATGGAGGCCATTTGCCAGATATGTGTTATTCCATAACTAACCCTATCCTATTTACTTTATAATTAAAAAAAAAAAAATAACAACAAAAATACTAAAAACTGTGTTTTCTATTTAAATCAAATCTTGCGTTAATTCTGGGACACCCTTTATTTTCAAATCTTAGGATTTAAAAAAAAATGTTCAAAAGAAACATAATATGAATGAACACAAGTAAAGAAAGAAACAAAAAACAGAACAAAAGCTGTAGTTCACTTAAAAGTAAATGGAACTGCATGGATTTTCAAATAAAAACCTACACTGATCAAGCCTCAAGTTAGATTTATAACGGCTGAATGACCTTTCCACATCAACCGACGTTATAGAACCATGTATAAACACCCCGATTTCCATTGGATACAATTCAACTTCCAAATTTTCAGTAATGCCCGTACCACGGTGCACTTCTGAAATTAGCAGTACATTCTTCTACCCAGCACGTCTTTTATTTTAATCTTCAATTTAGCTCCGATTTCAAGGCCACAGTTGGAATGCTATCAATCAACGACCCCGACTCTAATTTTATTATTGTGTGGACTAAGAAACGGTGTTTGCCAACTGATTTCCAAGTTGGGTTTATCCATTAATGATTTTACTATTTTTTATTCCTGTAGTGGAATCAAAGCCAAAGCCTCTTGTATCTAGTAGTATTCAGCTGCCTCTGACCATGCTCCTTCTTGTGACTACTGGTTGAGATGGCAACATAGGTTGTAATCATTCAAGTCAGCCCTATTTTGAGATAATCTTGGATTATAATGAGGGCTTCCAAGTAAATATTTCATAAATAGTTTTTTTTTAGAGTGCTTTGGTCAGTTATACCCTTTCACTATATTCTTCCAGGAAACCCTTGAAATGAGTCGTTAATTTCAAGAAAGAAATTGACCTAAGTACAGGGCACATCTATTAAATGTTGTCTCATGGAATCACTTGAAGATGAAGTTAAGAAAGTTTGTTGAAACCTTGACTTTCTTTCCTTGTTTTCTTTATGTATTGCTGTACCAATTTGGAAATGTTGGACCGTTGAAACTTGTTTATCAGAGCACGGACAATATAAAATTCCTGCTTCTCCGTTAAATGTTTTGTCAGAAAATTCACAAATGTAATTGGCAACTAGATTTCTCGTTTTTGCCAGCAGTTTTGGCATTGTTTTCCACTCACTTTTTCACTTATATTGTACAAAATCACAGCTTGAATTGATAAAAAAAAATCAATAAAAATTATGAGTGTAAAGGTAAGCCATTCCTTAAATTTAGAAAAATAAAAAATTCTCAGTCTAGATATCCAAGATTCTGACTTGGAAAAGACTGAAGTTAAAAGTTTACCATTTCTCCATAACTGCATCATTCTAAGTATACAATTCTCAGTCTAATTATCCAAATAAATAAAGCCACCTGTTCCAAGAATCTTTCAATCGAAAGGGCCAAATGAATTGTAAGTTTAAAAAGTATGTATAAATCCCAAATAAACAAGTAAAAAATATGTAATTTCACTGAAACTTGTAAAATAAAAGTAACGTAAATGTATTTAAAATGCCTTAGAAATTACAGTAAATATTTTGCTCAAATATTTGCAATCTGTAAATAAATCCAAGCTCACCTAATAACTATGGTTATTCCATTAAAGCTCTAGTTACCTGCCTGAGTTTCTCTCTTGCTTCAAAGAGTGAGATGCCTTTTTTGTGGCCTCCCCACAGATTAATAACAGTGCTGTAAATGTGTAGAAAATTACCACTCTAATAGGTTACCAACATGTGGATAGGCCTTTTTCCCCTTAAAGGGAATTCTTAACTATTGCTCTGATTGACTGTAGGTTTGATGAGAAGGAACGGTGTTGTCGAGGGCATCTCCAATGCCTCTGAAATGTCTGTTGATGATGAGGTAAATATGGGAAGGCAGTTTGTTTTGTAGGAGGTGGGTGTTGATGAGCTTGGTGCCCCTCACACTCTGAAGTTAATTGTAGAGCTTGTAGTTAGCAGGATGTGATACATCACAGTTGGTGCAAGTTCCCAGAATATCTCTTGTTTTGCAGCTGGCTCCTATGAATGAACACACCAGTACGTCTTTGTATGCCCTAGGGTCTGGCATTGTGTGCACTGAATGATTGCTCGCTCCCTTTTTACAGGGTTCTTCAAATTTTCACCGAATGAAGTTTCTGAATTATTTTTTAAAGAAATGTTAATTAGGTAATTAAACTCGTAAAATTTTTATTTTTATGTACTTACATCACATGTTTCAGACCGTCATATCTTACATTTTCAAGGTTCTTTTTTATGCCAGAATTAAAATTTCAAGACCAACTTATGTTAAAAGTAAATAGATATTTTTTAAAAATGTTTATTAGAGCAAAGTTACTGCCTGTCATGATAGGATAATGGATATATCACATTCATTCTCTCATGCATACAATATACATAAAGACATATCCAAGGATTCCTCCCTTTTTAGGGATGGATTATCTTGCAAAAAAATTGTTTGTTGGAATTTCAAGATGATCCAAGATAGTGGGAATATCAAGGTAAATATGAAGGATTTTTATTTATTATTATTGCTTAAGTATGCCTTTAAACATGATAATTTTGCATTTTGTTTAAGTGAGATTTTCTGTTCTGGAGTTTATAAACTTCAGAGTTCTAGTGTTGTATGTGGGCTCCAAGTTTGTTCAACTCTCAATATCATATTACTAGTTAGATAAGTTGTTAAACAGTAGAGGAAATCAATTAGACATTATTGTACATGAATAACATTTTAATAAAATTTCTAAAAACTCAACTACGATTCATTTGAAAATTTAACAACACAGTCAAATATTTGTTCGTTTGGTTACAAGTATTAAAAATAAATAACTTTTCTATCTAGACTTTAAAAAAAAAAAAAAATTGAATAAACGAATTATCATCGTTTGATTCCAAGTTTGAGGTAATCTTCAAGAACAGAAGGCATGTTGAAGAAGAAACCTTCATCTTCCGATTCAACCTATGAAACATAATACATTACAATAAATCATCAGTTGTAAAATGTTATTATTTAGTATGTTATAAATATCAACAGAACTCATTTCTTATAATTACAGTTTTTTTTTTAACTTGATGGGCATACGGAAGACATCGAGTCTGCGTAATTTGAAATGGAAAATGGATGGCACATGGAAAAACATTAATAATGAAATCATTCAGATAAATGAAGATAAAATACCTTCAGAAAATTATCTTGTTTCAGCTGAATGATTGTTGCCCTCTTTTTGTGGTTATGCTTCATACAGCTGGATATGAAACGTTTTCCTTCTTCGCTGATAGATTCCGGAATAGCTGGGGTTTCTCCCATTCCAACTTTAAACATGATCTGATAGTTCGAATCGTACTCTGCCCAAGGTCTCTGAAGTATAATTTATAATAAACAATCATACATCCTAACAACACAGTCAAGAATAGAAATTTTAAATTTCTTCCTTACCTTTCCAGAAGCCATTTCGATAATGACACACCCTAGGGACCAGATGTCTACAGCTCTTCCATGACCGACAGAATTTGATTTCATGAACACTTCAGGTGCCATATATGCTGAAAATATAGATAGTATTTTAAATTAAAAATTTATTCCAGCAATGGTAACACAAATAAGTTAATCAAATTTGGTTTTTGAAGTTTGCTCAACTCAAGTAAGGGGTTACATCAATAACGAAGAAATCAATCTAGTCAAGAAAACTGAAATAATGAGAAGTTATAACCTAGTATTGACTTAAACAAGCTGATTAACTGGTTTCAATTGTAGGTTTTCAAAACTTAAATTTTTTGAATTTTTTTTTATGCTACTGACTTTAACGTCCTTTACCTTAAGAAAAATCAGAAATACAAATCTTAATTAGCGATTGAGCTGTGATTTGAGAAAGCTTAGTAGATTGGTTGGTTTCCTGTTATTTTATTTTAACCAAAACATAATCAGCAAAATCAGAGACATATAAACAAATATAAAGTATTTTTGAAAAAAAAATTGAACCTTGTGTTCCAACGAAGCCTTTTAATTCTCCAGGTGCTGTAGTGTGTGCCCTGATTTTAACAGCAGATCCAAAATCACCAAGTTTCAATCGGTTTCCTTCAGAGGTAAGAAATATGTTAGCAGCTAAAAAACACAAAAAAAGAAACATTACCAATATAAACAATTAAAACCCCCAAAATGCCCATTTCAACAATAATAAGGTAGGATAAGTTACGTTTTATGTCTCTATGAACTATACTGTTCTCATGAAGTTTAGCGATGGCATTCACCAGCTGACTTGAATAACGCCGAACTATGCTTTCCGGCAAACCATTTTCTGTGCCCAAGACCAGACTATCCAAAGTTCCTTCCGGGCAGAGCTCCATAAATATAAGAAGTTCTTCCTTAAATAGATTTTTAAAATTATACACATTTTTTTAAATTAGCTCCAATTTTAATTATAAAATGGTAATCTGAATCCAACTCCATTTTATTATAAAATTTAAGTCAACAGATGGTGGAAGCAACGGCAATACTTGTTATGTGTTAAATTAATTAATTAGATCTAATATATAATTATATTGACCATTGTATAACTGAGGCCATGCTTGGAAAAAATCAGCTAAGGCATTCTCAGTGTAGAAGTAAGGTGGAACAGACCTGTAAGAACAGTATAGTGCAATTTTAATGTATGTGGCGTTTATGGAATAGTTTTAGTCAGTATGCATGCATTATGAACAGTAAGTATGCATGCATTATGAACAGTAAGTATGTATGCATCATGAACAGTAAGTATGCATGCATTATGAACAGTAAGTATACATGCATTATGAACAGTAATTAGTACCAGAAAAAATAAATCAATAAAGATGTTTCCATACAATTGCAATCTTATACCATTATAGAGTGGATTCAATTTTGCAAATATATACTGTCATCTAATATTTTAACTAAACAAAATATAACCTGAATCCCCCCCTTTTTTTTAATTTTTAATACGCTCATAAAAATAATATTTAATTAAATAGCTAATAAGGTGTTTTTTTTAATGATTAATATACAAAGAAAAATATAGTGACAGGGTCAGGATTCAAACATAGGACCTCCTGATCTCCGACCAGGTACTCTCGCACAAGAGCCATATCATCATATAATCTCTTTAACGGGTCTGGACTAAATTCTCAAAACATCAAAAAGCTCTATTTATCATTGAAGACTACAATGTAGCACATTTAAATTTTTTGAGATAAACTTAGTTTTTAATAAAGGAGTAATTTTAATAAAGGAGTCGGGGGATAGCCTAAGGTTGACAAAAGAGAGTTGTTAGGTTTTCAACAAATTTATTTATGGACAACATTAACACTATGAAGAACTAATTGCACTTAGATCTATCTTATTTTATATCTATTATTTTGTACTTGTTGCAATCAGGACCTGATGAATACATTCAATACATAAAGGGTGTCCCAGAATTAACACAAGATTTGAATTTGCCGCCATTTGTGCAGTAAAGTGCTGGCAACCATAAAAAAAAAAAAACGATTTGACAGCTGACAGTTTAGGGTTAGTAAAAACGGAGCGTTACACGATAGAACAACGTGTCTTTATTGTTGAACATTATCTCAAAAATAATGAAATTTTGTCGGCCGCAGTTCAAAAATTTCACACAAAATATGGTCGGAATAGTGTTTTGACTTCATCAACTGTGAAGAGATTAATTGAAAAATTTAGGAAGACTGGATCAGTTGGAGACACTAAACACACTGGGCGTCCAAAAACAAGCCGTTCAAATGTCAATATCGAAGCAGTGCGTGAGAGTGTTGTTGAAAATCCAGGAACATCAATTCGTAAACACAGTTCTTTGTGCCGAAATTGGATGATATTGATGTGGAAAATATGTGGTTTCTACAAGACGGCGCCACATGCCATACAGCCCATGAAACAATTCAAATACTGCATGAGACATTTCCAGGTCGTGTGTACTCTCTCGTTTCGGCGATCATAATTGGCCTGGATCGTGTGATTTAACATCTTTAGATTTCTTTTTATGCGGTTATTTGAAGTCAAAGGTGTATGTCAACAGGTCCACATCCACCCATGCATTAAAAGAGGAAATTCAGCGCTGCATCAACGAAATTTAACCACATTTATGCCAAATGGTCATGGAAAATTTCGACAAAAGAGTGCGTATGTGGCAGCAAAGTCGTGGAGGCTATTTGCCCGACGTGTTATTCCATAAATAACCCTATCCTATTTACTTTATAATTCAATAAAAAAATAACCACAAAAATACTAAAAACTCTGTTTTCTATTTAAATCAAATCTTGCGTTAATTCTTGAAACGTCCATTAATAAATTTGATAAAAACCTAACAACTCTCTTTTATCTACCTAAGTCTATTTACCAATAAACTCATCTCCTTATTTATAGACTCACAGAAAACAATGATCCCAAACTATGTTATAGTATTAAATATAACTTTTTTTTAATCATTTGTTTTTTATGGCAATTTATTTTATAAATTCAATAATTTATTAAATATAGTACGACATCTATAACAATTAAAGTTTAATTTACTCTGTGAATTTCAGCTCCGTAATAGCGAACCAAGTTTTCGTGCTTTATCCCCTCGAATATTTTCATTTCGAGAGCGACGCTCTTTATTGTCCTGACATCATTCGGGGAAAGAGGGATCTCTTTCATTGCCAACAGCTCCCCCGTCTGATTGTTCACAGCAGTGTAGACCTTACCAAAACGTCCTTGCCCTAAAGTAAATACAAAAAATGATAAAGATTTCACATATTTGTGAAATTTTAACAGTTACCTACAACTTACCTATTTTCGTTCCTCTTTGCCACGTAAACGTGACAGCCTTAGGCTTGATGAAGTTCCTGTCGTAATTAGTGTGAGACGTAATGACATTTCCAATCAGCTCTTGACTGCGGAGTTTTTGTTCGATTTTATCATTTAAGGCCACCACTGCGGCCAAGACACGGTCTTGCTGTGACTTACCTACAATTCATACTTGTATCTATTATTCAAGAAAAAAAGAACAGTCTAATATGAATGCTAAGAAGATAACTTACATTTTTCGACAAAATGCCCAGATAATTTTTCGTCCTGAAAGCCAAGCCTAAAAAGAAAAAAATATATGAATTGTTATTACTTGTTTGATTTTTTTCATAGACCTTTAGCTTTCAGGCCTAACACTCCGATCATAAGAGCTGTTCTATGATGTGGTTTATTTGTTTCATGGTAGTTTTCAAGACATTTGGTAAATTTTCTTAAAATTATGATTATCTAAACATGTCATCTCAAATATTAAAAAAGAATCAGTTTCTATTATTGAGCACAGAGAAAAATAATAAGTGATCTGTGATGGTCAGAATGTTAGGTCGTATGGAAACTTTAGGATCTAGTTCAGCTATGACATTATATTTCTCATATTAAAATGCTTAATTTTGTATTTAACATTAAATATAAGCATATTTATAATGAATGATAAGACAGAGTTTGTTTCTAAAAAAAACAAAAAAAACGGTCAGCTTGAAATTTGCGAGCATCGATGTTACGTGGTGCCATTAAATTATAAATAGAAAAATTCTAAATGTCAACGGGACCTGCTGAACTCTGGCCAGGTGCTCTTTCCAACTGAAATAGATGATTACCTGGTAATTATTACAGCAGTGGGATTACAGACCTCAACTAATAATTGTTAATTAATCAATAATTTTCCAAAAATTTAAATAAACCTACATTGAGATCTCCATTGTCAAAAATTTTACTTTAGCGATATAAACCTCACCTGCTAAAGAGATTTAATAGTGCAGCACACAGCTGTTGTTATGATAGCTTAAAAAAAAAAGTACCTGACCAGAGATCAGGTCGTCCCAGATTTGAGTCCAACATCTATAACAATTAAAGTTTAATTTACTCTGTGAATTTCAGTTCCGTAATAGCGAACCAAGATTTCGTGCTTTATCCCCTCGAATATTTTCATTTAAAGAGCAACGCTGTTTTACTATCATTTTTCTTTGGCGAATAATAGTTAAACCAGAGGGATTAACTAATATTTTTCAATTAATATAAATCAAAGTTAATTAATAGTATACCGTTTACTGCACATTGTTTCACATAACATTATTTTTGTGTGTCTGTTATAAAGTTTCCCGATGATCAAATATTAAAATAAAACTAAATTTAAAGGCTAGTTCTACTGAAAGCTTAATAAATGTAAAGTTACCAGTAGAGGATGATATACAATTATGAAGCAGGATCTCGAAAATAAAAAATCGAGTGGGTGAAAGTTTGTAATTTAAAGCCAAAATCACTATAATGTACACTGATACAAAAGGAAAATATTTGCCTAATATAAATTATTAATATTTGCAATATATAAAAGTTGACTGCCAAATATAATGAATTGTTTTGAATAAACGTCATAATATCTGAATGATGGAAATGGTTCACCAGTGTGTTATGTTCAGGTAATTGTGACTACAATAGCAGAAAGGAAATACATACAGCATCTATGTTACTACGGCAAATAATATTGAGCAAAAATAACAGGATAAACAGAAACGAGAAGATTTTTCCCTTACATCAACTTACATCAATTACGAGCGTAGTTTACTTAAACTGAAATTTCTCAAAAAATATGCAGCAATATTCACCCCCTTTAAAAAGAAGAGTAAGAAACTTTAGCAATAATAGTACATATAAACTTTGACATTTAAATGATGATGAAATGGAAAAAAACAATTTACTTACGAATTCAACGAAATATCAGTAACATTTGTTGTATAATTGTTTCTAGGAAATGCTGCAGGCGAAGCTGGAACTGACCGCTTGCTTAAAATTGGTGTCAAATTGTTCGAAACAGGATCGCCATTTATATAGTGAAAACAGGCTTTCATTTCATTCTTGAAAATCTTTAAAAAAAATTAACAAGAAATTTAAAGCAAAATTGCAAGGATAGAAATTGAAAACTTTGAGAGAAATGAAAGTACTACTTTCAATCAAATTTATAGATTGTAAAACAACCAATAAAACTTGATTTTCTTTGTAATAAAAATAAAATTGGTTTTAATAATACAATTGTAGAACAACAGAAGTTAGAAGTGGTATTAACAAATAATTGTAAATATCGATAAGTATGAGAAGGTTGCTCAAAATATGGGCAGTTGGTGTGAGTTTTAACAACTCTTTTTCATGAAGCTAACAGTAATCACTCAAAACTTACGAGTATTGTAAAAATATAAATAATGATAGAATAGAGGCTTACTTCAAATTCATCATCCGATAAATGTATCATATACTTCGGGCTTGAAATACAGACTAAAAATTCAATTCCATAGCTAGCCCATCTTGGACGGACCCCTCTGCCCCGTTCACAATAGGTTTTTACAAAATGGAACCACTTCTTACAAAATGTAAACATAGCCCTTGCGAGCTCCCTTTTATTCATAATTATTTTCCAAAGTTCCTTGTAATACTGAAAAGAAAGATTACAATTTAAAGTAAAATTTGTATTAAAACCTATTATTTAAAATGGTATAATACATTTAAAAGAATGGACAAACCTCAAAAATACATTTGTATATCTGGTGAAGTACTCCTCTGCAGGCTGTATTTAAAACCAGATTTTCTAAATCGTTTGAAAAAGTCTTAAATAGTAAATCTTCTACGACCTCTAAGTTTTTTTTTAGAATGTGAAACAGCTCTAGGGCTTTCTCCTATAAATAAGAAAATACAATGATTACTATATCGTAATACATTTTCTAAAATATTAATTACTTTATTCTAGGATTTTTTTGGACTAAATTGTAAAGGTAATTGGCATACATAATTATAATCTTACTCTCATTTTTTCCAAAGACTCTGTCAACCGCTCGCATTCAGCTTCATTGCTTGATTCTATGTGCTTTACGACCGTTTTCATTGAAATAATCATGTTAATAACTCTTTGACGTATACACATAAACAGGGACTGAAAGCCACGGCAGAGTTGGAGTTTTTCATGAGTAGAACTGGAAAATATAGTCATAAAAATATTGAATAAATAATAGTCATAAAAATGTCCACTTTGGATTTTTAATTAAAAAAAAATCTATTTGATTATATTCTTAAATTTAGGCCACATTATTAAGTTATTTCATTAAAATAAATACTAAAATAAAAGAAATTGAATACATTTGTGCTCAAATGTACCAACCAGAAATATCCTCCCTGAATAACAAGTTAAAAGACAACTTAATAAATTTTATTTTATTATAATGCATTCATTATTCCCCAAATTTAAAATTTACCAACTGTAGATTATGATGTTCGCCCTTAAGAAGTGAGTCTGCCTGTGTTTCAATGTAATCACAAATATTCGCCATTACAGAGGAGATAATATCACTAGAATAAAAAAGAAAACGGCATGGATGTAAAGGAAGTATATTTCAAACAAATAAACAGATTAGACTAAAGTTAAAAAGTATATGTCAAGGGATTAATCTACACTCGTATTTTGTAATGTTAAATTTCTAGCTATTATTGTAATGATATTTTTATTAGCAATTAAATTATTAGTATTAAGATTATTATAAGGAAGTGAGTTTTCTGTTGTGCTTTAGAGAGACTGAATGGGTTAGCCAAGATATTGGGAATCAATCATGTTAGAAGCATGGAAGGAAGAAATCAACGAAGACCATCCATCCCCCAACAACGAAGAATAAATCATTGTTTGTATTATGCAACCATTAAGTAAATTACAAATAAAATTCCATGGTAAATTGTGTTAACATGAACTATTTGAAATAGATGAAATTATGCACAGAGATCATACTAAAAAACACTATTATTTGTTATGAACTTTTTATAAATGTCCTTTTACTCCTTATAAAGAACCAAGTAAAATTATATAAAAGATGAGGTATCATTATACTTTATATTATTAAAATTAATCATCATGACTTGTGATCTTAAGTTGTTGTATATGGATAAATAACAAATCTACGATGAAGTACAAGGTCTTAAAATTTTATGAATGAGAGGATGGAGCAAAAATTTAGTTGATTTTGCCTACTATCATTTTTAAGGCACTAAAATGAACTTATGTGGTCTTATGCCACTTTATAGATTTCAGGTCAATTTGTACCGAAGTTATGTCGGAACAACAAAATGACAAAAAAAAAATTATTTAAACTTTGGTGGGAAATAATTTGAAAATGGTCTCAACAACAAAATTTGGAAAATATAAAAAATCTTAATAGTTAAGTGGTCAATATCTCAGTTTCCGAGATGAAAAATTATGGTATATTTGGGCAAGTACCAAGATTCATCATCTAATACATCAAAAATAGTCTATTTCAGACTAAAAATGAATATGAACCATTTTTAAATAATGATTAATAACCATGTTCACTAAATTTTAAACTATAATCAATTTATATTTTCATGTAGGGTTTTCAGGAGATATTTAAACTTAAGCAATGGGGATAATCCTATCTGTTTATTTTAAAGTCTGATGGATATCTTATGAAAAAGCAGGTTAATAAGGGATAATAAGGGAGTTGGAGATAGGAAGGAGAGTTCAGGTTGAAAAAATATTCAATTTTTAGGATTTAGTTGAGTTTTTCAAAACCAGAAACCTTAATATTTTCACATGTGTGTTTGTCTGTTCTGATCATTATTTGTTTCCCCTGTTAAAGCAAGTGACATCAAATGTGACTTGGAGGTCCCGTTTGATATTGGAAAGACATGAAAAATAAAACGATCTTCATAAAATGTTATAAAGTGTCATCAATTACTAGTTGGTATTAACCAGAAATATTTTTAACTATATGATTTATGTATTGTTTTTAAAAATATTACTAAAAGAATTTGTTAAAACTGTCATTGACATGTCTCCAGCTTTAATCAACCAATCTTCTTTTTTAGAGGCATGATATTATGAACGTCATTTGATGCCCCACTGCGGCTATAAATAAAAGCAATCCCATGAACAATTATGAAGAGTAATCAATAAATTACTTGTAATTAAAAAATAAATGTTTCCTATCGTATGAAGTATGGTTTAAAATTAAAGATATCGACGCCTCTAGTTGTTGAATATGTTGGGACTTCAGTGGACTATTATTACAAAAAGTAATTAAAACTGTCATTAAAATCGATTTTACAGTCCTTAAAACCCTTAATTGTGTGATCCTGAATTTCAGAAGTTAACAGGCTATATGAAATATGGACATAAACAAATCTGTATTTTTTTCTGTTGCTAGCAGATTTTTCCTCTAAAATTTAGTCGTTTATATAAATTATACAGTTTATACTTATCTATAAAACTTACCAGAATACTTTGCATATTATACCTTCTCCATTTGGAATATTAGGTGCAATATACACTACAAACTTCCATTCTTCCTCCATTAAATTTTTATGGATCTTAGACCACTCTGAAGTAGACGAACACCATTGTTCTAAGTAATTTAAATAAAGCTGAAAAAAAAAAAAATTACGTCTTCCCAAAAAAATCAAATGAAAATTTTTCCAAAACCAGAAACCCTGTTTTGACCCCTTTGCCTGCCTTCCTGTTATGGATATTAATTTTAAGTCACCTGTTTGACCCGGAGGCCTTTTACAAGGGGATTACATCTGATGACCCGATGACAATAAAAATCTTTCCTACATCATATAACACGATTAACCTTTTATTAATTAATCACTTGGTAATTGAAAAAAAAGGAAAGATCTTGTTGTCTTTATTAATAATGTATAATATGTATTAGCAATTTAGTGGAGTATAATTACAAAAATCATTAAAATCGTGTTCACAACCTAATTAGTGCAAAGGCATGTAAGTTATAAAATATTTCTCAATCATACTAAATAGGATAACAAATTAAAGCTTGATGTACTCATTACTGAGATGTTAGTTAGTGACTAATTAAAGTCATTTTTAAACCCTTAATTGTTTGATACCACCCTAACATTTAATAATATGTGTCGGGAAATGTCCCCTAGGGGGGGAAGGACGCCCGCCACGGGCTAGGTTGACTACAACCTGGCTACTGTCGGGCGAGCGTCAAGAAAGAGGTAAAATGGGTGGACCTGTGGTCTTTGTCCTTTGCTAGCGGCCTAGTTGGCGGGCAGCTTTGTTCGTATTGATCTGACTCCATAAGTTCTTAGAAGGTGTGCCCCGAAAGGGCACTATGTTCAGGAGAAGAGGAACAGGGTAGGTATTATAGGTAGTTTATGTGGTCTTGGAATGACCACCAATTCACACTCGGTATCTAGGGGTAGGCAAAAACCGTCCGGATCGCAAAGGGGAGTGTGAACCGGAGAGAGGCAGACTGAATCACCAGGGGAGACACTACTAGGTGGGAGGGAGAGATAGAGAGAGAGGAGAGAGAAATAAAGAGAGAGGGAGAGGGAGGGAGAGAGAGAGAGAGAGAGAGAGAGAGAGAGAGAGAGAGAGAGAGAGAGAGAGAGAGAGAGAGAGAGAGAGAGAGAGAGAGAGAGAGAGAGAGAGAGAGAGAGAGAGAGAGAGAGCAGTGTTCTTCAGGTGCCAGGTTCCGAGAGTCTGGCCCCTTATATAGGCAGGTCAGAGGGTGGGCCTTACCCACGCCCCTAGTGGGCTTCAGCTGTTTCATGCACTAGTTTCCTCCTCTCTTAACTGACACTAAACGTTTTTATTATTAAAACATAGGTAGATATTTCCTGGGCCGAGAAGAGGGGAACTTCCATTTATTTGTGATGAAGAAGTTGACACTACATATGTTAAGTTACTCTTGCCTAATTTACCTTTAATACGGCTTGCAAAGACTTGTCGAACGGTTCCAAATACTCTAGGAGTTTACTTCTAGCTTCTTCTTCATTTTCATTATCGTTTTTGGCTGCAGTTATAGCTATGATATAGTGATTAGAATACCTTTGCTTGTTAATTACAGATAGTTTCAAACCCTCTTTTAACTCTTTTATTAACTGAAAGAGAAGGCAAAAATATATCATTATAAATATTACTGAAAAACAATAAAAATGAACACATATATTTATATAATTTTACTTGTCTGATGCTCAAAATGCTTGGCTTTTCTAACTTAGTTTCCAAACGCATTCTTAAGAACTCATGTATGACATCTAAAGGAATCCTAGATATGAATATAAATGCCTGTCGGAAGGAAGGTAGGTTTAATGATTTGTACTCATTGCTCCAGTAACCGTACTTCTTCAATTCACTAACATTATAGTCGTCACTGTTCAACTTTAAATAAAAAAATACATTAAGTAAGAATAGCAAGAACAATTCTAAATTATTAAGTAAAAATTAAATAGACATTACTGTAGAGTAATCAGGTTTTTCTAAAGCGATGCTGGTTTTTTTCAAAACTTTCAGATAGACATAATCCAAGAAGAGCAAAGATTTTCTAAGACCCTTAACTTTAAGTACCTCCTCCACGAATCTCCTGTAACCAACGTTTCTTAATGCATTAAAAAAAAGAATTAATAAAAATCACAGCGTGATTCAAAATGATAATATTGGTTACCTGTAAGTTTTGGTGTCTC
Organism: Acanthosoma haemorrhoidale; assembly: GCA_930367205.1. NCBI lineage: Eukaryota > Metazoa > Arthropoda > Insecta > Hemiptera > Acanthosomatidae > Acanthosoma > Acanthosoma haemorrhoidale. The sequence goes on along the minus strand of OV884011.1, from coordinate 15,516,462 downwards.
CATTATCCATCTTATGGAAGAATTTTCCCAAACAATGAAAAGGTTCATCACTGGACAATTTTCGAAAGTTCCATTCGTCATTATAATTCAATGCCGGACTAATCAAAGATCAGAAAAAAACAAAAATTTTTATGAAAGGCAAATGTATTCATTAGATGATGGTCACTAAATAATGATTAAAAAAAAAGTATTTAAAAGTATACTGTTAGTAAGTTTTCCCAAAAATATTTTAAAGTAGTAAAAATATTAAAAGTAAAGAACAATGACAGTTTAAAATAATACTCTGAGTGATTTTCCAATGACAAAAAAAGTTGTATGCAACATTTGTGTATTATACCAATTTTTTTAAAATCTACCATTTATGTAAAACATTCTAACAGCAAAAAGTCACAAAGTAAAAGCTGATTCAAATGTTGCAGTCCAAAAGCTTGATGATTTGTTGCTGTATTTAATTGAAAAAACTTAACTTTCTGTACCAAACACTCAAAATCTCTAAACAAAAAATAGCAATGACAAATTTACTAAAATATCTAACATAACTGGCCTGCATGGTATTAAATATATAATTGCACCCTTAACTGCAGGGAAAAAAAATAAGAACTTTAAATCTTAAAAAGCTTCTAAACTGTGACTTTATATATGGAGAGTTTAAAGGCCAGAACAATGCAGGTTAGGTAAGAATACTTTCATAATTAGCGTTGTTAAATAACTTTAATATTACAGATCGAATAAATCATTTTTAGGAATGTTATTGTAGAACATATAGACGGGGAAAAAATAAATGTCCTCACACACATTTGGGCCGACAATTATCATGATTTGTATTGTAAGGATGTGCAAGTTCTAATCATCTACAAACAATATTTCATGCAGCTCGATTCCATCTAAGTGTTTCTATTGTTAATGGTGTTTAAATTTCAAACAAAAGATACCAAAAGGTTAGATAAAATACATGCCTGTAATTACAATCAGTCCTTTGAGCAAAAGATAACAGTTGTTTTCCGAGGATTATAAGTTTCAGTCTATGATGTATCGTTATGTTATACCACAAACACATAGCCTACATAAGAAAAAATAAATCACTATCAATAAAAATAACACTTTAAAAACATTCCATGCACTCATATGCAAACAAAAATAAAAATTATCTTACCTTGACTCTTCCTATAAATGCGTTACTTTTGTAAAGAGGGAAATAATTCCCGAATGCTTTGCTTGATGGAAAAAGTGATTCGGCAGCTTCCAACTTTGATAATAGCTCACCAACCTCTTTTAAGGCTATATCTGCTTGCTCGATGCAAGAGGGGCAAAACATACACAAACATCCTGAAATACAACACAGAACATATATATATATATATATTGTTGTGATACTTAGATGTTGTGGGTTTGTGATGTTGCCTTTGATTTAAACTCAAAATTAGCGGGCGTAAAATGGCAGTAAACGAACCGTGGATCATGGCTATGAAGGGATGAACATTATTTGTTGCCGTTATATCTAATATTAATAGTTATATAAATAAAATCAAGACTTAAATATAAATATTTTAATATTGGATTTGTTAACTTTAAACTAAGAAAAGTTAATAATATCTGAGACAACTGGCATTGGAAAATAAGAAAGTTAAAAAATCAAGAAGGTAGCGGAAAGGGACAAGAACGACGAGACCGTGGTAAACTCTTTTTTCAATTTGACCCGGCCACGAGAGAGGAAGGTTTGAAGAGATGCTAGCAGAGGACTTGTCCTGACCTCGTGGCCAAAAGACGACAACGAAACACAAAGGCAACCACTCTGCTACCAATAAACCAGAAGAATTCGCCAAAGGAATTAATTTATTAATTCTGGCCAGTGGCGATATTATATTAAGGTAAATTTTAAGTCTAGTTTTTAACATTGTAAATTTGTAACATACGTGATTATATATAATAACCTAATGAAAAGTTTTGTAATAAAATCTAATTTTCCTTTTGCCAGAGATTCTTTTTTATATTAACAGAACTTTTAAAACCTCAGATTAAATTTAAAAAGAAAACAATATAGATAAAAAATGTAACAATATATTGCAATGTTATTTTTAAGAAGTGAGTTGAAAGATGGATTATTTTATTATATAAAATATTAAATAAATTATAAAAAGTTTAAATGCAAAACAAGTGAATGTAATAGCAGGAAGTATACCAGTAATTGGAACAGCTGAGAGGAACGCTGGGGGACTGCTGCTGTTGATAGTTACTGGAGAGGGGAAGTTGTTTATAGCTAGCGTTAATACCAGGAGAGAGCTGATGTTAATAGATGCATAGAAGGAAATATTGTGAGTTGTATGTAATTACATGAGAAGAGAGATGATGACAATTTGTTTCAGCAGTTTGAGAATGGTCAAATATATTTGACGTGAGGGCCCTCACACTTCGTATTCCCTCATACCTTTTATTTTTTCTTATTACCTCGTATCATTGCATGCCATCATATCACCTCACACATCAGATTTGCATACTTGAGGATTCTACATGAGGCCATCAAAGGAGCATTGTATTTGGAGCATCAGGATCACAAAACGCAGTACTTGGTGGGGCAAGGCAAGCAATCGACGGAAAATTTGTGAACAACTCAAAAAAAACATGTCTTAATTTTTTTTTATTTCATTCATTTATTCAGGACCCTCCTTAGATTTAATTAATTATAAATTTAATTTACATTGTTTTGCTAATAAATTAAAGAAATATTACAATATATATATTCGACATAAGGAAGAAGAAACATGGTAATACATTTTTATAAAAATGTTTCTTTTCAGTTAATCAAATTATTTTTCCAGAAAATAAATTTTAATTTTAGTTGCAAGACATTATACAGAAAAACTTCCTAATAGAATATATCATATTTTCTATTGGACAAAGTTATTTACCAGAGCATGCTAAAGGAGGGTCGTCTAGATCATAAGCGAAAATCCCACTGTCCGAAGATTGCGAAGAGAGCTTATCAGACTTCCTTTCAAACCTACAAAATATTCTCAATTAATTTAGGAACAATAATTGGAAAATAACAAAAAAATTCAGTTTTAGCAGTTGATTTTTCAGGCTAATGAAAAAAAACAAAATTTCAATACCTGTAATTTAGAATATCATCGAGTAAATTTGGGATTTCTTTTCTTGCTTCGCACAAATATTTATCTTGCTCGGTAACAGTCCTGTCAGCTATCCATGCTTGGAGTTCCAGCCATATCATGTCTTTCCATTCTGTTTGCCACATATGTTCCTCATCGCTCAACTAGAATATATTATGAATACACTAAGGGATGAGTACAATACTTTCAAATAATATTAAAACAAATGTAATTATAAAAAAAAATCCACACAAAATAAACAATATACCTGTGATTTGTAAATTTTATCATTATTTTCTAAATTTCCAGTTTTGACTAATTTTTCAAAAAAATGATGAAATTCCGTTCTACTTTTTGCTGTTTCGGGCAAAGAACGTTTCCAATTTGAAGCTGGTTTTATTAGTGTGCAGCTAAGAGAAAGAAATCGCTTTGAAGATTCAACCTATCAAAAACGTTTAAAGTAAATACATCTTTATATACATGAATACACTAACATCACTCACATTTATAGTAAGAACCACTGTGAAAATTAGAAAACAAAAGAAACCTTCATGTTGCATGGAAAAGGGCATTTATCATCATTTTTAGCTTCATTTGGTACCGGATTTCCATCGATGATGTCTACTAATTTTATATTTCTTTCGAAATGCCTTAAGAGTTGCGTTTCTCTTTTTGAAGTCTTCCTACGTGTCACATGCTGATCTGAAACTAAGATTCACATTTAGAATTGAATCATAAATATACTATAAGTATGAAAATAGTTCAGTTAATTTATCAAACCATCTTGGTTACTTAAAATGACATTTTCAAGAAATAAATTTTTTTTAAAATACATAAAATATTTTTAAAAAACATTCAAATTGGCTCAAATGGCATTAAATACATAATTTTTATACTTGGTTCTCAAAACTATAATGTGGAATACCTAATTTTTGGAATAATGTTTTGCGTTAAGGTCTTTAAAGTGCCCTGAACCATGTGAATAAAACATTAAACCTAGAATAGCTTCTTATCTTACAAGGAAGAGAAATGCAATAGTCCGATTTTAATTATATAAATTTATTACATTAATTTTAACATTATTAATTTTAAATTATATTAAAAATATACAACTAGACAAACCTTCATCAGATTCTTGATTATGTTCTGTAGGAGATTTAATAGTTTTTTTTGTCCCGATAGATATTTTACCTCCACTAAAACAGAGTAAAATAACATTTAACTAGTGTGGCAATAAAAACTACATTGTCCATTGATGAAATGATAAAAAAATTATATTTTCATAACCCTTAATATAAAATAATATAACTCTTAATATACAAATGTAATTATAAAAAAAAAATCCACACAAAATAAACAATATACCTGTGATTTATACGTTTTATCATTATTAAATGAAAAAATTTTATCATGAATGATGAAAAAATTATATTTTCATAACCATTAATATAATTGAACAGATAACAACACTTAAAAAGATAATGGTTACTTGAACTGAAGCAGATTGATATATTTTTAAATGAATAAATATATAGGAAACACCTTCTGCCATAAATAGGCAATACTGAAAGAAAAAATATGAGTTCTGAATTCGAAGAGACCTATTTAAATAATTTTCAAGTGGTTTCAGTTATAATTTTTGTTAATTTGTTAAATAAAGAGTGAAAATGTTTTGTTAAAAAGACATAGCACTAAGTTGAGATCATACTGAAAGTACAAGCGACATTAAACAGCCAGGATATTGAGCATCTCAGCACTTATTTTAATATGATCTGCCAATAGTAAGTGAGATTTGGGGAAGACACAGGGGTTTAAACTTAAATATTCTTTTAAATAAGTTATCACATTATTAGTGCCATACTGTTCAATTATTATAGTAATTTTTTTTTCATCCATGATAAATTATCTCCGATTTATACTGTAGTCTGTGAGGTGCATTAAATACATAATTTTTATGTTGGGTCTCAATCAAAAACTTATTTTTTTTGGAATGTCTTATAATTTACTGTCTTTAATGTACTTCAACCACGTCAAAAAAAAAAAAAATGAAATAGCTTCTATGTAGTCTCACTTAAGGAACCCTAAAGGTCAAAAAGATGAGGGTCAGCTAATAAATTAAGGGCCGATTTTTTTTTTTTATGCTGAATTTATTTATTTATACTTTCCGTTATTATATCTCAACCAAACCATGTTACCTCTCAACCTTAATTTAGGTTTTCTAAACCAAATGGACTACTATTCAAGTATCGACTAATTTATTCACATGAGGTTGAGTGATCCCTGATCAGATCTGCCCAAAAAAAAAACCACATGGGAAATCGAACCAGGAACTAAGCAGTTAGAATTCAGCATGCTAACCTCTAGGCTATGGGGATGGCTTTTAAATTTATTAAAATAATAAAATTGGCAAATAACAATAAAACTTAAAAACATATTGTAATGTTATTTTTAAGGATCAATTTGAAAGAAAGATTATTTTATTATATAAAATAATAAATGATATAAAATAAATTATAAAAAGTTTAATTTCAAACAAGTGAATGTAACAGCTGGAAAGTTTGTCAGTAATTGGAACAGCTGAGAGGAATGCTGGGAAATCAGTTGTTTAGAGATGCTTGATAGGAGATGTGGTTAGAATTGCTTGAGAAGAGAGGTGTTGATACAATTTTTTACACTTTGCGGATGGTCAAACATATTTGATGTGAGGGCCCTCATACATCATACTGCCTCTTATCTCATATCTCCGTATTTCCTAATAGCCTCGTACTTACCAATACATATATGTAAAAGCATTACTCGCTAGATTGGCAGATCTACAGGAGGCCATTGAGCCACCATAGGATCAACAAAACACAATACATGGGCTGGAGCAACAAGTCGAGATGGAAAAACTGTGAATATCTTAAAAACAGTAATGTCTTATTTTTTATTTTTACTTATTTTATGTAAATGCTTGATTGTCAAGGACCCTCCTGAGCTGTATAATAAATCATAAGTTCAAAAGTTTAAATTAATTTTATTATTAGTAAATAAGCAAAACATAATTTTGCCAATTTACTAATAAAAAAAATACATCAAAAAATACTAAAAAAAATTGTTAAATATAATAATGAATTATATTTTTAAATTACAAGTTATTTAAAAAAATAGTTTTGATGTAAATAATAAAGATTTAAAAAATAGTTCTGAAACTGTTACAACAGAACTAAAATTTATGAACCAAAACATTGAACTTGTGAACAAAAAATACATTAGCCACAAAATTAAATGAAAAACAATTGCAATGTGTGGAACTGGTCGGAGATAAAATTAATGATATTGTAATGGGGACAAGCGATTGCGTTGAACCGAATAATTTTATTAAGAATAAAAACCCAAAATACAAATGCCCAAGATTGAATTTAAAAAAAAGTGTCGAACCAAATGTGTAATTAATTAAAAGTAAGCGATAGTCTTATTGAAAATACAACCAGTGATATTTTAAACCTTCACGTAAATTCAAACATGTAGAAGTTTTCATTGTCTCGGTAAATAATCGATAATTAAAAAACAAATCAATTTTAAGATCAATTGAAGAGTGTCAAAAATACTCAATTGAAAAATATAAGTAAAAAATTTTTATATTAACAGAAAATTTTGAACACACTAGAAAAAGTTGTTTGCCAAATTTAACATGGATCAAACATCCAAATTAAAAAAAACAAGAAATGCCCTCATTAGGTATTTCCTCATACATCATATTTCCATGTACCTCTTATTTCATTTCATTGTATTTACCCATAAATATACGTAAAAGCATTCACACTTGTCAGATTGGCAGAATCTACAGGAGGCCATTATTTTGGAGCGCAGGGATCAACAAAACACCAATACATGGGCTGGAGCAACAAGTCGAGATGGGAAAACTGTGAAGAACTTAAAATCGGTGTTTTTATTTATTTTATGCAAATGTTTAGTTGTCAAGGACCCTCCTGAGGTATATAATAAATCATAAGTTTAAATTGATTTTTTTTATTATTAGTAAACAATCATTAAAAATCTAATAATCTTTAAAAATATTAATGGTTGTGATTGCGATTTGGTAGGGTTTGTTGCACTTTGAAAGGATTTTTTTTTTTTTTTAATTTAATTACTGAAAATTACTTTTGAAGAGAGATAGTCTACATATTAATAAATTTATTTTTTGATATTTCTTCTGAGTTTGAATGGCATATTCAAAAAGTAATAAAGCTTTTAATACAAAATCAGCTTTTCCATTATTTCATATATACAAAAATATGTAGAAAAACATTTTGATTCATAGCTATATAATGACCTCAGTGTCCTTATTACCTTATTATATTTTTTTTAATTTGTCTCCTGTGAATACGAGTTCTGGGAGGAGTAGAGCTCAAATCATCATAATCACGCATCAGTGCGTCGAGTGACCCTTCATCGGTATCTTCTGATTCTTCGAAACTCTCAGACGAGCTGAGTTAATCCACATAAGTTCAGATTAATACTAACTCAAAGTCAGGTACTGAATTAATAAAAGTTCTTAAAATTAATATAATTAAAGCTAAAGCTTTAATTAAAAATCCATAGAACAAAATTTGTATGATGCAACAAAGAATCAGTAGGAAAATATCTCAAAATCAAGTAAAATTGTTGTAATTAGTATATTATTAAAACAATTGCGACTAACATTATAAATGAGTAGTAAATAAAAGCATTTATATAAGTTTCAAGCAATACAGATCAGCGATCATGAAACTTACTGTTTGCGGTCGTCAGAGGAGTCATTTGCCATATTAGATTAATTCATAGAGCGTTTCTAAAGCAGAAAAAAGGCAATAAACTCTGCAAAACAAATAACCGTATCTCCCGTTATCTATAACCGCGAAGGTACACTTCTTTGTTTACATAACTTTAAGGTTATTAAACAAGACACAGGCTATTACAAGTACCTTTGAAGTAATGAAAAAGTACTATCCGATTCACAAACGTAAGCCGGCTAATCAGAACCATAGAGCTTACAATTGATAGAGGAAGAACAAAAGGTGAACGCTCGGTGTTACCAATACCGAATCATTTAGTCTTTATCAGCTATTAACTTTATTATCGTGTATCTTGTATAGGTATCTTTGTATCATGTATCTTGTATAGCTATCTTTGTATCATGTATCTTGTATAGGTATCTTTGTATCATGTATCTTGTATAGCTATCTTTGTATCATGTATCTTGTATAGGTATCTTTGTATCACGTATCTTGTATATGTATCTTTGTATCATGTATCCTGTATAGGTATCTTTGTATCATGCATAGGTTATATCTTGTCATGTATTCCGGTTCAGGGCAGGTGGGCTGCCCTATCGGAAGCAGTACACATTAACGGAAGTGAAATAAAACCCATGCCCGTCGAGGGATTTGAACCCAGAACACACATTTCATAATGCTAGCCACGACACCGTATAAAAGAGTATCATGCCGATTGTCTTATTTTTAATTTTCATCACGAATTTTCGTTCTACAAATGACATGGATACCGGAATGTAAATTCGACGATTTTAAGAAGTTAACGTTGGTGTTAGTTTGCTGGCATCGTTCTAGATTCCTTATTTTGACTTTTTATATTAGTTTGACTTCAAATGCTTAAACGCATCCTATAGTTGAAAAATAATAGAACCACCGTTTGTGTTGATTAAAATACAACAATGGTAGTTTGAGGACAAAAATTAAACGTGAAAAAAGTCGGTCCCATGTTGCTAATCTGTAAGCTTATCAAAATCTCAGCTCTGTAGATATTTAAGATTTACAGTTATGATTTTTGACCATGTTTCAAGTTAATTTCCTCACCTCAAAAAGGCATTCAAAGATTTATTGTTGTCATAAATATTCACTTTAATATTTAAACTCTCTTGTCTTGATAGTGTTTCATCACTTTCTAAGTCTGAAGTAAACAAAATTAAGACGGCTTGATTTTTAAGTTAATTTCAATAATACAAAATATTTTTCTTATCTAATTATTTTCAAGACATCTTAAAACCAAATGTTTATAGATACTAGAATCGAAATAAGGCAACCCTGTAAATGTAACTTAAAGGGCGGGAAAAGTCGGGTTTCACTCTTTGAAGTATGACTAGTAAATATTTTAATTATAGAATTGATTTTTTGAAAACTGCAGCCTATCAATATTTTTCATTCACAACTCAGTCTCACTCAGCATTAAAAAATTATAAATTTCATGTCAAAACATTTGGATTCGCTTTTGGTATGAGCGAAATGCATTATAAAAACAAAGATGTTAATAACTGGATAGATGTAACATCATTTAATTTCACAGTAAATACTTTTCATTCTAGAATTGGATAAAATTCTTATTAGAAAATTTAAATGTAAATCATATATCAGTTCTCGTTTACAATTGGTTTGTAGTAATCACGTAATTAAAATTTTATAAAATAGCTTCTTTTTTTAAAAATGTTTCTATTGTTAATTCATTATTTGTTAAACTTCATAGTCAAAGAAACGAAACCACGTGAAGTAATTAACTGTAAAAATTAACACAGTATTGGAAGCGTATTAGCTGTCGGAAGTTTATGCATTTTTGAATTGTTTTATCTACACGCCAAAGGAACTGTGCTGGTTCTCCAGGTAGAGAAAATCAGTGAGTAAGATTTATATATTTTCGTTTCTAATTTATTATTTTTTCAATTTAAACAAACATTGTTTTTAAGGGGTGTGCTATAATTTAATAGATTGAGCTCTACTGATATGACTTTGTGGTTCAAATCCCTAGACTTTTTTTGACTTGACGCTACATAAACAGAAGTGTGTGGCACTTGATAAGACTGTCTGCTTTTTGTACCTTTATAGAGGTTAAATAAAGGCTGGATACCACAATTAAAAAACAAAACAAAAAAATATTCATTGCATTCCAAATTTTCATATCCTATTATCAAATAGGACTTCAGGCTTCAGTCTTCTTTATTGTCACAGAATTTGCTTTGGTTCTTGAGCTCCTATCACTTACTGTGTAGAAGTTCATTTCTTACAATTTCTGCTTGGAAACAGTCAGTGAAAATATTGTACGTAATTGTTTTATTGACAGTATTTTTAAGGAGGCTTAGAACTTAGTATTTTGGGCGAAGAAGCCAAATTTGGCAGCTTGGTGAATAGTTCAACACAGCGCCGGTTGGTGCTGCTATCTGCAGTTTGAATCAGATATGTAGACGAACTACGACTTTTTAAAGGGGTTATTTTATTTTTTTCTACCCAAAATGAGGAACCTTTATGTTTTCCCACATGTGTCTCTCTGTTTCTTCCACAAATGTTAAACCCTCTGGCCTATAGATTTGGAATATTAGGTAGTTTCCAATAACCCAACATTAATTAAAAAAAAATCCTACCATGCTGCTAGGGTATCTAGATTAAAGTTCTCGACTTCCTGATCAATAATAGGTATTGTTTGTAGGAACGTGATCTGATTATAATTACAAACATTTATGTTGAAGTCAAATTGTTAATTATTTAATATTTTTTTGGATGAAATTTGCTTGATGGATTTCTTATAAATAAATATTTCTGAATTTTCAAGAAATTTTAATTATAATCGACGTAGGTTAGGGTCCTGGGTTTACTTGTAGATGTTTTTCAGTTTAATTAGTAAATTGTTGACATAAAATGAAAGTTATTACGATGAAATATTTAATCACTACTTAATAATAAATTGTAGCTAGCTAGCTATTGATTGCCTAGTCTAAAGGAGAGGTTCTACTGTCAAACAATGACAAGCGAGATCGCCGTAAGTCTGTTTTGTTATTTCGCAAAAAAATAAATTGTTTTTGTAGCCGTAAAAATGGTACAATCGAGCAGAAATTAGGGTATATTCAGCAAAAACAACATTGAGTTATATGGGGTACATATGTATAAATGTTTTAGTTGAAATATTAGGGTATGTTTGCGAGAAAATATTGCAGGTGAATTAATCGTTCGCTTAGCTTTTATTGCACTAGCCCCTTATCACTGATTTGTACGCTTTCTTAATTTGTCAAATATCAGAAGATATTTACGATTTAAAGCTTTGCAATCGTTTATTTGTAAATCTGCGACACTTGTGAAGGTTAGATAATAATATTATAAGTGAAAAATAATGTTTTTATACCAGCTGGGATATAAAACAATTCGTTTGTATTTTATTTGTTTAGTCCCGAAGATCCCTGAATTATGTCGAAACGTTGATAAATAAATTCGCAGGAGAGACACAAAGCTTTTATTTTTACATTTTTTTTGTCTGTGTTCGACGTTTTTACTCCTACTTAATCAAAGAAACTCAAAAAGTTTTGTGAACCGATAATAGAAATAGTGTATTTAATACCATCCTGACCAATTATGTTTAAAATATGTGCCTGACGTTCGTAAAGGTTTTTTTTATTAATTAATCGTTTTTTGATAAGTTTCGGCAATTTTTTTAAAATCAATATTTTAGTTTATATATATATATATATTAAACAATTTTCAGCTACCAAGGGGGTTTAAAAACTAAACTTAAGAATTTTTGATCAAAAATGCCTTATAGTCTCTTATTTTGTAGATAAATAGTTAAAAAAAAAGTACTTAATCTACAACGTGCAACCATTAAGTAATGTAACGAATTTTTGTAAGTAAAAAAAAAAAATAATAATCTTTGATAATGAAAAAGGAATGACAAGGGATTTTTCTGTTCCTATAATACGTAAAATTTGTAGTTTACAATGATTTATAATGAACAGCTGATAAATAATTACGAAAACTGCTGGTCTTTAACTGCGTAGAGACAAATTGCCATCGCTCTGTTTGGAGCTATCGACAGGTCCCTGAGTTTGTTCTTTGTGGAGTTCTACAGCCCTTTGGTTTGCTACCAAAGGAACCATGCCAAAAATACATGGGGATTTCTAGAAGAGTTTGGACTCGACATGAGGGACATCGTGTTTCTCGCGGAAGCCATATTTGTCGATTCTCCTGGAATTATTTCATCATCATATCTTTGGGAACTAGATTGTTATTTTAATGTTTTGCTCCTTTTAATAGAGAGCCTCTATAAATTTATTCTTATTATTATTTCCATTAAACCAGCAGCCTCGGGAAACACAAGAATAAATTGCGATAATGATGTTGACAAGCTCTGTGTAGTTATGGAGTTTTGTATCAAATCCAGTATTTTTCTCTAGTTTCTTCTCTAGTTTCTCTAGTACTTACAACCCGTATTTCAAGAATCCAATACTATTGGATTCTCGATAGTTGTTGGTCTGATTTCTTCTGAAATATGATTAATTTCGCTCCGGTGTAGCTTCTCTGTGAAATAGAAATGAATAGAAGACTTAAAACGGTTGGAAATACGCTAAAAAAATATACAATCACTATTAATTATTATGAACGTATTTTAAGAATATATTTATTTTTATAAACATTGTTTCTGTAGTTGTGTACAAGTGACTTTAATTATCGTCCGAGTTTGCAGTTAACACTGTGAACACATCTCGCATTGGCAGCTTCTTTTGGTGATCAAATGTGTAGGATCTACGTTTGTTTTTAGAATTTCGTTGGTTTTTTTTTTTTTTTTAAAACTAGAAACTGTTTCTATATCTAATTGGATATTAGTAATACGTAGATAATATGCATATTTGCATAAAAGTATATTAAGTCTCATTTGTCACTTGTCACAGATCATTTAATTACTTGGGAATAAAATGAAAGAAGGCAATTTTGAGTTGGGAATCATATTGAAAATCGCGATGAACATTACGTATAGGAATATTTAATTTTTTTTTTTTTTTTTTTTTAAACTATACATTTTTGACATAACGTGAATGATATTACGATCAAATATTTACAATCACTATTTAATAATAAATTGTATTATGTAGCTATAGATTGCCTAGTCTGAAAGGAGAGGTTCTACTGTCAAACAGGCGAGATCGCCGTAAGTCTGTTTTGTTATTTCGCAAAAAAATAAATTGTTTTTGTAGCCGTAAAAATGGTACAATCGAGCAGAAATTAGGGTATATTCAGCAAAAACAACCTTGAGTTATGGGGTACATATGTATAAATGTTTTAGTTGAAATATTAGGGTATGTTTGCGAGAAAATATTGCAGGTGAATTAATCATTCGCTTAGCTTTTATTTCACTAGCCACTTATCTCTGATTTGTACGCTTTCTCAATTTGTCAAATATCAGAAGATATTTACGATTTAAAGCTTTGCAATCGTTTATTTGTAAATCTGCGGCACTTGTGAAGGTTAGATAATAATATTATAAGTGAAAAATAATGTTTTTATACCAGCTGGGATATAAAACAATTCGTTTGTATTTTATTTGTTTAGTCCCGAAGATCCCTGAATTATGTCGAAACGTTGATAAATAAATTCGCAGGAGAGACACAAAGCTTTTATTTTTTGTCTCTGTTCGACGTTTTTACTTCCACTTAATCAAAGGAGCAATCGAGCAGAAATTACAAGGGTATATTCAGCAAAAACAGAATTAGTATGTAAGTTAGTTTTAAGGTTGATCAAAAAGGTGAGCCCCATCATCTTTATTAGTCAGTTTAGTCCAGTCACAGATAATGGATATCATTATGCTTGTTTATTCGATTATATAATTTCTATAAAATAACAAAACCTGTATATAATGTAGTGATGCTACAGGAAATACAAAATAATTTGTAAATAGATTCACCTGAGGATCTATAATTATATATAATTATCTGTAAATTTAAAGGGGCTATGAAGAAAAAAAAAAAAGAAAAAACAACACTGAGTTATGGGGTACATATGTCATAAAAAATATTTCATAGTTCATACAAAAATTCATTATGATCCTTAAATACATAAAATCCGTATTTTAAATATGTTCGAAATCAATAAATATGTATAATAATTTCTTTAGCTAATGACATTAAGAAAATAGTTTATCCTTTTTTATAGGAGTAATGGTAGTGTATAGGCGTATGACCCTTATGACAGGAAAAAAACTATTTGTTTAAACTCGATTCTACTCCTTTCTCTAATCGTAAAGCATTAGAGTTTCGTTGTAAGTCGTAAGCATGTTGTAAGCCTTGGAAATGTGCAATGTTACATGTCAATGTGTCATTATTGTAGGTGACTTCAATGCCGATATTCGCCGGTGGCAAACGGTAGCTGGACGACCGTGGGAACAGAATGTCGCATGTCGATGCAGTTTACTCAAAACTCTCGTGAGGGCCATCCTGTAATGTTGCCGTCTCGCCGGTAGCCTCTATTATACCTAAACCTATTAGCTTAGACTTTTTCCATTCCAAATCATTTTCTGGCCTTACTTCTTGTGCTCCCCCTCTTTTTCCCGGACGGTTCGTTTCTTGTTAAAATCAGCGGCAGGTATCGTCTGAAGATCACGAAACGCTTTTTGGAGAGTGGGACAACTCCAGATATAGCCTGTCTGAAGGCGAGAAGACTTCGTTCGTCGATATAAAAGTAGTCTGGTTTCGAACTCTGTTACCATATGAACAGCCATTATGAATGAGTCGGACATTAGCATTCTGACTTCCTCGTTAGTGAGGAATATTAAACGATCGAAGGGTTTGAAATCTCCAAGCGATTATTTAAAAAAAAAAAAAAAACCTTTTTGAATCATTTGATCTAGGTTTGTTGTTGTTATTGCATATCAAGTATAATTGGTCTGAAAAAATGCGAACAAGATATAAATAAACTATGAACGATTAGAGAAACGAGTAGAATCGACTTTAAACACATAAGTTTTTTCCTATGATAAGGGGTTAAGCTCATACGCCTATACACTACCATTACTCCTATTAAAAGGAGTAAATATTTTCTTAATTTCACTAGCTAAAGAAATTATTATACATACAGAGGGGTCCAAAAAAATGTATCCACTGTTTAAAAGTCCATAACTTGCAAACTAATTGACGGAGTTGTCTCATTTTTGGTAGTGTAATAGTTTGTATTTCCGGCAATCGCCATACAAGCCATATGATTGGGCCATTCTTCTTAGACGGCACAGTTACCGGTGAGGTGTACCTTCAGAAGCTTCAAACATCCATTTTACCTGCCATCCAAGACTTGTATGGAGACGGAAGATTTTACTTTCAACAAGATGGTGCCCCAGCCCACTACCACAATCGTGTTAGTGCTTATCTCGACGAAAATCTACCAGGAAGATGGATAGGCCGTAGAGGTGCTATAGAGTATCCACCACGTTACCCAGACTTAACTCCTTTGGACTTTTACCTGTGGGGAACACTAAAGGACTTCGAGAGGATGTGCAAATATCCAACTGAACACGTTGCAGTCAGTAGTTCGTGCTGCAGTTCGGCGGCATCGTTTGTGTGTGGATGTTAATTTTGACCATTTCGAACACCTACAGTGATATCTTTAAGTTGGACTTTAAGCTACACTTTCACCAAAAATGAGACAGCTCCGTCAATTAGTTTGCAAGTTATGGACTTTTAAACAGTGGATACATTTTTTTGGACCCCTCCGTATTTATTGGTTTAAACGAAGTCGACACGACGCCAAATAAATAAATTTAAAAAATCTACTTCCAATAGAATCATAGACAAATATTAACATGCATACAAATCTTTCCCTAATGGATCACCTGAACAAATTTAAACGATTTAGCGTTTTGTAAAAGATGACCTTGCCCCAGCCGTCCGAATATCCAGTTTCTTTTCATTTGTATTATAGTCTATTATGCAGACAAAATATTTTTTTCCTAACTAACCACCGTGCTAAACTACTGTAATTTGTGGCATGAAGAGGAGTGGTACAGTAGCTGGGTTCGTGCTAGAGGACGAAGCTATTAGAAGAAATAGGGCTCCTTTTAGTGGCGCATTAGTGTGCAGTTTCACCTACCGCCTCGTAGGATATGGTCAGGATAACTTGTTTTTAGGTGAATTTTTCAATGATTTGTTCAAAACAACACTTACCGGGCGTTTTACGTTGTATAATTCTTGTTGTTTTACGTTGTATAATTCTTGTTGGTTTACGTTGTATAATTCTTGTTGTTTTACGTTGTATAATTCTTGTTGTTTTACGTTGTATAATTCTTCTTGTTTTTTTCGCAGGAAGGGTAGGGGTTTGACTTGACTATTTGGTACCGTGGCTATTTACTGTCGGTAACCCAGACCCTTGAAGTCACGAAGCTGTTACCACAACCCTAACAATGATAGGTATTGTTTAATTGAAATTGTATTTGGTCATTTTAACTTTTCAATATCTAAACCAATGCTGTCAGCTGCTCTATAATGTAAGTCTAGATAACTAGACTGCTCACAATTTGAAGTGAACCATTTACGAAAATGTAGATATTTTTTATTTTGTGTTTCCAGGATGATTTAAAATTCTTTCCAGTTTATAATAAACTATTTTTACAACTTTTCCACAATCTTTATCTTAATTCCCCCCCCCCTTCTTTCATAGCCCCTTTAAATTTACAGATCATTATATATAATTATAGATCCTCAGGCGAATCTATTTACAAATTATTTTTGTATTTCCTGTAACACCACTACATTATATACAGGTTTTGTATTTTTATATACAGTTTCGTAAAAAGTATATAATGAATAAACAAGTATAATGATATACATTACACGTGACTGGACTAAACTGACTAATAAAGGTGATGGGGCTCACCTTTTTGATCAAACTTAAAACTAACTTACATACTAATTCTTAATCTAACTTTTCCCCGACAGTCTGTTGTCATCGATGCGGGAGGGATGGTGGGGTCATAGTGTTAAATTATCTTAATTTCTGTTAGGATTAATACAAAATAAACAAAAACAAATTCATCGGGATTTAATCTAAGCCTAAAGAAATCAATATTCGTCTTTCACCATCAGTACTCATTTAGCCAGTGCTCTGGACAGCTTTTTAAAATGCCTTTACGAAGAAGACTTACTGTTGAAGAACTATGGAGTGGTTTGACTCTTTTAAAGTTAGGCCATTGTCAGCGTGATGATGACCGTAGACTTGGTTGCTCTCACTCAGTTATCGGAAGAGCCTGGTTAGGGTATCAGGGAACAGGTACTGCTCAGTACACTCACGAAACGGAGGTCGAGTTCTAAAAACTACCCTTCAGCAAGACCAATATTTGAAAATCCATACCACCAGGTAACGAGATTCAACAGCTCGACAACTCCAAAGCGCTTTTGAGGACGCAAAAGGGGTCCACATTTCAATTCAAAACAGTTAGAAACCGCCTCCATGAAGTCGGTTTGAGGGCAAGAAGACCATCGAGGTTTTTTTTTGTCCAAAATGCCATCTCCAGATATTTTGCTCAAAAACCAATTGATTGTTACCGATTCGGCATTGAAAATTCGCACACTAGATGGCAAACTGTTGCTGATAAAGAGGGTGATTACATCATTGATCAAAAATAAAAACTTGTAAAAATATATTTGTTTGAATTGAATGAAAAAACGACATTACTTTCCGGTCCCCCTAATAGATACTAAGCACTCTGCGTTTGGCCCTTTTCAATAAGAATTCCAGTGGGTGTTAATAAAGGGTGTCCCAGAATTAACACAAGATTTGATTTAAATAGAAAACACAGTTTTTAGTATTTTTGTTTAGTTTTTTTATTGAATTATAAAGTAAATAGGATAGGGTTATTTATGGAATAACACATCGGGCAAATGGCCTCCACGACTTTGCTGGCGCATACGCACTCTTTTGTCGAAATTTTCCGTGACCATTTGGCATAAATGTGGTTGATGCAACGTTGAATTTCCTCTTTTAATGCACGGGTGGATGTGGGCTTGTTGACATACACCTTTGACTTCAAATAACCCCATAACAAGAAGACTAAAGGTGTTAAATCGCACAATCTAGGTTCTACAATCTCTAGAAGGAAGTAGCAAGTTTTGCACACAATCGAGGAACTGTCAATGAATATTTTTTGTATTCTGCCCTCAATTTTCATTCTTTATTTGTTTATTTATAACGCATTCCATCAACCACTCTACTGGGCCATGGACAGCTCAAAACCTTTTGTTCCCATTCGGCTTTCTTTCTTTCGTTTTCCATCTATTCCTTGCCGTTCTTCCTGTTTTGTTTTGTTTATTTTATTAATGGAGGATTATAGGGATGAGTGGTGAAGTGCTATGACGGAATTAGGGTGGTTGGATAGGTTACTATGGAATTTCTTTTTTTTGTTAAAAATACAATCTGCCTTATTAGCCAATAAGTAATTGAGATAAATGTTCTCATTCATACCATATTTACAATTCATCATTCAATCGCTCATTCTTACAATATTTACAGACAGCCCAGAGGCCTCCCAAATCCACATGGTTGTCACCCCCCTCGCATGCGAAAGAGGAAGCGGAGTCTGGGGAAGTCCTCCACCCTTCTTCGTCAGCCGCGTCACCGGATACGATCCAGTGGAGGCTGACCAAGCGAGAGCCACATACGCTCAGGGCATGATTAGAGAAGCTGGCCATTGCCATGGGTTTATAGCAGGTCACGAGGCCACTGCCGTTTTAGTCTCCGAGGAGGATTATAGGGATGAGTGGTGCAGTGCAATGACTGTGCTGCGGGATTAGGGTGGTTGGATAGGTTACTATGGAATTTCTTTTTTTTGTTAAAAATACAATCTGCCTTATTAGCCAATAAGTAATTGAGATAAATGTTCTCATTCATACCATATTTACAATTCATCATTCAATCGCTCATTCTTACAATATTTACAGACAGCCCAGAGGCCTCCCAAATCCACATGGTTGTCACCCCCCTCGCATGCGAAAGAGGAAGCGGAGTCTGGGGAAGTCCTCCACCCTTCTTCGTCAGCCGCGTCACCGGACACGATCCAGTGGAGGCTGACCAAGCGAGAGCCACATACGCTCAGGGCATGATTAGAGAAGCTGGCCATTGCCATGGATTTATAGCAGGTCACGAGGCCACTGCCGTTTTAGTCTCCGAGGAGGATTATAGGGATGAGTGGTGCGGTGCAATGACTGTGCTGCGGGATTAGGGTGGTTGGATAGGTTATTATGGAATTTTATGAACTTGGAAGGGATGAGTTCAAGAATGTAGGGTATATTAAGATATTATGAAGGGTTTTGTTGCTGACGTAATAAGGGGCATTTTTTGCTACCCCCATAGCTCTATTCCGTATGTATAGATTGGCTTAGGTATAACTTTTTAGATTAGTAATTTATTTTCTATTGAGAGATGGGATGTCTTTTGAAGTAGTCAGTACAGTTGACCAAAGTGTCTGTTTAGTTCTTGTCTTTTCAGTCTGATGTGCGGGTTTCATGTCAGTCTTTTGTCGAGATGAAAGCCTAAGTACCGTACTGTCTCGGATACAGGAAGAGGAGGGGAATTTAAAAAAAACTAGTGGTAGGACTTGCGGCAGAGGGTAAAGCTGATGTGGGAACATTATGATTCATTAACTTTAATTCGCCATCGGTTGCACCAATACTGAATCTTATTTATCAAGGTGTTTTTGAAGGTATTGGGATGCTATATTGGGGTCTGGAGGGGATGCCAGGACTGCAGTGTCATCTGCAAATGTTGCCAAGAAGGTATTAGGGGTAGAGGGGACATCAGCAGTGTGTAGATTATAGAGGATGGGTCCCAGGACACCGCCCTGTGGAACTCCCGCTTTCTGGGATAGTAGTTAGAATATTCTAAACTACAGCGGACTTGGAAAAATGTTTCTCTCATGATCTATAACTGACCGCCGATTATGCGAAGTATTAAGAATACTGCCGACACGTAAATTGAAAACGTCTTAAATTTATTAACTAGAAAGTAATTTATCTTATGGACGCCATCTTTTTCATTCGAAAGTCTCGAGGTGAGCCATGGAAGCGGTTTTTCCAGTAAGTTCTCAGAAAGGCAAATATGTTCCAATAAGAATATGTAAGAAAATATTCCAAGTATTGACAAGTTTCTTTTTTAAAAAAAATATTGAAAGCAGTGAATTGTCCATCGTTCGTTTGAAAGGTACTTGAAGGTCCAATTTAGATATAGTGCGCATTGTCATATTCATTGAATGTAAAAAAAAAAAAAACTGCGATGTCATTCGCCTGTATCCTATGACCTCAAATAGACAAGACT
Source organism: Acanthosoma haemorrhoidale (assembly GCA_930367205.1). Taxonomy (NCBI): domain Eukaryota; kingdom Metazoa; phylum Arthropoda; class Insecta; order Hemiptera; family Acanthosomatidae; genus Acanthosoma; species Acanthosoma haemorrhoidale. The sequence continues at coordinate 15,496,274 of OV884011.1, read as the reverse complement.
GCCCGCGGCAAGAGTGCAAGAGTGCGGGCCTTCAATTCTATTCAGCGCCAGTACAGGCGTAGGTGAGCGAAGGATATTCATGTTTGTTTTTTTTTCATTCGGCAAAGAAATCTCCCGAGAGATAATATCGAATTTCACCGTCTCGGCCTGACACGGTGCTAAGACGAAAGGTGAAGGGTTGGCGACTGGACACCCGATATCCCGGATAATCCCCAGCTCTGTCCTCTCGGGCTTTACGGGATAGTGACGTCCATTCCTCGACAGATTGCAGACTATCTGAGGGATATTATTTTGCTGATAACAACAAAAGTAAATGCGATTGTAGTGACCGCTAACTACATAAGATAAATCACCCTATACTCTATTGTATATATATATTGTAAATTGGTTATAATATGTTGTAAATTAGTTATAATATGTTGTAATATGGTATGAATGAGAGCATTTATCTTAATTACTTATTGCCTCATGAAAGGCAGATTGTAATTTTAGCACAATAAAGGAATATGTTGTAAATTAATCTAAACAAATTTAAATAATATTACCAAACCATAAGTCATATCTTATAGTAATAATAAGGTATAAAGACCCCTTGACCCTTTGAGGGGCTTGGTCCTGGTCTAGAACATTCGAGCTTCATACAGGCCTGCAATGCGGTTGGCCAGAATAAGACCCCTGCCCATTGGCTACTTGGGGCTATATATACCCCCTAGTTTTAGCCAATAAGTCATTCTAACCACGGCTCTCTGGACTGGTACTTGCAGCTGCACTGATGTTTCTGGATTTGGTCTTCTCTATTATGAAAACCTTTGCATCTCTCTTTCCTAACCTAGCTATGTTTTAGTCCGGCCTTGTCAGACCCAACACCTCCCTAGTGGGATTCTCTGCCTCCGTTTCGCTAAAAAAAGCACCTCCTTGGAAGAGATCTCTTCCTCGTGGACGACAGTCACCTACGAACTTTACCTAGTAGTGTCTCCCCCAGTGATCCAGACTGCCTCTCTCCGGCTCACACTCGCCTTTGGGATCCAGGCTGTTTTCGCCTACCCTCAGATACCGACTGCGTATTCGTGACCAAGCCCACAGAAACTACCTATAATACCTACCCTACACCTCTTGTCCTGAACATAGTGCACTGTCGGGGCACATACATATCAGATATGGAGTCAGATAGTACAGTAGTAAGACCCGTCATGAAGCAATTGTCCAGGTCATAGACTAATCAACCCTCACTTCGTCACTAGGGCTAGGGTAACTAGGCACCCCCTCGTGACGACCCGACAGAAATAAAGTAGGAATAAATCTCCGAAATGAAACCGAATCAGTAATTAATGAATTTCGGAAGATATAACCACATAACCGACAATATTTATTCGTCAAAATGTCTGCGTTTTTCCCCAGCTCAGGCATCTTCAACTCTACAAAATACAGATTTTTACAGTAACTAGCAATAAAAAACAACAACATTATAATTACATCATTAAATGTAACTATAAAAATACAACAAATACACATATTCTTCGCCAAGTATTAACTAAATTAATATTTGCCAGTTAATAACTATATAGAGACCTGAAAACCCTTTCTCTGGAAGCAGTGTGGATGCATTGTTGATTTGAGCAATTTACTTTGAAACTGCCCTAAGTCCAGCTATACTTAAATTAAGATATTAATTATTGATAATGTCCGAAGGCAGTGATGAAGGTAATTTTAATTAATTAGTATTTAACAAGTTAACCTACATTTTTGGACGATTGCATTAGTTGAATAATCAGTACGTTTAATTAATGCAGTTAAACAAATTAAATTTAAAATTTAAAATTTAATATTAAATTTTAGAAAGGACTTAGGCCACTTTTAAAATAAACGGCTCATTTATATAATTTGTTAGCCTCCTAATATAGGAACAACTGTTGTCTTTCAATTCGACTGCCAGCAGCAAGTGAGAATCATTCATTATCTTGAAGCTACATTATCAAGTTCTTTAGTCTTTGCTACACTTATTTCCATGCTCACTTTGAAGGGTTCTTCGCAGACTCCAGTTCCTGAATGATATCAATCAGTTTGTGACTCAGGAGACAGCCGCAATCTACAAAAACGAGGCTTACGAGTATTTCTAGGTGGTTTTTTACGTGTTTACGAACCAAGATTTTTTTTCAAAATCTTTTTACCCGTTAGTATGGTTTTATTGTGAGCTAGGTACACAATTAAAGATCTCGACGTCCTGATCAGTGATAAGTATGTTTGGAAGTAACTGGACAACAACAATAATTTGTTTGTTGTTTGATGCATCGTTCTTGATTTATATATTTTTTTGAAATTCTTGTAAGATATTTTGCCTCTACTTTCGTGAGCTCTGTGAAATGGACTGTTTATCGAGAAGAGTTAATAAAAGAGAATAATAAAAAAAAAATATTGAATAAATATCAAAGAAGGGGGATTGGAGTGTTATTATTATTCAAGAAGCAGCAATTATAAAGATGCTGTGATGTTATTGTCAGTGATTGGAAGGAGCTGGTGGGACAGTCGAGAAGTAATCGGCTTAACACAGCCTTGCGTCCAACTGTCCAGTTACAACTCTGATACATCCGCTTCTGAATAATATATTTTATAATGTGACAACCTTTCCGTCCTCCGTCACTGATTGTTAACCCTCAACAACTTTTTTGTTGTTGTATATATTATAATTTTTTCTTTAAATTTCTTACTATTTATAATTTATCTGCTTGCCTCTCGGCCGTAGAAGATCTATAAGGGGATTTTCATAATTAAAGTCGACAAACAACAACTACGGTGATATGTACTTAAGGTGAAAATAATGTTGCATAGAATCCATATTAATAAATGAACTCCTCTCTCTCGTCTACCCACAATTTATTTTATATAAAGTTTTACCAATAGCAGTTCCAGCGGCAGACCTCACTTTGTACGAAATACCATTGCTTACACTTTTCACTCGATTTTTCCACAATATTTGTGATTATTGTATTTTAGATATTATTTGCCTTTTTAGATAACTGAAAATGGTGGTGTAGCCACCGGAAGCGCTCGTAGTATAATAAAGTAGATCGTGCCTTTAAAAAAAACAAACATCTAGGAACCAGGGTAACAAAACTTTGGAAATATTTAAAAATTCAAATTTCTAAAAAAAATTTACTCAGAGCCGACTAGTGGACTCTCACCACTGTACCGCAACTATCAACCTCTACCGAGGCTTCCCACACTCCTTAATTCCCTCACACCACCTTCAAGCAGGTAATCCTAGTACAAGGATCCGCTCAACCCAAATATCCCTTTATTATTCCCTCATCCTTATCTTATAATTAGAGAGCTAAGTAAAAAAGAATTGACTCAGAGTTACCATTTATAAATAGTAAAAAAAAGAAATTAAACTGCTTCCTAGTGTTGAATGGGGATGTAAGCTGAATTGAAGGGCGGATGAACACAAATTTGAGTGTGTAAATTGCAATATCTAATTTTAATTAAAGAAATGAGAAGAGGAAGCATAGGTCGGAACGGAGTTTGTTATATATATATATATATATATACTCTTGAGGGCATGAAATTCCATAGTAACCTATCCAACCACCCTAATCCCCTAGCACAGTCATTGTACTGCACCACTCATCTCTATAATATGATATGAATAAGTACATTTATCACAATTACTTATTGCCTAGGCAGATTGTAATTTTATCGTAATAAAGCTGATTAGTAGTAATTAACTCTTGAGGGATGCAGGATAGTCATACAGTTTTAACTTACATAAATGAAAAAGTGAAGCATAAGGAATGGGTATCTGTAAGTGACAAGTGAATAAAGAAATGGACTTAGCAACCTACCTCACGGAACACCGGTTCAAAAAAATTAAATGGTAAAGAATTTTTCTGGAAAATCTCCACGTGGCGCTAACACTTTAATTTCCAGTTGGAGGGGAGAAAATTAATTTTTCAGTTATCTTTAGGTTGAGTACAGATTTATCATTAGTTATTCGTCACGTTTACTGGTAGATCGCGGCGACCCTGACAAATAGTCCACAGGTATTCATTTTCTGTACGGTTTTTGATGTGGGAATACGCTTGATGCACAGTGCAAGATGCGAGTGATTGGTATTCTTATAGGCATGAGCCCTGTTCACAGGTGTATGCACGAGTAGCCCATTGTCTATTAGTTAGTGACTGGAACAGAGAGAGGTAGGTGATAATTTATTCTCATTTAAATACAATTTTGATTCGCCGAATTAACAGCCCAGTGCTAGAAAACCTTTTATCAAGTCGGACAGCACTGTTTTCAAAATAGACCCAGTAAAAGACCTATGTGAAAGAAGTGCTTACTTAACAGCATATAAAACTCGGAGCAAAACTTTTTATTATCTTCTTGGCTTTTTTTGTTGTTTAATTTTTTTTATACTTCTCATTATTTTATGCTAACCGAAACCCCATTTATCAAGCTGGGGAGTGTTTCGGAATATACCTTTAAATTTTTAGATCAATTCAATCGTTTTTACCAAAGTTATCATAGAACATACAAACATATCATTTTTTTTTAAAAGTTTATGATGGTGTGGATGGAGAAAATATTATTGCTTATTGATTTTTGAAACAGGCGCAGCATTTCGCCTAACCGCGCTAACATTAATTGTTTTGATTATTATGAGTCAACTTGGCTGAACTATTAGGTCGGGTTACAGATCAATTGTTTTTTTAATCGAGGATTGACCAAGTTTTAAGGTTGATCAAAAAGGTGAGCCCCATCACCTTATTAGTCAGTTTCGTCAAGTCACGTATAATTTATGCCATTATACTTGTTTATACATTATATAATTTCTATAAAATAACAAAACCTGTATATAATGTAGTGATGCTACAGGAAATACAAAATAATTTGTAAATAGATTCGCCTGAGGATCTATAATTATATATAATTATCTGTAAATTTAAAGGGGCTATGAAGAAGGAAAAAAAAAAAAAAAAAAAAAAAAAATAGGTCGGGTCATAATTAACTTCCGATGCAGCTAAGTATAATCTATTGTTTGTATCTACTCGCTATGAGTTACCATGACAACAATTTTTTGTTCAGTTAGTCTTTTGTCAACTGTTTTGTGTGATACATGTTACGTTAAACTGTTTTTTTTTTCAACCTCTGAAATGGAGAGTCAAAAAGTACATATTCGTCATGTAAAGCTTTGGGAATTTAAACAAGGCAATAGTGCTAGGGCGACAGCTGAAAAAATATGCAGTGTATATGGCGAAGGACTAATAACTAATGATCGGGCAGTTAGAAATCGGTTTATAAAATTCCGTTCTGGAGATACTACCTTAAAAGACGAACCGAGGGCGGGACGTCCTTCCGACTTTGACGACAAGCTTTTAAAGGCAATATTGGAGCAACGTCAATCAACAAGAGGTATACCACATTTTACAAGGAAGGAATTGATAAACTGCCAGGAATATGGTAGAAGGTCATAGATAATAGTGGTGAATACATAATAAATTAATATAATTTTGTTATTTAATGAGAGCAAAATAAATGTCTGATAAAAAAACGGAAGTTACTTATGACTGGACCTAAATAATTTGACCTTAGGACTAGGATGTGTCCAGATGTCTACCGATTATATCGAAATTCAGTTTTTTTTTTGTTTTTTTTATCGGCCATAACTTTAGTACCAATTGACCGAACCAAATAATTTTCTGCATACTGTCTTGTGCGCAAAGCCTCCATAAAGCTTTGTTAGGTCCAGGGACGCTTAGATAAAATCTGCATAGATTTATTGTATAGGAGCATTTATCAAGGTCACTGGTAGCCATTTGAATCTTTATTGGCTGTTAAAATTTCACTGCCAAGTCTCTTTTCGTCATCTGTTTTTTGTAAGCAGTATTAATATTTTATTGTTTTAGAATATTACCTTTTTTTTTTCCCTAAAGGTCCAATTACTCTTTTTTGTAGTGTATAATTGATTTAGTTTAGCCTTCAAAGGTGTTTTTTTTTTTTTTTTTTTCTGAAACAGGCACTTTATTTAGAATAAGGATATTTGCCTATTATGATCTCCACACTGCCGCTAAAGTACTCATAATAGTAAAAAAAAAAAAATTACAACGTTCAATTATTAACCGAATGAACTGTTAAAATTTTTCATTTATTTTATTTCAAGGTTAAATGATTTTATAGCTGCCAGGTGCCTGAGTGACACTTAACTCAAACTATAACTCGAAAATTCTCGTAGTTAAAATAATCACATAATAACATGGTATGGTAATTAGTTAATTACAGAACTGATACAAATAGCTTACAAACTAAAATGATGTAATTCTTAGTGGATCTTCAAAATGTAATTATAGACGGTAATTTTTCTTCGAGTGGAATCATTTTGCAATACTGTCGCAGAACTTAACAATTATCAGAACATCTTTCCAATCTTTTTTACATTATCTTTTGTGTCCATAACCACGAGGAAAATTCAGCGTTTTAAAAAGAAGTTGTGGCTTGAGTCTTAAAAATTATCAAAACTGAAATTGTTTCCCACACTACCCTTTATTGTATTTTATCCAAAAACCTATCAACATAAAGGGTGTCCCAGAATTAACGCAAGATTTGATTTAAATAGAAAACACAGTTTTTAGTATTTTTGTTGTTATTTTTTTATTGAATTATAAAGTAAATAGGGTTATTTATGGAATAACACGTCGGGCAAATAGCCTCCACGACTTTGCTGGCACATACGCACTCTTTTGTCGAAATTTTCCATGACCATTTGGCATAAATGTGCTTGAATTTCCTCTTTTAATGCACGGGTGGATGTGGGCTTGTTGACATACACCTTTGACTTCAAATAACCCCATAAAAAGAAATCTAAAGGTGTTAAATCACACGATGCCAATTCTGATCACCGAAACGAGAGAGTACACGACCTGGAAATGTCTCATGCAGTACTTGAATTGTTTCATGGGCTGTATGGCATGTTGCACCATCTTGTTAAAACCACATATTGTCCACATCAATATCATCCAATTTCGGCGCAAAGAACTGTGTTTACGACGCCGAATTGATGTTCCTGGATTTTCAACAACACTCTCACGCACTGCTTCGATATTGACATTTGAACGGCTTGTTTTTGGACGACCAGCGTGTTTAGTGTCTCCAACTGATCCAGTCTCTCTAAATTTTTCAATTAATCTCTTCACAGTTGATGAAGTCAAAACACTATTACGACCATATTTTGATTCGAACTGAGGCCGCCAAACTTATTATTTTTGAGCTAATATTCAACAATAGAGACACGTTTTTCTATCGTGTAACGCTCCATTTTTACTAACCTTAAACTGTCAGCTGTCAAATTATCCAACATAGTACCCAGTAGTGATGCAAAACAACACGAAAGATGTGAAGTTATTGTGAGTTGAATTTGTCCGGGTTGAAAACCATCTCTCCCTCCGCTCATCTGTTTGCTCAAAAAAAAAAAAAAATCAAATGTCCGAAAATACTCAGATTCTAAAACAATAAGATAGTATTTGTTTTTAATGAAAGAGCCCATCCGGACTTGCGAGCTTCTAAATTCTACCGAATTCCTCAGTTTATATCGTTGCTAACGAACAGCAATAATGACTGGAGTCCTTATAAGGGAGTTGTGTATCTTTGGAATTCAAAAAGGCTGGAAAGGATGAAATATCTGTAGTGGTAAAGTACCCGTTCCCTTATACAGTGGACCTATGACGGCTGAGCTTTTGCCTCTCCTTCCTCCTTAATGAACGAATTTCCATTTGGGCTGCCAACCTAATGAGCACCCTTCTAAGCGTGCACCGTCTAATAAATTCAATAAAAACCTTAAGCACATTCTTATTTTTTTTTTTTTTCTCAATGGCATTTTTCTGCAGATATTCGGACTAAATTTTCTTCTCTGATCTGCATTTAGAAAAAAAAAAAAACGTAATCTAAATAACTGAACTTTGCTTTAGCTGAAATGGTGGTTTACTGCGGTGAATGGAAAAGCAATATTTTGATAAAACCCAAAAATGTTTCAGTAAAAGCTCCAGGTTCTTTTTAACTTGTTATACGGTCAAACGGTTGATTGGTAGATAAATTTTTGTATTTAAGAAAATTTCTTTTTACTCAGAGTCACTAATTATAAATAGTAAAAAAAAGAAATTAAAAATTCTGTAACTGCTTCCTAGTGTTGAATGGAGTTAGATAGATAAGCTGAATTGAAGGGTGGATGGACAGAAATTTGAGTGTGTAAATTGCAATATCTAATTTTAATTAAAGAAATGAGAAGAGGAAGCATAGGTCGGATCGGAGTGTGTTATATATATATACTCTTGATACTCTTGAGGGCATGAAATTCCATAGTAACCTATCCAACCACCCTAATCCCCTAGCACAGTCATTGCACTGCACCACTCATTCCTATAATCCTCCTCGGAGACTAAAATGGCAGTGGCCTCGTGACCGGCTATAGATGTGTTACAGTGGGAGTCCTAGCAATCACCAGCTTCTCAAATAATGTCCTGAGCGTATGCGGCTCTCGCGCTCTTGGTCAGCCTCTGCTGGCTCTTATCCGGCGACGCGGCCGACGGAGGAGCGTGGGGGACTTCCCAAGACTACTCTTCCTCTTTCGCATGCAAATGAGGTGACAACCATGTGGATTTGGAGGTCTCTGGGCTGTTTGTAAATACTGTTTGAATGAGCGAGTGAATGAAAATTGTAAATATGATATGAATAAGTACATTTATCACAATTACTTATTGCCTAGGCAGATTGTAATTTTATCGCAATAAAGCTGATTAGTAGTAATTAACTCTTGAGGGATCCAGGATAGTCATACAGTTTTAACTTACATAAATGAAAAAGTGAAGCATAAGGAATGGGTATCTGTAAGTGACAAGTGAATAAAAAAATGGACTTAGCAACCTACCTCACGGAACACCTGCAGATTGTTGAAAGATTGAGGTAAGAAAAGAGGCTCAGAGGACGTGAACAAATTGTTAAGACAAAAAAGATTAAGGAACAAGATCGTATGTGTGAGGTAATGTAGGTTCTTAACACAGAACAAAATTTTGCTTCAAGAAGATTTCCTAGAATTAGGTATAGTGCTACAAGTCTACGAAAAAACTTAAGATTAAAAGACCTGTTTGGTGTTGATGCAATTTATCATCTCGGCACATTTCAAAATCATCCAAAGCTTTTATTTGGGAAACTACAGTAAAACTGGAGCCAAGCGCAGTTTTCTACATCAATTCGCTGCTTCAAGATACGCTTTTTTAAGTTTTTTTTAAACGTTTTGGTCCTAACTCGATTTAATCTACTTTTTACCAAATTTTCATTATCTTTAAAATTACTGCAAGACTAGCGTGCCTTAAAAAAAAACATCTAGGAGCTTTGGGAAAATTGAAAAATTCAAATTTCTGAAAAAATTAAATGTTAATGAATTTTTCTAGAAAATGTCCACGCGGCGCAAACACTTTAATTTCGAGTTGATATTGGAGGGGAGAGTTAAGTGGGAAAATTAATTATCCCTCCGCCTTTTTCAATTATCTTGAGGTTGAGTACAGATTTATCATTAGTTATTCGTCACGTTTACTGGTAGATCGCGGCGACCCTGATAAATAGTCCACAGGTATTCATTTTCTGTACGGTTTTTGATGTGGGAATACGCTTGATGCACAGTGCAAGATGCGAGTGATTGGTATTCTTATAGGCATGAGCCCTGTTCACAGGTGTATGCACGAGTAGCCCATTGTCTATTAGTTAGTGAACAGAGAGAGGTAGGTGATAATTTATTCTCATTTAAATACAATTTTGATTCGCCGAATTAACAACCCAGCGCTAGGAAAACCTTTTATCAAGTCGGAAAGCACTGTTATCAAAATAGTGATAAATGGTGTCAGAAATACTATCTTACTTAAGAGCAGATAAAACTCGGAGCAAAACTTTTTAATATCTTCTTGGCTTTTTTTTGTTGTTTTGTCATTATTTTTTGCTAACCAGAACCCCACTTATCAAGCTGGGAAGTATTTCGGAATATACCTTTATACCTGGACAGTATAGAATTTTCAGTAATATGAAGCAAATAAGTCATCGTAGCATCCCTGAGAAACCCTAAAGATTTTTCCTTGGAGGTTGGGTATGGTGGTGTCAAAGTTCTGCATCAGTAGTAACTTTAGTAATCATTAGTAACTACTTGAATAAAGAAGAAGGTAATCTGATCAGCACTGCCTACTAATTATGACAACCCTCAGTCAGCCTTAACTTTTTATGAGGTGTAACGCCATAGATTTAGTTTTGTTTTTTTTATGAAGAACCAGAATTTTCCAAACTCGTGAAACATTACGTGGTGGATTACTATTCCATATTATATTAGGAAATGTAAAATGTCCCTTTTACTGATTACATCAGAATCACTTTCATAAGGTCCTGTCCGTACTCCTATGCATCAGAGGTAAGAAGCACACTTATGATTCCATATTAACGAAACTGGTTGATCAATGCTGTGAATGGACAAAGGAGTGATCAAAAGTCTTCTTATCACTAATCAATATGTTTACTGCTATTGCAAAATTTCTGCATTTTTATTTATAAGAAATTTTTTGCAAGGAAAAATTACAAAAAGTAAAAAACCTTTGAAACGGATTTGGTGAAATGAGAGAACTTAATGTAATATAGGAAAGGTTTAGCTTTAATTCAAATGAGCTATTCAGCAGTCCATTCTTGAAATTACGTTGAAGTGACTTTATTTTGACGGTAAATACTATGTATTATTGCTATTTTGTTTGATTACATTTATGTCTGATTTTTGCGTCGTGAAATTCAAATTTGACTTCAATAAGATTATTGCTCTGTCCACTTTGAATTAACAGGTATGATAATGACAATTATATATTTTTCCATTAGTTATATCATGCTGTATTTAAGGTTTTATTATTTTTAAGTGCTGGTACGGAAAGTAATGTCTTTTTTTTTTTACATTAAATTCAAACAGATACATTTTTCTACAAACACCCTCGATATCAGCAACCTTTTGCCATCTAGTGTGCAAATTTTCAATGCCTGATCGATCAAAATCAATTGGTTTTTGAGCGAATTATCTGGAGATGGCATTTTGGACATCATTTCCGAATTTTTTGCAACTTAGAAAGTGTAGCGATTGGAATTAATGGAAATCCAATATCGGGCGAGTATGGTGGTTTAGGCAATACCTTCTAACCCAATTTATTACTTTTTTCCAGAGTTCTTGCTGAAAAAATAGGCGCAGTGGGGTCTTGCATTATCGTGTTGCAGAATAACGCCTTTTTTTTATAGACAATTACCGGGAAAATTTCAATTAAAGATTGATTTACTCGAAATGTTCATTTTAAAGATCAGCATTCACAGTTTTTCGAGGTATCAGCGAAGAAAGACCCAGCGAATACTAAACCAAACACACAAAATCGCCTTTTTGGAGTGTAAACCTGGCTTAGCTGTACTTCGTACCGATTCATGCGGAGAGAGATTTTTGGATTATCGTAGAGGACCCATTTTTCATCTCCATACTCGCCCGATATTGCGTCATCGGATTTCCATTAATTCCGATCGCTAAAAATTTGAAAATTCGTATGATGTCAAAAATGCCAACTCCAGATATTTTGGACAAAAACCAATTGATTTTTTTATCGATTCGGCATTGTCCATTTGCACACTAGATGACAAAAGGTTGCTGATAACGAGGGTGATTACATCATTGATTAAAAACAAAAACTTGTTAAAAATTTATTTTTTGACTTTAATGTAAAAAAAAACGACATTACTTTCCGACCCCCCTGCTGTAATCACATTTAAAATTTGAATTTTGTCGCTGGCTCAAAATGTAATTCCACTAGTCGATTTTAGTGATTCCTAATTAAACAATATACAAGCTTCCGTCGCGTATATGATAATTTTACATGCCGGATTAACTTGTGGTTCGCTATGACGCCCTTGACATGAGATTGTAGCTGGTAGCTCATATAGTAGCCAAATGGATTAGAGACTTGAGGGTTGCTATTATTTTAATCTGCCCCCCCCCCCCGTCTTGGTTTTGTTGTGTAACTTTCACCTTGGACCGTCCGTATGGTAATAAGCCCCCCGCTATATAATGGGGTCCACTCATGGGACCGGCGAGCACCCTGGCGGCCTAAGAACAAATTAACAATAATCGCTCGTCCACTACACTTGTTTCAGCCGGCTCCCGATAGTGGTCATTACTTTCTGTAACCTGATGGTTTTAATCTGCCCAGTCTCGGAAACTATTAATCTAACGGTGCTCAATGGCTCGGGGGTAGAATACACGAGCATTTTGCAGAAGAGCGAACATGGATAAATTTTCCGCGGTAGGGAATCTCTGTCCAGTTTATAGTTATTAAAAACGTCTTGGAACATATTTATAAGACGACTTATATTGTTGGCTCTCAAAACTTTATATTTCAGATTATCTTTGAGATTGTTATTGAGAGTTAACGTACCTTTAACAATTGCTGCTGAACTGGGAATAAAAAACGAACATCAGCTAAACGGAACTTTTTTCATACATTCTTTTCTCTACTTCTTATTATTATACTATAATTATTATTATTACATGTAAACTAAAAACTTAGCCAATTTAGAGGTGTAGTGGGACTTATGCCTTTTACATTTCAGACCGATTGAATCATTTTTACGACCGCTCGAACATACTTACAGACAGACAAAAGAAGTTCGTCATTTTACTGAATATTCCTCTTCCAGTATCCGAGACAGTACGGTATTTAGGCTTCAGATCCGACAAAAGACTGACCTGGAACCCACATACGAGACTAAAAAGACAAGAACTAAACAGACGCTTTGGACAACTGTACAGACTACTTCAAAGGACATCCCATCTCTCAATAGAAAATAAACTACTAATCTACAAAGTTATACAAAAGCCAATCTGTACATACGGAATAGAGCTACAGGGGACAGCAAAAGAGTCGAACATCAAGCGCATTCAATCCTTTCAATCAAAAGTCCTGAGAACAATAGTAAACGCCCCTTATTATGTCAGCAACAAAACACTTCATAATGATCTTAATATACCCTACATTCTTGAACTCATCCCTTCCAAGTTCATAAAATTCCATAGTAACCTATCCAACCTCCCTAATCCCCTAGCACAGTCATTGCACTGCACCACTCATCCCTATAATCCTTCTCGGAGACTAATATGGCAGTGGCCTCGTGCCCTGCTTATATACGAACACCACCCGAATCTCTCCATTTTATTTTTTTACTTTATACATCCTAATAATAAAATTTAAAAAATAATAAAAAACGAAACCATAAAAATGCCGAAGCTCCTTGTTGGTTTGTGATTCTGTCCTCTGGCCTAGTAAATGCATGACAATGGGAATCCTGGCAATGGTCTCCAATGATGTTCTGAGTGTCTGTGGCTCTCGCGCTCTTGGTCAGCGTTCGCTGGCTCGTATGCTGTGACGTGTCTGACGGAGGAGCTTGGGGGACTTCCCAAGACTCCGCACCCTCTTTCTCACGCGAGGGAGGTGACAACCATGTGGATTTAGGAGGTCTCTGGGCTGTTTGATTGAAAGGCTGAATGAATGAGCGAGTGAATGAAAATTGTAAATACGGTATGAATGAGAACATTTATCACAATTACTTATTGCCCAATAAGCTAGATTGTAAAATTTTATCACAATAAAGACGTTTCTATATATTTATTTCACTGATTAAAAGTAGAACCTCTCCCTCCGGGGTCGGTAATTAATTTACTAGTTGTAGCTCTTTTTCTTCAGCTAGGGGAAAAAAAAAAAAAAACCTGAATATTTTTTACTATGTTGTTTGGCCAGTTATCTTGGAAATGATTGCTACCTAGCTGAGTGGTTTTGTAATTGGCGGTTCGCACACTTTCCCACACGTAAACATTCAGATTAAAAGCAACTACGTCCTCCGCTAGCAGTTCAAATCCGATTTGCGCGAACGCTCGATAAAAACTAGAGCATATTTAGTAGTCACGTTACAACTGATAAATCCACGGGGTGGGCATATCTTGAGTGCGCAATCTCTACCGATAGTCCAAGATAACACAGTTTGTCAAACTAAAGCCTTAATAAAAGATAATGGTGCCATGTAGCGACCGCTAACTACATAAGATAAATCACCCTATACTCTATTGTATATATATTGTAAATTAATTTAAACAAATATAAATAACATTCACAAAATATAAATCATTGTAAATGTGGTAAACATTAAACATGTAGCTGCGAGCCAATTAGTTATATAGAGCTGGGGCACCCGCTACCAGTAGCAGGTACTAAGCGACCCAAACCGCCGAGAGGCCCGAAGACCCTTACCCGGGTCAGGAATCCGTGACATATCTCTTTGTCAGAGAACAAAGAAAACCACATACTCAACTGGCATTTGGTACAATAAAACCAAAGCTGATTAGCTACTGACGAAGCCAGCTGGGTATTTAAGACCGGTGGTTTGGGGCCTGTATATCATTCTCCTGACAACTGGCTGACTGGCTTGTGGCTGCTCTGATTTCAAAAACTTGGGTTCCTGATTTATGAAAACCTCTGCATCTCTCTCTCCTCACCTCGCTACGTTTTAGTCCGGCGTTGTCAGACCTCACACCTTGCCACTGGGAGACGTTTGAGAGCTTGACTTTTGAAGAAGTTGAAGAGATCCACACTTTTTGGAAATTCAAAAAACTAAATACGGTTCCATACCATTTCAATGTCATGTCATGTCTATTAGTGTTGTGGCAACCTCTTAATTACGAATAATTAGAAGTTTCCCTCTTCTTGGCCCAGAAAATATCTATATATGTTTCCATATTTTAATAAAGACCATAACGCGTCAAGTAAGAGAGAGAGAGGGAAGCTAATGGGGGAAAGATCCGCAGGTGGGAGAAACAACCCCCACCACGGCTGGTCTGCCTATATAACCGGGCCGTCTTGAGGCAGTTTTCAGAACATACAGAACCGGCACGTTGAACACTGCTCTCTCCCTCTCTCACTCTCTGCACTGGCGCTTGCTGCTCTACTCAAACCATGCCCTTCTCATTCAACTGCCTCTGCATCTCTCTCTCCTAACCTCGCTATTTTTTAGTCCGGCGTTGTCAGACCCCACACCTTCCTAGTGGGGATCCCTGCCTTCGTCTCGCTAAATCTAGCACCTCCTTGGGAGAGACCTGTCTGTCCCTAGTGGACAACGGTTGTCGTGGCCCTGCAAGCTTACCAAGCAGTGTTCCCCACGGTGATTCAGTCAGCCTATCTCCACGCTCGCCTTTGGGATCCGGACGGATTTCGCCTACCTCAGATACCGAGAGTGAATTCGTGGTCATTCCAAGACCACATAAACTACCTACAATACCTACCCTATACCTCTTCTCCTGAACATAGTGCATTGTCGGGGCACATACCTATCAAAAATGGAGTCAGACAGTACAGTAGTAAGACCCGTCATGAAGCAATTGTCCAGGTCATAGCCTAATCAACCCTCACTCGTCACCAGGGTAACTAGGTACCCCCTCGTGACGATCCGACATGCCACTTACAGTGTTTTTCCAAATGGTGACCATAAACATGATCAAAGTAATGATTAATAATTATTAGCCAAAGGTATACTGATAGGAGTCGGGACTCGGGCCCAGGTCCTCCTCAGCATCCAGTCGGCCGCAACGAGACCTCCCCATTACGAATTCTCACTGACCCGACCATATTTTTACATTAGCTAATAATATAACGAATTTAAGTAAATATAAAATATAATTGTCTCATGTTTTCTGATAATGCCATACCAAAGGAAAGAGATAGTCCTGACGCAGCTAGTACATTGTACTTTGTCTAATGATTACTAATATGAGTAATATTCATCTCAGTTTTAAATATGTCGAAGTAAAGGTTATTTGACGATAACTATTTCTGTATAATTCTGGACAGTGATACAGAATAAAAACACCACTCCTGCCGGTACATACATGCCACGTCTATCGGCATTAAATTTGTATTTATATATTTTTGGGGCTAATCCTCCTCGGAGACTGAAACGGCAGTGGCCTCGTGAGATGCTAAAAACGCGTGACAGTGGGAGTCCTGGCAATGGCCAGTCTCTCCAATCATGTCCTGAGCGTCTGTGGCTCTCGCGCTCCTGGTCAGCCTCCACTGGCTAGTATCCGGTAACGCGGCTTTGGTGGAGCGTGGGGGACTTCTTTCGCATGCGAGGGAGGTGACAACCATGTAGATTTGGGAGGTCTCTAGGCTGTTTGTAAGTACTGTATGAATGAGCGAATGAAAATTGTAAATATGGTATGAATAAAAACATTTATCACAATTACTTATTGGCCATTGAGGCAGGTTGTAATTTTATCACAATAAATATCACCAAAGATGAGTATTGGCCCAGGATGAAAATTCGTATCAGCATAGCGATACATTAACCGGAATAAAATTTTGTGTTACCTGTATATGTGAAACTAATAAAATTAAATTACAGGTGACGTATGATAAAAACGTAACAAAACATACGCCTGAAATAAAAGTCTTGATTCCCACAAGAGGACTGTTGAAGTTAATTTTATGAAGTTGTTGTAGCAAAATATTTGTTTGGTCGGTTGCTGGTAGAATGTCCCGATACCGACCCAATGTGTGACGCGGCTGACGGAGGAGCGTGGGGGGTTTTGGGGGGTCTCTGGGCTGTCTGTAAATATTGTATGAATGAGCGAGTGAATGATGAACTGTAAATATTGTATGAATGAGCGAGTGAATGATGAACTGTAAATATTGTATGAATGAGCGAGTGAATGATGAACTGTAAATATTGTATGAATGAGCGAGTGAATGATGAACTGTAAATATCGTATGAATGAGCGAGTGAATGATGAACTGTAAATATTGTATGAATGAGAGCATATATCTTAATTACTTATTGCCTTATAAAAGGCAGATTGTAATTATTGCACAATAAAGGAATTATACTATACTATATTTTTGGGGAAAAAATGTTGGCGAAAAACGTTTACTGTGATTTTTTGTTATGTAACCAAAAATTCCTTTTACTGATAATTCCTAGTTGTATTGGTAATCCCACAGGTATGATAATCATTATCCTAGCAAAGTAATATTGACATAGCCAGGATTTGAACCTGGGATCTATTTTACTCCGGTCAGCTGAGCTTTTGTACCCTTACGCTTAGTAAATTTTGGATTTTTTAGCTAATCTTGTATAACCTCTAAAAAGTTACTAAGTCCCATGAAGGACTTCACATAGTGACTACTCAAATTGATGTCAGAATCGTCACATGACATCCCCCTTCCTTATTTTTAGATATGATACCCATTCATTATCACTGCTCATTTGTATGTTTGCTCTAAACACATAAGCTCTGAACTAAAGATAGATACAACAACAGCTTTATTATGATAAAATTGCAATGTGCCTCATTGGGCAATAAGTAATTGTGATAAATAATCTCATTCTTACAAAATTTACAATTTTCATTCACTCGCTCATTCATTCAATATATACAAACACCCCAGAGGCCCCCAAGTCCACATGGTTGTCACCTCCCTCGCATGCGAAGGAGGAAGCGGGCGGAGTCTTAGGAAGTCCACCACGCTTCTTCGTTTTTTTTTTGTTTTTTTTCCCTTAACCCCTTTATTAATCATTTTTTGACAATAAGTGAACAAGTTCAGTAAACAAATATTACAATTTCTCCCCTTACTGCGTTGCGCTGATGCATTCGAAGGAGGGTGGGTTTTAATAACAATATCAGTTTGTAGTTAAAAGGTCAACAAATATACAATACTATGTGATGGGGCTCACCTTCAGTTTACAAATGTGGGAAAACTAAAAACTAGAACCTAAAGACTAAAGTGTTCTAGCCGCGACAGCGTCCTGCCATCGATCGGGGAACGGAGCGGGGGTTATCGTGTTAAACACCGGGTTTGTCAAGTATTGCAGGGAGTCGAACTATTTGATATGTCTATGTTGAATGAATTCATCCACTCGTGAAGCTCAGTGTTGCTCCGCTGCTCGAATAAAGTATGTCTGACCACTTTCATTGGTATACCGTTTTTGGAATTGTCGCTTCTTCGTCAGACGTGTCACTGGATAAGATCCAGCGGAGGCTGACCAAGAACGCGAAAGCCACAGACGTTCAGGACATGATTGTAGAAACCAGGATTTTTTTTTTTTTTTTTCTAAACCCCTGAAAGTTATATTATAATTGTATTATAGTTATTATAAGAAACTTTGCAAATTTCTCCTTATTCTGCTATGCGCAGATGCATTTGAAGGAGTTCGTGCTACTCAACAATACAGGTTGTGGTTAATAGGAAAATAACATGAATACAAATCTAGGTGATGGGGCTCACCTTCAGTTTAAAAATGGCAGAAAAAACTTACAAACTAAAAAACTATACCTAGAACCTAAAACTAAAGCGTTCCAGCCACGACAGCGTCCTGCCATCGATGGGGGAACGGAGCGGGGGTTATAGTGTTAAACACCGGGTTTGTCAAATATTGTAATGAGTCGAAAAATTTGATATGTCTACGCTGAATGAATTCATCCACCGTAGGCAGCTCAAATATCTCATGCAGCTCACTGTTTCTTCGCTGCTCGAATGAAGTACCTGGAAACCAGGACTCGCACTGTCACGCATTTATAGCAGGTCACGAGGCCACCGCCGTTTCAGTCTCCGAGGAGGATTATAGGGATGAGTGGTGCAGTGCAATGACTGTTCCAGTGGATTAGGGTGGTTGGATAGGTTACTAAGGAATTTCATGAACTTGGAAGGGATGAGTTCAAGAATGTATTGAAGTAAAGAAATAAAGAATTTTTTTTTAGTTTGTCGTAATTTTCGAGCACAGACAATGGATAAAAACAGTGTACCTAACGTTTACTAAAACCGAAATTGACGATAAACACTCAGGGAAATCGTGAGGAGGTTCTATCCGCGCGCAGGTGTGGCCGAGGTGTGAAGTACCGGTGGCAGGTGCAGTCACTGATCTTCCGCACTAAAGCAAAAAAGTCTAACCCTTGAGCCTGTCCTCGACACTTTTGTTTTTTTTTGTATTTTGACGGAGCTAATCTCAAAAAAATAACCTTAGATCCCGGCATGAATGAACTTCGTCCTGTCATTAACACGTCCTGTCCCAGACGGATTCAGCACTTTTTTGTCTTATCAGATATTAAAATTATTAGGATCTATTATTCTAAGTAAATTCAGTAAAACTTTTTATATATACATTGGAGGACAGGAAAACCCTAATCCCGTAGAACATTCATTGCACTGCACCGCTCATCCCTATAATCCTCCTCGGAGACTAATACGGCAGTGGCCTCGTGACCTGCTTATATACGAACACCACCCGAATCTCTCCATTTTATTTTTTTACTTTATACATCCTAATAATAAAATTTAAAAAATAATAAAAAACGAAACCATAAAAATGCCGAAGCTCCTTGTTGGTTTGTGATTCTGTCCGGTTTGATTCTCAACTCATGACTTAGCTTTGCCATGGAAACCTTTGGAAAGTTGTAGAATGGTTATGATCATACATCCTTTACCCAGGAGCGCAATATTAAATCACCATTAGATAATTATCATAACATATGTATCAATAATAAATGTTGCATTAATAAATCCTTTATTAACAGATAAAAACATGATGATTTAAAATTATATTGGATTGGTGCGTAGCTGCATGAAATTCTAATTGTAGTTTAGGGTGGTTTTTTTTCTATAATTGCCATCCTAATCCAAAAATGAGAGATTGACACTCCTAGTGACTATAATAAGTGCGATCTCCAAAAATAAACAAACCCGATTCCGGGGGTTTGGTGTTTAGTCTCTCAAATAGTACTTGATTTTCTTCTGTTAAGTTTTGACTTGATAGCTAATAGCCGCATCTTATTTATAATAGTATATGTATCGGTTGAGTCTACCAGCGACCGACTAGAAGAAATATTTTGCTAAAACAAGTTCATAAAATTATCTTCAACAGTCATCTTGTGTAAATCAAGACTTTTATTTCAGGCGTATTTTTACTCGGTCAGTGTCATCTGCATAGCATTTCTTGAACTGCGAATAATTTCTCAGTTAATAATCAACCGAAACATTCCAGTATTCTGTGGATTTTACTTAGTATTAACTGTCTATCGGGAATCCTAAAATAACACTGTCCAATTCTCTGGATGAAATCATCAGTTAGTCATTTCCCAGGGAGATTATCTTTAAAAACAGACATTTATTTCAGCACTATGGGTTTTTTATTTAGATTTAGTCTCTTCACAATTATTGTATTGACACAATTTCACGACTGGTTCTCACAGCCACTATCGAATTCTGCATTAATCAAACAAATTATATAAAAAAAAAAGAAAAAGAAAAACCTCACACATAAAACCTTTACAACATAGTTTTAGGCAACTGGTATAATGACTTAGCAGTTAGGTGTGGGTCCTAAGCAGAGGATGTGACATAATTTCAACTGGTCAATAGTCAGTAGACAAAACAA
This sequence comes from Acanthosoma haemorrhoidale, assembly GCA_930367205.1. Lineage (NCBI taxonomy): Eukaryota > Metazoa > Arthropoda > Insecta > Hemiptera > Acanthosomatidae > Acanthosoma > Acanthosoma haemorrhoidale. The sequence goes on along the minus strand of OV884011.1, from coordinate 15,475,766 downwards.
GGACCCTAAATTCGATTAGTCAGTTAATAATTCACACAGATCAGGTAGCCTAGACCAATCAGAATAGATTAGATCTGGGAGTCTACATCACCTTTGGGAACTTATTCGATTTTAAATTTGGCCTTTTTGGATTCCAGCCGTTGTAATTTAGTGAGCAGTGCTTCTTTATTGGGGGAGGGAGGCCGTTCTCGACTTCCTTTATCTCTTTCTTTTAACTAGCCAATTAAATCGTTACGCGAGCTCTTCTCGCTGGGGTCCGGAGTTCTTAACTACCTCGGTAATAAAATACCGAACCTTGCATGCCACCTCCGTCAAATACTTCCACGTTTTAGTGGAATTAATAGATGGATTAAACTTTACGTAGGGCACACGACAATCATATATTTCTCTATGTCTATTCGATAAATATGACCTAGTAGCAGGACTATAACGAGAGCATCCATCAAGTTGATAGGTATAGGTAATATAATAAAACAATAAAATAAAATAATATAGGTAATATAGGTAATAAAACAATACTAGAGGTTATGTATTATTACGTAAAATGGTTTGTTGTGTCAAACGTTGACAAAATTATTACATTAGCCAACATTGTTGAGCCCGATATACGTTTAAAAACATAACTGTTCGAGCTGAATTATCCCTTATACTTAAAACTCCCTGGGCCTTGTGACCTGCTATAAATACGTGTCAGTGGGAGTCCTGGTAATGACCAGTTTCTCCAATCATGCCCTGAGTGTTTGTGGCTCTCGCGCTCTTGGCCAGCCTTTACTGGCTCTTATCCAGTGACGCGGCTGACGGAGGAGCGTGTGGGAGGGAGGTGACAGCCATGTGGATTTGGGAGGTCTCTGTGCTGTTTGTAAATACCGTATGAATGAAAATTGTAAATATGTTATGAATGAGATTATTTATCACAATTACTTATTGCCCAATGAGGCAGATTGTAATTTTATCATAATAAAGTTGTTCTATAAAAATAAAGAAAACTCCGTGGATTTTTAGCTTAGATGTTGGAGGTATATCGGTCAGCTTATTCTTGAGCGCCTGCAATGGCCTTAAACTACTAAGTTGGTACTCGAGTTGACGAAGACTTCTCTGGGCTCTGAACTAGCTAAACGATCATGGCCTCTGCAGTTGTCAAATTCTTGAACTTCATCGGGGAAATCTGAAGTGTTCTACAGATGAGAAGAACCACACCATTTTTATTATTTAAAATGACATCCATGTGAATGATGGAACCTTGAAATGGTTTCTAGATAATTTAATACAATTTAATCATACTTCTACAGTATTTTATAAAACATTCAATTGATTTGGATCAATTCACTCAATATTTTGTGTTTTTTTTTTTTAATTAAAACCGTTTTGTTCTCCTCCTATGCTTGATTCTTTAGTACTTAAATTTAAAAAGCCAATAACTTATTTACTCATGCAAAATATTTGTATGGAAAATTCATAATCTATGCTGTATTATAAAAGAGGTAATGTGGTCTGAGAAAGTTGACCTGGCGGTAATCTCTTGAACACTAAATCGCTTTAGAAAATTTCTGAACTATTTGAAAGCTTATTAATTCGTGAGAAATTTAAGAAAAAAAATAACAGGAAAGCGCTTTTGACATTAGCAGTCAAGAAATTGAAAAAAAGAATAATAGAAATTTCGTGGTTATAAACATGAAAAAGTGGTCACATTACTTTTTTTATACTTCGCAACTAGGCAGTAAAGATGTATCGAATCCCTGGAAAATTTGTGTAACTCTATATCCAACTTATCTGTCCCTTGAAGCCCAGATCTTCCTCAGCCTTCTTGTATAATTGATAAGCATGTTTATGTTTTATGATTATTTTGATTAGAAATCAATCTACACTCATTCCTTCTTTCTTGTTACACCCTCCTCTTTTAAAGAAGAGTTGTCTTCTGGAAGTAACAAAACTCTTTACCCCAGTTGTACCTTCCATCCTCTTGAAAGCTGGTATTAATCTAGTCTTGCAGCTACAAGAAAAAGTATTTTATCAATATCACCAAAATAAATCGTGACAGTGGGAGTCCTGGCAATGGCCAGTTTCTCCAAGCATGCCCTGAGCGTCTGTGGCTCTTCGTCAGCTTCCACTGGCTAGTATCCGGTAACACGGCTGACGGTGGAGCGTGGGGGACTTCTTTCGCATGCGAGGGAGGTGACAACCATGTAGATTTGGGAGGTCTCTGGGCTGTTTGTAAGTACTGTATGAATGAGCGAATGAAAATTGTAAATATGGTGTGAATAAAAACATTTATCACAATTACTCATTGGCCATTGAGGCAGATTGTAATTTTAGCACAATAATTATATTTCAATTCAATATCACCAAAGATGAGTATTGGGCCAGTATGAAAATTCGTATCAGCATAGTTAGGGATTCATTAACCGGAATACAATTTTGTATTACCAGTATATGTGAAACTAATAAAATTAAATTACAGGTGACGTACGATAAGAACGTAACAAAAAATACGCCTGAAATAAAAGTCTTGATTCCCACAAGAGGACTGTTAAAGTTAATTTTATGAAGTTGTTTTAGCAAAATATTTTTTTGGCCGGTCGCTGGTAGACTCTCCCGATACCGACCCAATGTTCTACATCCCGTGTGTAAACTGACTCTTAAAAAGTGGGACTCATCCCGGTTACGATTTTCCTTCCTGTAATTACTTCCTGGGCGAGCAGCTGTTCTCTGTGAATCACCAATCCGGTGTATCTTACAGACAACATCTTAGCTTGTTGAAGAGGATACCACCGAATGACGCAAAAGCAAGGCTGTGACTCACGATGACCAGGGCGAGCTATGTTGAGGTGTTTGAGACAAGGAGAGAGAAACAAGGGCAGCCCAGAAGCATATTCTCGTCTTCCTTGAAGATCGCGTGACAACTGGCGCATAACTATTTCTGGGTAGCGTTTATTCCAGCTTCACGAAAAGGGTTATTATGCAGCGACCGCAGGGCTGTTCGACTCATTTATTCCTAACTTCAAGGCAAGACTGGGAACACAAACTTGTAATGACTAAAACTTAGCTTTGAGAATATAATATCAACTTATTCCAAATCAAATACGCCATTTCATCTGAATATAAAGGTTAATCGTACCATGAATAAAATAATACGATTCTATGATCTTTTAACGACGCTGAAAGAGTCAATCTCCGACTTTGGGCAATAGACTATTTCAGAAGAAAAAGCAACGCTTCCAAGATTGACAATCGGTTACACCGACCTCACCTAAAACTGTCTCATGAATAGGAAATCCCTGCAAACAGATGAATGACTATTATAAATCTATAATATTGTATGAATGAGCGAGTGAATGCAGATCCGTCCTGGCCATGGGCAGTTTCTCCAATCATGTCCTGAGCGTCTGTGGCTCTCGCGCTCTTAGTCAGCCTCCACTGGCTAGTATCCGGTAACGCGGCTGACGGAGGAGCGTGGGGGACTTCCCAACACTCCACTTGCTCTTTCGCATGCGACGGAGGTGACAACCATGTGGATTTGGGAGGTCTCTGGGCTGTTTGTAAATACTGTATGAATGAAAATTGTAAATATGGAATGAATGAGAACATTTATTACAATTGCTTATTGCCTAATAAGACAGATTGTAATTTTAGCAATATAATGATCTTTCAATTCAATATCACCCAAGATGAGTATTGGGCCAGAATGAAAATTCGTATCAGCATTGCGATTCATTAACCGGAATAAAATTTTGTGTTACCTGTATATGTGAAACTAATAAAATTAAACGGACAATATCATACAGATGACGCTAACCTAGTAAAAATACGCATGAAATAAAAGTCTTGATTCACACAAGATGCCTGTTGAAGATAATTTTATGAACTTGTTTTAGCAAAATATTTCTTCTAGTCGGTCGCTGGTAGACTCTACCGATACATATACTATTGTAAATAAGATGTGGCTATTAGCTATCAAGTCACAGCTTAACAGAAGAAAATCAAGTACTATTTGAGAGACTAAACACCAAACCCCCGGAATCGGGTTTGTTTTGTATAGTCACTAGGAGTGCCAATCTCTCATTTTTGGATTAGGATGACAATTATAGAGAAAATCATCCTAAACTACAATTAGAATTTTATGCAGCTACGTACTAAACCAATATAATTTTAAATCATCATGTTTTTATCTGTTAATAAAGGATTTATTAATGCAACGTTTATTATTGATACATATGTTATGATAATTATCTAATGGTGTTTTAATATTGCGCTCCTGGTTAAAGGATGTATGATCATAACCATTCTACAACTTTCCAAAGGTTTCCCTGGCACAGCTAAGTCATGAGTTGGGAATCAAACCGGACAGAATCACAAACCAACAAGGAGCTTCTGCATTTTTATGGTTTCGTTTTTTATTATTTTTTAAATTTATTATTAGGATGTATAAAGTAAAAAAATAAAGTGGAGAGATTCGGGTGGTGTTCGTATATAAGCAGGGCACGAGGCCACTGCCGTATTTGTCTCCGAGGATGATTATAGGGATGAGTGGTGCAGTGCAATGACTGTGCTAGGGGATTGGTTACTATGGAATTTTATGAACTTGGAAGGGATGAGTTCAACAATGTAGGGTATATTAAAATCATTATGAAGGGTTTTGTTGCTGACGTAATAAGGGGCATTTACTATTGTTCTCAGGACTTATAGGATATACTTATAGGATAAGGACACTAATGGAATGTTTCGAGAGGAGTTAATTAGTACTCGCTTCGGCGATATATATACTAAAAAAAATTAAATAATTATTGATTATAATTAAAGAAATCCTTACTAATAACTAGCTTTATACTCCAATGTTTGATTTCTTTTCGTTCTTCGGTCTCAAACAAGCTGAATTTAAACTGGAAATGAGAAGCAGTTTGGATCGGAGATGTGACAAATGCAGCGAAGATAATGCGACCGATATTTGCCAGACAACCAGTTTGTTCGAGATCGGTTCAACGTGAGGGGGGGGGGGCTTGTGCACCGCAGACCAGATTCCAACCTCGGACAATTTTTCATCGGGCTCAGATTAATTTGTTAACCTGGACCCGAACTCGCGGCGACTATCCACCAGCCCCCTTTTATTTATTGCGAAGGGAGAATCCACAATACTTCTTATACGGGGAACAAGGCATTGAAATATTATAGGACGTATCACCCAATATATATTATCACCTGATTATTATTTCTTGTGGTAGTACACACATACCACTGGGAAGAGAAAAGGTTTATTACTCGATACTCCTCGATCAAGAGTTATTACCAGGGCGTTGATGTGGACAGTATCATGCTCGAAGCTAGACACAGGAATGAAGGATCATTAATCGATTAGGTAGTAATGGGGTGTGAACCCGTTTTTCGTTCATGATCACATACTACATCATGAAACTTGAAAATTTTGTATCATTATTAAATAAATTGTGCAGTATAGTCTAAAGAGAAACCATAGTAAATAAACTACAAATATCTAACTAAGATTACTATTAAATAAATAGAAGTAAAGGCACGGAAAAATATATAGTTATTGGAGGAAAGTTTATGATAAGGAATAGAAATCTGTACCAAAAAGCATTTCACAGAGTCAAAAAGCAATGAAAAATTAATTTTGTTAGTAGTAGAATTTAGTACAGATATTTCTTGACATGGACAACAAGTTTATTATGATAAAATTACAATCTGCCTCATTGGGCAATAAGTAATTATGATAAATGATCTCATTCATACCAAATTTACAGTTTTCATTCACTTGCTCATTCATAGAGTACATATAAACAACCCAGAGACCCACAAGTCCAGATGGCTATTACCTCCCTCTCGTGCGAAGGAGGAAGCTGAGTCCTGGAAAGTCCCCCACGCTCCTCCATCAGCCACGTCATTGGATAAGAGCAAGCGGAAGCTCTTCTGCCAAGAGCGCGAGAGCCACAGACGCTCAGGACATGATTGGAGAAACTGACCATTGCCAGGACTCCCACTGTCACGCATTTATAGCAGGTCCCGAGGCCACTGCCGTTTTAATCTCAGAGGAGGATTATAGGGAAGAGTATTGCAGTGCAATGACTGTGCTACGGAATTAGGGTGGTTGGATAGGTTACTATGGAATTTCATAAACTTGGAAGGAATGAGTTCAAGAATGTAGGGTATATTAAGATCGTTATGAAGGGTTCTGTGGCTGACGTAATAAGGGGCATTTACTATTGTACTCAGGACTTTTTATTGAAAGGATTGGATGCGCTTGATGTTCGACGTAGTTGTGATTATTCAATTTCCGGTTCAAAGATCTATGACCGTGTGACTTAATCTTACCTCCCAAGTCCAAATGGTTGTCACCTCCCTCGCGAGCGAAGAAGGAAGCGGAGTCCTGGGGAGTCCCCCGCGGTCCTCAGTCAGCCGCGTCATTGGGTAAGAGCCAGCGGAGGCCGACCAAGAGCATGAGAGCCACAGATGCTCAGGACATGATTTGAGAAACTGACCTTTGCCAGGACTCCCACTGTGACGCATTTACTAGGCCACTGCCGTTTTAATCTCCTAGGAGGATTATAGGGATGAATGGTGCAGTGTAATGAATGTGCTAGGGGATTAGGGTGGTTGGATAGGTTACTATGGAATTGATTAATAATAATATGCATGGTGGCTTTAGTGGACTATAGTTACAAAAGCTCGAAAGTAATTAAAATCGTTTTCAAAGGCTTAACTAATCCCTTAATTGTGCGATGCATCACACCCCACGATTTTTTTGAGCGACGACTTGTTGAAAATCGTTTAAGAAGTCGATCGTTAAGCCGAAGAGAGGCAGTGTGTAAACATATCTGTTAGGGTGATTCAGCGAGTTTGGCTGAGCGAGGATAGTGATGAATGGTCCTAGTAAGGCACTGGGCGCTAGTGGGGAGATAGGCCACCTTTTCCTCCGGTGATAGGCCAACCTTCTGACAGGCACCAAAACTGAAAAGTTTTTATTATATTCCTTTCAGAAACCTGTCGAAAACTGGAACATTCTCTAATTCTTGCTGAAAAAGTTTATTTACTTCTGTACGTGAAGTGAACAAACTAATTTCCAAAGTAACACACCATGGATTATCCTGTTTTTAAACACAAATCATACTATAAATTAAACAAATTAAGAAGCTATTAATTGCAATTATTATTATTTTATTTATCTATCTATTATATGAAATATTTGTTTATCATATAAGAGATGTGGATTGTATTGAAATCAAGTTGAACTGGACAGATCACAAAAGAAAAAAATCGTTTAAAAGTATGATACGAACCAAGAAACGAATGAGGAAATTGTATAGAAAAATAATTATCGTAGAATTGGAAATTTAACACAAGAAAAAGTTGAAAATAGAAGAAAACGAAAAAGGGATCATAATAAAACAAAAAAAACGTAAAAAGGCGAAAGTTGATTTTGGGAATGAACCACTCTACCTGACAACCTGTGTTTTATTTAGACACCATCGTTTCAAGTTTTAACTTCCACTCTTTCCTTAAATATCGGCAACGAAAACGACACGCTAAACTGACAACGAGCAATGAAAACAACACCACAAGAAGTCATGATTATTTGGGATGAAGCGTTTATAGTTAAATATTCATAATATCCATTCAGAATGTAATTAGCTGCTCCCTTTTTTTAACATCTCCGTTATTTCTTTATTAAGTCTTTATTAAAGAAGTTACATAGCTCCTTATAAAGAAGTTACATAGCTCCTTATAAAGAAGTTACATAGCTCCTTATAAAGAAGTTACATAGCTCCTTAAGAAGTCATATACTATACTTTTTTTTTTCAACCCGACAATGTGAATGGGTTTGGCCCCCGGCAAACAAGGACCGGGTTCGACTAGCTTGAGGAAATTTTGACCTGTCTTATTCTACTTTATGACAACAGCTAAGGCTGGACTACCCTGCAGTTCAGGCAACGAAGGAAAAATAGAAAATGTAATGTAGTTCTAATTTTTGGTACAGTCGTTGGGAGGCAATACTTCCGATGATATTGCTACTGAAAAGTCTTATTGTGGGTCTATTCATGTTTTACACTGAAAAATGAAGAAAGAGAACTTAAGACAGAAAAATTAAACAAGAATTGTGACGACCCACGACGTAGCAGAACAACCGTATGTTAAAATTAGGACAAGAATAAAGAATAACCTTATGTTCCTAGACAAGAATATTCAAGAATATACAAATTAGAAGTCCTAAGAAAGAGAATCAGATTGAACAATGTTTCTGTTTTGGGGGATGACAGAATGGAAGTTAACCTTGACTTTCAGCAACTTACCAATTTAATTACCCGAAAATTAATAAAAATATGATGACCAAGCTTAAGGAAGAAATAAAAAATTAAAAAAAAAAACAATCAGAAAATAGGAGAAATTGTTTCACAAAGCGATAAGAATAAATATAAACTTCCTCTTGAAAAGTTATACTTTATACGCCGGAGACGCATCAAGTTTTTTGACTATTTGCAGCACCTAACCAACCCAGTGTTTAACACTATGGCCCCACCACCCCTCCCGCATCGATGGCAATAGACTGTTGGGGAAAAATTAGATTAAGAATTAGTATGTAAGTTGATTTTAAGTTTGATCAAAAAGGTGAGCCCCATCACCTTTATTAGTCAGTTTAGTCCAGTCACGTATAATGTATATCATTATACTTGTTTATTCCATTATATAATTCTTATAAAATAACAAAAGCTGTATATAATGTAGCGGTGCTAGAGGAAATACAAAAATAATTTGTAAGTAGATTCGCCCGAGGATCTGTAAATTTGAAGGGGGTATGAAAGAAAAAAAATACTCTATTATAAATTATATGACTATTATACATTTGAATTAGAAAATTGTTTGGAAATATGTGGATTAGTAATATTCAGGCTCCAAACCTTCCTAGTGGGATTCTCTGGCTTCGTCTCGCTAAAACTAGCACATTCTTGGAAGGGATCCCTTTCATGCAGACGAAGACCTCTGGGGCCCAACTAAATGTACCTAGTAGCGTCTCCCTCAGCGGTCCAGAGCCTCTTTCGGTTCGCACTTAAGGATCCCGACGGTTTTCGCCTACCCTCAGATACCGAGTGTGGACTCGAAATCCAACGTGAACTATCTATAACACCTACCCTGTACCTCTTCTCCTGAACGTCGGGGCACACCTTCTAAGGTCTTATAGAGTCAGATCAATATACGAGTACCTCCTACCTACAAATAATGCCCGCCAGGCAGTACCCGTGTCGACGAGATATCTCCCGGGTGGGCGCCCCCGACTGACGGTAATAATAATTTTAAATATATTAAAATAAAAATTAAGTTTTGTTACTCAACAATAGAAATCGCTTATTTAGTAGTTTTTTTTTTACATTATTTCAGTAATTAAAAATTAACTATTGCCGTGTTAACTTTTTCACAGCCCTTGGCTAACTTACAGGCACCAAATTATCGATTATATATTGATGATTCCTTGAAGTTCCAGCGTCGGCGAATAGTAGTTTTAAAACTCTTCAACGATGATCCGGTAATCTTCATTAGTTATTGATTGATGCTCCTACATGGTGGTATTGAATACATTAAGTAAGGGAGGGAGGCTTGGACAAGAAGACGAGGAGCTATGTGAGGTTTACGAGACAGGTGCCTTCCCTTCCCACGTACAGCACTAATTACATTTTTTCCTCTCGGGGCCAGCCGAGGCCCCTGGTAGCCTGTTATTATACATCTCATTCATAACCAGAGCCGGGCCTGAGCAAGGTTTCACGCTTGCTTACCACTCTCTGTGCTTCGAGCACGCTTGCTTACCACTCTCTATGCTTCGAGCACGCTGGGGATAGCTCCAGAGGTTCCCTGGACCAGCGCTAATGAACATCATAATTAATTGGAGCTTCAAGCTTCCAATAATCAGGAATTGATTTGAGGTGGTAGACACAGTTTGCAAAAGAATGAAAATTGTAGGTTGGACAGGTATTTTGTTGTACTTCAAGTGGCTACTTATATTATTTTCTCAAAACTCACAAATATAATTTGAAAAAATTATATTTCTATTTATTTTTTGAACCGTAATATGTACTTCTAACAAAGGCATAGGTATTGCTTGTTGTTTTTTTTGTCTCGGAAAGGCCTTAAAGACCACGCGAATATCATTCTTTCTTTCGGTTCTTTTCTTGTTTTTGTTTTTCCTTTCCTTCTATTTTTCCTCATCGTCTCTACGTGCTTTTGTTTTCTTTCATCTGTCCACGCGACTCCCTTTTTCGATTTTTTCTTCCCCACAAGAACCTTGATTTCCTTCAGTCCTTTCCTATATCTTTCTCCGTCCTGACAATCCTGGTCCGTTATTCATAGTCTTCCTTAGCAGTTATGATGATTCTTTAACCCAATTAGAATAACCTGCCTCTAGTTGGTGTAAATTTATATGTAACACTGTGGTAGGGAAGAGAGAAGTAGGCAAAGATGTGAAGCTACACATCTTCAAGACAGTGTATCTGCCCATACTTTTGTATGGAGCTGAGAGTTGGATATTAACAGACCGACAGGAGAGCAGAATCACCGCTGCCGGAATGAAATTTCTGCGAAGGACGATTGGAAAAACAAGGAGAGACCGAGTTCACAATGAAAGGATTCGTCAGGAGCTGCAGCTCCTAGAAACTCGTCAGATAAAATTCGGCCATTTTATCAGGATGGACGACCACAGAGATCCTCTAAAGACCATGGAATATGTCCCAGATGGCAGAAGACCTAGGGTTCGCCCTACGATGTCCTATCTCAGCTACATTGAACGACTCTGTAAAGCGACGGGGAAGCACCTCCGACAGGCGAGGAACCTAGCTGGAAATAGGGAAGAATGGAATTCCTGGCTGGATGCTCCTCTACGCTGAGACGCACTAAAGAGGGAAGCTAAAGAAGAAGAAGTGTAGTATAAATTTATAATTGCAAATCGATTGAATCAGTTTTATTGTCGCTATGTAAATCGAACGGTCAGACAGACCTAGGAAAGGTAGAAAAAAGTAGAGCCTCTCTAATCTGGGGATGAAGAGAAGCTTTCGAATCAGCTGTATTCTGTGTAATAACGCACCAGGTTTTCCCTAACTATCAGGACGGAAGGGGTATACGGTATTTTCGTTTCGTAAACGGACTGGTGAAGGGTAATTTGAGTGCGTACTTAGCTTTAGAAAAAAAAAAAAAAAAAAAAGAAGTCAACCCCATTTTAAAACTTTCACTTCCCAGAGAATATCCTTTAGAAAGATTTACAAGTTAAAATCATTTACATTCTGTCAATGCATACTATGCATGCTTTCTCCGATTCAATGCAATGTTCTCAGTGCATCATATTTTAATATAAGATGCATAATATTGAATTTCAAATTGTATCTATTACGTCTGAACCCTGATTGTAATACTTTTGCACATTCTTGAATCAATGACAATCAAGTGATAGTCGTTTCTCTTGCTACGAACGAACACGGATACGTTTTAAGTACGCTAATCATGCGGCTCATTTGAATATAAAGCTAGTTATTAGTAAGGATATCATTAATTATAATCAATAATTATGTAAACTATTGGGCCCTCTACCTCAAATAATAAAAGAAAGGATTTTCTTTAATTTTACCCGGTTTTTCTTCTGAAAGGATTTTCTTTAATTCGCATTGTAATAATTTTTGTTTAATGAAACTTTTCATGGATATGGCGTTTTAAGTACGTTAATCTTTCGGCTCATTGGAATATAAAGCTACTTATTAGTAAGGATTTCTTTAATTATAATCAATAATCATTTAATTTTTTTTTAGTATATATACCGCCGAAGTGAGTACTAATTAACTCCTCTCGAAACATTCCATTATTGTCCTTATCGCCAAACCGGGTAAACCACCCAATGACGCCTCATCTTACCGCCCAATTAGCCTACTCCCTATCCTCTCAAAAATATTTGAGAAACTCCTACTAAAACGTCTGCTTCCAATTGTTGAATCCAAAAACCTTTTTCCCACACACCAGTTTGGTTTCCGCCAACGACATTCCACTGCTCAACAAGGCCTTCGCGTTGTTGATCACATTTCCTCAGCCCTTGAAACCAAACAGTATTGCACTGCTGCCTTTCTTGATATAGCTCAAGCTTTTTACAGAGTTTGGCACGCAGGTTTGCTCTACAAGCTCAAAAGATATCTACCACAGACCCTTTTCCTAATCCTACAGTCCTACCTTTCAAACCGCTTCTTCCAAGTCCGCTGTGGTTTAGAATACTCTAACTACTATCCCATAAATGCAGGAGTTCCACAGGGCAGTGTCCTGGGCCCTATCCTCTATAACCTATACACCTCTGATGTCCCATCTACTCCCAATACCTTCTTGGCCACATTTGCAGATGACACTGCAGTCTTGTCATCCCACCCAGACCCCGACATAGCATCCCATAACCTTCAAAAACACCTTGACGAGATCGAGTATTGGTGCAATCAATGGTGGATCAAAGTTAATGAAGCAAAATGCTCCCACATTACCTTCACCCTTTGTCGCAAGTCTTGTCCACTAGTTTATTTTAATTCTATTCCTCTCCCTGTATCCGAGACAGTACGGTACTTAGGCTTCCATCTTGACAAACGACTGACCTGGAACCCACATACGAGACTAAAAAGACAAGAACTAAACACACGCTTTGGACAACTGAACAGACTACTTCAAAGGACATCCCATCTCTCAATAGAAAATAAACTACTAATCTACAAAGTTATACTTAAACCAATCTGGACATACGGAATAGAGCTATGGGGGACAGCAAAAAAGTCGAACATCAAGCGTATCCAATCCTTTCAATCAAAAGTCCTGAGAACAATAGTAAATGCCCCTTATTATGTCAGCAACAAAACCCTTCATAACGACCTTAACATACCCTACATTCTAGAACTCATCCCTTCCAAGTTTATGAAATTCCACAGCAGCCTTTCCAACCACCCTAATCCTGTAGCACAGTCATTGCACTGCGCCACTCATCCCTATAATCCTCCTCGGAGACTAAAACGGCAGTGGCTTCGTGATCTGCTATAAATACGTGACAGTGGGAGTCCTGGCAATGGTCAGTTTCTCCAATCATGTCCTGAGCGTCTGTGGCTCTCGCGCTCTTGGTCAGCCTCCACTGGCTAGCACCCGGTGACGCGGCTGACGGAGGAGCGTGGGGGACTTCCCAAGACTCCGCTTTCTCTTCGCATGTGGATTTGGGAGGTCTCTGGGCTGTCTGTAAATATTGTGTGAATGATGAACTGTAAATATGGTATGAATGAGAGCATTTATCTTATTACTTATTGCCTTATAAAAGGCAGATTGTAATTATAGCACAATAAAGGAGTATATCAATCAATCAATCAATTATTTAAACTATTGTGCCCTCTACCTCAAATAATAACAAGTAATAAAAGAAAGGATATTCTCTTTAATTCACATTGTAGTAATTTTGGTTTAATGAAAATTTTCTTGACATTAGAACCCCACAAACTAGTTGTACCAGTTATCCCTTACACGCAAACCTCACCTAGGAATAGGAGTTCCTAACAGATGAGAAGGATAGTATTTAAATACCTTCGTCACCAATGTAATGTTATCGATCTTTTTTCATAGAATAAACTTGGAAACAAATTGTATTCATAGTAACCAAGACGCAGAATAATCCTCACCATTTTGACTTTTGGGCATTGACACCATTTTTCGGTATGGGCTACATTAAAAAGCTACCAGGTGGGAAGTTATTTTGTTTTAGTTTTGTAGGTTATGAGGGTAAATCTCCTTTTATTAATATTGAAGCCGGGTAATGATTACTAATTGGTAATGATTAGTAATACTAACTGATTTACCGAGGGGAAAAATATTCTTTTTGCGAAGGCGGTTGCTTACTATTTGCAATTATCAAGGTTTTGCTTATGTGATAATCGTAGCCTTTGTTGTTGGAAATATGTTGACTGCACTGCCTCCCTGATTTTGCATAAAATCCGACCTCAATGAGTCAATCCCGATCGGTCGTTGGTTTGAAATCGCCCCTGTTCGGAGTTCGTCATGATTCGATACAAGACGTTTCGGATCTATACGGCCTAAGAAGTTCATCAGACACCTCCTTCCAGTGGCGCCCATATAGCAATCATGGCATAGGAAACAGCTGAGACATTACTGATTGGAAATAGTTTCTACTACAAATTGAAAGGTGTAGTTCACCCCCTCTTTCGACCTCATCAATGAAACAAAGAATAGAAAAGAGACAACTCCAGATGAGAGTCCTAATTGAAATGCCTCAGACAATGGCAATGTGGATATAAGGCTTCCTTCCCTCCTGGGCATTTCCCCATCTGGTTATTAAGCTGGTGGTCATCAAAGGACCATGGTATCCTGCTGTCAATCATGTTATGTCAAAATGAACAACTGTAAATATATCACCGCAAGACTGTCTAAAATTTATTTTAGAGAAAATTGGGCAATAGTAACTTTTTTTTATTATAAAACAACTTTATTATGATGAAATTACAATCTGTCTTAATACTTAATAGGCAATAAATAATTAATATAAATGTTCTCATTCATACAATATTTACAGACAGCCCAGTGGCCTCCCAAATCCACATGGTTGTCACCTCCCTCGCATGTGAAAGAGGAAACGGAGTCTTCACGCTCAGGACATGATTGGAGAAACTGGCCATTGCCAGGACTCCCACTGTCACGCATTTATAGCAGGTCACGAGGCCACTGCCGTTTCAGTCTCCGAGGAGGATTATAGGGATGAGTGGTGCAGTGCAATGACTGTGCTGCGGGATTAGGGTGGTTGGATAGGTTACTACGGAATTTCATAAATTTGGAAGGGATGAGTTCAAGAATTTAAGGTATATTAAGATCGTTATAAAGGGTTTTGTTGCTGACGTAATAAGGGGCATTTACTATTGTTCTCAGGACTTTTGATTGAAAGGATTGGATACGTTTGATGTTCGACTTTTTTTCTGTCCTCCATAGCTCTATTCCGTATGTCCAGATTGGCTTAAGTATAACTTTGTAAATAAGTAGTTTATTTTCTATTGAGAGGTGGGATGTCCTTCGAAGTAGTCTGTACAGTTGTCCAAAGCGTCTGTTTAGTTCTTGTCTTTTCAGCCTCGTGTGTGGGTTCCAGGTCAGTCTTTTGTCGAGATGAAAGCCTAAATACCGTACTGTCTCAGACACAGGGAGAGGAATCGAATTTAAAAAGACTAGCGGACAGGACTTGCGGCAGAGGGTAAAGGTTATGTGGAAACATTTTGCTTCATTGACTTTGATTCGCCATTGGTAGCACCAATACTCGTTCTCATCAAGGTGTTTTTGAAGGTTTTGGGATCTATATCGTATCTGAGATGTACTGATCTGAGATAAATTTTAATAAATTATTAAATTATAAATTATTTAGAGGGGGGTAAAATAATCAATAAAATGGCATATCCTTTTGGGCAGCTATTCAGTTCAACAAAGGTTTTTAAAAAGTATTTCAACTAGTCAAGTGTTAACATGAGAACAACAAGTTGCTGTGAAATACTAATCACAAGTAATATATAACTACTATGTGTAATATACAACTAATAAATAATAAATAAATTGATACGTTACTAACTAGGTTTCTGTTTCTATTGACTCTTTGATCCTTTTTTGACAGACAATCTTCTCAATCAAATGCCTTTTTCAATTTTTCCTATTTCTCATTTTTCAAGATTGGCAGATAGTAGTGGGTCAGTTCTCATACTTTTATTTTAATTATAGTACGGCCGGTTTCTTCTTGTCTACTACGAGTTAATGTCAATCAGCTAACCTACAGTAGATTGCAATACATGCGTATGTACATACTTAAAGTCCATAAAATCTTTTCTTCGCTATAATTCTGTAGAAAACAGAAGGTTATTCAATGGAATGTTTAAAGAATACCCTGAAAATAATGACATTCATACTGAGGAAGGTGAAGCACCATCAACTATGGAGGACTATTCTTGCATGTTTATTACTATATATTTTTTATCATGTATGTGTGTCTGAGTTTTTAATATTTCCTCGACTGGTATTTATTGATTTAATAAAAAATTGTCTCTCTTTGTCACAATCACATATTGATTTATATGTTATGTTTAAGTACACAGAGAGGTTGTGCTTCATGGTACGATAACGAGTGTTGTTAGTGCATATGTGCGTGAACCCTCAGGCCATCATTGATGTCATTAATACCGTTTTATTATCTAGCAACTAATGAATCTATTTAACGGTACTCAAAAAATAGCAGCGATAAATAGTTCGATTTTTATTAGCGATTCAAAACATTCCATTGGAGTATTTATTGCCCAATTCATCCCTCCATTTTTATTTTTCTTAGAAGATGGCTGTAAAATTATAAATTTTAATTGATAGTAAATCTCTAATATCTTGCACAAGTTTTTATTTACAGTTTGGACCTTGATAGGTGTCCAATGATTGCTGCATAATGAGCAGTTCTCGTGGCGTAATGACCTGTTCCAGGTACCGGAGAGTGGATTCACTTCGTTGTATGGAAATTTTATTCGCATTCATAATAAGGACGGATATATTCGGCTTGATCGAGGGTGAATATAATGGGGGAAATATCTGTAGACTCATTGGATATCAAAAAAAGTGGATAGCGAATTCATGGCGAAAAAGAAAAAGGTTTTTTTTTTTATTACAACTAAACATCTAATATTCTATACAGGGAGATCCTGTCTGAAAGGATACGAGCTAGTGGAGGCTGACCAAGAGCGCGAGAGCCACATACGCTCAGGGCATGATTGGAGAAACTGACCATTGCCAGGACTCCCACTGTCACGTATTTATAGCAGATCACGAAGCCACTGCCGTTTTAGTCTCCGAGGAGGATTATAGGGATGAGTGGTGCAGTGCTGTGCTATGGGATTAGGGTGGTTGGATAGGTTACTATGGAATTTCATGAACTTGGAAGGGATGAGTTCAAGAATGTAAGTTATATCAAGATCGTTATGAAGGATTGGATACGCTTGATGTTCGACTTTTTTACTGTCCCCCATAGCTCTATTCCGTATGTCCAGATTGGTTTAAGTATAACTTTGTTCATTAGTAATTTGTTTTCTATTGAAAGATGGGATGTCCTTTGAAGTAGTCTGTACAGTTGTCCAAAGTAAATTTTTAAGGCGCTATGAGTGAGCTCTAGAGCCTAAGATAATGCCTTTAGGGAGCGAGGCTTTGGCTCAGTCAGTGTTGAAGTCGCGGCTGTGCGAGACCGTTCCCCTTGGAACTTGTAAGCACCTGAACCACTTGGTAAAGTTATTTTTGTAACTCCCCCTCGACTGACCGACAACAACGTTGTATTCCTTTATTCACTTAACATTGTTTTCTTCTTGTTTATTTACCATTGCAGCTATTTATAATGATAGAAATTATCTTGTTAAATTTTAATTTCATACCTAGTGGTTTGCATTTATTTTAAAAACATTTCATTTTATTCTTTTAACGAATACTCGTTGAAATAGTAAATTGTATTTATAATTATTCTAATCGGAGTATTTAAATATTGTTAATTATTAACATTAAAACTAACTGCACTACCATTGTGTATCATTTTTTTTTTTTAATAAAGTGTGATTTGGCTTAAATTCTGAGTTTGCTGTTTATTCATTTGTTTGTTTTACTACCGTCATATTTTTTTGTTCAGGTTTTTTTTTCGTGACATTACTTACCTTTATGTGACATTAATTACAGGTGACTTACCTGAGTTTGAGTTAGAGCACGCTTAGAGGGTTTTAATTTTTTACGAATATCAGCGTAAACACCTTTCCATATTTTGTTTTATTCCCAATAAAACCATGTGGCTGAGAGCTTGACTTTTGAAGAAGTTGAAGAGATCCACACTTCTTGGGAATTTAAAAACTAAATACGGTTCCATACCATTTCAATGTCACGTCTATTAGTGTTGTGGCAACCTCTTAATTACGAATAATTAGAAGTTTCCCTATTTTTGGCCCGTAAAATATCTATATATGTTTCCATCTTTTAATAAAGACCTTAACGCGTCAAGTAAGATAGAGAGAGGGAAACTAATGGGGGAAACATCCGCAGGTGGAAGAAACAACCCCCACCACGGCTGGTCTGCCTATATAGCCGGGCCGTCTTGAGGCAGTTTTCAGAACATACAGAACTGGCACTTGGAATACTGCTCTCTCCCTCTCTCTCTCTCTGCACTGGCGCTTGCTGCTCTACTCAAACCATGGCCTTCTCATTCAACTGCCTCTGCATCTCTCTGTCCTAACCTCGCTATTTTTTAGTCCGGCGTTGTCAGACCCCACACCTTCCTAGTGGGAATCTCTGCCTTCTTCTCGCTAAAACTAGCACCTCCTTGGGAGAGACCTCTCCCTCGCGGACGACGGTTGCTGCGGCCCTACAAACTTTACCTAGTAGCGTCTCCTACGGCAATCCAGTCTGCTTCTCTTCGGTTCACACCCATCTTTGGGATCCGGACGGTTTTCGCCTACCCTTAGATGCCGAGTGTGAATTCGTGGTCATTCCAAGACCACATAAACTACCTATAAACATACCCTGTTCCTCTTCTCCTGAACATAGTGCTTTGTCGGGGCATACTTTCTAAGATCTTATGGAGTCAGATCAAAGCGAATTAAGCTGCCCGCCGACTAAGCCGCTAGCAGACGTGTAAGACCACAGGTCCACCTCATATTATCTCTTTCTAGGTGCTCACTGGACTTAGAGGTTGTAGCGATCCTAGCCCGCGGCGGGCGTCTCCTCCCCACCTTGGGGACTCACACATTTGATAACTCCCGACAATCACCATCAGGAGTTGAGGATAATTTATCTATAATTAATTAAACTATCCAGTATTGAAGTTTTGTTAGTTTGTTATTTGTTGCTAGTTACCTATGCTCTATATACAGATGTATTGATTAAAGAAATATGAGTTTTGCTTTCAGCTGGAGTTTAGCAATTAACCCAGTAATTGTTTCTAAAAGTAAAAAGTGGTGTTTCGTGCAGGAAAGCAAGGGATCAATGTTTTTTTTATGAAAAAAAAAATGGTCGAGGCAAAGCCGTAATTCACAGAGTGTAAGAAGCGACTGATGGGCGCTGTAAATTATACTTTCCACACTTCTTATTATTGGAGACGACAAGACGCCATACATTATGTATCTCTCCGGGCTGCGACGGATAGACCGACCAGCTCCTGTATAATAGCTGCCATTAGAGCGTCGGGTCCTAGGGACACGTCAGCCACGGCCTGTTATAATTGTATCGCTATTATTGTAAAGTAGGAGGGGGGGGGGTGGAAATAAGAAAAAGAACTCGGGCAATTACCCCGATTAGAGAAGAATTAGTTGGGGAAAAATTACACGTCTGCATCTCCCTGTATATCCCCCCCCCCCCCCCCCCCCCCCCAGTGGGGGGATAATTGTGTATCCTCGGACGCAATTAGTTTACGTCGGCGTTCGGATATACTATAGTATACACTCGGAGAGATAGGGGCTTTACTTTCGTGTATGCGTGACTGCATGTCCTGTAGTATCGGTCCTAAAAACGATCATTTCCATCTGAATGATAATTTACTAGCCAACTATGTAAGTCTGACATGGACATCTCACATGATAAAATGGCCCGTTTATATGAAACGAACCCTACGGAATATATATGCGCAAACCTAGCGGATCAAATTTAAAAATAAAAACCGTATCTTTGGCCGGAAACGCTTTTTAGTAGCACTCAACAACACTATAGAGAAAAAAATAATTGAGTGAGCCAACCTTGAATGTGTATTTGTATGAATCACAAGCTTGATAATTCATTACATTTGGTTTTATATTTTTTTTTTATTAACATTATTAGTAGTCTAGTGGGAATTAAAGGTTGCATTGCCGAGGCTGCATTACATGAGTACTCACGGACGTTCAGTCCAACCTAGCAATAGGTTTTTCTTAACCCCTATTTAATATGTTTTTTTAAAAATAAAACATCAATATAAATTACCTTTCATCGGCTCCTTCTACTATATAATATAAGGGGAACCGGAAAGTAATGTCGTTTTTTTTTACATTAAATTCAAACAGATAAATTTTTAACAAGTTTTTATTTTTGATCAATGATGTATTCACCCTATTTATCAGAAACCTTTTACCATCTAGTGTGAAAATTGCCAAAGCCTCATCGATCAAAATCAATTGGTTTTTGAGCAAAATATTTGGAGACAGCATTTTGAACATCGTCCAAATTTAAAAAAATTTTTGCCACTTAGAAAATGTAGCGATCGGAATAAATGGAAATCCGATATCTGACGAGTATGGCGGTCGAGGAAATACCTCCCACCCCAATTCATTAATTTTTTTCCAGGGTTTTCGTGGGAAAAATAGGCGCAGTGGGGTCTTGCATTATCGTGTTGCAGAATAACGCCTTTTTTATTGACAGTCGCTGGGCAATTTTCAATTAAAGATTGATTTACTCGATCCAATTGTTCACTGTAAAGATCTGCATTCACAGTTTTTCCAGGTATCAGCGATGAACGACCCCGCGAATACTCCACCAAACACAAAAAAGCGCCTTTTTTGAGTGTAAACCTGGCTTAGCTGTACTTCATGCGGAGAGAGATTTTTGTATTCCATATCCAGCCTCACCCACCATACTTGCCCGATATTGCACCATCGGATTTCCAATAATTCCGATCGCTAAAAATTTGAAAATTCGGATGATGTCCAAAATGCTATCTCGAGATATTTTGCACAGAAACCAATTGATTTTTGTCGATTCGGCATTAAAATTCGCACACTAGATGGCAAAATGTTGCTGATAACGAGGGTGATTTATTTGATTAATTGATTAAAAACAAAAACTTGTTAAATTTTTTTTTTTTTTTTTTTTTTTCAAAGCTCTCAAACTTATAAAATAGGAATGTGGGAAAAAATAGGGAAAAATTATTTTTGGCTGGAAGTGCCTTTCTTTAAGGGGAGACCCCTACTTAAAGGATGTATGGGAAGGATATAGGGTGTGGAATGCCTAGAAAGGCAGATGGAGTCAGGAAGGTAGTGAGAGTCTACCAAGGAAAAAAAAAAAAAAAAAAATTAATTTTTAACAAGTTTTTTACTTGTTAAAAATTAATTTTTTGATAATTTAAATGTGCAGGGTTCGACTACAACTCCGAGAGGAATCAATCAACAGTGAAAGCCTCCTGTATATTTCTGACCGAAAACGACCTCAGCCTTGCTGCGAAGAAAACATTTTATATTGTCACCTGTGAGTAATAGCCGAGATTAAAGGAAGTTGGGATGTGGATCAGGCGCAGGAGGCCGGGAAGAGATAAAGCTTCTGCCCGGAGGATGGCGGGCAATCTTTCGGCTTTAATAAGCCGCCTCGGAACTGGTCTGCTACCGGCCTCTTCGGCTATAATTAACTTCTTAATGGCCCCTCGGCTACTTTCATTGATGATATCTGGCATTTTTCAGAATGGGGGCCTCTTATTGCCTCCTAGCGTATCGCCTCTCCTACTCCCGTTCTACTCCCGCCCAGGGCCACGGGCAGCTCCGGATGTGAGAGTCGCGGAAATTATACCCAACACGGTTCGAAAATCTAATAATTGCAAGCTCCCCCCGGGACAAGAGCTGTGTATCTTAACGGGTGTCGAGGCAACAGACTACTGAGTTTGGTTGTAGTCAAATGCCTTTGACTTGTTCAATCAAGCGCGGTTCGTTGACTATGGAAGTAAAGAATTAACGCAAGAATTGAATTTGCCGCCATTTGCGCAGTAAAGTCCTGGCAACCCTAAAAAAAAACAATTGAGACCTGACAGTTTAGGGTTACTAAAAATGGAGCGTTACACGATAGAACAACGTGTCTTTATTGTTGAACATTATCTCAATAATAAGGCATGTTTGGTGGCCCCATTTCGAAAATTTCATACAAAATATGATCGGAATAGTGTTTTGACTTCATCAACTGTGAAGAGAGTAATTGAAAAATTTAGGGAGACTGGATCAGTTGGAGACACTAAACACACTGGTCGTCCAAAAACAAGCCGTTCAAATGTCAATATCGAAGCAGTGCTTGAGCGTTGAAAATCCAGGAACATCAATTCGGCGTCGTAAACACAGTTCTTTGTGCCGAAATTGGAAGGTATTGCTGTGGACAATATGTGGTTTTAACAAGATGGTGCCACATGCCATACAGAATATGAAACCATTCAAATACTGCATGAGACATTTCCAGGTCGTGTACTCTCTCGTTTCGGTGATCAGAATTGGCACCCTAGATCGTGTGATTTAACACCTTTAGATTTCTTTTTATGGGGTTATTTGAAGTCAAAGGTGTATGTCAACAAGCCCACATCCACCCGTGCATTAAAAGAGGCAATTCATCGCTGCATTAACGAAATTCAACCACATTTATGCCAAATGGTCATGGAAAATTTCCAGAAAAGAGTGCGTATGTGCCAGGTAAGTCGTGGAGGGCATTTGCCCGATGTGTTATTCCATAAATAACCCTATCCAATTTACTTTATAATTCAATAAAAAAATAACAACAAAAACACTAAAAACTGTGTTTTCTATTTAAATCAAATCTTGCGTTAATTCTGGGACACCCTATACGGTAACGGGATATTAATGAGTCATTAACTATTCTGTTAGATTTGTCTTAAAACACCACGTTTGTCCTCAGCATCACATCTCAACGCCGAGTTTAAGTGGCTCCTCCCCTCCATCCACACGCTTCCTTGGTTGATTCCTTTTCTTAACTATTCAGTCCCGTAACCCTCTTTACATTTACAATATTCTACAGGTTTAACCCTCAGGCTACTCCCGGGACACAATCGTCTCTTTGACGTTAATTTTCTGTCGTGTATGGGAATACTTGTGCGGGGCTGGAGTGCGATTCTTAAAGAGTCATAAATATTAATGAGCGACTCCTGAACTATTCTGTTAGATTTGTCTTAAAACCTCCACGGTTTTAACAGAACGGCAGAGTCCGAGATGCTTCACCCTTTAATGGTTTTTTAACTGCCTTACCACTTTTAGGCCACTTGCTAAACTTAGAATATTTATATTATTTTTTACTATTATTGTTATCGTTTTTTTGCTATATACGATGACTACCATTTGCCTCGTCTGTTGATAAATCCGTAGCTGCTTCCTCATATGAGGACGTACCCAAAAGAAACCGAACTTATGTTGTATGTGGCGGAGTTTTCCCTACGCCGGTAAGCCACTTTTCATCAGTCAATCTACCAAGTGCCACCACTGGAGAAGGCTCCGTCCTGCTCGTGTTAATTTATTTGTGACAGTTGTTTTGTGCGGTCTTCGTTTTTGTGGTGGCTGTGCAGTTCTGCTTCCTGCTCGGGGAAACTGGCACAGAACTTTTGAAATGTTAAAAGCAGCCTAAAAGGACGATGTTATGGGGAAAACACAATTATTTGAGTGGTTTCCTCGTTTTAAAAGTCAATTATTAATCAACCTCGCTCTGGATGTCCTTCGACCGAGCCGACGAGAATATCGAAATAATACACGAAATCGTCCTGGAAGAACGACGGTGGACCATCGAAGAAGTCTGAAGAGAACTCTTCAGTGACTTGGAGTTCAGTTCCAATTTTAAGTGAATATTTGTGGATGAGAAGGTTGACTTCAAATTGTGTTTCTCGGCTGCTGACTGCACAGCGAAAAGCGTCGGTCGCTTGGAAGCATGCACTGCGTTGAAGGAAGAGTTCCGAAATGATCCAAACTTTTTTTCCGAGGTCATCACAGGGGACGATTCATGGTGGACCTTGAAACTGACCAACAATCAAGCCAATGGAAGACTCAGAATTCGCCTTGTCACAAAACAGCTCGTCAGGTGAGATCAAACATTTAGTTGATGCACGTTTGTTTTTGAGTCGTCCATTCAGGGTTTGTCCCCCCCCCCCCCGGGTCAGATAATTAACCAGGCTTTTTTACTTGGAAGTCTTGAAAATATCACACAACAGTTTGTGGAGGAAAAGGGCCGATTTGTGGAAGTCAGGTGACTGGTTTTTCCACCACGTCAATGTTCCCCATCACACAGCCCTCTTTGTGACCGGTTTTTGACCGAAAACAGTATGAGCATTGTGTCCCATCCTCCCCATTCACCCGATCTAACCCCCTGTCTCTTCTTTTTATTCCCCCCCATGGAAAGGGGCACGAAAGGAAAGCGTTTTGCGGACGTTGAAGACGTAAAGACAAAACGACGGAGGCGCTGTCTGCCATCACACAAGAGGAGTTTAAAAAATGTTTCGGACAGTGGATTAAATTATTCGTGTACTGACTCCAATGGAGAGTACTATGAAGGAGATCAAAGTTTGTTTTGTAAGACAACTAAATAAATCACTTTGTACAAAAATAGTTCAAAAATTCATGAATGATATTTTTCAATTTAGTTTCTTATTTCTTGGACAGAGCTATAATTATTTATTTATGCATTGTTATTACTTCATAGGGACATAGTCACAGAATATAGATTTTTTCTATTTTATTCTTCTACGTTAACTCATGAGCTACATCTGAAAATTCTGCTAAGTTAGCTTATTTAACTTTGATTCCTTTAAAATGTACGATTTTTCGCAATATTGTCAGAAAATTTAAACCTAAACTGTAGTTCCATCATATTAACTGCTTTTAATAATTCGACAATGCACATTACATTATTTTATTATATGTAGAAATAACAATACATCATGAGTTAGACAGTAGTAAACCAGAAAATTGAAAGGCGCTAAAAATGTACATCAATATTTTGCATAGAGATTAGAAATACCTAAATTTATCTAATAAATAATCAAATGTATAACTTAATGAACAAAACACCAATTAACTCCTTGATACCACTCATTAACATCTCCGAGTTTATCTCCAGTATTGGTTGTCAAAACCTCCAAGCATTGGGAGTATTTAGAAAAAGGTGAGCCCCATCACCTTATTAGTCAGTTTCGTCAAGTCACGTATAATTTATGTCATTATACTTGTTTATACATTATATAAATTCTATAAAATAACAAAACCTGTATATAATGTAGTGATGCTACAGGAAATACAAAATAATTGTAAATAGATTCGCCTGAGGATCTATAGTTGTATGTAGTTGTCTGTAAATTTAAAGGGGCTATGAAGGAAAAAAAAAAAAAAAAAGTATTTAGAAAGTGCTGTCAACGAAGCAGTCAACAAGGCTTTATTTTTCTGTCTGGTTTAAGATCGAACACAGTTCATCCCTATTTATTATTGTGTACACCTCCCTTCCATATTATTTATTAGTAGTATACTCACTGCAACAAACCTAACCTTTACAGTACAACTAGAACGAAATCACTAAAATAAAATCCATAAGAATTACACTCCTTGGTTTGTGAGCTTAAGTTCGTTTTATTTGGATGTGTTGGCTCATTTGCAGGAAATTGTTTTTGATAGGATAGGATCCACC
Organism: Acanthosoma haemorrhoidale; assembly: GCA_930367205.1. NCBI lineage: Eukaryota > Metazoa > Arthropoda > Insecta > Hemiptera > Acanthosomatidae > Acanthosoma > Acanthosoma haemorrhoidale. The sequence continues at coordinate 15,450,332 of OV884011.1, read as the reverse complement.
AAATGACATAGATAAAGTGAAGCGTAGATATATCAACTGATAAGTGAAGTGGGAGAAAAATATAGTTCTCTAGAAAATATATCTTGTATAATAATCAAAGTGTACGTTATCTAGGATTGAGAAATTGAATTGAAAATTTAAATATTGGGGGGACCGGAAAGTAATGCCGTTTTTTTTTTTACATAAAATTCAAACAGATAAATTTTTAACAAGTTTTTGTTTTTGATCAATGATGTATTCACCCTATTTATCAGCAACCTTTTACCATCTAGTGTGAAAATTGCCAATGCCTCATCGATCAAAATCAATTGGTTTTTGAGCAAAATATCTGGAGACGGCATTTTGGACATCGTTCAAATTTTGAATTGTTGCCACTTAGAAAATGTAGCGATCGGAATAAATGGAAATCCTATATCGGGCGAGTATGGTGGTTGAGGGAATACCTCCCACCTCAATTCATCAATTTTTTCCAGGGTTGTTGCGGAAAAAATAGGCGCAGTGGGGTCTTGCATTATCGTGTTGCAGAATAACGCCTTTTTTATTGACAGTCGCTGGGCAATTTTCAATGAAAGATTGATATATTCGGCCCAATTGCTCACTGTAAAGATCTTCATCCAGAGTTTTTCCAGGTATCAGCGATGAACGACCCCGCGAATACTCAACCAAACACACAAGCGCCTTTTTGGAGTGTAAACCTGGCTTAGCTGTACTTCATACCGATTCATGCGGAGAGATATGTTTGGATTATCATAGAGGACACATTTTTCATCTCCAGCCTCACCCACCATACTCGCCCGATATTGCGCCATCGGATTTCCATTAAATCCGATCGCTAAAAATTTGAAAATTCCATAATGCCATCTCCAGATATTTTGAACAAAAACCAATTGATTTTTTATCTATTCGGCATTGAAAATTTGCACAGTAGATGGCAAAAGGTTGCTGATAACGAAGGTGATTACATCTTTGATTAAAAACAAAAACTTATTTTTTGACTTTAATGTAAAAAAAAAATTACATTATTTTCCGGTCCTCCTATTATTTAAAGTAGGGAATTTTGATGGTCTATGGTTGTGCCAGTATTTGCTGTGAGCACTGTACATTACTCTTTCCGAATTCGATATGAATATTCGAAGATAATTAAGTTTTTAGTAAAACCAAGTACTTTTCTTCTTTATAAATTAACTTGATATAGCAAATAAAAATTGAATATTATCTAGTAATGCTCTCTCCCTCTTCTTCAGAAAAAATCTTTGTCCGGTGAGCTCAGAACAAATGAAGCTAATAGGATTTAAAAATGTAACGAGATGTTATTTTACAGCTTCGTCAGGTAGGGCGGTAGGTATTACTATAATAGCACTAGACTATTGAAGAATATACTGAAGGATAAGAATATATAGGAAAATTGAAGGTTTTGTACTGTAATTCAATACTAGAAAACCAGGTTTGACTTCAGTCACTCTTGTATGGCTCATTCTTGAACAGTCCAACCGGTGTTATAAATGCTTTATTGGCAGAACTAACCTATCCAACCACCCTAATCCCCTAGCACAGTCATTGCACTGCACCACTCATCCCTATAATTCTCCTCGGAGATTAAAACGGCAGTGGCCTGCTATAATTAGGTGTTAGTGGGAGTCCTGACAATGGCCAGTTTTTCTCGCGCTCTTGGTCAGCCTCCGCGGGCTCTTATCCAGTGACGCGGCTGACGGAGGAGCGTGGGGGACTTCCCAAGACTCCGCTTCCTCCTTCGCACGCGAGGGAGGTGACACCCATGTGGACTTGGGGGGCCTCTGGACTGTTTGTAAATACTGTATGAATGAGCGAGTGAATGATGAATTGTAAATATGGTATGAATGATAACATTTATCTCAATTACTTATTGCCTAATAATGCAGATAGTAATTTTATCTTAATAAAAATTGTTGTTGTTGTTGAATTGCCAGAACCGAATATAAGATTCAATCGACCCGATCTATTAATAAATTACCACTTCGAAATGTTTCAAGCATTAAATAAGGTGGAAATCCAATTACAGGTCAATTTTTTTAAACAGTCTTTTAATTTCCTAATAAAACCCGTAAAATACACTAAACTATCAAGATTACAATCAAACTTACAAATGGATGACCTTTCCAACCTACTACCGATTTCTGCAATAGGTGGGATGGTTAGAGATACATATTACTACTATGCTTACTATTTGTTACTAGCGATCTCATTCAGTGCTACACAATACTAATTTTTCTTCAGAGACCTACTGTTGTAGATTTCTTTTTGATGACCAGTTTCGCTCTGTTACTAAAGACATTGTTTCTTTCTCAAGGAATAAATTTCACCATTTGTCAATATGATATCTGTTTTTGTAACATCAGCAAATATGTTAGTATCGTTACTAAACTTTTGGCGTAGGCTTACCGGGAAAATAAGGTTAAGTTAGTTTATTTAGATTTAGGTTAGCATTAGCACAACTCTTTCTTAAGGTGAGCTCTATCACTTTCTAGGTTTTCACGCCTTGTATTTTCATACATCAGCATAACATAGAAAAATTCTTGTAAACCACGCAAACTGCATAAAGTGTAGCTACAGTTAATTTAATAAGCTAAATGCGCATTTCTTCTATGATAATAATTCCTATAATAAGTTCAAATCAGCTTTATTATGATAAAATTGCAATCTGCCTCATTGGGCAATAAATAATTGTAATAAATGTTTTCATTCATACCATATTTACAATTTTCATTCACTTGCTCATTCATACAGTATTTACAAACAGCCCAGAGACCTCCCAAATCCACATGATTGTCACCTGCCTCTCATGCGAAAGAGGAAGTCTCGGGAAGTCCCCCACGCTCCTCCGTCAGCCGCGTCACCGGCTACGAGCCAGCGGAGGCTGACCAAGTCTATAATAATAAAGGTCATTTATTGTGGAATCTGTAATAATCAATAAAGGGTTTTGAAAAATTAAAAATAAAAATTTGTTTACGTTGAATTAATACATATATGTTTGGTACAAGATTTAATAATTGAAACTTATACATTACACGGGAAAGAAATATTGTATATTAATATCTTTAGATTGCATACATTCATATTACCAGTGGACTCTCACCACTCTACCGTAACAATCAACCTCCACCGAGGATTCCCACACTCCTTACTCCTCTCACGCCACCTTCAAGCAGGTCCTCCTAGTACAAGGATCCGATCACCCTAAATATTATATATTTCTCCCTCATCCTAAAATTCTAACTAGAGAGCATAGGAAAAAAAAAACATTCATATTAATTAATCATTTAAAAATGAATTGAATTTATGTGACTTCCCATCAAAACAAAATCGCACCGCCATATAAATCTCGAGATTTTTCAGTTTTAGGGCCTCGCCCATATTTTATTTTATTTATAGTAGTAGGATTATTTACCTGAGTGGAATCAGGGGTTATTGATATTATTGTTACTTACTATTTATCACTATTATATATTATATAAGTTCTTTTTTTACCTTTTGTTTGCCCCGTACGTCAATTTCTCTCTGACCTCTTTATTCTGTCGATTCGTGTGATAATGAGTCGTTTAACCACGATGATTCAGTAAGTATAATTACTCTTCATGAAGAAGGAAAATATTTGCGTGACATCGTTAATCGCCTTGGTTTTCATTTTTCTACAGCGTTTAAGAGTTAGAAAGGTACAGAGAGAGGAACTGGCGAGTCACTCGAGGCGACCAAATTCAATACATCCAAAAGTCTCCCCCCATTGACGACAGATTTTTTTAAATTCACTTAGAAAAAGCATTTTGTTTGATGGGAAGTTTATAAAAGTAATACATAATTTTATGGAAAGAAAGAGACTATTGCTGTACATAAATAATTTAAACTAGTGTTTTTGTTTTTTTTTCATAGCATCTTTAAATTTACAGATAATTACATATATAATTATAGATCCTCAGGCGAATCTATTTACAAATTATTTTTGTATTTCCTGTAGCATCGCTACATTATATACAGGTTTTGTTATTTTATAAAAATTATATAATGAATAAACAAGTATAATGATATGCATTATACGTGACTAGACTAAACTGACTAATAAAGGTGATGGGGCTCACCTTTTTGATCAACCTTAAAACTAACTTACATACTAATTCTTAACCTAATTTTTCCCCGACAGTATGTTGCTATCGATGTGGTAGGGGTGGTGGGGTCATAGTGTTAAACACTGGGTTTGTCAGGTGCTGCAACGAGTCAAAAAACTTAATGTGTCTCCGGCGGATGAACTCACCCACCGAGAGCACACCAAGGTATGTCGGACCAATTTGAACTAGTATCTAAGTTAAACTATTTATTATTTTTGTAAACAGTAGCTTTTATGGGACTCACCCTTCCAATGATCCAGCAGAGGTATTTTTCTCTGACAGGCCCGTATATTAATTAGCAGACTTTACGTTAGCCCGCCCTTCCTGCCCACGCAGCAGTCTGGAATCATAACATTAAGAATAATTGTGCGTATGACAGCTTAAAGCTACGTTGAGAAATGTCAGCGCTCCTAAGACGGAAATTACTGTAATGTATGATGTCCCTCCCGCCTGCAGGACCCGTGTCATTAACAACAACTGTTATTGTGAGTTATACTAACGAAACGGAATTACTGTAGACAGGACAATAGAAAAGTAGGATAGGAATGAGTCGTATTTTATTTCGCCGGATGCGAAGTGCGAAGGATTCGCATGCTACGGTGTATGCGGTAATCGCAGCATTTTCTTTCTGTGCTCAGGCATCGTTTCTTTCGTCTAATGGCCTGTTTATTACTCGCCCCGATGGATAAATTCCTTCAATGGGCTTACAAGTTAATTCGAGTAAGGCTCATTGAATTAACTCCGGTCCCCTCCCCCCCCCAAAAAAAATCCCTCATTATTTCTGATATATGCAAAACTTACAACATGTGATCGAAGTCGATAATTTGTCGATCTGTTTTATTTAAGGATTTTAATAAGTAACAATTTTTATTTATTTATTTTTAATTCCCAGGGCAGTATTTTTATAAGATTACATTTTTAAGTCCGAATTGTTTCAAAAGCGAATATATTATAGTATAAATATAAACACTAACCTGTTATTTTGATCTATTTTTAAAACCTCATCTCATACGTTGTAGTGCTAGAAATTGTAACACATTGGGGGGGGGGGGGAATAGCACATCACTTACTCAAATATCTTTTACTTAAAATACCTAACTCGTGATTGTAAGCACACATTAAAATACTGTGATTATTTCAAAATTGAAGCGATTATGACAGCCATAATTAAAACAAGTTCCTATTTTTTCAAAACTACTTCTACATAAAACAGTATTCCGAAATTTATAGTATAAATTACGATTATTAGTGCTTCCTGGAAAAACTTAATTTCTAAAGGTTCAAAAGTGGAAATTTGTTAGTAACTCGATAATAAATGATCCATTATCATTTTTCCAGCTGTCACGAAATAAAGCGGAATTCTGGAAACAGCGGACACTTGTTGGCTACTTTCCAAACAAAAATTATTTATTACTAATCATTAATTTGATGAGCTAATCACACCTGTGGGCCCTTATATAAAAAATATCATAATATCATAATGGTTTTTGAAAAGCGATAGTTTATTTTTAAAGGCAATTTATTCGTAGTGTAGCAACTGGTGATGCTAACGAGGTCTTTAATCTTTTATCTATACCACATTCCAATATTTAGCTGTCAAATTTAAGTCATAAAAGAACGCTCTTTGCCTGTCATAGAAGTAGAAGTAAGAATCATTAAGTCATAAAGTTCTTTAACATTGATCCCCATAATGTTTTTAAAATTATTTAATAAATAATTCATTTATCTATTGATAAATGAATGACGAATTACTTCTCAACAAGCCGTTTTTGTAAAAAAACTTCTCAACACACAGATGTTGTCCTGAAAAATATTTTTGAATTTTGGTGCGGGGTTTTGGGGGATTCGTAAACTAATAGATTTTTATGCAGCAGCAAATTATTTTTGCAATTTGGAATTTTTTTTTTTCTAAATAGGCAGTCCTTGGTAAGATTTTTCTTTTTATTGTATAAATAATTCGCAGGCTTTCCTCAACAAAAGTAAATAGCATATAAATGCGTAATATATAAGAATTAGCTCATTTTTCGCGTCTTCTTCCATCAGTTAATACTCTTCAATAAATATGCCATGATGATCTAGGATGATCTGATGAAAGATGAGTCGAAAAATTCTGTTCTGAAATTTTTCCGTGGATTTCACTTTAACATAATTTTTATTTGACCACACTAAACTTTTTTCTTGAGTGTTTTCTAAAATTATTTAAAATTTCCTTTTTAATGCCATGGTTTCTTTGAGGATAAGTGGATATAGATTTGAAAACCTAAACACAGATTTTCTACTCATTTTGAGCCCCCGAATTTTGAAAATACAGAACTCAATTATGTTTAAAATATGGAAGAAACCTCCAACCTGTTGGAGTGTTGCACTTTTATGGTACCCACAGTAACTAGACTTGATATGATACGAGGCTGAGTTGATTTAAACATCGCGTTTAAACTCCTCTCCAGCCTAATAAACATAATATTTCTATCCAATACTTTAGCGTTCGTGGTACTTGGAGACGTAACATTTTTGTTTCGGTCATGTTATATTGATTTATTCCTGTTGATATTTTTGAATAAAATCAATCAACACTGGCAATAAATTGCATATCAGATATCTTGTGTCAGTATTAGTTTATAGATGCTATATCAATAGGACTTGAAGGTTCATTGCCATGCTATATGACACATCAGTACGAGCGAAATGTAATTACGAAGGTTGAGTAAAATTTATATTTAAAAAATTGCTCCACATTGTCTATTATTCAAATATCAGGAGTTCATTTTATCACTGATGAAGGGCAACAGTTCTATCGTTAAATAGTAGAGAGCATTTATTTCTAAAATAATTTGTAAAAGTAGTGTGACTTTTTAATACAATGAGTTAGTACTACGCAACGTACTCCTAGGTCCCATGGAGATCAGAAATATCAAAATAAAAATACCATACTTCATCTTCTGCATTGCAGGACTACCACAATTAACAAGTATTAGTATATTTTCTTTACCTTCAGAGATAGTTCTGGTTCTATTTAAGCGACTCTGTCATTGAATCATCTTTAAGTTGTTTTTCAATTTATATACATAATAACCCAGGAAAAAATCGTGCTCATTCTACCAATACTTGTTACTTGTATGAATAAATCTGCCCAGGAGAAGAAATAAGCGACCTTTTCGAAAAGACAAATGGTGTTGATGTTGCAAGAGATATGTATGAGATTACATTGGGCCTAAGAGAGTACATGACCTGTGCAGTATTTGAGAGCCCGGAGGGTGTTCCTCTGGCCGAGGTAATAAACAATACAAGACCGGGAGCCTACCCCCACCACCGAGGGCTGTTGAAAAAAAGGTTTGAATGGTCTCGCCGAGGTCGGATGATCCGCCATTGGTCGGGAGGAGCCCCGAGTCCAATCTGATTGGCCCAAGACTGCTTACTTGGCTCCTCCCATCGGGCTCCTTTCCACCACGTCTTCAGACCTTGCACTTGAAACAGTAGTCGTCTCAGGAGCGCTTCGGCACCACGTCTCCAACTCTCCCCTCCTCCAAGTCGTGTTTTTTGTTTTGTTTTTTTTCCCTTCTATTTTTCTTATACTCTTGTTTACATTTTTAAATAATAAACGTGATTATAGAATTCAATCGGCATTGAAGTCTCCCGGACTCTATTTGTGCGTTGAAGTCTCCAGATATCGATTGGCCGCTGGACAGTTATGTTATAGGTATTCCGGCTTGGAGCCATCGTCTTTTCTATTCTCGGCCATGGAGACGTGTGTTTTGATTCCTCAAGAGTTCTCCCTCGTCTTGACGGCCTCCGACGGTCGCCTGATGAAGAAGAAGCTTCCGGAGATGTGCGTCAATGTCTGGACCAATGCTCGTATACCGCAAGGGACACTTATCTACCCGTTCCAAGGGACGATCCGCTTAGATAAGCTCGAAGTCTACAGCTATTTAGAGGACAATGATGTGAGTACCGATTTTATTTCTGTTAAATGATAAATATTATCAATTTAATGTCAGAAATCTTGCATGTTTTCATTCAATCTGATCTACATTACAGCAAGTGTATACATAAAACATCATGTCATGCATGACAAAGGACATGAAGATAAGGTCGAGGCACTACATGTCATTCGGATGCACTTGTCATTTAATCGTACCATCTTACTTGTTTCCTCTTAAATTGTCATCGAACGACTTAATAATTATTGTTTGAGAGATATCACTTACTTAAAAAAACTTATTATAAAGTAAATTATTATAAAGTTTGACGCTTAAATTAGCGTTAGAAAAAATACCAGGATCAAATCAATAATGAAATCTGAATTCCATCTTGTAATATAAGTACGATCGTAAATACAACAGTGTAAAAAATAGTTCGATGCAAAAGAGAAATAATAAGTTATTTGATGTATGTATAAGTACTATTGTCATTTAAAAAGCAGAGTGTGAAGACTCGATTGTCTTTGACGTTTCTCATATGGTTATTTTCCGACCGGCTTTGATCCATTAGAAAGATAATAAAGGCAATGAATAATAAGTCTGTGAAATCATCAGATGCAATGCAGTTAATGAAAGCATTAATCATAAATAATTCATAGACTGATAAATAAGTATTTAAATCGTGGAAGAACAAGCTTTATGGACCATTGACATTCATATTAAATGATTCAATCTTTAGATGAAGAGAAGACACAGAACATAGAAATTAATGCGGTAAGCCTGGCTACGGTAGAGCTCACTCGTACCTTGAATACCATTTCCCACATATCTTATCTGCGTGGGAGAAGAATTATAAAAAATAAGAGCTTCGTCCACTTGTGATTCGATCTCACAATCAATCGTAAACATAATCTGGGATCACTTTTGCCTTAATTATGCAACAGTAAACAGATTTCTTGCCAAAATACGTCTCCGAAAGATTGATTTCTGTTTTATTAATAACATATTATCTACCCTAATGAATGGAGGTCTTGAATTTATAATTAGTCTAGAACTGGTTTTTACGAGTTGCTGTATTGGAATTTTTTTTTTTCTAAATTAGCTTACATCAATGAAAGAAACAATAATAAATCCCTGCTAATTAGCCTAAACGGTTCACTGCTAAATTAATTTGATTGGAATTGTCACTGAATATAATTAGAATCTAAACTTAATGGATTGAACTACGGCGCTAATGATACCAAACCGACATGACATAAATGTTCTAAAATATGCCTACATACCCGTGAAAAAATAAAATTTTAAAGTTGCTGATCCCTTTCAATGACATTTAAATGCCTTTTAGACATCATTTTAAATGTTGCAAGGGTCTGTAGATTTCTAATAACATAAATCATTAAGTATAATGGATTTAAAATATTTTGATGAAATTAAACGCAAAGTACATCATTGAGATTATTCAATGCTACTTAATTATTATTTTCAAATTTTGTTAACAAGGTCTGGAGTTACGATTTAAAATTTGTAGCAAGTATTTTTCAAAATTTTTCTACACCCTTTTGCGTGTAACCAACTTACTTAACTCTGCAACTCGCCTCTCATAAGTACTACCATAGCCAATATACTATTCTTCGATTTATTTAAAGTAAAATTTTTCAGTTCTAAATTATTAAAACGTCTTTGTCATGTAATCGCTATATTTTTTGCTGATGTATCAGTAAATTTTGTATAATATTTTTAATAAATAGTTTAAAAGTTACAGAACATAATATATTTATAATAATAATAATTTATAGTAAAATTGAATATGAGTGATATAGCCTTACATAAAAACAAAAACCCATCTCAATAAGCTACAAAATAATTTTAATTTTGGTGTCAATTTATTGACATATCTATCATAAAAATGACAATTGTACACTATATGAATTGCGTTTTTGTTCCTTTGACAAAAATGACAAAAATGATATAATAATAATATAACTATAATGCATATTAATAAACTTTTCTTTAATATTGAACTAGTATAATTAACTATACTTTGTTAATTAATTAAATTTGTAGAAAGAATGTTAAGAAATACTTAAACCTTTTTCAACTGGGTGATTGATAAATAAATAAACAGGAATTGATTGAGAGAGATTAGAAAATCTCTCATGACTATTGCATCGAAATAAAACAATTTCTTTTTCATTTATAAGAAATGAAATTAATTTTTACAAATAAGATATAATTCAATTATTTATGACCTTTGACAAGGCCCGTATTCAATTCGATATAATTACTTTTGTTGTGTATGACAAGTGAGTTTTTTAAAATAATGTTTTCAAATCTACGTTTAAGTTTGTAATAAAGTTTGCTAAATCAGTAAATTATATTATTAAATAATGAAAGGTATGATTTAAGCCCTTATTTTATTTTTGAATAAAAACAACAAAATAAATTCAGAATGTTTTTTACTTTACAGTGAAAAATAAATATTTTCTGTGTAAACTAATATAATTTGTCAAATGAATCAGTCAAGGTTTGAAACTTTTGGATTTTCCTTCAGTGTAAAACTACGCCTTTCACATACTGCAGGATAAATTTGTATGTTGGGAATGGAAAAATTTTTGGTGCATTACTTATTTGGTTATGAGGGTTAACATAAAAACAAATATTAAAACTTAAATTTTAAGAAATATGCTCTTTTTGAACTTAAGCCATTTTTACTGTCAAGTGAACCAGATGTATACATTATTTTAGAAGTGTTTTCAGTCAACATTTTTCTCTTCAATAAAAATGAACAATTTCGAACTTATGCCCACAGAAATTTTCTTCGGAAATCTTTTTCGGACTATGGGATTAATTATTAATAATCATGCAGAACCATCGCAGGAACGAATGATTTTGGGTATTTTTATTAACCGTTCTTCCAGTTCTTATGATTTCATAATTCCTCTACTGCGTGGATCTTTCTCCACATCCTCTGGACATGGAAGATGTGGGATGTTCTCAGAACCTCCCCCGCCGCCCGAAGAGTACAGTTACCTCCGAGGATAAGCTCACTATAGCAGGACACAATGGCAGCGAGCTGTAGCTACCGTGAAACTTGTCGTCAATACCGCGACGTCGTCCGCCATCGCGTGAACCGCTAGCCTTCCTCTTCTTCTTTAGGGGCTGTCCGGGAACATGCCTGAGATGGGGCTTTCCTGGAACCGAATATCCTTGTTTATAAAATAGACAAGGAGTAGATAACAAAAAAATGTGTTTGTATTTTGCTGACATATTCAGGACCGAAATACTTTGATATCTTCTAATACTGTCAGGGTAGAAAAAAAATTCTGCGACACAATCGAAACATTTCAAAGGTTAATTCAGAGCCCATTTAAGAAGCTCCAAGCAAAATTCAATATCGTCTAGCTTTGCTATAAATTCAATATCTCAGTGTCCCACGGGATGCTCTGTCGACAGCTTAGTGACAGGCAATGCCCAGAGCAGTTATATACCATGTTGGTCTTCTTCCTGAAGGACAAAACACTAAGGGTACGGGTGGGTGATTGCCTCTCGAACCCATTCGCACTAAATTGTGGAGTTCCTCAAGGAGCGGTTTTGTCTCCGGTGCTTTTTAGCATATACACATATCTGCGATAATCGCCGACAACATTGCGGTTTTCCTGCAGCAGCATGAGTGCACAAAGAGCTCTTGCGCAGGCCGAGTCAGTTTGTAACGTAATCAGTGACAGACTGGCCATGTTCAACATCAGTGTCAACGCCGGAAAAACCGACTGCGTAATCCTCTCCCTCCAAAAGGGGAAAAAACCTTGCCAAAATCCTATACTCAAGAAGGGCAAGAGAACTCACCGGCTTTCTAAATGTACATATGTATAAGATTTTGTTTGTTGTAAATTAGTTTTAACTTTTTTGATTCAAAAGGTGAGCGAATTGACTTTTTAAGCATATATAGACAATAAATGTATAATGTAATACTTTTGTAACAATCGCAAATCACAGTATAAAATTTAGCCAAGCTACAGGACATATAATATTGAACTATTGTAAACAGATTCATTAATAGAATTTATATATATATATTCAAGCTTGCATTAATTTGATCTGTTGATCTATAGCTCCTACATATTTTAAACATCATACAATTTTATGCATCAAACATTTTTCAAGAAAGTTATATTATTGATATTCGTATTTGACCCACTGTTAGTCTCGTAATATTATTCTAGAATTAGAAATGTGGAAAAAAAAACATGATATGGAATGTCAAAGGACATTTCAATGCGTAGAATCTTGTCTTATAGATTTTATTTTTTCAATTCCAGTCTCTTTGAATGTTGTTTTTGGAATAGAGATGAAGATGGGATTCAATACTAAACATTTTGAACCCGAGTGAGTCTGGGTAACGCATTCAATGTCGTTAGGCTAAAGGATATCCCCTAAAATGTGTCTAGATGACTTCCTTATCGAATCATAGGTCGAATCATGGGAGGTCTTCAAAACAGTTTTGGTTTGCTTAAGAGATATCTGACTGGACAATGGGCTTTAAGGACTGTTGCGGTGCTCACCTCATTCCAGTTTGTAAGGTGTTCTGATGATGTCTCCTGGAGTTTTCCTAGTCTTTGAATGTCATTTCGGAACTTTTTCTAACCAGTATTTCCTAGATCCTGCCAGACCTTGTGGTCTCGTCGCCTTCAGGGATTTCATGGTCCGGGTACACTCATTTTCTGGGACTAGAACACCCTCCCGATCGCACGCTGATGCGAAATAACCGTCAGTCCCCGGGGGTGGAAACGGTCCGACGGCTGCCCTCCTGTGCGCGATGGTTTCGAATTACACTCATAAGGCAACGTTTCATGCTCCGTGGTTCGGAGCGAGACATATTTCACGGCGTTTGAGCGGTCTAATGCTTGCATGGATGTGTACCCTCCGCTTCACAGTCTATGCACATGGCTCGCAAGTGTGTAATGTTAGTTTTTATCACCTCGTTAATTAGGGATGTTATGGAAATACTTACAAGCCTGCAATTCAACACCTCGTCCGTTTGTTTTTTTCACATTACGAAGGATTCTTCGAAATTTTGGTTTCTTGGGCCAAAATAAGCGTAACTCGACAGCGAAACATAGTTTCTCAAAAACTATGATGATAAATTTGAATAGATATTATATCTCGCATCAAATAAGACGAAACACAATTATAAAAGGGAAATATTTGGGAAATCGATCACTACCGATACTAATACTATCGATACTAATACGACGTTAGATCGAGGCTTCCCATAGTCCTTAATTCCCTCATACCACCTTCAAGCAGGTACTCCTAGTACAAGGATCCGCTCCACCCAAATATCCCTTTATTTTTCCCTCATCCTTAATCTTATAATTAGAGAGCTAAGAAAAAAAAATCGATCACTATCTGTATATAACCTGTATATAATGTAGCGATACTACAGGAAATACAAAAATAATTTGTAAATAGATTCGCCTGAGGATCTATAATTATATATAGTTATCTGTAAATTTAAAGGGTCTATGGAGGAAAAAAAAATCGATCACTGTAGTTAACTTAATTTGTCTTAAATTTAATGCACTTAACGTTTATTAAATTCATATTCTTATCGGATCGTTGTTCAGTTGTTAGATATTCAAATCAGGTAATCAAAATCGACTATTTTACTATTTTTTATCGATATGTTCTAAATGAAGTGCTTTGGACCCAAAACAGGGATACGTACAATTTTTATTTCAACAATTATTCCCGGGGGGGGGCGCTTTGGTTGCTTCCGACTTCTCCACCAGGTTCGTTGAGCATATCCTCAGGGACATCCAATCTCCTGGGAAGTTTTTGTTTGTTCATTTTCAATTAATGTTTGTATGAGTGTGATGGTATTACATTGACTGACTGTGTATAAGGTATGATTGTTCTAATTAATACGTTTATTAAGGCTGGATAAGCAGTAATTTTACGAATAATGAACTTTTTGAAAACGATTATTCCTTTTATGCTCGGGGCAATAGATTCAGACTAGATTTTACCGTGGATAAGGTCCATCTTCTTTACAAGCATTTATCAGTAGATAATAATTAACTGAATAGAAGTATAATAGCAAAAGGATCTTGGATGATATTTGAAGAAGAAGTTTTCGAGAATCGGTTGACAACCGGCGGGGAACATTCAAAAAAGAAAACACTTACTAATTAATTGTGCATGACTGCTTATTTTTTCTCAACCCTGACTGACTGAAACTGTATAATATAATAAACTCGATAGTATTTGATTCATATCAGACAGTAATTGCCACTCCACGATATATTATATTAAACATTACTCCACAAGAAAAAATAACGCAAGTAGATATGTTCCAATTAAATATATCTGACTCTATCTTAAGAATTGCTTTACAAAAAACTATTATTAATCGAGTGATATGTGTGTTATAATGGCTACACGAAGTCGAGAATAATTCTCTAAAGATTAATTCGATAAAAAAAATGAGCGGTAGCCATTACAGGCAGGAAATGGCTGTTGCAATGGGTGCAGTCCTGATCTGCAGTAATCGTCCCGGGGGGAAAATAAAAAGTTGGACGTCTGTTGCACAAGCCGTTTGGAATATAAACAGTAGGGAGATCGATAAACAGGGGCCGTTAGATCGATTGATTCTTTAAATTGGCCGGTTTCACTCGCTCTATCTTATCTCCTAGCAGTATATAATGTAGCCTACATGATCTAGGCGGCATATTGCGCAGTCCCGACGGGGAATAATTCCCGCCGCGGAGAGGGAACGAGGGGAGAACGGGTTTATTACCGGGGATCGAGGTGAGCACCTTGCACCTTTCGGTAACGGCTGCATCAATTAAGGGCGAAGGAGCAGCAGGTGCTGTCTCCTTCTTAACGGTCTGACGGGCAGATTCCACTGGCAAGGGCCAACCGCTCCTTCAATCCGCTGTTCCAGGACATGGGACGTTTCCCCGATTGGTGCCTACTACCTGTAGATGTCCAGGAGAAGTGATATGGCCACCATCCTGCTTTATCTACCAGGAATTTCCTTAAACCTGCCCCCATCTGATGTAACATCCGAAATAACTTGCGTTAACTGGACTGTGAAAGTCCTTAAACCCCTATGTGGAATCATCATTGTCTGATCAAACTATTTGACTCTTAACTTCTTTGGTTTTCATTTAGTTGTAGTAATTACCATTCACTCTTTGTCGTCCGGCAGTTGGAGGAGCTGGATAGAAGTTGAATATTTCGATCGCTTATAACTCTGCAACCAGTTAGAGCAAAACCATGTGGTTTCCTTTATTACGTACTCATATATTGTGATGAGATGTCTGAAGATAAGTATGTAATTCAGCTCCTTTTGAGGTTCTACTTGACCTAGCGGGATGTTGTTAATTCACTGAAAACATCACGAATTGCGAAATATATATTTCTTTCAAAGACGCAGCCATTTTATAAATTATTTTTCAAATAATGTTTTTCAAGAAATCACGTAGTCAAATGTTAATCGAAACAAATTAATAATTAATAACCGATGCTGTAAATTTTAATATTTATTCATTAAAATTGTTATTAGCTGTCAAATTTTTAGCCTATCGTAAAACTCCCTTTACTAATGACTCAAAAAATGAAAATAATGCATTCTACCGCAAAAAAATATTAGAGGGGGGGGGGCGCATTTATTGGGAAACAGGCATAAGCTGATGAAAAAGATATGTTAGGTTATGTACTAGGTTTTAGCTCATAATATGGACATTTAAACTGACAAAAAAGTGAAGAAAACTTTTTATTAATGTCATTAAAGAGAAATGGGTTTCTTAGCATATCGCCGTAAAGGATGTCAAGGGATTACTGCTCGCTGAAAGAAAGCCTTCCACATCGGCTCAGAAGAAATATGGTTCTTTAGTGTTGACAGCAGTTAAAAGGCCGTATAAGCGAAAGGGGTTAATGCTGTATTTTTCTTTTTTTTTTTACGACACCGAAAGGTATTATAAGTGGAACCGAATCAGGTCTCCACTGACTCCTTCAAATTTCTCACATCCGGGAAATAAATAATAAAAACATAAAATCATTACATAGCAATTAAAAGGTGCAGGAAATTGGAGAAAGCCGTCAGGTCGTAGTTTTCTCACGTTTGAAAAATATTAAATGAATGTTTAATATTATATAATGTTTGCCTAATACTAATACTTAATACTAATAATGTTTGGACTTTTAGCTATATAAAAAAAAAAAAATAAATGTAAATTTTCCAGCCAAAGTATTAATTTCCCTATACATGGCTGGGGAGTGGATATCGCCCAGTTTCCAGCCGGCTGTATCAGATACCTTTATGCAATCGACATAGAACGAAGTATGTACTAAAAACAGTACCTGTACTTGTAGCCGGGTACAAACTGTACATTTAGTATCTGGACACTGTCGGGCCGAGCAGTAAACAGCCGTGACAGTGCAGGCCTATATTATTGCCCGTGGCTAGCAGGTACAACCGACCTTCCTAACGACTGCCTAACGTATTCCTCTGTCGGTGGAACAGGTGGCTGGCTCTGTCGGTCCGAGCTAATGTCAGGCGGCAACTACGGCAACCATCGTTTCGTAGCTAACAAAATATTTACACCATAACATCAGTGTACCTTTTGCACTCCTTGCATTTCCAGCTTTAGCCGAAAAAATGTTTTTCTCGCTTTATTTACACGAGCCCTTTATTTACTACATTCTAGGGTCAAATCTACCCTAGCGACTAAAATCCTCATATTAAGTGTAAGCCCCAATCCTAAACATTATGAAAATAATTAAATCCCTTTAGCGTTGCTCTGAACCCAGTTTCGCTTTAAAATTTTAAGGATTGAAGTACTTCTTCTAGTAGACATTTAGGGTGGTCCTGAAGGTTGAATTTATTTTGTACATATTCATATTAGATATCACGACATTACTGATTTGGTCTATTAATTACTTTTTGGTCCATTAAATAAATTTAATCATATATTTCGCAACTGAAATGAACAATAATAATATAAATGGTTACTATGCAAAATTATTGCGATTAAACTTGGAATATATATGTATAATACATGAATTTTTTTTTTTTTTTTTCCCCTTAGCTCTCAAACTTATAAAAATAGGATGTGGGAAAAATAAAGAAAAATTATTTTGGGCTAATGAGTGCCTTTCACTAAGGGGAGTCCCCCATTTGAAGGATGTATGAGAAGGATATAGGGTGTGGAATGCCTAAAAAGGCGGATGGAATCAGGAAGGTAGTGAGAGTCTACCAAGGGTTGAGCCTAGGGGCACCTAGGCAATGGATTGCATTGTTTAATACATGAATAGTATAAACAGGAAATAGGTATTTTCTGAAATTCTCAAAAGTTCCGAGAACGTTATAGCTTTTTACAATATCGCACTTTAATATTCAATTTATACTCAATTATAAAAAAAAAATTATTTAAAAATCGACCGAAACTTTTTATGAATTCAATTCAAACAATTTATAAAAGCTTACCTCTAAGTTTAGAAGCCATATTTTTGAAAAAAAAATTTAACTTTAAGGAGTTAAATTTATAAGTTGTTCACTCTGGTAATCAAACCGGTATACTACCTGTCAACACGACCTAACAGAAATTAGCCATTGACTCATTTAATTTAATGTAATTTTTACAAACTTGGCCCTCATTGACATGTACTTATTCATATTAACTGAGGAAATTCTATATTCACAAGCAGAAAAAATCCTAAACATTATATAATAATTTATAATATAATTTTCCTGGCTAAGCAGAAGTAGATGTAACACGTATCTTCTAGTTGAATCTACGTTTGGCAACAAAAGCATAAAAATTAAATGTACAAATCATAACCATAATTAAATGTCTATAATTTTCCTCATCGAGCAGAATTTTACTAACAATTATAACACCAATATATAAATATAAAATATATTAATGGTCTGTAGGCATGAGACGGTCTCACCCTGCGATTTGAGGGAAATATTTTTTGGCATTGGTGGGACGTAACTCGAGAACTTGACAATCAAAGAAAAGTTATTTATTAAATAATATTTGAAAATTATTTGGAACATTAACCCCGACTATCTTTAGCCGTTTTGTAAGAAGTTTCATTTTTTAAACTTATTGTTAAATTGATGAAATATTTGACAAATGAAAATTGATCTTTGTATAAATTTCTTTTGACTAATAGACAAATACAAAACAGAAGAGTTGTACTTTTCCGATACACATATTAAAAGTGTGATTCAAGGCTAGCCAGTTCTGTTTTTTCCTCTTCATATTTATACATCGTTTTTTTTTTTTTCTAAACGAGGGGCCATTATGTAGTTAATAATACCTTCTATGCTGTTTGCAGAATGCTGAAGCATTTTAACGAGGGCGGTGTAGTTATCGATAAGCCACAATATGGTTTCGTAAGGCAGTAATTAATCAAATTAATTATTATTAATGATTAGTTCAGAAACGGATCGGTCGTCATTCTTTTTTATGGCTCTACTTGTAGCGATCGTTAAAATGATTTTAAATTTTAAAGGAAAAGGTGTTGTTGACCTCGAAATATCCTTATTGATGTTTAATTAAAATACAATACCGGGAAGTGTAAGAACGTAAAAAAATACGTCGTGCCCCTTTTGCTAACTTTTATGATATCTCAAATACCAGGTCAAAGCCTATTTAAGATTTATAGTTCTGATTTTTCACACCATGTTTAAGGACACTATAGTGAAGATAAACCAAAAATAGTCACTATGGTATTCTATCAAATGATCAAGTTTTGCAAGCGAGCAATAAATTTAAATCCCATATTTAGTACCTTCCACCTGATTTCAATAGGTTTTTTTGTATTAATGTTTTAAATATTTACAAATTTATTATTAGTCAAACCTCTCAATATTGTTTCTTCTTTCTTTGTTTTGTTATATCTATCGTACATATACATGTCATGTTTTTAGGAGACGCATTGCACCGGTATTATAAATTCTACGGATATGTGTTTGGTTCTTTTTTTTCAGAATTTATCTTGACATTTATGTAGTACTCATTGAATTTCCAATTTTATTGAGTTTTACTTCAACAACAACTTTATTATGATAAAATTACAATCTGCCTCATTGGGCTATAAGTAATTGTGATAAGTGATCTCATACCAATTTACATTTTCATTCACTCGCTCATTTATACAGTACTTACAAACAGCCCAGAGACCTCCCAAATCCACATGGATGTCACCTCACTCGCGTGCGAAGGAGGAAGCAGAGTCTGGGGAAGTACTCTACGCTCCTTCGTCAGACCCGTCACTGGATAAGAGCCAGCGGAAGCTGACCAAGAGCGCGAGAGCCACAGACGCTCAGTACATGATTGGAGAAACTGGCCGTTGCCAGGACTCCCACTGTCGTTATTGATTTTTAATTTTTAATAAGTTAATTTGATATATTTCTCTTTACTTAGATAACTAGAGGATCTGTTTATAATTTTATTATTTTATTAAAAAAATGTATTGGGAAAAAATAAAAAAAACGGGAGATTACTGATACTTGCATTAAATAGCTATAATATATTTGGACTGCTGTCATGAACGGTTACATTATGAAGCATACAGTGACCTAACTGGACAGGGATAACAGTTCCTACCTGTTCCGACCTCCGTTGGACGAAAACCGCAGCCAGGATGCTCCCCACGGTAACAGGTGGATGGGTCAGGTATCTAATTATACGGAGCCATATGCCGTGCAACAAGTGTAACCGTTACACCTGTCTTCTCTGGTACGTTACAGGGGGTCAACCGATGGCTCTTCTGCACCCCCCACCCCCTTCCTCCGGCTTAATTATAAATGTACGTTGGTTTTCGACTGTTTCAGCTGAGCAAAGTGTATCGGCAATGAACCCTATAAGCGGTATTCCCATTGCAGTCAAGCGTGAAAATAATAAATAATTAAATCCAATAACTCAATGACAAGGTAACTCCTCATGGAGAGGTAAAACCAAACAAGTTTGTCACTACTAAGCGACACTTTGATGTTTAATATGATCTGAGAGATTGTGATTAATAAATTAATTCAATATTAACGCAGAGTAATTAAATACGACATTTTCGTTGTAAGGCGTGATAGAATTTATAAAATGACTAGACTAGTCTCATATTAGTAAGTCAGGGAAGCTCAAGTGATCGTACCGAACAAAGATCTGGTCATATTGATCCTTGAATTGAAGTATGATTAGGGGCATCGATTTATATCAAGAACTGCGAAGATCAGTCCTCAAATTCAAAGTTTGTGATAAGCAGAGGCAACTTCCTTCCATCCTCTACCGTCTCACTCAAGGACCTGATGCAGACATACTTAGTGAGTCAGGAAACGTCAACCTTCGTCAACCAAAAAAGTGTTGAAAACTTATTATCCATCGTCCAAAGGCGTTCTCCGAACAAATACAACTAACAAATAATATTTTGATTATATAAATATGATCCATTCTGGCTGTACCGGTAGAGTGTGGTTGGTTTCAATCGAGGGTTCTGTTATATAAAAGTGTATATATTTAGCTTTCCGCGATTTGCTTGCTAATATCATTGTATAAATGCATAATTGTATCTTTGTAGCGACTGTTAAATATTTAATTTATTATTTATTTTTTTTTTTAGAGAAATGACCATAAAGCTGTATTTACATTCACATTCAAGGATAAATGGAGGCGTGTGGGAGAATTGTGTGAAAACAAGTGTTCATGCTCAATGATATACTGTACAAATAGAGAGAGTGTGTCTATCGGTTTCCGAGACGACGGTAATAACTGAAATTGTGAATATAATCGTCGTGAAGTGCTGCCAAGTAGCTTTTAATAAAGTAATTAAGTTCTAATTGCCTGAGAAGATATGAACGGAGGCTGGGGAAAGTTAGGTTCGGCCAGGTTCGTTCTTTTTGTACCCCGAGGGCCTAACGCACTCTTAACATCCTACCTATCTTTACGTCTTTTATTTTTATTCCTTCAAACTAATTAGCCGCCGGAAATGAATTATTACCCCATTACGTAGATGTGAGTCATCTCAGCCCTGTACGTCAACCGGGCTTGGGCTTATTACACGATTTTCCTTAAAAAATAATAAATTATCATAAATAATAAAAATTGTAAATTTTTTATATTGTACAATGTCGGTCATTCGTCAAATAAC
Organism: Acanthosoma haemorrhoidale; assembly: GCA_930367205.1. NCBI lineage: Eukaryota > Metazoa > Arthropoda > Insecta > Hemiptera > Acanthosomatidae > Acanthosoma > Acanthosoma haemorrhoidale. The sequence continues at coordinate 15,429,121 of OV884011.1, read as the reverse complement.
GGGCATTTCTCCCCATAATTTCTCCAACTAATTTTAGAGACCTAGAAATTCAGTTCTTAAAGTTATTAGGTTATTCCTCTCCCTGTGTCTGAGACAGTACGGTATTTAGGCTTCCATCTCGACAAAAGACTGACATGGAACCCACACACGAGGCTAAAAAGACAAGAACTAAACAGACGCTTTGGACTACTTCGAAGGACATCTCTCAATAGAACATAAACTACTTATTTACAAAGTTATACTCAAGCCAATCTGGACATACGGAATAGAGCTACAAAGCGCATCCAATCCTTTCAATCAAAATTCCTGAGAACAATAATAAATGCCCCTTATTACGTCAGCAACAAAACCCTTCATAATGATCTGAATATACCCTACATTCTTGAACTCATCCCTTCCAAGTTTATAAAATTCCACAGTAGCCTTTCCAACCACCCTAATTCCCTAGCACAGTCGTTGCACTGCATCACTCATCCCTATAATCCTCCTCGGAGACTAAAACGGCAGTGGTCTCGTGACCTGCTATAAATGCGTGACAGTGGGAGTCCTGGCAATGGCCAGTTTCTCCAATCATGTCCTGATGCGTCTGTGGCTCTCACGCTCTTGGTTAGCCTCCACTGGCTCGGTGACGGGGCTGACGGAGGAGCGTGGGGGACTTCCCAAGACTCCGCTTCCTCTTTCGCATGCGAGAGAGGTGACAACCATTTGGACTTGGGGGGCCTCTGGGCTGTTTGTATATATAGCATGAATGAAAATTGTAAATTGGTATGAACATGATCATATAGCACAATTACTTATAGCCCAATCAGGCAGATTTTATCATAATAAAGTTGTTATATAAAAAAGAGTTATTAGCTAGTATGAAAACAAAGTAAACGCGTTCAGTAGTTATTTAAAGTTCCGATTACTCCCCCTCCCCCGTAGTTAAGGATAAACTCGGAAAAATATCCTAAAAAATGAAGGTTTGGGTCCCGACAGTATAGGTTTGGAAAAAAAATTAAGCCAATTTGATTAAATAGTTTTTTTGTTATGTCAATATTTAATATGTTTACAATTTGTTTTATTTATTGAAAAATCTATTATCTGTGACAGCAATGGTTTTAATTTTGCTTAAACCAAATTTAAGGTTTTGTAAGAGTCTATGGATCTTGTTTATTCACTTTCTATTTCGTTTATCCTCGTTAAAAAGAAGAAATTAGAAACATTTGGAAGTGGTAAAGGTTGGAGTCCTGATTGATGCGGTCAAGGAAGACCCTGAGGACCGCCGAAGAGGAGCTGACCACGTGCCCTGGCCAGAGGCACGTAGAAGCTCCATCTCGGCACATTTACACGGGCCAATGCCGGACTCGGAGCAATTGATTCACCGTGAACCTGGCATTCCTCTTCGGGACGTATTGTCTTGGGGGCGAGATCTTCCCAAATGATAGAGTGTTCGGGGCCGTCTGCGTTGCCCGACGTTTCCTGCTGCCCTCATGTCGGCACTAGATTTAATTAAATGTAATTACTATTTTCCGTCCACAACAGTTTGGAACCATCAAAACCCAATTACAGGTCCATTTGAAGGGCGTGCGAACACCGCCAAAAAACCCAAGGACCAGTAGTTGCCTTGAGCTTTCTTTAAGTCCTTTTAACATTATGAACTATGTTTTATCAATAAAAATGCTTATTTTTTAAAAATATCTATGAAAATCTTTAATAGCCTCTGAGCTGGGACTAATCACATTCATGCCGTTAATATGGATGTACTGAAATATACCTAGTACCTAGAAAACCTTCGGGCTCAGCAACGAACTTCGAAGGGAAAGTGGACCGTGTCCGTGAAGGATAAAATAATAGAATAAAAAAAAGAAAAAAAAAAAGACAACATCTCCTAAAGGGCCAATTAAAAGTGGTCCCTTTTTCTTCAAGAGGAATTTCTCCCCGGGCAGATCAGTAGTAGTACAGACCCCTCCAGGTCGGCCGTAGGAAAAGTGAGTTAGTTTCCGTAGAAGGAGATAGGGGCCCTCTGTAATTAACAGGTGTTTTACCGGTGCGGAGAAAGTACACGTCAATTATATATGAGGCATTTCTCTTGTCAGATGGCCTGCGTGATGGCTATTGCTGTACATCCTACGGTGGACACTTCGTTTGCATGTTCGGCGACTAAGGCTACGGGTAACCGTTTTGTTGTGTATTTATGTACCTCGTTGGTATCGTACCTACAATCGATTTGAGATATAGTTTTCAAGTTCTATTTTTGTCATATTAACGATCAACTTCATTCGAATTGTGAACGAATGATCTTCAGTGAATAAGAGTCAGTCTAAAACCACCTATTATTATTTTTTGGAATATCTTCACACTGTGGAATATATCTTTGAAATTATAGATCGATTGATTTATTTCATAATGCAACCCTTCCTGAATCGCAACATATCCCCTAAAAACGCCCTACTACAGCTTGTCCTCCCCCCCCCCCAGAGCCCTGAGGACAATTAGTTTAACTGCGGAACAATCGGAGGACAGGGGTCACAGAGAGCGGATTGATGGATCTCTGGAGGGGTTGTCACATGGCCCATGTTTGAGCCCTCTCCTGTTTATAATCTCGGGATAAATCTTGCCGTCGTGGCTGATTGATGCGGAGATATCCCCGGCACGCTCTGTCCCTCCTCAAACCCAGTCATTGCCGCCCATTCGTCTTGGGTCCTTCCATTGATGACGGCTCCCTGCGGGGCTTTAAATTATACCCGTTTTACAATCATTAGCTAGTTTATTTATCCCTCCCTCAAATGATGATGGATCCTTGAATGGTTGATCATTTCCTCCTTGAAAAGAGGGGAGTCATTGATTTGAGTAACTCTCCTAGAAAGAAAACTTCTAAAGTTTTTGAAACCAGAGCCTAAGTATCATTAAGCCGGACTGAAGACTGGATATCGTGGTTGATGGGCATGTAATGGAATCATATGCTCCACGGTGCGCGATGACCAGCGGTTGTTTACATACTGTTAGCACCTCACGGTGGCTCCTCAACCGTAGGTGGATCCATGGACCATTACCTCTCGAGTAGTCAACACCTGCACAGTCTGTGATTACTGACATGAATGTATGTGCCTCCTTCTAGAAGTGGTTTTAACTCTATTATTTTCAACTATTTTCAATTATAATCAACAAAACTATTTCCTGTAATAGGAACAAAAACACTACACAATTGCTACCTTTGTAGTGGCATATAGCGTTTAAAATGCTTGAATGTTCCTGCAGCTGGTGGGCAATGCCTTTTAAATCGTCTTTTATTTGATTTTTGCTCCTGCCCTTGGAACTTAGGTAATTAACAAATATGGGCCCAACAGGAAGCTGATCTTGGCGGGGTTAGAATCTAGAACAGGCAACAGCGACAACATTCAATTAGGACTTTAGTCAAAGCCACTTTTATTGTTCAGGGCTTATCCTTTTCCGTTTCCAACCTGTTGAAGACCTGTAGGCCCGTGTAAGAAAAAATTGGTGGAGGGTCCGCCACGCGCCAGGACACGTGGACAAATACGGCTTTGTCCCCGGACGGTAGCCCCATTGTCCAGTCTTGAACAATATCCCGTCCTTGAGGCGTCTGTTCTCTGGAAGCCTGGAACGAAAGACTGTGTCTGGTAAAGGGCTACCCTTCATTACTCCCGTGTCGGTCGTCTCCGATCCGTGGAGTTATTATGCTGTTGTTATTGGATGTCATCCTGACGGGGTAGTTGCCTCCATACAATAAAGTCTCACTTTCATAATCTAAGATCCGAGACATCTGACGGTATCGATTCAAACGATTTAAGTCTCCCAGAATGTTTAACATGAGAATCTTCCAATTCCATGCGAAGTTTCCAGGTTTTCCTGAGACACGTTGTTGCCATTGTTTGGTGAGAATATATATATACGATATACCGCCAGTGTGCCTTGAAAAGAAGCTACAGAGGTCGAGAGAACAATGAGGGACCGCTTCCCACCACCCCCACCGCCCCCACTACGGGCGTCGCGAATAGCCAATAGAGGCGGGCTACCGGAGTTGTACGGTCAACTGTTTTATTTCTTTTTGAAGACATCGGAGGTGGGTATCCTCCGATCTAGGACGTGCCAAGATGATACAAACCGTGTCCAGGGGGGCCCTTTAGATCATGAGACTTATGTATTTCTGTGATGATCGCCATGTGCGTACAGGAACGCATTTGTCTACTGTAACTACAAATTAATACCTTACGAACGAACGCCATAAACTCAAAACAAGCTTTGCCCAAGTAATGGTCAGAGTAAATCAAGATTATGATAACATTTCAAGTTATTGTTATATGCGATTCTTGACACGGCATTTCACATCTTTGTTTCTTTTAAGTGACTCCATCAAAACTGTTGGTTTTAGCGGTAAAACCATCTTGGCTTTAAAACTGCTCAATCCTTGTCCTTATTAGGTAGAACCACTAATCTATTAGCTGGTACATGTATCACATAGAATATAGATAATATGGTAGTAGATTGTATGAAATAAAAAATAAACACAATAACGCGATCCTTACGGTTAACAATTACAACATAAAGGGATAATTAACATTATCATATGTTACAATTTAGTTTACTGGAGCCAATGAGGTCAAAAAGAGTGTTGTCCATTCCGAGATTCCATTTTTCGTTAGTATATATTTTTTTTTATATATATAACTTCATTATTGTGCTAAAGCTACAATCTGCCTTATTGGGCAATAAGTAATTGAGATAAATGTTCTCATTCATACCATATTTACAATTCATCATTCACTCGCTCATTCATACAATATTTACAAACAGCCCAGAGGCCTCCCAAATCCACAAGGTTGTCACCTCCCTCGCATGCGAAAGAGGAAGCGGAGTCTTGGGAAGTCCCCCATGCTCCTCCGTAAGCCCCGTCACCGAGCCAGTGGAGGCTAACCAAGAGCGCGAGAGCCACATACGCTCAGGACATGATTGGAGAAACTGGCCATTGCCAGGACTCCCACTGTTACGCATTAATATTAAGTCACGAGGCCACGGTCGTTTTAGTCTCCGAGGAGGATTATAGGGATGAGTGGTGCAGTGAAATGACTGTGCTAGGGACTATTGTTCTCAGGACTTTTGATTGAAAGGATTGGATGTGCTTGATGTTCGACTTCTTTGCTACCCCCATTGCTCTAAGCCATATGCCCAGATTGGCTTAAGTATAACTTTGTAAAGTAGTAATTTATTTTCTATTGAGAGATGGGATGTCCTTTGAAGTAATCTGTACAGTTGTCTAAAGCGTCTGTTTAGTTCTTGTCTTTTTAGCCTCGTGTGTGGGTTCCAGGTCCGTCTTTTGTCGAGATGGAAGCCTAAGTACCGTACTGTCTCGGAAAACTATATAAAACATTCAATGTAATACATATATATGTTTGTATTGGACAAACACACTTATACCTTACAAAAATATACAAGAAACTGCTGTTGGACAAAATTAACTAATTAGTATATAGAATGTTATTTATGTAGATGAAATCTTCAAGAGTACCTAGGTGTTCCCTTCTTGCTTTCATTTCTGCAAAACATTCTTCTCCCGATGGTCCAGTTTTGAGACGCCGTATACGAGCCAGCGGAGGCTGACGAAGAGCGCGAGGGTATCTTTAACTAATAAATAAACAGAGATACGGGTAATTATTATTATACGATACTGGGGTATGCTTATAGGATGGATAATTATAGTACGTAATGTGTTCAAAATCAGATGTGATTTTGAGATAATATTTTAGACATTGCCAAGGCAATATTTGAGTAGCACTGTTTGTTCTGCTCTGCGAAGATATCCGGATTCCTCGTGTGAGACATACACACAATTGTCTCTCCATCCTGTTACCGGTTTTATATTACTGCCGAGTCCGTGATAGGAGTTAGCGCTATCTCGGCTGACTATATTAAGTTTCATATCTGATAGGACCCGCTCTCTGCGGCAAAGCCCTCTCCTCGGCAGGATCTGATATTGAGCACTGTCGGACCTCGTGGTGCAATATGACCCCATATGGTATCTCATAAGAGGATTGCGACACTCCAATGGGCTACGACGTGAGGCCTTGGTGTCATTAAAGTCTCCGATAAGTTATATAAATATCGACTAATATATTCAGTTCTTCCCGATCGTGTCGTGCTATAATGCTGACATTTCGACGTTACATGCATTCACCGTCGTTTAATTTCATGATTTATAGTTACGTTTAAGGTTGTTTCCATATGGAATTTTTCGAATAAATTATAATAATTGAAACATCGTAAGGCAATTTAGCTGCATAGTGTTATTTAAAACATATTTATCAGTTTCCTTATTGTTCTTTTTTGTTGACGGGTTTGTCAATTGGGTATACGTACAAATCTGTAAGGAAGGCTAAGTTTGAGTTACACTTAGTATATATATGTGGGCATAAACCTTTTCTCCAGATTTAATTTTTTAGTGGTCCCCAGTAATTACTATCTAATAGACAGTGGTGCACTTGTTCAAACACCTGTGTAGAAGGGGCATGTAGGCCTAGATGGATACTTAATCCGGTATTCCCACTGTGAACCAACTTTTGATCCCACCAGAAAAACTGCATTGAAAATGAATATTGGCATACTCATATGAGATTATGAGAACAGAGGCATGATCAATAAATGCTTTCTATGCTTGAATAGAACACCGGAGTTTAAAATATTAACATTTTTTCACGTTCTCACTTACACTTTTTCAATTTCAATGAGAGTTGCAACAGCAATCAAAAAGTTGTCATCCTTGACAATTTCTAGAAAATTTGTTAATGTTTTAAAGTTCTTAAGAAATTCGAGGTTTTTTTGAGCTACTACTCTACTTCATACATAGTCTTTTATTTTTAATAATAACTATGTATGAAGTAGAATAGAAAAAATAAAAGTAATAGGAGCCAAAAGTTGAGTTAAAGTGTTGAAAATAACGTTTTTATGAAAAAAAAACTGCGAGAAGAGAAAATCTGCGGAAAACATTTTGGGGTAGATTAATTGCGAGTATTGCTCCAAATAGAGGCCAATGTGTGGCCATTTAATTATCAATGTCTCGTCGAAATTCACGCATCTTCAGAAATAAAAGAGTATAAGATAATTTCCTTTATTGTGCAATAATTACAATCTGCCTTTTATAAGGCAATAAGTAATTAAGATATATGCTCTCATTCATACAATATTTACAGTTCATCATTCACTCGCTCATTCATACAATATTTACAGTTCATCATTCACTCGCTCATTCATACAATATTTACAGTTCATCATTCACTCGCTCATTCATACAATATTTACAGACAGCCCAGAGACCCCCCAAATCCACCGCAAAGGGAAAGCGGAGTCTTGGGAAGTCCCCCACGCTCCTCCGTCAGCCGCGTCACCGGATACTAGCCAGTGGAGGCTGACCAAGAGCGCGAGAGCCACAGACGCTCAGAAAATAGTATAAGGCAAAAATTATTTTATATAGCAGCTAGTATAAAATACATCATATGTGTTACAAAATCGCCTATAAAATCATTCAAACAAATTATTAAAGATTTATGTTTTTAATAAATGATTACTCTTGGTCAGCCTCCACTGGCTCGTATCCGGTGACGCGGCAGACTCCGCTTTCGCATGCGAGGGAGGTGATAAACATGTGGATTTGGGAGGCCTCTGGGCTGTCTGTAAATATTGTATGAATGAGCGAGTGAATGATGAATTGTAAATATGGTATGAATGACAGCATTTATCTTAATTACTTATCACCTAATAAGGCAGATTGTAATTTTAGCACTCTAAAGGATAATAATTGTTGAATGCTCCCAATTTTATTGCTGAACGTGTCTTTTGGAGAAATGTAGATTATTAAATAGATAAGCTGACTGAAAAGAAGCAAGGATTGCGTTTGAAAATAGCTTTGTAAGTACCTAGCCGGTGGATACCATCTGTGCAGACAAGTGGAAGAAATGGTCTGGACTCCCCGCTTGGCCGCTGGGGAAAAAGAGATTGGATACAGGTAGGTCACGCGTGGACAGCTAAACTCGGTAGAAAATAGCCTTCATATATAGGAGGGAACAGAACACGTGGACGCTGGCTACTCACTTCTATCCCCTCCAAGCTTTTTTTTTTAATAACAAATTTTTTCAATGCCAGTGAGGGATGAGCACATTGTTCTTGATTCGGCCTACTAGTGGAGTACAATGGCTTTCCTGCTCCTTTTGTAACAGTAACTCGTTCCTTGACCTGTAATTTTTTTCAGTCTCGATAGATAGGTATTATATGTGGTTTTTGGGAGGTCACGGTGAGCCCTAGTTTCATTTTCGCCAGGCCCGAAGGCTTTAATTTGAAAATGATGGGGGGGGGGTAAGAAACTAAAAATTAATCACCTCTTTACAAACAAACAAAATTATTTTAAAATAGCAATTATTTTTCTCGATTAATAACTGAAATTCGGTTCGAAATTGATGTAAAGAAAAAAAAAAATCTTACAACATTGAAAAAGATCCTTTAAGAAGGATAGCCGGGGATTAAACCCGGGACTTCACAATCTCCAGTGTCCAACCTCTTTAGTTTCGATCCCTCCAACCATGGCGCCAGGGGTGAACGCAGATTAAATTTGCTATCAATAACCCCTCAGTGAAATGAATAGCTTTTCAAAGACATGTTTTAATAATAATTTGACTAATTCTAACTAGAAATTTACTACTTCTTCTCTGTCAGTGGTGAAGAATCGCGATTCAGCCGCCGAATGCTAATTCGAATCGCTGCAGATAAATCAATATCCACATTGCATTACTCATTCGGATGGTCGCTTTGACAACGGCAGGGCGACCAGCCGGTGGTTAAAAATATCCCGGGGGGAATAGATTCCCGGTCTCAGATAAGGGATAAGGTAATTTGTCTAGCGTCAGAACAGGTGGTGGTCAATATTGATCAAGCCCGTTTGACACAACTTATTCCCTTCCATTCCGAGGGACAAAAACAACATGTAAAGGTGCTGTCCCCTGATGTCTTCCTCTACGTTTCCGAAAGGTCCCTGCATATATCAAGGGGATGATTAATGGGTCGTTCCCCAACGAAAGATTCATTTAGCCCTGTCAATTAAACATGCTGACATCTCACTTCGGCTATGAAAAATTTCCGTGTTCTACAGCGAAACCGTTCTCGATCTAAGGATAAGAAACTCGCTACTTTTTTTAATTATTATTACAAATATTTATTTTTTATTTGTAGATAAATTATAATTGTATCACATTCCACCGTCTATTGCGCAGCCTTTGCAGTGTGATCCAACCTGTCGATTAACCACACTATCGCCATTACTTGCAGTAAACAAGAAGCTTACAATAAATAATAAATACAGATCATCTGATCTTAGTATAGATCAAGTAGTACAGTGCTTAATATTAGCCCCATCAGGAGGGTTTTTTTAATTTTTTTTTTTTAAATATTGAATTAAATTTTTTAATCTATTTCGGTCACTAAAACTCGCCTTTATTTTTTAATAAATAGGTAATGTATTGACTTAAAAAAAGCTTATATCAGATATAGACGCTAACATTTTCAATAGTTGGCTCATAAATTTGCCATTAACCAAAAAAAAAACACCCTACAACATATATTAAATAACTTTTAGGCCTGAAAAAATTGCGAAATGGCCGAATTTCTTTATTAATTTTTTAAAAAATACTCAAATATTTCCCGATGTTTTTATTTCTTAAAATAAAAAACAATACCTAGCCATGTTAACATTAATTGTTTGGATTATTACTATGCAATGATGAGCCTCCTTATAGTGATGTTCTAAGCGTAAAACTTTTCATCACCTTTATGATAATGATATAAGCAGAACAGGAAAGGCTTGCACAACATGCCTAGAGAGACTCTAGGCTCAGCCTTCAGTGGATTCTCACCAGTGCACCACTTCCACCTCTACCGAGGCTTCCCACACTCTACCTTCAAACAGGTACTCCTAGTAAAAGGATCCGCTCACCCCAAATAAATTCCTTTATTTTTCCCTTATCCATAATCTTAAAAATTTGAGAGCTGAGGGAAAAAAAAAAAAAAAAATCACAGTCACATTTCAAGATTGTTATAGTAGAGAAATATATAATATTTCCATCCTATAACCACCTCGCGCTTGTCTCCGGTGTAAACATAGTATGTCGAAACGTCATTATGACAACAAATAGATAACTTAAAATATACGATTTATGTTGAGAGTGGCAATAAAGACATTTATGATAGTTGATATCATGTTGACTCCTTGTGTTCAACAGAGATATTACAATATACTGTTATTATATATTGTGCTCGTTTCGAAACGGATTACGCGACGGTAGCCTGATTTAAATATGCCCCTAGGGACACACAGATATATACCGACTATATATTTATCGTCCATTAGATACGGCCAGCCAGATAGACAGAGGCAAAAGCCATCGGACACATGCAGATGGAGGAGGTTTCGAAACGGTGAATTTCACCGTTGTGTTCGGGAGTCGGTACCGAACGAAAAATAAATCAATAAGTCGTATCAATTGTATAATTATTGCGAGGCGCGGCTTGGAGATAGAGATCAGGGGAAAGTGGTAATGATACGGAGTGCGGGCTACCGGGCCCCCATATTACACCGTCACAGATCTGGTAGCCGCGATAGCAGATCATTCCGACCTCGGTCTCACAGATCTTCTCCGCTGTATTCAGATCGCCAGTCGCTTACAAATTAGTGACTCCCTCAACCCCGTCATAAGGAACATCCGCTCTTACTAATGCTATACCATCTCGACACCTTCGTATTTATATGATTACTCTATTTTGCTGGGATGAGAGGTTGTGCAACGTTCCGGCTATGTGTGGACCGAATAAAACTAGTTGACCCTAGTAATACTAAGATCGGTAGCGTAGGAAAAATAAAAAAAAAATTATTAATTGGAAGTTTCTACAAAAATTAAAGCATTTTTTAAAAATTACAACTGACGAAATAAAGGATTATTTTATATATATTGAAACCTACCTCATTTTTTACTATTTCTTTTTCTACTTTATTTGATCAATTTACCTTAATTAATTTGGCAGGTCCGTCATGAGATCTTTAATTCAAATTGTTTTATGTCTTTGACATAGGAATTTATCCCGATTGAGTCGCACGATCTCAAGGCTAATGTTGTAGTTATTAATAAATTGATAAACTAGGAATTGTGAAATATATTCAAATAAAATGGTTATAACAAATAATTATAATTATATAGAGTGCTGACAAAAATTATATAAAAAATATTCAATTCCTTTTAAATTAGGATATTTACTACAAATTACCAAAACATGAAATTTGAGCTTAATTTCTTTTAATGGATCCATAATAAGAAACAATATTAATATCACCCAATCGATGATCTTCGTATAATCCAATCAACATTACTATCTGCTGTTGGTTCTTCTCCTCTCTTCCTGTATGGTACCGCCAGTTCGGGAGCTTGCTAAGAGTCCGCTCTTCTCGGCGGTCGTGCTAAGACTGACCGTTTATCTCATCCCCACTCCTAGGAGTATAAGAGACGATGCTCACCAGATTTGAAGGTTCCTGGCCACGATATGCTCAAATATCATGAATGTTACAATATATATCCATTATTGTGCTGAAATTACAATCTACCTTATTAAGCAATCGGTAATTAAGATAAATGCTCTCATTCATACCATATTTACAATTCATCAGCCCAGAGGCCTCCCAATCCACATGTTTGTCACCTCCTTCGCATGCGAAAGAGGAAGCGGAGTCTTGGGAAGTCCCCCACGCTCCTCCGTCAGCCGCGTCACCGGATACGAGCCAGTGGAGGTTGACCAAGAGTGCGAGAGCCACAGACGCACAGGACATGATTGGAGAAACTGGTCATTGCCATTAAAAACACTATTCTGACCATATTTTGTATGAAATTTTCAAGCCATTCATTATTTTTGAGATAATGTTCAACAATAATGACACGTTGTTCTATCGCGTAACTATCCATTTTACTAACCCTAAACTGTAAGCTGTCAAATTGTTTTTTTTTTTTTAGGGTTGCCAGCACTTTACTGCACAAATGGCGGCAAATTCAAATCTTGCGTTAATTCTGGGACACCCTTTATTTATTTCTCTTGGTAATTTATATTTAATTCTGTTGTTTTCCCGATATAAGTTGCGGAGAAAAAAAAAAAATGAAAATATGCGCAAAAAAAGGCGTAGCGAGATCCGATACCGCTGACAAACCCGTTGGATAAATTAAAGCGAGCGGGGTAAAAAGGGCTCACGAAGGGGTATTGAAAAATAGAAGACTAGCCCTGGTAAGAAAAGGTTTTTTTTCCTTTTCAAATGTTTGATATAAAAAGGTTGAAGACAGGAGTGTTCTCAGGTAATAAGAAAAAGGGGTAGGCAGCAGAGGCCCAGTAGTCGAGGAGGTAGTGATGCCCAACCAACCTGCATCTCTGCATCTTTATTACACCCGGCTTCGGCTGTCCTCGCAAATCCACATTCTCCTCTCTCCTTCTTGCTCCATTACTATACTCCATTATTTTTACTTACCCTCTTTCTATTAACCTACCTTGTCTTTAGACCAGATTTTTATTTGTACTAGTGTTTCGTTGTTGTTCTTTTTTTCCCCCCCTCTTTAACCCGGTAGAATCAATTGCAAGAGGTCATTTGTTCTCTTTTTTAGTTACGGTCCGTTCTCATTTATTTCTTTGCTACAATGTGCGTACATGTAAGCAATTGGTTCATAGAAAAATTAACATAGCCATCGATAAATTAGAGACAAACGATCTGTAGGTTTTTACCTCCTTTATTTACTGACAAGTTTAAGGGTTAAGTTAACCCTTCGATGGGTCTTGGCATCCGTGCGGTGGGTGCTTACGAGGTCTTAGAGTTACAGTATTTTACATCACTTACATCAAATCAAAATTTTACAAAACTTCATTTACTACTTATGTACTAAAATATTATCTTAAAACTGCTTTTTCGGATTTTGGTCATCAATTGTCTCAGCAGGCGATTTATCTAAGCAGATTTCTTCCGTTTACATAATTGTGACTATTTTTCTATTTACTGTGGAAGATATACCACCTTTTTTTCTAATTTTAAAGTGTGTCGGTTCTACGTTTCTTCCGGTTTCTTGCGTATTGCCCTCTTATCCTAAATCTGGATCACTGGTGCGATAATGATCTGTTTTTGGTGCAGGCAAGATTTTTCATTTTAAAAAAATATAAAAAAAAGCCCTTGGAACGGGCTCCACGCATTTTCAATGACCGGGATGGCTTCTCTACCCGGACGCGACATATTCGGCACTTTATGAAAAGTTGGAAAAGTTTTTTATTTTTGAAAACATAGTTCAGATATTTGATCCAGAAACTGTTTAATTCATCCGTCTAGATCTGGCAGGCTTCTAGGAACGGGCGTATTATTATTTTTTTCTCTATACTGGGCAAATGCGTCCAGATTCATTATTACAGGTACACGAAGCGCTAGTATTACGACGTCTAAATATTGAGGGTATAAGGAAAAAAAAAATGATGTTTTCCTACCGAGCACGAGGCTGGTTGCTAGGGTTGAAACCAGTCGGACTTAAACGCCCTCAGGTGAGCAACAGAAGTTGAAGTATCTATAGTTAGGGCAGCTGTCCGTCTTCATTAGTGCCAGATAACAAACGCACTATGTTAATGGTGGTTGGGTGAAATGCACCGAGAGCGGGTGCATTGGGCGGGGCGACCGGTTCCGAGCTCTTATCCCAATTCCCACACCACCGCGAAATATCACTTCCGGTACACTCCGCCTCGGCACACTTTTTAATCGATTTCTTATATCGTTTTTCCCACGGTGTGGTGGCCCTGGTTTGTTTTAATGGCCCTGCTCTGGTCTCATTGATGAACTCTGTAAATCTTCAAGGAAATCACTTTACTTTCCATTAGCAGCTTATTCCTAGACCTAGAACCGTTACTTGTCAGAAGAAAATTTCTTTTTTTAAGCCTCCTATATAAATATAAGAAAAAAAGTCACCAGATTCTAAGTGTTCACATCCAAATAGGTAAAGTGGTTTACTCCGAACAAGTGAAACGCAAAAAAAGTTTAGCATAACGAGGCGCTACAAGGCACTGACAGTCATCATTATACCTAAAAATTATCATGCGGCTAAGAAATAACGGCTTATAGAACACAAGACGAATACTTGAGACTACCTAGAAATATTAATTAGTAAACTAGGGAGTTCCTTGAGAAAAACTAATTTGATAATATAGGAGAAGAAGGATAGGAGTGTTTTTGAGTTAGCCGCGCTGGATCACTGATTGATTAGGCCATCTTTCTTCATCAGCTGGGGCACAATAGCTACGAGGGCCGACTCCTTGTTAACTAGGCCCCTACCGCCGGTGCCCAATCAATTCACTTCTGTAAACACGATTTCAATACGTGATTAGTGGAAAATTAATTTTTAATGTCAAAGATGAAGGAAAGGCTTTGGGAGTCTTACATTTCCATAACTCACCTCGCCCGTTCGGGGGGAGAACCGGTAGGCTCGGGCGGCCGGGGTCGGTGAACCGCGCTCTAATTAGGCTGAGCGATGGGTGACCGGGGGCCAGGTTAGGGGCTAAGGCGCTCGCCCGCGGGCAGTGTCCACCCATCTAGGGCGCGGGCTCGCTTTTGGAAGCCGGCCTCCTCACATTACCGTCATAACACGACGCGATAAATAGTAGAGGCGGATTATACCGTGTATATATAGAGCTTGAATTATAGGGCTTAACACTGGATCCCTGATGTTCGCCATATTTTATGTTTTCCGATAACAGTCGGATTCTTACCGAACTCTCGAAATCGGCTGGAAAGATGAAGACATCAAACAACCAATTTATATTGTTGGGTTTCAGTTTGTTTGTTTTTTTTTTGGGGGGGGGGGTACTCTACTGCCATTAACGTATCTTTCACCTCGGTTAAAAATAAGAACTTAAATTGTTCAACTGGGACCTATGAAATCTTAATAGAACGCCACTATGACCCAGCCACCCCTCCCGAAGCGATGGCAACAGACTGTCGGGGAAAATTCAAGTTAAGAATTAGTATGTAAGTTAGATTTTAAGTTTTTTTGTTTGATCAAAAAGGAGAGCCCCATCATCTTGTAGAGTCTTGTCAATGAAGCCAAGTGTATCATTGTACTTGTATTGATTATATAACTTTTATATCGATTCAGAGCTTGTACAGAGTGTAACGATGGTACAGGACATATAAAATGTAATATGTCAATAGATTCGCCTGAGAATCAAAAAAACTAAAAAACTAAAAAAAATAAAATTTTTTAAAGGGATTGGAAAATTTTTTTTTTTTTTCGCTTACTTCCCGCTATGGTATTTTAACCAAGGCATAATCAGAATATTTCGAGTAGACATATTTTTTTGAAATTTCCTTTAAAATTACAGATATATTTAAGCCATTCCAGAAAATTAAGTAATGTCGCTCAAAAAAGGCCTAACAAAAAACATAGCTGGTAGGTTTTTTACCTCGTCAGTTAGTAAGTTTTAAGAAAATTCCCTAATTAAAAGATACATCGTATAATATTGTCCCTTTACTTTGTTTAAAATTATCATTGATCATTTGAGCAATTCCGTTGTACTATTTTTCTCGAGGGAACAAATTGCATTCAATTTTGACCACTAAAGGAGGAATCCTTGATAGCCTTGCATTTAAAATCACTTACGCCCCGGCCGGGGTACCACGTGCTGGGCCAGCGGCTTTCCCAGGAGCCGAACCCTGATTAATACCCCATCATCGCTCTAACGAGGCCCATCGCCAACCCCATCCTCGGCTCATCATACACACTGCTCATGATTAGTCTCGCTTCTAAACCTCTAGCCCTGCCTTGGCTCGCCTGTAATTAACTATTTACTTATCCATCAGCAGCCCTTAACAGGACAATTACAAAGGTACGAGCCTAATTGGCTTTTTGAGAATTTCTAAAGATGTGTTTACACAAACGAAATAGAGCTGAAATTTATCATTTAACGGGAATGAAGTATGGCTAGTGTAGTGTTTAATACGCATTGCCTCCTACCATGCAAGTCCCATCGGATAGCAATGGGAGTAGGAGAAGGGAGTAAAAAGGAGTGGCCTTTGAAAATTTAACCATGTGCATCAGTAGCCTTGTGAACTGTGGATATCCAAATGAATTACTCATTCAGCTTAAAAAAAACTTCGAGTGTATTCTTTGAAAATTATTTCATTTCATAACTGATTTTCATTTAATTTTGAAATGAAAGACATTTCATATATCAACAATACAGTATCTACTAGATTAGTTATTTTTGTTAACTAATACTTCTTAGAAGCACAGTTAGAAAAATTTCTATGAAAGCCTATCCAAGGTCTGCAACGATCGATTCGCCTCGGGAAACAATTGTTTACAAACAGTATAACGTTCATTATTTGTTGAATCTTAATATTATTTATTGTAATTAATTCCATTTTGCAAAAGGTCGCCCGACGAGGTCTCAGTGTTTTTTTCCCGACTATTTAATATGAAATAGCGCATAAGCAAGTCATGAAAAATGATCCGGATTGATTGAGGGATATTGACATTTTGATATTGACTGTTTTGACGTCTTCGTCATTTATAGGATTACACTAATTGCATATAATTTTCTATGAGATCATTTTTGATATATGATCCTATATTCCATTTTAATGTATTTATTCATCTATTAAGGTATAAATTAAAATAATAAATAAAATAAAAGTTGGTAGATTTTCCTAGTCTACTACTACAAAATTGTTCTGGACTCGGAAAATCTTTAGACTTGAAATTATTTTCTAGAGTTGAAATATTTTGTACCGATTAAGTATGATACAAGTATCTCACTTGTCAATTTTACTTCACACTAGAGGACTAAATTGTACTTTTTCATCAAGAATTTTCATCTTTTAACAGCCGCGTTGTCATGAGTTTGGTCATGGAAGTCAAATGCTACTTGGATGCCAATCAGATATGTGACTCAGAAACACAATCTCTAGTCACTGCACAGCTATTATCTTTATGCCAGCCATTTTATTTTTATATTACGAAACCCCACCACTCCGTAGTCGGACATTGAAAAAGGAGGACCCAGGTGACTTCTTGCATCTGCTTCTTATCTCCGGCAGTGTTGCACCTGCCCCGTACAGGTGCCCGCCTTGTGTAATGGGTCAGGAACCGCTGATCTTAGATTTGGTTGGCAGACCTGGTCGAGGGCGAGATATAGTGATCAGTTGAGTCGTGAATGGTATCAATTGCTGAATGTATTTAGCATGGTATAAAAGTCTAGGTTAGAATTCAGTCAATGATTTAAGCACCCCTGGCGTTTCCTCCATGTGAAGTGGAAACTAAACATTATTAATCGAAAGCAAGAGAACCAGATACCTGAGGATAATTCCTTGCTCTCACTTGTCTGTTTATGCAAAGATGAGAGAAGGAGAAAGTGGAAGGTTCCCACGTAATTATGACCGGTAATATTAAATGGTTCACATGTAACCAATGAGGATTCCTTCATTGTCATCTTAACGATTAGTCAAGCTTTTACGAATCCTGTTTTTCGAGTTTGCATTTTTTTGAAACTTCCGCCGACAGATCTCAGACAGCAGAGACACCCTTGGGATTAGGCATGAGTGCGAAAAGAACGGGATGCATCTCATCGGAAATCGGCTTAGTTTGATGAAGAAGTGATGTTAGATATTCATAAATTTTGTTAATGGCGTTTCGACATACCACGCACGTCTGCATCAGGTGGTTAGATGATGGAAACAATAAGTGCCCATCAGGATACAGGTTGAATTTTTTCAACTTTATTCCTGGGGAAGAGTAATAGCTCTAATACAGTTTTAAACTTTTTTTTCCCACGAAATCCTCTCCGAAACAAGTTGATACAAAATGCCTCCTTTGCTTATTTGACAATTGTCCCTATATCGCGTTACTCCCGTTGAATTTTTCTAGCTTGTTGGACAATTTATGAAGAGCTTTCATTTATTTCGGTTTTCCGGCTCGATGAAACATAATCTAAACCCTCTATTCCAAGACATGACACCCCCACCGCTACCGGCACGATGGCAACTCACAAGATCGAGTAAAGCAGACCAAAGGTGGACATTACGGCGCTTGGCACACCAAGAACAAGCCTCTAAGGGGAACCCAACACTGCTATCCAACTAAATAAGACTACATGCCTAGAGAGACTCTAGGCCCAGCCACCAGTGGACTCTCACCACTGTACCGCAACAATCAACCTCAACCGAGGCTTCCCTCACCCCTTAATCCTCTCAAACCACCTTCAAGCAGGTACTCCTGGTACAAGGATCCGCAAAAAAAAATCGGTTTTCCGAATATTAATTATATATAATTATCTGTAAATATAAAGGGTCTATAAGGGGGGGGGGGAATTCGGTTTTTCAGTTTGGGTTGGCTTTGATAATCATATTCCTTCTTCAAGCTGAGAGAAACCTGAAAAGTAGTTTAGTCCTTTCAACAGAAAATAATATAACGAATACATCCATTCGAATATCATACTATATAGTATATAGTAACATTAGCTTAGTTTCCTAAGTTAGTAGTTAGTGATTATGATTACTGCAATTCATAGTTCATTTATGTCTGTAGTATGACTTTTTTTTAAACAATCTTCACCGTCAGAGAAGGCAATTCCAGCTCGGTGCACTGTAACAATGGTACTTGAAGAAGAACGTGCGGTTTCAGCAGATATAGAAAGAAAGAGAAAACAGTAGACGGCGCGTGCTGTAAAATAGAAAAGGTATTATATGCCCTCCTTTGTGGAGAGTATTGACAGATTTATCCCTGGAGTGGTGGGGACCGCGGATACCTGCCTATATGGTTTGACAGTTTGATGGTGCCTCAGCTAACGGGTGAAAAAAATAACAAAAGCTCCCCTTGGCCGTGACAATATAACACGGAGCGACAATGGCCTGATTGGCCGGCCACGCCCGCGGACGTGCTCCATTCCCTTCGGCTCGTCAGATCGGCGTCGAGGAATTCCCTCCGGGCTACACCGTTCGGCACACATCACCCCCTCCCTACTCCTCGCCTCGCTCAGATTGATTCGAACCCATAAGCTGGCAGCTAAATCATCGGGCACAAGTGCCTTGTACAAACTGGCTGACGGATGCCTCTGGTAATAGCTGGGCACGCACGGTCCGGGTACTGCCCACTGGGGATCCCTCATCCGCCTTGTACTATCGATCAACCCCAATTCCTCACGAGATCTCCCTGCTCTCCTCGTTCGGTGGAAACGAACCTTGAAATATTCTGTTTTTTTGGTTTATTTAGAATTACTATTACAACAATAAAAAGTATAAGGCGTATTTATAACCAAACATATAGTATAGGTCTCAAAAGTTGGAGGGTATACCTTAACCCTTCTCTCTGTATGGGTTAAGAAATTAATAACCCCGAACAAGGTGAAAAAGTCGATGATGAAGAAAGGCTCATATATAAGAGCGCATGGAACTACCAAGAAACGTCCCGTAACCATGGAATGAAGCGATACGTGGCTTCGGTATTCCAGTATTCCAAAGAAAATTCTTCAAAGAATCTCAAATTATTGATCGTCATCATGAATGACTAATAATATTCATCATAGCTAAATTAGTGCCAACTTTTTTTTGTAAAAAATGGTGAAATTGGTGTTTTAATATAATATAATAGTAAACGCCCCTTATTACGCCAGGAACAAAACCCTTCATAACGATCTTAATATACCCTACATTCTCTAACTCATCCTTTCCAAGTTCATAAAATTCCATAGTAACCTATCCAACCTAATCCCGTAGCACAGTCATTGCAATGCACCACTCACCCCTATAGTCTTCGGAGACTAAAACGGCAGTGGCCTCGTACCCATGGAATGAAGCGATACGAGGGTTAGCTATTCCAGTATTCCAAAGAATATTTGACTAATAATATTCATCATAGCTAAATTAGTGCCAACTTTTTTTTGTAAAAAATGGTGAAATTGGTGTTTTAATATAATATAATAGTAAATGCCCCTTATTACGTCAGCAACAAAACCCTTCATAATGAACTTAATATACCCTATATTCTTGAACTCATCCTTTCCAAGTTCATAAAATTCCATAGTAGCCTATCCAACCTAATCCCGTAGCACAGTCATTGCAATGCACCACTCATCTTTATGATCCTCTTCGGAGACTAAAACGGCAGTGGCTTCGTGACCATGGAATGAAGCGATACGAGGGCTAGGTATTCCAGTATTCCAAAGAAAATTCTTAAAGAACTTCAAATTATTGATCGTCATCATGACTGACTAATAATATTCATATAGCTAAATTAGCGCCAACTTTTTTTTTTGTAGAAAATGGTGAAATTTGTGTTCTGATATAATATAAAATTGAATTTTTATCGGGATTACCCTCGGTAGGCACTTGTCGTTCACAACTCATCTCGGCAAGAAATTAAAGAGTGTTAGGAAGAAATTCTTCAGCCTCGGACACCTACTTCACAGCCCGGCTTTATCGGTACGCCTCAAGCTGCTGATATACCAGAGCGTCCTAAGACCTGCTTTGATGTATGGGACCCCTCTCTTCAAGTATCTGACTCCTAACACTCTCCAAACGCTCCAGCAATTTCAGAACAGAGTTCTCCGCACCTCCCTCAAACATACCCCGTTCGACCGAATGAAGGCAGACGAGATGCATAAAAAATTTGAAGTGCTCACCATTCAAGATTTTATCAAGAGAAGGCACATCAAATTTTTTGACTCACTCAGACATAGCCACAACCCACTATTCTCCGACCTTCAACCACCACCAATGCCCGTCAGATGGAAGCACTGCTGGACCGCCGAAGCCTGGAGGATGATCGACGTCATTGAACCCGATGACTGAACGAACTACACCCAGCCGAGATATCGAGGCCGATCTCCCGGCCGACTCAACCGAAGCTACAAGACCCCATCTACCTGTTTAAGCAGGGTAGACCTTCCGGCCGAGTGGCCGACTTATTTCAGCCCCCTGCCGGGGCGGGCCAGGCTTGACCTGGCCGACAACAAACCATTGCCTAGGTACCCCTAGGCTCCACCCTCGGTAGACTCTCACTACCTTCCCGAATCCACCCGCCTCCTTCAGGCATTCCACACCCTATATCCTTCTCATACACCCTTCAAATGGGGGACTCCCCTTAGTGAAAGGCACTCATTAGCCCAAAATAATTTTCCCACATCCTAATTTATAAGTTTGAGAGCTAAGGAAAAAAAAAAAAAAAAAAAAAAAAAAAAAAAAAAAAAAAAAAAAAAAAAAACGGTACTCAGTGTATGTAAGCATAGACTGTCTTCTTGAAAAGTAAGTTTATTAAATTCATTTAATTTAAAAAATGTATTGCTATTTGCCAAAACGTCTGCTCCGTTGTTTATTCATAGGTTATTTTATGTATTAACTTATTCAATGCTGCGATCAATACATTTATCTATTGCGAAATATCTATAAGATATAGTAACACCGCAATCAAGAAGAGAGAGTATCTTGTTCTAACTGTTCAAGAATCCCATTATTTCAGGCTTTCCTTGTTACCTGAGGACCGATTAACCGGAGTCAACTGCTTTGTAATCTTTCAGTGGCAGGGAACTGTACGCACACGTGGGAAACGAAATCTGCGTTCTGAAGTCCGGGAAAATGTCACCGTGGTAACTTCCCTCGGAAGGAAATTGCATAGGGTCAGCCAGAGACTACACCCGGATTAAGAGAGCCGTAGGTAATGAGAGTGTCGTGAAAACGATGGGAGCAGGCGACCGTGTGTCTCCTATTGTCTCCTTTGCCTGACCTATCCTTAGCGCTACAGATGTAGCCCGCAGATTGGTGGTGTGTCCTCCCACTTCAGGGACGTCTTCATGTCAACCGCCGTGGAGGATGTACAACCTCCAATTAGACCTTATCTCCGATATTAGTGATCAGCATGTCTTCGACCTCATACACAAGTCAGCTATTGTCTGTCTTAGGATGAAGGATGACGGGTCTTAGCTAAATGTTGGTTATTGTTTTTAGGATCGTTCGATTATATATATAGAGATGCTTGTAGAGAAACCATGTTCATGCCATGTAGAGAGACTCGGTTAGAAGTCATAATAGAGGTATGAAAAATAAAAAAAGGGCTTACAGGGCCCAACCGTCTGACTTGAAATTAACAACAACAAGCTCAAAAAGTCGATGCTGAACAAAAGGTAGAGGGCATGAAACTCTACCAAGAAACGTCCCGTAACCATGGAATGAACCAACACGTGGGTTCGGTATTCCACTATTCCAAAGAAGATTCTTCAAAGAACTTCAAATTATTGATCGTCATCATGACTGACTAATAATATTCATCATAGCTAAATTAGCGCCAACTTTTTTTGTACAAAATGGTGAAATTTGTGTTTTAATATAATATATTATTACGTCCGCAACAAAACCCTTCATTACGATCTTAATACACTTTACATTCTCGAACTCATCCCTTCCAAGTTCATGAAATTCCATAGTAACCTATCTAACCACCCTAACCCCCTAGCACAGTCATCACACTGCACCACTCATCTCTATAATCCTCCTCGGAGACTAAAACGGCAGTGGCCTCGTGACCTGCTATAAATGCGTAACAGTGGGAGTCCTGGCAATGACCAGTTTCTCCTGAGCGTATGTGGCTCTCACGCTGTTGGTTAGCCTCCGCTCGCTCTTATCCAGTGACGTGGCTGACGAAGGAGCGTTAGTCCCAAGGCTCTGCTTTCTCTTTTGCATGTGACGGAGGTGACAACCATGTGGATTTGGGAGGTCTCTGGGCTGTTTGTAAATACTGTATGAATGAGCGAGTGAATGAAATTGTAAATATGGCATGAACGAGATCATTTCTCACTTTGCCCAATGAAGCAGATTGTAATTTTGTCATCTAACATAATATAAAGTTTAATTTTTAACATTACTTATGTTTGTTCATATTTGATTTTTTTTTCTTATAAGGTTTGGTATGTTTGCTGTGTTCAACTAAATCTGCCTTCATCTTGTATATTCGAGGAGACGAAAGGAGTGAATTAGGCTTATGCACATCCAAGGCGTGCTTAACGAGCCATAAGTCGTGGGAATAATTCTATTACTTAACTCACTGTAAGATATTGGGTAGCATCAGTCCGGACGGCCAGGGCCGAAGTGGTCCCACGTCCCTCTCTCATACCCGCTCGTACATCATCCATATATGTACCCGCGGTGCCTGTGATCCTTACGTGTCTATCCGTCCGTCTTAGAAGCAGCCGAGTGGTGTATGGTATCAGGATTACTGGCGGCGTGGTGTTGAAGGGGCGTGAGTAATTTCTGAACGCCTTATACACTCAGCCGGCTGCATGGTTGGAATTCTGCTACATCCTGTGAGAAGATTCGCCTTGGGTTTTGAACGCTGTCCCTGTTAACATCGTCACCGCAGATTCAGGAGTCAAGCCTCCCTCGAAAGCATTCTTGGGGGATCTCTGGACTGTTTCTATCGTGGAGTATAAAGATGCCTCTTCGGTGGGGATGCCACGGGGTATATAGCACCGTCCTTGGTAGCCAAAAGTTCTCACGGTGCTCTGCGATACACGCGTATCCCATACAATACCTTATAATTACCTTCCGACTCCCACACCTTCGGGCTTTAATCACCGTCACAATTAAAAGCACAAGAGGCCACGCACACAAGAGCAATTAAAAATATTAAAACAGCGCTTTTCGTATTTTTTTTTTTTAGTTATAATATAAATAATACCCGTTCTCTTTACGATGTTTTTTGTTTTTTTGAGGTTAGTGTATAATGATGTCTTATCTTTGTGTCTTTATTGTTATTCGCAACACCGTTTCTTTTAAATATTCTTGAGTGCAAACAATGCTTACTTTTACTGCACGTGTGGATTTTTTTTTATATATGCATTTACCTTGTTGCATTGTTGCATACCATTGTTTTATTGTAAGCTCTTCTTCTCTCATAGAACGAAAGTTCTACGAATTTATTCCGCAACGAAACTTATCCTGCTATTAATATAAAAAATTAGAAATAAAACGACCAAATGTACAAATGTTACCCGTAAAATTCGAATCTTTAAGTATTGTATATCTTGTTATATTTCAGTATTTTTTTTTGAAAGGGGCGAGGCGAATGCCGTGATGAATTCATCCGAAGCTGAATCTGTCTCTGACTTTTTTTTCTCTTATTTCTCTTCGAGATCTGAACAAAGCACTGGAACAAGTTTTTAACCGTAATGATCATCTTGATTAAACTTTTTCATCTCAGAGTCTCACCTGTGCATCATAAAACGGGAAATTAAAACTTCGGTTTACTGCATTCTTGTGTGATGACTTAATATTGTAACCTAGGGACTTCGATTCATTGTATTACAAACGCATGATCGATACAAGGGGATTTCACACTATTTCTGAATTGAAAAACAACAACTTTATTATGATAAAATTACAATCTGCCTCATTGGGCAATATTTGGCAGAGCCACATACGCTCAGGACATGATTGGAGAAGCTGGTCATTGCCAGGACACCACTGTTACGCATTTACAGGAGGTCACAAGGCCAATGCCGTTTTAGTCTCCGAGGATAATTATAGGGATGAGTGGTATAGTGCAATAACTGTGCTACGGGATTAGGGTGGTTGGCTACTATGGGATTTCATAAACTTGGAAGGGATAAGTTCAAGAACGTAGGGTATATCAAGATCGTTATGAAGGGTTTTGTTGCTGACGTAATAAGGGGCATTTACTATTGTTCTCAGGACTTTTGATTGAAATAATTGGATGTGCTTGATGCTTTGTTTTTTTGCTGTCCCCCATAGCTCTATTCCATATGTCCAGATTGCTTAAGTATAACTTTGTAAATTAGTAATTTGTTTTCTATTGAGAGATGTCCTTTGAAGTAGTCTGTACAGTTGTCTAAAGAGTCTGTTTAGTTCTTATCTTTTAGCCTCGTGTGTGGGTTCCAGGTCAGTTGTTTGTCGAGATGGAAGCCTAAGTACTAACTCGGATCAAAGGAGAGGAATGGAATTAAAATAAACTAGTGGACAAAACTTACGGTAGAGGGTGAAGGTAATGTGGGAACATTTTGCTTTATTCATTTCTGAATTATGATTTTTTTTTATGACTTTTCTCCCTCCTTTGTGATGTACATTTCCTGGTCACTATGGTCCGTAAGTACACAGTGAGACATCAGCCTCTTCTCGCATATGACATGCAGCTTGAGAGGATCAAAGCCCTGGGAGATATGACTTTCTTTGTACTTGCTCCTTTTTTTTTTTTTTTTGCGGGGCAGGTTTAATCAAGGGGAAACCCGCTAACGGTGGTCCTGAGAGGAAGGTTATTTTTCTTGTTAGGGGGTGAAAAACTGCCTCCGATATTCCACTGATTTGGGATGCACGAGGCCGGAGGGCGTGGCCTGAAGAAAGACGTCAATTACATGGTAATCGAGGCGTTGTCGCTGGGCTGATCGTCACGCTTGCCCTCGGCGAAGGGTTGTTGGGTCGAACCCGGGTTTTCCAAAGCTCTGGGTATTCCATATTGTAATACTAGCTTTGTAAGGCTAGCTGCCGTTTTAATTTTCTAGGAGGATTATAGGGATGAGTGGTGCAGTGCAATGACTGTGCTACAGGATTAGGGTGGTTGGATAGGTTACTATGGAATTTCATGAACTTGGAAGGGATGAGTTCAACAATATAAGGTACATTAACATCGTTATGAAGGGTTTTGTTGCTGACGTAATAAGGGGCATTTACTATTGTTCTCAGGACTGGATACGCTTGATGTTCGACTTTTTTGCTGTCCCCCATAGCTCTATTCCATATGTCCAGATTGGCTTAAGTATAACTTTGTAAATAAGTAGTTTATTTTCCATTGAGAGATGGACTTTGAAGTAGCCTGTACAGTTGTCCAAAGCGTTCTTGTCTTTTTAGCCTCGTATCTGGGTTCCAGGTCAGCCATTTGTCGAGATGGAAGGCTAAGTACCGTAGCTCACTATGTGCATTGAAAAAAAGTATATATATATTGAAAAGGCTGTAAAAAATATTTGTTTATACATTTTTATTTTTGTATGCACAATTTTAATTCACAAATATTCCCACAGGCTTATGCTTTAAAAAATAGACCAAAATTATATTATTAATGTGAATTCAAAATACAAAAAATATTAATTGTAGGATTCGCGTTGTTCAGGGGCAACAATAATTATGATTTATTAATTGAATAACTGTTTTTATAAAATAATGAAGTGTTGTATTAACTTAAACATTACAGTAACAATTTATGAAACACTCAGGAAATAAGAATAATTAACTAATATAATGTTTACCACGTATAAATATTAACATTTATTATACAATTACAAGATGTACATTTAAAAAAAAATTCAAGAGAATCAATTGGTGTAACTAACAGTTGAAATATAGAAAATACACAGTCTCTGATCAGGGGAAAGTTAAGAATATTTTCTATTTATATTAGTAGTTAGAGTAAGTAAACATGGCAAACAATAATATGAGGCCCTGCGCTTAAACAGGAATGTTAAGAAGCATTATGGTTAAAAAAAGGAATTTAACCAAATTCAAACCAAGCGAAATGCATCACACGACCAAGGGATTCGTTACCACTTTAAAACCAATTTGTAATGATTTTTTGTAATTGCGGTTCTCTCAAGCCTTAGCATTAGATATATATATATATATATATTATTAATCAAGAAGCCAAGAACTTTAATTTTATACTCAATATGATTGGAAAATATTTACTTACTAATTATTGATGTGAAAACTAGACAAATCCGATAATATTTGAGATTGTATTGTTCTGTAACTCTATAGATAGGGAGATCCATTGTTAGGTTTGATTGCCTTTAGCACGATTAACTGTAGCTTAAAAACGAATTATCCTTTTTCGAAAGATACAAAAATACATTGAAATTAGACTTGTGCATATAATTTGTCGTTGTAGTTCGCTACCAGCTTTACATTGTTTTATTTAATGGTGGCAACGACTA
The DNA here is from genome assembly GCA_930367205.1 of Acanthosoma haemorrhoidale. Lineage (NCBI taxonomy): Eukaryota > Metazoa > Arthropoda > Insecta > Hemiptera > Acanthosomatidae > Acanthosoma > Acanthosoma haemorrhoidale. The sequence continues at coordinate 15,402,103 of OV884011.1, read as the reverse complement.
AGATGTGTTGGGCCCTTATGATAATCATATTATATAATGCGGCGACTAAGATCAAAGTTGGACTGTGCGATGGCTCCTGTCGTGGCAGTAGTATTTTTTATAGTGATGACACGTCGGACACGATAAGTGCACTACGAGCTACAATTTGTATCACTTAAGGCGGACCAAGCCTTTTAGGCGTTGCATTAGCAGATGCGACAGCGCTTTACCCGCCAGCGCGCCTCGAGTGCTCTAAACCTCTTACTTCTCTTCTTCCGACGTTTTAGAGAATTATTGATATTTTTTTTTTCCACACTCAATTCTGAATCCATTCAGCTAATAGAGAAAGCGTAATAATTTATGTTTTTATAGAAATATTTACTTTTAACGAAATTCATTGGTTTTTCTCTCAAGATAAAAATAATTTCCTTCCTGACCATGAAGTTGCATTCGTACGAGCCGATACCGATTCGTTTCTTTAAATACAGAACTTGTTTGAGCTATGTACTCGATATTCGTTATCAGTGGGAACCCTGGACAGTTTCTCCAGTCATGTCCTGAGCGTTTGTCTCGCGCTCTTGGCCAGCCTCCGCTGGCTCGTGTCCGGTGACGCGGCTGACGAAGGAGCGTGGGGGACTTCCCAAGACCTCTTTCTCTTTCGCATGTAAGGGAGGTGACAACCATGTGGACCTGAGAGGCCTCTGGGCTGTTGTAAATATTGTATGAATGAGCAAGTGAATGATGAATTGTAAATATGGTATGAATGAGGACATTTATCTCAATTACTTATTGCCTAATGAGGCAGATTGTAATTTTAGCACAATAAAAAATTTCATACTCAATTCTTTATTGTGCAATAATTACAATCTGCCTTTTATAAGGCAATAATAATACAGATAAATGATCTCATTCATACCATATTTACAGTCATCATTCACTCGCTCATTCATACAATAGGACATGATTGGAGAAACTGGCCATTGCCAGGACTCCCACTGTCACGTGATTATAGCAGGTCACGAGGCCATTTCAGTCTCCGAGGAGGATTATAGGGATGAGTGGCGCAGTGCAAAGACTGTGCTACAGGATTAGGGTGGTTGGAAAGGCTACTGTGGAATTTCGTAAACTTGGAAGGGATGAGTTCAGTAATGTAAGGTATATTAAGATCGTTATGAAGGGTTTTGTTGCTGACATAATAAGGGGCATTTACTATTGTTCTCAGGACTTTTGATGGAAAGGATTGGATACGCTTGATGTTCGACTTTTTTGCTGTCCCCCATAGATCTATTCCGTATGTCCAGATTGGTTTAAGTATAACTTTGTAGATTAGTAGTTTATTTTCTATTGAGAGATAGGATGTCCTTTGAAGTAGTCTGTACAGTTGTCCAAAGCGTCTGTTTAGTTCTTGTCTTTTTAGTCTCGTATGTGGGTTCCAGGTCAGTCGTTTGTCGAGATGGAAGCCTAAGTACCGTACTGTAATAAAGAATTATATATATATTGATATTCTCTATAAAACTATCTCTTGTTGTTTAACTCTTAAGTTTTAGGACACATTACAGGTCACTTCTATTCTGATGAGAATGGGATTATGGTGGGATTTATTCCATGACGAAAATATGCCGTACTTCTTAAATATCTGATCGTTAACAAGGGGATTATTAAATAAATTGGATTGTCGCCGACTATGAAGTCTCGCCGAGGATCCCCGACCACTTCTTCACGGATTCCTCCTGCGTTTTTTCCCCTTCCCCCAACCGGGAGCACTCCCTTTGTCCCACCGAATCTTTTTCTTGCACACCGCCGAAATTTATCGTCGCCGCTTCCATCCCATATATTCCCCACCGGAGGTTTTTCTACGCCGGGAAGAATCCGGACCGGAGCTCCCGGCTTCCCGGATCACACCTCTCGGGCCGTAATGACTGTGCCTTCCCTAAAAGTTGATTGCATTTTTCGAGCCTTGGGCAAAATTTTTTTTTTTTTTCTTCGAGGAGACCGCCTTTGTTATTTTCTCATTCCTTCCCTGCACATATCTGCGGAGAAATTATAACAAAATCGTCATTTAACGTCACACGTTTGGGTAATGTTCCACCTCACAGTGTCAAAATTCATAAAAATTTAATTATTGAAACATGTTAAATAGTCATATTGAAGTTATTTTCTGCTTTTAATAATTTTCTTTTGTTTTTTTTACAGGTGAGTACTTTCATTTGAGCCAGAACGGGATTTGAGGTTAGAATTATTGCATGGACTTATTAAACATTTCAATAGTATATTATCTTTTTTGACCACTTTTTACCCTCAAAAGTTGCGATCAGCTATCGATTAACAATCTACCGCCAGAAGTGAGAATAAATCGATGGTAAGATCTAAAACTGAAATAGCGTGGGAGCTGGTTTGAATATTCTGTCGGCGACCCTCCCCCAACTTAATATATGTTAATCTTCGAACCTCTCCCAGTCCGTTTGATAACTTTATTGAAAATCTTATTTATGTTTTTTTGTAGTTTTTTTTTTTTTAATCTTTCTAGATTTTTTTTTCCCCCGGCTCATATCACGCTTCGTCAGTCCTAATAGTACTGCGCATATCACCCCGTCTTAAATCTTTCTAAAAAAATTATCTGTAAATATGTAACATATTGGATGTTTTTTAGTTGATAAATAGTACAGGGAAAAAATAAAAACACATGGGATTTGTACAGAGAAACGTGCTTAAGTTTCTTGGTATTCCCAGGCCGGTTGAAATACTTCGATGCATTGAGGGGAAAATCCATCTTTTAATAATAACATCCAAGGTGAGGAATTACCACCGACCACTGCGGAAGGATGAATGACGCCATCATTAGTCATGCGGTAGGATTTGTCTATTTGTTGGCGATCTGAGCGTAGCAATGACTCTTAAGAGATTTCCCTTGTGATCGCCATTATGATAGGTGATTATTCCCCGCATACCGATGGGGGGACGAATCCTAGGGGGGGGGTCACTAAAAGTACTTAGTCGCTAAAGTGTAATGCGATGTCTCTGTTCTAGTGGCCGGTGTATACACGGGCCCGGGGCCTTGTAAGTCGGTAATTAGCGACCGGGAGGGCAAAGACTTACCGGTCCTTGTTCAGGTAGTCCCTAGTTGGAAGAGTCGATGCGAATTCCCTATAGATGGCACATGGCTAAGATCATTGAACAAATTAATGAAAAAAAAAGTAAATGGTTAGCACCCTAATGATAAAAAAAACAAAAAACATAAATCAAACTAATGAAAATAAATTCTGATTTGATTTGAAGTTTGAAGGGTGATTTTCACAAGTTTTCATGAACATTAAATGATTGTGAAAATAAACTACCCATTTTATATAAATAAAAAATACTTTTATTTTGACAGGTTACTGAAAATAGCCTTTACAACAACTAAAGTAATTAGTTAAATTAAGATCATCCTAGCCTTGTTCCGCTAAGTCGACCAAGTTTTTGGTTTTTATTATGATGAAATTACAATCTGCCTTAATACTTAATAGGCAATAAGTAATTGAGATAAATGTTCTCATTCATGCAATATTTACAAACAGCCCAGAGGCCTCCCAAATCCATATGTTTGTTACCTCCCTTGCATTCGAAAGAGGAATCGGATCCCCCACAATCCTCCGTCAACCGCGTCACCGGATACGAGCCAATAGAGGCAGACGAAGAGCGCGAGAGCCACATACGCTCAGGACATGATTGGAGAAGCTGGCCATTTCCAGGACTCCCACTGTCACGCATTTATCACGAGGCCACTGCCGTTTCAGTCACCGAGGAGGATTATAGGGATGAGTTGAGCAGTGCAATGACTGTGCTAGATGATTAGGGCGGTTGGATAGGTTAGTATGAAATTTCATGAACTTGGAAGGGATGAGTATTATTCTATCTAAAAACTTCATTTTAAATTCCACGATTTGTTAGCTGTTTAAAAGCTTTTATTACATATTCTTCTACAGTCTAATGCTTGAAAAGCTAAAGTTTGCCTACAAATTACTCTCTACTAACATTGCCATAAATATTTTTAGTAACACTTTTTAACGGAACTGTTTTGTTTTTTTTCAAATTGAATAGAAAAATTGATTCCTCTACCTCTTGTAAATATCAACCACGAAGAGAAGAGAAGTGGAGCAGGTGCGCACTTTCTAAGTGCCCCTGGATATTATTAACATGATTCACTAACAGAACAAGTTTTTTTTTTTTGTTTTATTTGCATTTATAGATTTTAATGGCTGCAGTTTTTCCAACATGAAAAAAAAACACACGAGGGGTTTCCTTATTAGTGTCTATTAAAGAATTAATTCTCGTACTAGAAAATGTCCAGCGTTTAACGACATTTATCAGGGTACTATATTCACTGAGTCACCGATCGCGTTAATATATTACCGTTTATTATTTTTTATTTATGTTTCTAAAGCGATTATAACCTTCGGAGGTCAAACGTATTATTAATTATTATCAGTCTTGTAGAGCGAACGCATTGTGCAAGATGACTTCCTGCAGGCCGTTGTAACAGCTTCGTTGGATCGCCCTTGGCATAGATCGACCTGTCTCACATCCTCAGGCGTGAAAGGGGCTCACGGCTGGATGTTGTAGAAGAAAGGAAACCACGCAGTTCCCGGTTAATTAACCGGACAAATATATTCAGTGTAACGGCTGTAGCATAGGTTACAAGTTCCAGTTTCAACCAGGAGAGCCAGATGTTAGTTTGTGACGGAAGAAAGCTGAGAATAGGAGGATTACATAGAGAACAAAAAAACACCATAAATAAACATTTATCAGGGTTAATACTTTTATAGAACAAATAATAAGGGGCTTATCAGAGATCCTTGGTGTTCACCCCGCTTATTATTATACCACGTATCTAGTAACTCAACGGAAGTTGTATATTTGTTTCATGGAAGTTACACTACTGTAGGAACTGAAACATATGAAATCAAGTATCTGTGTCAGTATAATAGTCATTATACTGTGATTTTAAAACCAAAATTACTGTTTTCTTTTTGTTATTTTTTCATTTATTTTTTATTATGTACTTAGCAGTTGAGATTACTAACCACTAGACCATGGATACGGTACTATGATTACCGCTAAGTATGCTGTGCTTACAACGAGATGAGATGAACTTATAGTCCTGGATCGAATTAACCCTACCACATGTCGCTTTCGAGTGCGGTGGCTTCCTTGGCTTCTTCAGGAGTGGTAAAAATTGCCAGCCTACCACGCAGGAAGATATCAATGAACGCCTCTCTAGGCCTGTAATGACTCCAAAGCGGAGGATGAGGTTGTGCGTACAGTTTGCGGGTGCGACGCTGGGTATCCGAAGAATATAAAATTATTTCCCGCTGTTGAAGCAGGAGGCGACCGCAAACGGAGGCTGGTTATCCCGCTGCGGTCCCGTGGTTATACACCTAGGTCCTCTAATGCCCGGTTATGTAATCCTCTCCTCCTAGGGGAAAGGAACCAGACGAAGGTAGAAAGCCTAATACGAATGCAGGGGAGAACCGGAGCAGACACCTCTTCAAGTGGATGACTTCTGGTTGGTTATTAAGGTGTCGAGATCGATTCTTTAGACTCGCATCTGCCTAACAAGAGAACTAAATACTACACATCCAGACAGTTAAAATTAAATATAAATAATCATTTTGAATTCCCAGCTAAGATAAGTTAGCGATCATTGTTACAGCTATGATATTCGAATATTATCCAGCAGTACTATGCCCAAATAATCACCCAGCTCAAATTGTTCTCTTATTATTGGACGGATAAGGAGTTTACCTACGACCCTTAAGTGGAGGTGAAAAAAACTTTCACGTGGACCATGTAGAACTTTGTTTGACGTGCACGTACTCTAAGGTAAATCTCTTCGAACCACACCCTTCTTCTTTGACTCCGCCGTCAGAAAAAGATGAGAAGATCCGTTCTTCGTAAAGAATGGTCAGCATGTTACGGGCGACCAAGCTGGAGGAGCTCCCGTCCGGAAAAACCCACTTATCCGAAGGCTAAGAAGGAGATGAGGCGGGAAAGCGCTTTTCCGTCTGAAGAACCACCTCCCCCCCCCAACCTTTAAAGACAACGGCTCTAATGAAGTAACTCCCCGGTGGGGTTTTTTTCCCCTCCTCATTGTCCGGTAAACTGACTGGGGGCAGGTCTTAATCAGTCTTTGTTCGTTTCTTGTAAGGTTGTGTCATCCTCAGTGGTTCGAGAAGTGGTGGAACAGCTCATCTGTAACTATCTCAAACGTAATAAACATACTTACGCGGGTGGTGCACTCTCTCAACTATTATACACAGGGCAGCTTGTGTGGTAATATTTTCAGTCTCGCATTGATAACCATCACCGAGCGCAGACAAATAGCAGGACACTGGTAGCAGATAGCCAGAGCAGATACCGCTTGTGCAATATAATGCTTACCTCTTCAAATTAGTATCCTTAAGATTTACAGCGGCGGATTTGATTTATCGCAAAGTTCCGCCCTACTTTTTTTCAGGAGTTCTTATAAATATGTGTAAAGAGCAGTTGTCAGCGGGTATCCGATAAATCATTCCGGAAATGGTCTCTGTCTGGATAATGATTGAGCATTGATTTGGCTTTCGAAGCACATTTTCTCACATGCTTACCCCTATCACGCGGAGGATATTGGTGGAATGGGCGCGTAAGGTAAAAAGAAGAAACCTCGGGCAGGACTAGACTCTTTTTTCTTTTATACTAGTATTTTTCCCCCTATATCTGATTCAAATTGAAATTAATTGATCAACATTTAGCCAATTTATTAAACTCTGTAACAAAGCTGCCGTAGGATTTTTGGAGCTCGTCCCATGCAGACCGGTTTGTCCAGTAAGAATCATATCCGTCCCTTTATTAATTTTTCTGGAGAATCGAGATAGCCCGAAAAATTTCGGGACTCCCTCCAAAATATCAGTCATCTTGAGAATTCCTGTAAGAACCATTAAGACGCATCTTGGGGCTCATTCCTCCTGAGGCCGTTTTATCTTAAATCTAATATATTCATTACGGGCCAGATGCCTCTCCAAGCTCAGTGACAAATATGAAGAGAAATCCGTTTCACGAAACGAATTGCCGGCTCAGAAAATTATTTCGAATCTTAGACATTAAGTAGCATTTGATACTGTGTGGTGTCATATAGGTATTCTTTTTGACTTTATATAACTTTTTTTATAAAAATCATCCTACGATTTTACCTTCTTTAAGGTATTATCTAAGTTTATTATATGACGTTGTTCAATATAATTTGAATTTCTTATTCATTCGCATGCAATGTGAGAGCATGCACACTCCAGTAATTTAGTATATTTGCCAATGGCTGGAAAGTACACAATAAAAAAAAAAAAAGCATCTCGAACCCTGTTGCAGTATAATTAGGTTTTCGTCTTTACGCTCTCTCCGGGGATCACCCGCGCCAATGGACACCTTTCTAACTCCTCGTCAGAGCTCTTCGCCGATTTCTCTTCTGACCATTCTATCTTCGGGAAGGCCGTGCAAAATTTTCCTCCACCAAAATCTTAAGATCACTTTTTCTCCCGATCTATGGTTACACCGCAGAGATAGTTACGTCATCAATCATACCATACGACCAATGAGGTAGTTACGCTGTGTCGCTGAACATAAAGTGCCCTTAGCGACCAATCACGGAGCGGTAGATGTCCGTCGGAGATAGGCCTAGCTAAAGTGTGAACCCGTGTCCATAGCGACTTAAGTATTAATACCTGACCCTTCCCACGGATTATACTCTGTCACTAACGAGCCGCCATTCTGGCCTGTAATATCGATATTCATCCGAGCTAATTGGGAAAAGGCTTTACCGGCTATCAATTAGATCGTAAATTTATAAAACGGTGTTTCCAACGGGATTTGATAGATTTTTTTTTTTTTTCCGCGCGGACCTGGAGATTTAATCTAAGTCAGCTAAGCAATTTCTAAGTGAGTTGTATAGCTAAATCAGGTCATAGCTAGGTAATCAGGTCTTAATTTTCAAGTCCCACTCACTTTGCCATCATCAATGCTTAAAACGGAAACAGCACTATTAATAGTAGGTTTCTACTGGCTTTATTAAAATATAATACTGATATACAATTATTTTCATATGTCCAATAACAAAAATATTTTACCTTCCTTTTTACCCCACTCATCCAATCAAATCAACCAATTTTGGGTTCATTTATTGACTAGTCTGGTTTCTTGGCATGGAGGCATTTTCAAGTTTTCAAACACCCAATACATGATTAGAAAACAATAATTAAAGATACTGGATATTGAAAAGACGTCCATCTGATCTGCAGTGGGGCGGTATTGGAAGTGGTGCCGGAGTTTACCTACCTAGGGACCGTTATAAGTTCCTCTGGTAAGATTGACCCAGAGATATCCCATATAATTGCTAAAGCCAATCAAGTTTACTACCAGATCTCCAATAGTATAATCGGACACCGAGAAGTAGCTATGGAGACTAAAAGGCACATATACAAATCGGTTTATCTCCCGACCCTTACATATGGAGGTGAAAGCTGGATAATGCTTGATAAGCAAGCCAGCCGCATTACTGCAGCAGAAATGAAGTTTCTGAGAAGAGCGATTCAGAAATGTTCAAATAAGAGTTTGAGGTGACAAAACTAAAGACCACATTCGAATCCCGACAGCTGAAGTGGTTTGGCCACGTGTGCCGCATGGGAGATGAAAGATAACCAAAGAAAGTTCTAGAAGCCCGACCATCTGGGAAAAGACCGTGAGGACGTCCCAGAGTTTCCTACCAGGAGAACATCCAGAGGATTGGAGGGAAAAAAGGCAAAACACTCCAGCAGATGAAGCAGCTATGTAGGGACCGAGAGGGATGGCTCCAATTCATCGAAGCTCCTCGACGCTGATAACAAGGCACAAGAGGAAGACAAAGAAGAAGAAGAAGAAGATATTGAGTGGCTTCTAAAATAATATCATACAAGTTTGTAGTATTGATGTATCTGTGTTGAAGAGTAGGTACGCTTGTTGAAGGCGTCTGTTAGCTTCTTGATAGACTCCAGGATAGTGAACAATCTGATCCTTGAGGTCCCGGATTGATTGCTATACTGTAAACTTCTCTCCTTCTCAAGATGTATTCCATGATCTATGAGAAGTCCTGAAGGTCTCGGTTGGGATCTGCAATGGTCAATTACTGAAACTATCGAGACAAGTCAAGAAGGACGAAAAATGTGTTTGCGATCGAGCTCACGTGATAGTTGGCATTATTAAGCGCTAACGACGCATGGATAAGTTTGCGTAAAAAACAATGAAAAACAATAAGGTTCAATTTACTCTTTAAGTTCTCAATCACCAATAATGAGTTACCGGATAGCTACTTGCTTTATGGTCGGCAGTTAAACCAAAGTTAAACGGTTCATCTTTCATTCTTTAGAGGCCCTTCATATAATTCTTCCTCTTTATAATCTTTTTTACGGCCGATACGATAATGTTGTAAAATTTTAATGTACGCGGTGCCACCACCTCTGAGATTAAGACGGCAAATCTAACGACTGTTTTTACCCTTTTTAATTGAAGGGCTGCGGTTAGGGAAAAAAAAAAAAACGATCAGGATCCATTCACAACTTTTTTTCCATTTTCATAAAATGCGAAATCTGCCTATTCAACTTTTAAAGTTTTTTCTGCTCATGTTATATTTCTCATATGATGAGAAATTTCAATTGTAGGCTTCCTTAATGGCCTATAATTTAAAATTGAAAAACGGTGGCTCCTTGGCTATTTTGGCTACATTTCGCTTTGCAAAAAAGTGTATTTTATCCTATAGGGAAACTAAATACATGAATGAAAACCATTCAAAGCAGCTACGGCTTGACTGATAGGCATCAACGGTTTCTTATGTGCTTTCAAAAGGGGTGGAATGGCAAATTGACCTTAACTCGTCAAGAATTTTTTTCTCTCCCTTCACCTCACGTCCAGTTACTTGGCAGCAAAATGGATGCGGCCATTTGGGTCCCCGGCATTATGGGAATACCCCTCATACATAATATTTGAAAGTATGTCGTCAAGAACTGAAGAGAGAAAAAAAAAATACGGTTCAGATTACTCTTCTAGCCTTAGATGTAATTTAGAAAAATGTTATAAAAACGAGAAAATATGGACGCAGCTTTCGCCGATTATTGCCGAGCCCAACTAAAAATCGAATGGTGAACAAAGAGCGGACCCCTATCAGGAGCCATTTTGAACCGATTTAAATGGCGGAGGATGGAGGATCTCTCTAACGATGATGTACAATAGATGAGGGATGTAATGACAGGGGCATTAGCGCTACCCTCGGGGGTCAGCTCGTGCTTCTAACGAGCGTCTGTGGCTCACGCTTATGCTCCGTGTTCCACGGGTCGGTTGTCACTGTCTCATCAGGGACGAGCGCCTCCTGCTGTTGTTTCGTCAACACAAAATTACAACGTACCATGATTCTTGTACTTTTTAAAGGGTGTCCCAGAATTAACGCAAGATTCGAATTTGCCGTCATTTGTGCAGTAAAGGGCTGGCAACCCTAAAAAAAAAAATAGTTTGGCAGCTGACAGTTTAGGGTTAGAAAAAATAGAGCGTTACACGATAGAACAACGTGTCTTTATTGTTGAACATTATCTCAAAAATAATGAAAGTTTGGCGGCCGCAGTTCGAAAATTTCATACAAAATATGGTTGGAATAGTTTTATGACTTCATCAACTGTGAACGAGATTAATTGAAAATTTTAGGGAGACTGGTCATCCCAAAACAAGCCGTTCAAATGTCGATATCGAAGCAGTGCGTGAGAGTGTTGAAAATCAAAAAACATCAATTTGGCGTCTTAAACACAGTTGTTTGTGCCAAAATTGGATGGTATTGATGTGGCCAATATGTGATTTCAACAAGGTGGTGCCACATGCCATACAGCCCATGAAACAATTCAAATACTGCATGAGACATTTCCAGGTCGTGTACTCTCTCGTTTCGGTGATCAGAATTGGCACCCTAGATCGTGTGATTTAACACCTTTAGATTTCTTTTTATGGGGTTATTTGAAGTCAAAGGTGTATGTCAACAAGCCCACATCCACCCGTGCATTAAAAGAGGCAATTCATCGCTGCATTAACGAAATTCAACCACATTTATAAGAAATGGTCATGGAAAATTTCGACAAAAGAGTGCGTATGTGCAAGCAAAGTTCTGGAGGCCATATGCCCGATGTGTTATTCCATAAATAACCCTATCCTATTTACTTTATAATTCAATAAAAAAATAACAACAAAAATACTAAAAACTGTGTTTTTTATTTAAATCAAATCTTGCGTTAATTCTAGGACACCCTTTAGAAATACTTCATATTATGTTGAAACGTCCATTAATAAATTTGATAAAAACCTAACAACTCTCTGTTATCTACCTAAGTCTATTTACCAATAAACTCATCTCCTTATTTACAGACTCAGTATATGCCAGCAAAGTCATGGGTAGCTTGAGAAAATGATGCGGTCTAAATCCAACAATCTCATATACGTGTTCTCATATGAGTTTTCATGTACCATGATTTTTGGACAATTTCGAAAGACGCATACTTTTCTTGGAATAGATTGGGGACCAACTAAGCAGATGCACCACCAGGAAAAAAATTCCTATTCAGGAAATAATTATAATAATAGATTATGCAAACCGTATAATTCTTCAAGTAATCCCACGGTTTTATAAATTTTATTTTTAGGAGAAACAGAGAGAGCCTAAGTTCAATCGGGAAAACACTGCGTCAGGAAATGATAAGTGAAGATTTAAATTGAATTAATAACTATTGTTCTTCAATGAGCTACATTTTGTCAGCCTGAACAGTAACTGTATTGTGAGAAGAATCTAAATCCGCAAAGTTGAACTTAAGTAACCATATAATTCTTTTAGTTACAGTTTTTGTGTTTTTGGATTTGGCTGGTGTGTGAAGACCCAGTTTTGAGCACAAATGTACGTAGAGTATTCTTTGCGAAATTCTTCTGCCTTGTCTACCCCACCGTTTCACAACCGATGAGATTGCGCAAACAAATAATGTATAACTTTCTTATCCTCGCGTCCGCCGTGACGAAATCATTGTAACCGGGCCGGAACATTTAGCCATTATCAACCTTGAGATACGCATCTGAAATTTTGATTTAATTCGAAGCCATTAGTTTTAAAGGCGATCTATAAACATCGGCCTAGCAATCGCAGCCCAGTCGCTAACACCTAGATCATTAAAACGATAATGGCCCATGAAAGTATCCGTCGAATAATTGCTTTATTTATCTGCGAGCCAGCAATTACATGTCCTTTGAACAGATACATTAAGTAATTGGATTATTACTTGTATCAAGTGTACTTTTCGTTTGAATTGCATGCAAGCATACACTTCCTTATTATTTCTGACTGCAATCCAACGAGCTTGTAAATTATATATGCTGGAATAAATGTAACCTGCAGTATTTTAATAAAAAGACTAAAACTAAATCAATATGAAAAACAAGAAGAATCAAATAGATTCCAGGAGGATATGTCAGAGGAGAAAAGCCGCCAGCTTATACCGTCATTAAAGTCTCTCCTACCTTCACCCAGAGTAATGCTCATTTTACAACCTCCTACAGAACGAGGAGTCTCCTTCGTATCGGGCTCTGAAAAAGAGATCCATGTCTTGATAGTCCTTGCCTCATCTCAGGAATCCCATATATATTAAGTTGAGAGAGGAAAAAAAATAATAAAAAAACACAAAAAAAAAACCTTCTCCTGCCTCTACATTGTTTTATAGCTTGATCAACAGAAATTTTTATAAAGATTAACTTTATTTCTTTTTGTCTTGTTACTGATCCTCTACCATTAAAATATTTTTTATTGCACGTTCTAAGTACGAACGGATCACAGCTTGAATATTCCAAATACTAGTTTATATCTAAAATTAATATAATACATTAGGTATTAATTCTCTATTGTACCCACTAATCATCCTATTGTTCGCACGTACAAATCCTGCCTTATAGTCTCAAGTAATTCATCATAACAACAAAAAGGCAATCTAAGTGCGCCATGATGAATTGTGTTCCCATTATTGAAGCGTCGAGCTTAAGTGCTGCCGTATTTCGATGCAGTATTTTCTGTCTTAAAATAACGGAAATTAAAAATGTTTTGGGGGAAATTTTCGTTGCAGTATATCATCGTAGACACTTTTGTTACTTAATTGTTGCGAATTCGTTTTGCATACTATTCGTCAATGATAGCATAGCACGTAACACATGTTAACCCAAACATGTACTGGTTGTTGATTGTACCTTTAATGTTTCGCATGATTGTAATGTACGCAACTTTTATATGTGTACAGAAATTTCTAAAAAATGTAGCCTAATAGAACTTCTCCTGGCAATGTTGAAGTTTTAATTGCTTCATTAGCCGACGGAAACATTCATATTCTGGCCCAATTAGTTATATCAAACTTCAGATAAATGGAGTAAAATTAAGTTTACTAAAGAGTACATTTACCCATTCGAAAATGGAACCCCATTTTACCACCGCTATTGGAGAACACACATCAGCCGGCCCCGTACCAGTTTAAAAATAATTTGTTGCGACGGAAGTGCGCAGGTGTTTCATATCACGAAGCGGTTAACTCTACGCATTAGTCAAGTATCATTTCCTTCCATTAGATCCGGCAAAAAGAAAAAAGAAAAAAAAAAAAAAAAAAGCTGCCGATAGAAAAGGCCTTCGACTCTAATCACGATTTCAATAGCCGATATTAAAAGTCAGTTGTTAACCGTTATGATTTGTCATTCAGGAGTGACTCATTGATAGAGCTTATCCTTGACGGGCGAGGAGAGAAGGAGGAAACAGAAGCAGACCCGGGCCGACAGGTTCTGCCTAGAGGTCGCCGTTGCATAATCGTGGAAACATGAATGAGCGTATACTCCCTCCCCCTCCCACTATCTATGACGTTTATTTACAAATACTCTGGTGTAGTATTGGAACGAAAGCCTCTATTTCGGAACAGCTACTTGAATTGTAAGTCTGCGCGTCCTCAATTGATTTATGAAAGCATATTACAACATCTCAAAATATAACTTTAGATTTCTCCATGGCAATGGCCAGTTTCTCTAATAATGTCCTGAGCGTCTGTGGCTCTCGCGCTTTTGGTCAGCCTCCGCTGGCTCTTATCCAGTGACGCGGCTGGCGTAGGGGCGTGGGGGGACTCCCCAGGACTCCGCTTCCTCCTTCGCATACGAGGGAGGTGACAACCATGTCTTAGGCTTAGATTGATGAAGAAGTGATGTTAGATATTCATAAATTTTGTTAATGGCGTTTCGACATACCACGCACGTCTGCATCAGGTGGTTAGATGATGGAAACAATAAGTGCACTGGCGCTATTGGGGAAGTGTCTTAAGATGTCTTATTAATTACTGACTGCGTAATTTTCTCTTTTCAAAAGGGAAAAAGCCCGCTACGTACTAGTTACACAGTAGGAACAGAGGAAATTTCACCAGCCAACAACCTAGTATATCTGGGGATTAAAATGGACAAACACCTCCATTTTACGAAGAAGTTGAAGCATACTCGCATGAAGTCTTACCTGCTTACGCATTTATTGACTTCCCCCAATCTATCACTGCGTCTCAAGCTACTGATATACAAGAGTGTACTCAGGCCTACTCTGCTGTATGGTGCACCGCTTTTTCGTCATCTGACGTATACAACTGCTCGGAGACTCCAACAACTCCAAAACGGTATACTGATGAAAGTGGTCAGAGGTACTACATTCGAGCAGCGGAGCAACAGTGAGCTTCAAGAAATCTTTGAGCTGCCTACGGTGGATGAGTTCATCTAACGTAGACATATCAAGTTTTTTCGACTCCCTGCAATACTTGACAAACCCGGTGTTTAACACTATAACCCCCGCTCCGTTCCCCCATTGATGGCCGGACGCTGTCGCGGCTGGGACGCTCTAGTCTTAGGTTCTAGGTTTATGTTTTAGTTTTTAGTGTTTTCACGGTTGTAAGCAGAATTGTTGTCATCACCGAGTGTAGTGTATGTGTTTTTTGACTTTTTTTACTACAAATTGAAATGTATAATATTTATGCACTCCTTCGAATGCATCTGCGTATGCAGTACGAGGAGCTAATTGTAATCCAATAATTTTTTTTTTGTTCATTGTAAATAATAAAGAAGTTTCGAAAAAAAAAAAAAAAAAAAAAAGCATGCGAGGGAGGTGACAACCATGTGGATTTGGGAGGTCTCTGGGCTGTTTGTAAATACTGTATGAATGAACGAGTGAATGCAGATTGTAAATATGGTAAGCATGAGAACATTTATCACAATTACTTATCGCCTTTTATAAGGCAGATTGTAATTTGAGCACAATAAAGATTTCAGTAATCAGGTGCCACTAATATCAGTCCTTGGAAACTACTGAAGATTTTAAGTTATAACTTTTCCCCAAGTTTAGAAGCAAAAATAGTAATTTCATCTACAAGATTAGAGAATCTGATACTCACTTCTTCAAGGGTTCTCACACCTCCTAACCGAATAAGCAAACAGTAATACATCCTACAAGGCGATGAGTTTTTTCTACGTCATTTTGTTGAGATTGCTACCTCAACAAGCCCCACAAGGGACTAGATCGGTTATACAGCTCTTTTCCATCACAAGTAATCTTCTTTTAACACTCCCCTATGTGTGTGTGTACATATCTTGTGATGATGGAACAAAAGGCTGACCAAACAAAAGGACCGTACCCTCGAAGAAGGAGGTGGGCAATTGTGAGCGACCGCATTGGTACGTGGCCCTCGGGATCACGTAAGCACTGTTTACCGGTCGCCGATGGCCCATAGGCCACAGCTCCTGCGGTGCGCCCCCGGCCATTAGTCCGCCGGCCAATCATCTCTTCGCCCGTTCAATGAAATTGCTACCTTCGCCTCTCCTGCCTGCCGGATATTATCCTGGATTAGTCTATATCTCGGGCCTCTATCTCAAATCATACGCTACCACGCATATAGGTTTTTTTTTTTTTTTATTAAAGTTTGACGCGCCCCTGCATGCTCCAACTAGGGCAGGAAGGGCGTTGCGGGAATGTCATCCCATCGGAAACCAATTTTACTACCCGTCAAAGGGATTCGAAGCCATCCTCTCCAGAACCTGTTATTGGCTACCAATACAATTAAATTCACAATCAAGTTAATCCGTTACTATAATGCATAAGGTGAGCCCCATCACTATAATGTAAATCATTATAGGCAAACGTAAATCACTATGCAAAATAATTAGAAATTGTATAAAATGTAGCCAAGCTTCAGGACCTATTGTAAATAAATTGGATTGTTTTGATAACCAGAGAATATGGGGGGGGGGGGAGTAAATCGGTTTAAATATGTAATGTTTTTTTTATGATACTAGCCGTTTCTTGTAACAATTTATTCAAAGTGACCGCTAAGTAAGATCATAACCTAACTTCAGCACGAACTTATAAGGCTGGGTGAAAAGACTATCGTAGAGACTGGATCTAAAATTAGAACTGAAAAAATAAGATACAAAATATATGACTATACTTTCTTCATTTTGTAAATTTCTCTAAATCTTTTCTTGCAAATAATCGTAATTATTTTAATAAATCAAAAATTGGTGCTTTCATCATTGGATTATTTTTGTTTATGGATCTAGTTTGTTTATTAATATCATGTAAAATACCCCTTAGCGAGTTTAGTGGAGTCAAACTTAATGAAAAGATCTAGTTTAAATATTCTTCAAAATTTTCATTTTTTTATCTGTATTTAGGGTTTAATTTTAAAACGCACTATTTTGTTTAAACTTAAATATCTGTAATTATATATTTTACTTGATAGTTTTACTGATACCTGAACTTGTTCTTCAATGACTTTTATGGATATTTTAATCAGTGGAAATATAAATGTATATTAGAGCTATAAGTACCCCTTTTCAAAAGTGAGTTAAGCGCTGTCAATACGAGACTGAACCGATAGCCGTACATGACATAGCATTTAGATCGGGGATAATTAACTCCCTTACTCCAGGATGAAGATGATTGGCGCTATCTCCCAGGTTCTATGGGCATGTCAAGAGGCAATTTATAAAATAAAAGAGTTCCCGAGATACGTATAACGAAATAGAAGCAATTAGGGAAACTGGTTTGTCTTAAAAATACGCCTTTTTTTTTTTTTTTCTTTCGTCGTCTTCACGAAGGAGAAATAAATGAAAAAAAATATTAATTAACGTCTCCATAATGGCCCCGACTAGGGCAGGTGATTGGCGTAGATGAATGATCCTGCCGAAGACAGATACGGAGGAATGATGTCCCTAATTGAACGGAGGTAATGTATTCATAACATGGAGGATGGATAGAGTCGTTACCTAGGAGCACGCGTCCGCCTGTGGGCCGTGCTAGATAGTGGGCGATCCAACTGCCCACAATTAGCAAAGGTACAGTTGTGGGGCAGATGACTGGCCGGTTGTTAGTAGTGCTGTTGTGCTATGGGGCATACCTCGACGATTATTGATGATTAAGGAAGTTTTGTGTAGTCATTAAGGATAAATCTCTAATAAATGATATAAAGGAATATATCATAAACATGGGTTCGTTTCCCAAGGTCAATTTTGCCTCCACTGTGCTCATTGTATATCCATAAAGGAATCAGGATATAGCAGAAACTATATATCAGGACGAATGGAATGTGAGTGCGCAAGCGATCACCTTACACGGTACAGCATACACCGACAAAGCTCTCATAAATCAAATTGTTAAGCCTTTTACGTTGCTCAGTTTACAATGTGAGTAAACAGCTTGAGGCCGAATACGTTTGAATCCGACTCAAAAGAATCCCAAGAGTTGTGCTCGCCGAACACAACTGTGTCTACTCGCGAACATTCGTTGCGAACTGCACTATACGAACCGTCCGTGTATATAGGTGTCGGTGTCAACGTCCTCGCCGTGCCAGACCGGACCCAACCTGTCCTTCTGGAACAGATATCATCTCAGCCGAACCGGCTTCCTGTTTATTACCTTAATTTGCAATATTTATTCTTAATTTATTCAGGCATCCAGGGTATCGAGAATAATGCTCATACTATTCGCCGAAAGGACAGCGGGAATATGTCCCTTGCAGCGTGGAGAATGTCCGTTATAAATGAGATGGCTATCATTGTCTATTAAACACAAACCATATCGACTCTCTGAGATGAGGGAATAACTTTTTATTTCTGTTTAGTTCCATCAGGAACTGTTCCATGAGGAACAGTCAATTGCCAATAGAGAAACGTATCTAAAAAAAAGGTGAATATTTTTGGATTTTGGGCCTGAGATAATTAAAATGTTTGTGAACAAGGAAAATGTCTAAAAATTTGTCCTTCCCTGGGATTTATTACTTCAACAACAACTATATTATGATCAAATTAAAAACTGCCTGATTGGGCTATAAGTAATTGTGATAAATGATCTAATTCATTCCAATTTTCAATCACTTGCTCATTCATGCTATGTATACAAACAGCCCAGAGGCCCCCCAAGTCCATATGGTTGTCACCTCCCTCGCGTGCGAAGGAGGAACCGGAGAACCGGAGTCTCGGGAAGACCCCCACGCTCCAACGTCAGCCGCGTCACTGTGTGGCGCGAGAGCCACAGACGCTCAGAACATGATTGGAGAAATTGGACATTGCCAGGACTCCCACTGTCACGTATTTATAGCAGGTCACGAGGCCACTGCCGTTTAAGTCTCTGAGGAGGAGGATTATAGGGATGAGTTGTGCAATGACTGTGCTATGGGATTAGGGTGGTTGGATAGGTTACTATTGAATTTCGTGAATTTGGAAGGGATGAGTTCAAGAATGTACGGTATATTAAGATCATTATGAAGGGATTAAATGGAGCGAATCACTCAGAGGATGTCAGTTAGGGCAAGAGGGGACAAGTTCTCTTCGGAATAAAGCCTCCAGTTGAGATCGCTCTTTATGACGGAGGCCATCAGAAGGATTCAGCTCTGCACACAAGAGGATAAAATAGTGTAGGCTGCTTTAATGAAAAGTTTAACGTCCTCTAGCCAGTATGAGTTATCATCACTGTTATTTACGGACTTCAAAGCTGGTATAAATTTTTATAACTGGCTGGCAGGTTTCCAGTACATTCGAGAACCGCTTCATATCCGCTGGAAACCTCTATCGTAAACGTCCGGAATGGGGGAGCGGTCTTTGCTCGTTACCCATATTTAGATGAACCGGCTTCATTACATTTTATACTTTTGAATCAGGCGGATGAAAACATTTTTCTTACTTAGCCCTAATCAAAATTCAGAAGATAAACCCTCTCGGAATGGTAACGTTCTGCCGACAGGGGAGGCCCATTACAGCAAATATGTCCTGCTGCGAGATCTGTTGGCCCAAGTCGTAAAAACCCCCGGTCTGTAATGAAGCCGTCAGTGGGCTATCAATCTCCGGGGCTAACGTTTTCATCAGCTCTCTGCGCTTGTCGTCACTGAATACATAAGCTGTGCAAAAGACTTTTTTTCTGAGGGCTTATGTATTTACCAGTCACAATATTTACTGCACTTGTACAGGCGTATACAAATTAAAATTCCTCTGATGCTATTTGCTTCAATTTCTCTAGTTCTTTCCAACCGTTGTCAGCCGAATTCCTGGACTCCACAGTCATAACACATTCATGTCTTCCAGAAAATACCGTCGCGTCATGTTGTCCTAGTTCTCTTTGTCCCCCTTGGAGTGGTTAATTTGGGCGCCTCTTTCATATCTTACATACTCTGCGGTACAAAACCTCCTCTCAAGAAAGGTCACATCTTTACTTTCAATAAAGTACAGGAACTGTTCTATTGATTCCTTAATTATTACATGTATCAATTATTTCAAGTGGGATGCTCATTGATGAACGAAGATTCTATAATAATACCCGGCGCTTATATGTAAATATGTATCAACTCCACTTTAACGACAAAGAAGTTAAAGGTGGCGCAGCCATTTGCACGTCAAAAAGTCAGACGTTAATTCCGGACCGATTAAGCTGCCAGGAACCCTCTTCTTCAGCTAATTACTAAATCACAGTGTCTCCTCTGTCACCCGTTCTTCAGAAGATTTTTTTTATCTTCATTAGCATATCCTCTCCTCAACTGCCCCGGGTCTCACGGCACCTCCCAATCACTCTCAGCGATTAAGTCCCATCACGCTCGATTTTAACCTTTCTTTTATGGCAGGAACTAACCAAAGGGAGTTTTTATGTAAAGGCTTAAGAATTGAGTAACCACTTTTAGGGATACTGTTAGCCGTTTACTTAAAGGCATCGTGAGTACCGATTGGAGAAAAACTGATCGGATTTTCCTCGTTAATCGCGCGGGGCCGGGTAGAGCGGGCTTCAGGATAAAGGAAGAGAGGCGGAAGAAGAGCCTGCGGCGGCCCCTTTGTAGATGGAGGCCAAAAAGAAGGACACGAGGACAAGACAATCCTCCGGAGCTGGCCACACAGGCAGCCTGATTACAGAATTGCCCCGCTCCGAGATAAGATCCCATCTCTTTGCATTGTCCCGGCCCTACACCTTCGGTAGCTGGTGGCGGCCCCCGGACATGTCTACGCAGGGGGGAATGTCCACAGAAGTCTGCTGGGGAGGTAGGGTGTGTGCTCATTATTCGTACGTTCTTATTTCTTGATCTACTCAGTATTCAGGACGCTTTTTATGTCTTAAGACCATTAACATTTATTGATATATATTGATAGTACCATTATTACAATCACGGAAGACACTTCTTATAACAAAGGTAGAAAGGAAAAATCTCTTTGATATTAATAAATTAGGCTAGGTTCTTGGAAATACCGTGATTGACTTATGATCCAAATATTGGATCCTGGAGGATTGAAACAAAGTAGATTATGGGCTAACCTCAATTTTACACACTATGTATTTAGATAGTCGTCTTATGCCTCCCAGGTATATCAGTCTTCATAAGCGAATCATATCATGAATACCGTGGGAAGTCCATAAAAAAAAACTTATGAATTTCTAGCAGGGTTCAGGACACCCATCACGTCCAACAAGTTCATTACCTAGGGCCTTGATTTAAATTTAAACGCGACGCGATAATGACCTCAGCCCCCCCCCCTCTCGTCCAGGCTGTCTTGTAGGTAGTGAGTGGCCTGGTATCTCTTAACCGCTCCAATTATTTCTCAATTAACAACAAGAGAGGTATCTATGATTTTTTTATTAATGAGCTCCCGGCTTCTGACTTTCCCACACTCCACCGGGGCACCTGTAAACATCCATAAACATTAAAGGGATGATGGTTCATCTCTAGGAGGGAGGAAAAAAAACTATAGGGTAGGTATTGCTGGAGGGCATCTCCCACGTAACCCTAGTAGCCCCATTATGGCTGCACAACACCTCCCGTCAAAAATCTCATGCATATTCCCCCCTCTGGACGTCGGGGAATCGGTCCTCATAACCATAACACAACCGCTTCCTATCTTCCAACGAAGAAATAATCAACCTCTAAATAACGCAATATCATATTTATCGAAGCGATTTTCGTTAGTACGACCGTGCTCAATATAGGGACTTTACTTTATCTTGGCATTGAATTCATTGGCCACTGGTATATGAAAGGTCATTACACCTTTGTTGCTCACTTAATTCATTTCTGGAATAAATTGAAAAAGTTTGTTACAATAACTTGAATAGTTATTATTTGTCGATATTCCTGACAGAGCACCGATATTTTTCTATATGCTTTACAATATACGGGAATCCTAACTGGTTCAGGCTAAGTGTTATGAATACGGCTTAAATCGATGCTATTAGAACTCTTTGCTTCGATTGATGTAGCACTGTTCCACTATAAACAAACACCTCCCTCACTTCCACAATTTAAAGACAAAATGACGTTTTTGACGTAAAACGGTTTTAAAATTGTTCCAGTACAGGCTCAAGTTGCAGATCTGTGAATGAAGCAGAAATTGCGAATCGAGCGGCCAAGTGGTGTCGTATGTTCTAAAAAACACCGAGCGCGAATCGGCAAAATCTCTGTCTCATTCCGCAATATAAAATCCACACCTTTCTCATCTTTATTGTGCTAAAATTACAATCTGCCTTTTATAAGGCAATACGTAATTAAGATAAATGCTCTCATTCATGCCATATTTACAGTTCATCGTTCACTCGCTCATTCATAAAATATTGACAAACAGCCCAGAGGCCTCCCAAGTCCACATGTTTGTCACGTCCCTCGCATGCGAAAGAGGAAGCGGAGTCTTGGGAAGTCCCCCACGCTCCTCCGTCAGCCGCGTACCGGATACGAGCCAGCGGAGGCTGACGAAGAGCGCGAGAGCCTTTGTCATCTGTAACTTTCAGAAATGTTCTAAATCTAGGAGTATTACTCAATATATTCAATCGAATGGAACCATTTTTTTTTTTACGGTCCCTTTCGTATGGAGCTCTGAAAATTATAAATATGATAACAGGGCCGTCCTGTTGTCCAGGGTGTACCATCTTGGAGAATTCCCATTCACAAAACGAGCCCCTTGGCCTCGGGTTTTGATTATCTTAATCCCCATAATTGAATTGTGCCTCACGTTTTCCCCATTGTAATATTACCGATAGGAAGGAACTGAAGGATGATGGATGGTGGCCGATCGGAGCCCCGGGCCTAGTAATTACCTATAATGGCCAATAAATCCACGGGCCCGTTGTCGGAGCCGTCCTCCTGAGGTAGCTGTAATAACCGCCTCTCCCTGTGTACTGGAAGAGTTATCTACGGGTAGTCACCCTTTATCCTCCTGCTACTAAAGTTTCCCTACTTCCGCGCCCTTATAGTCTTCCTACTTTGAAGGCCATTGTAAGCATTACTAACTCCATCTATTATCATATTAAATAAAGGGCCTGGTAGAGATTTAATGATTACTACTCTCTGACTTAGTGGGGTTTATCCGTTGTTTGTGTAAGAAAAACATCTCATTTCAATTGGATTAAATATTCCGTGTGTCCAGATTGGTTTAAATATAACTTTGTAGATTAGTAATTTATTTTCTATTGAGAGATGGGATGTCCTTTGAAGTAGTCTGTACAGATGTCCAAAGAGTCTTTTTAGTTCTTGACTTTTTAGCCTCGTATGTGGGTTCCAGGTCACCTGTTTGTCGAGATGGAAGCCTAAGTACCGTACTAACTCTGTAACAGGAAGGGGAATGGAATTAAAAGAAACTAGCGGACAGGACTTGCGGCAGAGGGTGAAGGTAATGTGGGAACATTTTGCTGCATTAACTTTGATCCGCCATTGGTTGCACCAATACTCGATCTCATCAAGGTGTTTTTGAAGGTTGGATGGGATGCTATCGGGGTCTGGGTGGGATGACAAGACTGCAGTGTATAGGTTATAGAGGATGGGACTCAGGACTCTACCCTGTGGAACTCCTGCTTTCATGAGATAGTAGTTAGAATATTATAAACTACAGCGAACTTGGAAGAAGCGGTATGAAAGGTAGGGACTGTAGGATTAGGAATAGGATCGGTGGTAAATATCTTTTGAACTTGTAAAGCAAACCTGCGTGCCAAACCCTTGATTAAATATACGAATTATTTATATTTTATTTACTTGCAAAGAGGTAGGTGATTAGCTGGTAAAATTAACTAGCTACGAAGTTTTTTTGGCCCAAATCCCGAACGCAGATTCACTGTCCTCCTACTTCAACGATGATAGCTAAGTCAGTTATGTAATATATAAATAATAAATGTATCTCATAACTTATAATCAGCTCTATTGTAATTATCATTAGCTTATTTTCCTTTCCCAGACCCCCATTCTAAATATCTGTCTCCCGCGACCTTTCAGTAATATCTGTACTGTTATCATTACTGTTGACATTTTCATACACACATAAATACCTCTAGGCATACCTGAAGCCAGAGTGTCGACTCCCTTCTGGCATTCAAGTGGATAGTTAACTCTCATTGTGTTTTATACCAAATAAAGATTTTTTTTTAAGTCTTGCGGAGCAAAGTTATAATTGTCGATATAGGACGGAAACCTGCCGGATCATTAATGGTTATTACATCGAGGGTTAGAGGGGTCAATTAAGGGCGGAATCTGGGGGTTGGCAGGTACTGCTGACCGTGGCCCAACCCCTTCCATTAACATATAGATAGTCGGTGAGCGGCGTGCTCTACTGTGGGAACTGTCCACCCACACATTCTCGCCAGCTATCCCTAAATCTCTACCGCCTCTAAATCTTTTCTTAATTTATACCGGACCTGGATTACGGTAGCGGCCGGAGGAGGCCGTCCATTTTAAATAGCTTTTTGTCTGGGAAAATTATATCCCAGTAGAGGACAACTTTGTCTTAATTACAGGAGTTGGTAGCACTGATACCGATCGGTGAAGTCATCGCATGAAAATGTAATAAGTAAACAATTGGTGTTTTATCCGTGAGATAAATTTGCAGCTCTGGTTCCATTCAACAAATCGAATTCACCAAGTTAAATTCAGGTCATCGGTCTCTCACCATAAAATGAGGTGATGATCAGCCTTTTCGGAATAAGGGGGTAAACAGGATTGGATAGATAGTTGCCTATAGATAGTTTTAACTGGAAAGAAGGACAAGCTATTGTAGGTCCAAATGCAATTCGTGAAACATTGCAGTTCAACTTCATCCAGTTAATTTTTTATCTCGTACAATCAGTTTAATCAAGAAGACGAGAAACCGATGATGAGAGCTCACCAGCGTCGGAGAAAATGCATAGCTTTTACGAGCGGAGAGATAAAAAACGATTTTTCATCCTTTCCGATCCTCTTTATAAGGGGAAGGACCCGATCAGTTCACAGAAGCAGAGAATTCCAGCCGAAGAGGATGCTATTTTACTGGAAGGCGTATCGCAGGGATCCCTACCAATGCCGCTGCTGTTCCCCTTATATAGACGACCGATCGAACAGTAGAAAAAAAGCGGCCCAGTAATGAGTTACATTTGTCGCACGTCCTCCACAACCCGCCATTTGCTCGGTTTATTAATGGCCATCGGGAGTTGGACCGTGGTGGAAATTCCTCCTCTGCTCCAGCACGGCTTGATAATTGATTTCGATACTGGTCTAATGGCAGATGTTCCAAACCTCGATCGTATAAGTGCATATGTACGGGGCTGCCTCGGAGACTAGTAATTTTTCAAGAGTCGACCAGGTTTCTTTCTCTGGTTTAATTGTAAATTACTCTCAGTAGAGACCCGTGTTTGATTATTATACCCGATCCTCGCATCCAGCTACACATAAAAAAAAAAAGTTTTCTTCTTTAACTAGGTACGATTAAGAGGAAGTGGAAATCGCAGTAGCAAAACCTTGATTATTTAGATGGCAATCCTTTTTTGAATGAATACGAACTCAATAACACAATAAGTGATTATAATTATAATTATAAAGAATCGACTGTTTCTTACTTCAACTATTTATCAACTAACTCCTCAGTTGTTACGGAAAGCTTTAGTGCCATTTATTGACGAGTTTTAGAGAGATCATACTGTAATTACTGATAGTGGCTACCGACTATATTTTGCTTTAAATTCTTCAGTAATTTTACAGTTTACTGCGGTTTGTCTGGGATGTGTACTTCATAATCGAAAACTGAATCCACTAACAATTTTTTTTCTTTTTTAGGGTGAGGGGAAATCAGTTATAAATCTCCGATTTATCGTTGGACGATCTTGATAGGTCCGGCGCAGAAATTTACGGGTCGTGTTCTCTCAATGAAGATAACCCAGTAGCAGAAGTAGTAATAGGGCGATTTTTTATATTGCACTAGGAAAGGGCATCGGGTCGTTTCCCAGGTAAGCGTGGGGCGTTGCACCCCCCCCCCACAGTGAAATATGCGCGGTGAGTGGTAGATAAAAAAAAAAATAAGAAAAGGCTGGTGATTTTTAACTTTTATCCTCGGGGCAGGCCCCTTTCGCCACTTACATGTAACCCATTCATCAAGCCTACAAGACTTTTTCAAACGGAGAAATTTTTGTAAACATGGTGTTATTCCCCCGCCTTAACTATCCGTAAGAGTTTTCCTTCCTCTTTTTTATTTTACCCTAATTACTTCCTTCCTTGCCTGCCACACAGAAACTTTTGAGTGTGGAATTGTTCCCGCATTCAACGCGTTTGTGATCATTAGATTCGGGATATTGTCAAATTTATTTATTTATTTTTTCCTTAGCTCTGTAGTGCATGTAGTGCCGTGATGTCCACCATTTGGTCTGCTTTACCAGATCTTGAGAGTTGCCATCTTGCCGGTAGCGGTGGGGGTGTCATGTCTCGGAACAGAGGGTTTTGGCTATGTTTTATCGAGTCAAGAACTTGATGTGTCTTCTTTGGATGGTGGGGACCTCGAACTTTTCGTGGAAGTCAGGAGTCTTAATATCACGAAAAGGGGTATGCCATAGTGCCGTGCGCAGGATTTTGTTGTGGAAGCTCTGGAGTCGAGTTATTGTGCTAGTGTGTAGGAATCGGAAGAGTTTGTCAAACTATAGCATTAGTTGAAAGCTATAGCATTTTTTGAATAATTGTTTAAAAAAATACTAATAGTATTTATAGACTATAATGAGTATGTATATGCTTTTGAGACAATATAAAACGAATAATCTTGCTGGTTTCACAATTTTGTGTATTTCTTTAACTTCAAACTGGTCAACACTTTTGTTTATGCATTACTTTATAATAAATATTGTCTGCTAGGACTTGGTTGGGAGGAGAATGCGAATATTTGACCCGTCACCGTGGCTAGCTGGTTTTTCCAATATAAGAAGGATTTTTGCTCAAAATTGTTTATTTGCCCATTGCACCTAATTTTATTTCATTACCCCTCTTTATGAAAAGTAACATTCTCTAAAATGAAGAAAATGAGGCCGTGTTTTCGATGAGTGATTGGACGACACAGTTGAACACTTTATCCAGTTATGAGAAGGAATCTTAGAAATCTAAAGCATCTGTGTGATGATCATTAACAATATGAACCCAAAACACTAGATCTAGTTACCCTTGATTTTTAGATGCTTTTATAATTCGGGATAAGTTCTCCCTCAGTTTGCTATGGCCTCTTCGTCCAGAATACTTGTGCAAATAGATTACAGCACAAGGAAAGATTGGTAAAATCAGCACAAATTGAGTTTTTTGTTGCAAAACTAGAAAATCAGTATTTTTCAGATCGAGATTTACAGGTGAGCGTAGATCATTCTTCTTTTGCGACGTTAGCACTAGTGTTCCCCGGTGTCTAGTCCAGTTCTGCACTGTGGGATTTCCCCAGCGTCACTTGTCGACCATGTCTATCACCTGTATAATGATTGGCCGATCCCGAGAACCTCACACCTAGTGATTTGGCTGCTATTAAACAGAGACGGGGACTAGGAGAGGTCTGCAAGCTCTTGCGTGGGCGGAGGCAACCCCGTCATTGGATCGGCCTACGGAAACTCACTCCGGATGAAGCCTTCGCCACAGACAAGAACCGGTCGTCTGAAGATCTCCAGCCCTAATATATATGCTAAACTACATGCTGCCTTTTCTCAACTACTGATACAGGTGGAGAGTATGGGCTCTCGAACTACCAAACTGGTCCACAGTAGGAAAGGACTGAGGATAACCCGTCCAGGTACTGTAGAATCGGTCGTTACTTGATAAAGCAGTTCCTAGTACTAATAACTTCGTCTCAAACTCATGATGGCTCAGGATGAAAATTATATTCCAATAGGAAAGAACGTCATATCTACTCCAAGGTGTACCTCATTCGACGATCTAGACGTCAGAGTACTTTGACAGATCTAATGTCCATGCTCAGTCTTTCTGATATAATAATTATTACTACTTATTGTTCCTATTATAATTGAGGTCTTAAAGCAACTCATTCCCGTTCACTAAGTATACCAAAACCTTCATTATAAGAATCCTTTGGTATCTCCAGAAAAAGTACGACAAAGGTCTTAACGGCTTTCTCACATGCCAACTTCACCCATCGCTTCGTCTCAAACTGATGATATATAAATGTGTCCTCCGGCCAGCTCTGCTGTACGGTGCCCCACTATATACTCACTTGACTGACAATACAGCTTAAAGTCTCCAGCAATTTCAGTATCATGAGAAAAGTGGCCAGACATACCTCTCTCGAGAGGGTAAAGAACGCCGATCTGCACCCGTTGCTTGATGTGGCGTCGGTAGGTGAGTTCATCCGCCGGAGACACATCATGTTTTTTGACTCGTTGCAGCACCTGACAAGCCCAGTGTTTAACACTATGACCCCACCACCCCTCCCGCATCGATGGCAACAGACTGTCGGGGAAAATTAGGTTTTGTTTGTTAGATGTAAGTTACTTTTAAGTGTATGATTGATATGGTGAGCCCTATCACTTTTTTAACATATACAGACAATGAATGTATACATTATACCTTGGTAACAATTGCACAGTGTAAAATTGTATAAAATGTAGTCCAGCTACAGGACATATAATATTGACCAATTGTATATACATTCATTTATATAAAATCTATATTGAATACCATACATTTTAGTAACAAAGGGATATGATAGAAAAAAACGAGTATAATTATGAATTAGTCTTTTTCTATTGCTGTACTATATTTTAAAAATTGTGCCATTTTTAACCTAAATAGTATTTATTTAAATATACTTCTATACCTTAAAATAATACTAAAAGACTGAACTTGTTACTCAAAAGTTGGCTTATCAATCTTATCAAACCGGATCATAGTACACACATGCAAGTTAGCGTTAACATTTTCGATTATCTCATAAAAATAATATATTCTTCCAATCGAAGAAACCACATTGTAATTGGCACGGTATAAGAAGGCCGGTATTATACCACTTGACTATTTCTTTTTTCCTTCGCCCGGCAATTTGTCTGGTAGTAAAGTTTTATTAGTCATCACTGGAGGATTTTATTGCACTACATCGTCTGGAGCAACTAGCCAGCTAGATGAAAAAGCGAACTAAAGACATCATTACAGTCATACACTCATCGGGAACTATATAGTGCTGTTCTTACTCAAGAATGTAAATTTTTACGATACAATTGCCTGCTGTTCCATATAATGTAGTCCATTATAATTTTATATAGACCATTTGGGGTTTAGGGCACTCACGAAGGATATGTGGGCTCGCTCGTTGAAACTGAGCAATTGATTCGTTCGCCCGGACGTATTATTCACCGGTAATGTTTTGAATAAATATCGGTCGGAAGCAGTAGATTGTCCGGTGTAACTCGCGATTTATCGTCGCGTGTTGTGACACGCTACAAATACTCGTTGAGATCCTAAAATCTATGAGGAAATCCTGCCGGGCTATTGAATTTTTCATTATTCATAACCCGCCTACCTTCCAAATTTGAAATATGGATCCATACAAAATGAGAACGGTTAATATCTACGATCTTGTCCGGGGACTGGGAATGCCCCTCGGGCCAGATCCGACCATTACACTGCCCACGTATTCGAATTATTACTTCTGTTCGATATTTAGTTATGAGTCCTCGTTATTTCCCTTTGTCTTCGGGAGCACATCGGTACTTAATCCCGATTCGATATATTCTTTACTGTCGAGCCCGAAGGCTATTAAAGGTCCATTAAAGTATGTTGGACACGTTACTTGCAAAAGCGTAGTTTACATACAGTAACAGAAGAGTAATTTAAAAGAAACACATAAGGCGTTTCAGAAGTAACACTCGTTATTGTTATTTATAATTCCTTTATTTCGATCATGTACATTTCAAAAATACAGTTCGTAATTCAAAAATAATCATTTTGAAATAAGGAAAAGCGAAATTCCTGAAGCCTGATGGTTTATTGCTGCGCTGCTTGGACATATTTATGATGCACTAGGAGAAGCCTGATGAAGTCGGTTATGTAATTAAAGGTTTTTGCATATTTAGTCACGACATATCATTTACTAAACATGCAAAAACATATTTACTCAAGGGGATGAAAAGCTAAGAATATATTACAATTTACACTATTCTTAAACGTCGCAAACTGATAGTGTATTCAGCGAATTTATGACTCATTGAACGCAAAAAAACCAGCTGCCGGGAAGTCATTATTTTCAGCAGACAATCCGAAGGAACGTTAGGCAAAAAGCATCCTCATTGCACTATGAATAAATTAATTTCAGAAAATATTGTTAAAACCAAGTAAAAACTGGGTAAAAAAACTATACAGCATATTATTTAATATTCCTAACATGATGAGTAAAATTTGAGCCATTAAAAACTACCGTTTTGATGGGAAACAGATCGACTGGGCTACTGACTTGTAGCGGGATTTTCCTGTGCAAGCTGTGCTGGAACAGTCCAGGCACGTTTTTTTTTCTGTATCCTCTTGTTACAAAACTAATATATGTTACAAAATAAAGATTCTACAAACGAATCTATATACAATTGCTTCATTATATTTCCTGTAGGTTGGTTACATTTTATACAAATTCTGTTTTTTACAAATAGTTATCTGCGTTGTACAAAAGTATAATGATGTACATTACACATTAATGGACTGAATTACTTCCATCTTTATTACTTCATCCATGGAACGTGATTTACATCTAACAAACTAAATCTTAACCTAATTTTCGCCGAAAGTCTGTTGCCATCGATGTGGAAAGGATGGTTGGGTCATAGTGTTAAACACTGGGTTGGTTAGGTGCTGTAACCAGACCAAAACCTTGATGTGTCTTCGGTGGATGAACTCACCCACCGATGGAGGAAAGTAAATACATATTTAACACTTTCAGTAGAATACAGTTGATGCTTTTGACCCAATTTCGGGACATAATTCTAATAGAAAAAGCATATTACCTATTAATAACTAATGTTCAATATTGTTGAATTGATGTGTTGATGTGTCTTCGGTGGATGAACTTACCCACCGATGGCAGTACAAGGAACGGGTGCAGGTCGGCGTTCTCGAAAGAGGTATGCTTGACCACTTTCCAGGCACGTTAACAGGGAATTCTCCCTTTTATAGCTTCGTGATCCGTAGCTATCTAACGTATGAAGGAATTGATAGTCTTCGACATAAAGCATTCGAGGAATGATGATATTATGCTAATCATTAACGCCATTATTATGGTAATTTGGTCAGTTTTTAATCTCAGCGGCCGTATAGATGATTCACACCGAACCTTTCATGGAGATTTATTATAATTCAGTAGCAGCTTCCAGGTTACAAGAGTACCATTATTAACGGCTGGAATTACTTCGGCCTAACGTACATCTTCAAATTAGATTTTCACCATTCATCACGCGACGTTCTTTATCGAAATGAAACGTATTAAAGATCACTCCGAGTGGGTGATAATCAGTGCCGGGCGTTTGATGTATGGTTCCACTCCTGGGCTTTCGACGGATTCGAATATCATGAATATTCATCGGATATAGGGAGTTATTCGGAGATGTGGACGGAGTGATGGTACAGGATCTGTACCAGGGGTCGGGAGCGGTAGCGCCGCCTGTAGGTGCCGACAGAGCACAATAGCCACAAGATGATTTATTAAATACAAACAATAGCCTCTCCTCCTGGCCCAGGTAGTCACTCCCTCACGATTGAAAGTAACTTTTTTACAAGCGCCTATAATGATCCTCTCACCTGCTGCAATTAAAGGATCGTCTCGGGCGCCGAACCGTATTGGATATATCTCTCCTATGGGGCCCTCTTACCCCGTTTCCTTCATCAGGGATAGGCATCTACCATATAAACTAAATAAACCATACCACGAATTTACGAAGAGTAGAACTTTGGTTGGTGATTTCAATGCACACAGCTCTATTGGAAAACTGAGTAGCGACCTTGTATAAATCGTGTGAATGATTAGAGGTCTAGGAACTGTTATGAAAAATTATTTATAATGGCATTGTTAATGAATTGTATGGTTTTTCCGAGATTTTGAAGAATTTCTCTTCTCTAGCTGACCAATAACAAGTTTAGTTCTCGAAATATTAATTTGTTATTAATAGGTATTATGATCTTTCTATTAGAATATTTTCTCGAGATTGGGTCAAAAGCATTAACTGTATCCTACTTCAAGTGTTAAATATGTTTTTACTTTCTGTTCTAATAACCATGTCAAGAGGGACAACTATATCAGAAATGTGGTTACAACTACTCAAGATATAATCTTTTATGTATCAAATTTTGTATCCAATCCTTTCAATCCAAAGTCCTGAGAACAATAGTAAATGCCCCTTATTATGTCAGCAACAAAACCCTTCATAACGACCTTAATATACCCTACATTCTAGAACTCATCCCTTCCAAGTTTATGAAATTCCACAGTAGCCTTTCCAACCACCCTAATCCTGTAGCACAGTCTTTGCACTGCGCCACTCATCCCTATAAACCTCCTCGGAGACTGAAACGGCAGTGGCCTCGTGACCTGCTATAATCGCGTGACAGTGGGAGTCCTGGCAATGGCCAGTTTCTCCAATCATGTCCTATTGTATGAATGAGCGAGTGAATGATGACTGTAAATATGGTATGAATGAGATCATTTATCTGTATTATTATTGCCTTATAAAAGGCAGATTGTAATTATTGCACAATAAAGATTGTTGTTGTTGTATGTATCAAACTTTGTATAATGTAACAATAAAATTCTCTAAATATCAACCATCATGCTAATAGCAGACATGCGCTGTGACAGCAGTCATAAAAATGGTTCAATCGATCTGAAATGTTAAAGATATATGCCTGAACCTAAAACCGCTGATGTTTACCACAAAAAAAAAACCTATGCACAGCACCATTTAAAAATGTCCATGAGTGGTTCGGGGGTTGATAGAACAGATTCAGTCTGGTTCATACTCAAGCCGACAATTAATTTAGACAGAAAGTAAATACATATTTAACACTTTCAGTAGGATACAGTTGATGATTTTGACCCTATTTCGAGACATCACTCCAATAGAAAAAGCATAATACCTATTAATAGCTCATGTTGTTATTGGTCAGCTGACAGTACGGTACTTAGGCTTCCATCTCGACAAACGGCTGACCTGGAACCCACATACAAGGCTAAAAAGACAAGAACTAAACAGAAGCTTTGGACAACTGTAGAGATTACTTCAAAGGACATCCCATCTCTCAATAGAAAATAAACTACTAATCTACAAATTTATACTCAAGCCAATCTGGACATACGGAATAGAGCTATGGGGGACAGCAAACAAGTCGGACATCAAGCGCATCCAATCCTTTCAATCAAAAGTCCTGAGAACAATAGTAAATGCCCCTTATTACGTCAGCAACAAAACCCTACATAACGATCTTAATATACCCTACATTCTGGAACTCATCCCTTCCAAGTTCATGAAATTCCATAGTAACCTATGCAACCGCCCTAATCCCCTAGCACAGTCATTGCACTGCACCACTCATCCATGTAATCCTCCTCGGAGACTAAAACGGCAGTGGCGTCGTGACCTGCTATAAGTGCATTACAGTCCTGGCAATGCCCAGGTTTCCATTTCCTGAGCGTCTGTGGCTTTCGCACTCTTGGCCAGCTTCCACTGGCTCGCATCCGGTGACGCGGCTGATGGAGAAGACTTCCCAGGACTCCGCTTCCTCTTTCACATGCGAGGGAGGTGACAAACATTTGGGAGGCCACTGGGCTGTCTTGAAATTCTGTATGAATGAGCGAGTGAATGATGAATTGTAAATATGGTAAGAATGAGAGCATTTATTATAGAGAGCAAAAAAAACTGGTCACCTAGAGAAGAGATACGGAAAGTCGATAATTTTTCACTTAGGGTAGGATTGAAACACGTATGAATCCGAGGCAAGGAGAGCGGACGAATTAATATGCAAGAAGTAGCGTCGCCCGAACACGAGGGCGAACTGGTAACCTCATTATTGGTTATCTTGTCCAGCCGTGCTTCTTGTAGTCCGGTCTATACTGCGGGTTATTATTAACGGCCTACTGTCATCGGACGTTCAGATTATTATAGATGCTTTAATATTAGCACGCCCGGTGGACCGCGCTTTGGCTACAGTTTGTACAAATTCTGTTTTCTACAAATAGTGAACTAAAGTATAATGATGTACATCATGCATTAATGGACTGAATTTATTAAAAGTGACGGGGCTCACCTTATTTACCATATACTTAAAACTAACTTATATCTAACAATAAAAACTTAAACTAAATCTTAACCTGATTTTCGCCGAATGTCTGTTGCCATCCAAGCGAAAAGGGTGGTGGGGTCATAGTGTGTTTGGGATATGCTGCAACGTCATCAAAAAACTTGATGTGTCTTCGGTGGATGAACTCAGCCACCGATGGATGAAAGTAAATACATATTTAACACTTTCAGTAGGATACAGTTGATGCTTTTGACCCAATTTCGAGACATCATTCTAATAGAAAAAGCATATTATCTATTAATAAATAATGTTGTTTATTGTTGAATTAAAATAACCTAGTAAAAGTAACCACTTTAGGACACGGTTGAACTGAAACACTGACGGTGTGTCCATCACCGCTTCAATTAGGTCATTTACAGTTGTAGTCCCGCTGAGGGAAGAAAATATGGGTTATGTACTGAAATACAATAGTTTTCTAACCAGAGTGGAAATGCTTCTTTTGAAGGTCCACTACTCCAGAATACCTCCTTTGCGGCAACAATCTACTAATTTCTAAGAATGTACTAGGCTACAAAAACGGTATAGAAATCCCGCAGTGGCCTTAAGTGGTATATCTGGCAAGGTCTGGATTTAGGCCAGCAGGTGTCCTTCTGGCCTTGTTTAACTTGTGTGGATTCTATTTGTTTTTTTTTGTTTTTGGGAAGCTTATTTTCTTTTTTATCCTAAAATAAAACGTGGACACAGCAAGGTTTTTTTTGTTTGTTCCACAGCGGCGTTAGACTCTTAACTGTAGGATTAACTAATAAAATTCAGTATTTGGGTTTACGCATGCAATATTATGCATGTACATGTTTATGTTTCCCCTTTCTTGGGTTCATCTTGGTGTCCTTTTTGTTTAAATAGTTCTTTTCCCTGTATCCGAGTTAGTACGGTACTTAGGCTTTCATCTCGACAAACGGCTGACCTGGAACCGACATACGAGGCTAAAATGACAAGAACTAAACAGACGCTTTGGACAACTGTACAGGCTACTTCAAAGGACATCCCATCTCTCAATAGAAAATAAATTACTAATCTACAAAGTTATACTAAAGGCAATATGGAGTAGAGCTATGGAAGACAGCAAAAAAGTCGAACATCCAACCCTTTCAATCAAAAGCCTATCCAACCACCCTAATCCCCTAGCACAGTCATTGCACTGCACGACTCATCCCTATAATCCTCCTCGGAGGCTGAACCGGCAGTGGCCTCGTGACCTGCTATAAATGAGTGACAGTGAGCGTCCTGGCAATGGCCAGTTTCTCCAATCATGTCCTGAGCGTCTGTGGCTCTCGCGCTCGTGGCCAGTCTCCACTGGCTAGTATCTAGTGACGCAGCTGACGGAGGACTTCCCAAGACTCCATTTCCTCTTTTGCATGCGAGGGAGGTGACAACCATGCAGATTTAGGAGGTCTCTTGGGTGTTTTCAATACTATATGAATGAGCGAGTGAGTGCAGATTGTAAATATGTTATGGATGAAAACATTTATCACAATTACGTATTGCCTAATAAGGGAGATTGTAATTTTAGCAAAATAAAAAAGATTTAATATTGTTGAAAGAGAACGATTTTGGGGTGATGAAAGATAATAATATTTCTGGAAACCATGTTAAAATTGCTGTACATTACATTAAGTTTTATTCAGTTCAAGTATCTATTCAAATAATTGCTAAAACAACACTATTGTATTTTTAATTTTAAAAAATGCGCGCTGGTTGGCGCGTGGAGCTAATTGGATTGCGAATTCTTCGCACTAAAGATAATGTTCAAATAAAATGAGCTAGCTGGGAGTTAATTGTATTTCAATCGATTTATGAGTTTGATGCACCACATCCGTACCCCATCTGTGCTGCAACACACAAATAAACACGAAGATTCTGAGTTATAACAACAATGTATTAAGATAAAATTACAATCTGCCTTCTTTATTAGGCAATAAGTAATTGAGATAAATGTTATCATTCATACCATATTTACAACATCATTCACTCGCTCATTCATACAATATTTACAAACAGCCCAGAGGCCCCCCAAGTCCACATGATTGTCACCTACCTCCCTCGCATGCGAAGGAGGCAGTGGAGTCTTGGGAAGTCCCCCACGCTCCTAAGTCAGCCGGGTCACTGGATAAGAGCCAGCGGAGACTGACCAAGAGCGCGAGAGCCACAGACGCTCAGGACATGATTAGAGAAACTGGCCATTGCCATGATATGAGTTATAAATTGACGATTTCCACCCAAAGTCAAAGCAGTTAGACTTGGGAGCAACGTTAAAAACATTTTCTTATGACCTTCGTAAGAATATTTGCTCCGTAAGAGGCCGTCGCTCTAATTGCTGCTTGTTCGTTATCTTCGGCTCTGTTTATGGCGTCCTCCAGCGGCTGAAGACGTTGTACCCCCTGGCACTGCATGGTCACATCTAATGGTTGGAGTCGCATACCGGCTCGCGCGCATTCTCCTCTTAGAGGGGATGCTAATGCCCAACACATGTCGCCTCAGCGGTGTAGAGGACTCAAAGGAAAATAAAATCGAACGCTTAAAGTGCGCGCTCTCGCACCTTAAATCTTTTATTTCTCTCACAGCCCTTTGAGAGACTCAGGAGGTGTATTAGCAAAACTGACTTTGTCTGTCTGTATGTGTATTGTTGTCACGCCAGTTGACGCTGATTACCTCTACATATAAAAGACAATAATGGAAATTATGAGAAAAAATAATACCGGGGGCCGTTGCTCAAAGTTCATAAATCCGTTCTGTCCTTTGTCGGGTGGGAACGAGGTAAAATGTGTACCGGTAGTTTCCCCAGCCGGGTGCTCCCCGCAAGTCCATAACAGGTGAAATTCCATAGTCCATTAGAGGCTTTAGAATTTATTTTCTCTTTTACGGTATCTGCTACTGTATGACCTCCTCGGATGGGGAGTACCCGCGGGGAACGAGAGCGGTTGAATATCATTTAGCACCGGCAAGGTGATGGTGGAGGCCTTGGTGCGTGTAACGGTAAATGCAGCTTCGCCGCGGACACAATTACATAATTTCTAGATCGATATAACAGACAAAACAGAGTGGGTTCGATTACTCATCCCTGCTAGAAAAGATTGGTAACTGGTAGCTACC
The DNA here is from genome assembly GCA_930367205.1 of Acanthosoma haemorrhoidale. Lineage (NCBI taxonomy): Eukaryota > Metazoa > Arthropoda > Insecta > Hemiptera > Acanthosomatidae > Acanthosoma > Acanthosoma haemorrhoidale. The sequence goes on along the minus strand of OV884011.1, from coordinate 15,364,859 downwards.
ATTTTCAGACCTTAGTACAAGGGTAAAAAAAAAAATAATAGTTGAAGCTAAATTAACATACCTTATTAAAAATAAAAGTATAAAACAAAAAAAAAAATGCATATTAATTTGACTGCCGAATCGCAGCCTATAATTTCGGAAGGATTTTATAATTGGATAGAATAATAGAGTGGGGAGGCAGTGTGCTTTTAAAGAGGAAAAACGGTATAGCCCGCGAGGACTTATGGCCACGCCCAGGAGCTAATAAAAACCAAAAAGAAAAAAGAAAAGAAAGAAACAAGGCAAAGAGATAGAAGAGAAAATAAAAAAGTTTTTATAATTAGGGCGCGCAGGTGAGTGTGTTAAAAAAGCGAGAGGCTGCCTTAAGACCCGAAGTTTATGTGGGGGCTGTCCGAAGCACGACTCTCTTTCTGCTCGCCTCTGGAAACTCCCTTGTCAGATATCTCATACGATAGCTGATCTTCCAGTTCCCTCTTCTTTCCCTTATCTTTGTCCGAGATTCCGGTGCGATCGGGGGCTCCAATGCCATCATCTACCTACCGTCCATCTCTCAAGCCCCTTCCTGCGGGGGGGGGGGGCTAAATCTGAATCTTACCTACCACGGGGTTTTGAGGGAAACCCGAAAAAAGACCCACGGATTTTCAGCTTTATTTTACACAAGAAAAAACAGCGCACCGAAGATCTTAATATTGAAAATATTATGGTCAAGTGATTTATCACACAAAAAAAAAGTTGTAGTATATATAATGACAGTTATATGACTTATGATAATAATTGAAGTATACTATACTCCCAGGAAACGTTACATATCTTTAATTTGTTACCTTACTATTTATTTTCTCAACAAACAGCTGACCTGGAACCCACATACGAGGCTAAAAAGACACGAACTAAACAGACGCTTTGGACAACTGTACAGACTACTCCAAAGGACATCCCATCTCTTAACAGAAAACAAATTACTAATTTACAAAGTTATACTTAAGCCAATTATGGACATACGGAATAGAGCTATTGGGGACAGCAAAAAAGTCGAACATCAAGCGTATCCAATCCTTTCAATCAAAAGTCCTGAGAACAATAGTAAATGTCCCTTATTACGTCAGCAACAAAACCCTTCATAACGATCTTAATATACCTTTCATTCTCGAACTCATCCCTTCCAAGCTCATGGTATTCCAAAGTAACCTATCCAACCACCCTAATCCCGTAGCACAGTCATTGCACTGCACCACTTATCCCTAGGCAGTGACCCCGTGACCTGCAACAAATGCGTAACAGTGGCTTCTCCAATCATGACCTGAGCGTATGTGGCTCTCGAGCTCTTGGTCAGCCTACGCTGGCTCGTATCCGGTGACACCGTTGACGGAGGAGCGTGGGGGACTTCCTAAGACTCCGCTTCCTCTCTCGCATGCGAGGGACAACCATGCTGATTTGGGAGGTCTCCGGGCTATTTGTAAATACTATATGAACGAAAAACTGTAAAAATAGTATGAATGAGAATATTCATCACAATTACTTATTGCCCAAGAAGACAGATTGTAATTTTAATATAATAAAGCAGTTTAATAATAACTATTTATTTATTTAATATTATACTAACTAATTCATTAATGACCTTCCATTATTTTGCTTTCACGGGTGATATTCATGAAATATGTAAAATGGTGCTGATAGAGACTTTTATTTTTCAGATAAGGCACAGGTTCGGATGCTACGACGAGATCACAGAAGTAGACAGGCGGAGAGTGCGGCATTGTAACTGGGTTCGTTTCCTCAGGATTGTTCCTGCATACACGGACCAGGTCAACCTCATCGGAACCAAAATAAAAGGTGAGTCTCTTATTCTGTTTATCTGAAGAATAATTATAGACGATAAGGAAGAGATGCCATTCGCTTCGCCATTTTCTTACCTTGTCTCCTGTTTAATCAACACAGCATAAACAGAAGAAAAAAAATTGACTCCCGGAACGTCCGCGTCATTTAATATTTTTATTTCTGTAGATGATTTAAGCGTGACAGGTTCCACATTTTTAATGTTGAAGAAACTAAGGAGTGCTCATTTCGATAAGAATCATATCAAGATTACATTTCATTAGGGGCGATTCGGTTTTATCTGTCATCAGCTTCTTGAATGCCAGGAGCTTTTAACGTCGGATGGTTTGACAGGCTCGGGAAGAGCAGACCAGCGGAGTGGAACATGGGCTAACAGTACTCCGTTATTAATTCATCAGCTCAAATGCTAAAAGAAACCAAACACAGTTAGAGGCTCCTGAGCGATAGTCCTTATAAAATTGTTGCGCCGAACTGTCCGTACTATTTGTTTTTTACCCACGGCTAGCTTGTCCAAGGATCTACAAATGCGCAGAAAATAAAGGAACGCTACACACAAGTCTTTGTTAGTGCGAAAATACTTTATTTTATTTCCTAAAACATTTCTAACCATTACAAAAAAAATTTTAAACAAACATTGTTGATGGATCCCAAAACTTAAATTAGCCTCTGGCAATTCTGTTGAGAAAGCCTAAAACTCACCAGGTTATCAGATACGAATTTTCTCGCATGTTATCATTACTTGATTAAAATCAGTGTTTTGGCACAGACGGACATTTTTCACAATCACTATTGTTTTGTTTTTTTTCCCCCTAATCCCCTTATAAAAAAAAAAAAACAAACTTTTATTTACTATAGATTATTAGAAGAATCTATTTACATATTACATTTTATATGTCCTGTACCATCGGTACATTCTATACAAGGTCTGAATTGGCATAGAAGTTATATAATCAATACAAGTACAACGATACACAATGTACTTGGCTTCATTGACAAGACTCTACAAGGTGATGGAGCTCACCTTTTTGATCACAACAAAAGAAAACTTAAAAACTAACTTACATACTAATTCTTAACCTACATTTTCCCCGACGGTCTGTTGCCATCGATGCGGGAGGGGTGGTGGGGTCATAGTGTTAAACTCTGGATTTGTGAGGTGCTTCAACGCGTCGAAAATCTTTATGCGTCTCCGGCGGATGAACTCATCCACTGACGGCACATCAAGCAACGGGTGCAGATCGGCGTTCTTTAACCTCTCAAGAGAGGTATGTCGGACCACTTTTCGCATGATCCCATTCTGGAAACGATGGAGGCTTGTGGCTATGCTCAGTCAAGAGAGGTGATCACTTTTTTTTTTTTCTTTTTTTCATAGCCCCTTTAAATTTACAGATAATTATATATAATTATAGATCCTCAGGAGAACCTATCTCCTGAGGATCTATAACTTTTTGCGTTTTACTAAAGATCACTATTGTTTTTTCTTTCATAGCCCCTTTAAATTTACAGATAATTCTATTATACTCTGGAAACGAAACCATTTTCCGGAATTTTAAACTCCCTCAATTACTTTAGCTTGAATTCCCACATCCTTGGAATATCCCTACTATTTTCCATACAAGGAAAAATTGGAATTGGATACATTAACTGATAAATGAATCATTCCTCCCCTATCCAAATTACAAGTGCCGTAGCTCTAAAATATGGAAAAGTTTTTGCGATTCGAGCGATTAGTAGATTGGTTTACAACCGCGTAGGACTGCGCAGTGACAGTGAATGATCAACGTGAAAGAAAAAAACTAATGAAGGAATAAAAATACCCGAAGGTATGTTGTGACTCAATATAGCGTTTAGTGGGTAGACTCCTTTATTTCCAGTGAGAGCTGTAGAAAGGGGAAAAAAGGCAAGGTAATGACCTGATTGAAGTACACACACAGAAGGCACACGTTCTCTGTACGGCTAACCGTTATGACCTTAAAGTTTTTTTTTTGTATCAACACCCTATAGATCTTCTAGTTACGTCAGCAACTCCTCTATCTTAGCAACTAACTCTTAGGAGCGTTTCCCCCCCCCCGTCTTTTATGGGTATGTATTGGGGGGGGGTATTTACTGTAGAGCGATCTCTAACTGCCGAGATATAGCTTAGTGTTTGTGCTATAAATATACCTTTAGTGAATTCGGATCGACAGCGCTAGAAAGTTTCAGATCTTTCCATGCCGCTCTTCTATGTGTTTAGTTAAAAAAAAATTAATTTATATCACTTACTTGTGCCGTAAATATAAATGTCATCTCATTGATTATCTCAATTTAAAATTCAAAACTTTTTTGTTTGACAAGAAGTCGGAGGATGGAATTTGAGATTTTTATTTCGAAGCAGCGCATTATTTTCAGCTGAACAATATTCGTGATAAATAATGAATATTTACCACTCATTCTTGGGTTGTAATTGTCTATGCTTGCAAGGCACACGGTTAGTTGTAGTCACAACTACACCATATTTAGCGTAAAGAACTTTCTTATCGATAAATGATTTAGCTGGGAAATTGCTATGCAAATTGTGTAACTTTTGTAAATTTGCATGATTAAATAATGTCTACTTTCTACATTCTTGAGCTCATCCATTCCAAGTTTACGAAATTCCATAGTAACCTATCCAACCACCCTAGCACAGTCATTGCACTGCACCACTCATCCCTATAATCTTCCTCGGAGACTGAAACGGCAGTGGCTTCGTGACCTGCTATAAATGCGTAACAGTGGGAGTCCTGGAAAAGTTTCTCTAATCATGTCCTGAGCGTATGTGGCTCTCGCGCTCTTGGTCACCCTCCACTCGCTTGTATTCGGTGACGCGGCTGACGGAGGAGCGTGGGGGACTTCTCAAGACTCCGCTTCCTCTTTCGTATGAGAGGGAGGTGACAGACATGTGGATTTAGGAGGCCTCTGGGCTGTTTTTAATACTTTATGAATGACCGAGTGAATGCGGATTGTAAGTATGGTATGAATGAGAACATTTATCACAATTACGTATTGCCTAATAAGGTAGATTGATAGCTATTCATGCTTGATTGAAAATATTCCCTCTTTTAAGCAGCACTCTGTAAATCCTGAAACTTGAAACGAAGCTCCAGGAGTTTGAACGGTTCGTTAAAATGAAATAAAGCCTTTGAAATACGCTAGGTAAATATCGGAGTCAAATGTAAATTAACCCCGTCAGAATGAAAACATAAAGTTCGGCCCGGATGAAAGGGTCTAAGAGGTGAAATATTGTTTATATTAATTTGATTCAGTCTCGCTGGGTCCCCCGGGCTCGACGGCCCTCGCGTTGGTGGGGGCTCTCCCATTACCAAGTCAAATACACTCGCCCACTACCGGCCTGCACAAAAGGTAATTAAGATATAAACAAGTCTATGCAGCAGCTACCGCACCACACCGACTCCTGGACTTCGTATCGTCGGCAGATCTCCTCCATGGGTTTTCCAGCTGAAATATAAGCCCAAGTCACGCCTATCTTCAAATCGTCACAATCTTCTCTGCTCAGCCATTTTTTTTTTTCACAGGGTCATTGTGCGTGTTAATAAAATATCAGGAAAATCGTAGCATAAAACAGATTTTTTAAAAATATCTTTGCATGAGGAATCCGATAGCAGTACTTCAACCTCATAAAATCTACTTTCATAAATACTATTGTACTCCTATCCCGATACGTTTAGTATAAACGTTTTTTTCCCATTTTTCCCACATTCCTATTTTTACAAGTTTGAGAGCTTAGAAAAAAAACAAAAAAAAACGAAAAAAAAAAAAACAAAAAAAAAAAACGATACGTTTAACTTCACTGAAAATAAAAAAATATAACAATACAATCTCACTCAAGAAAATTTTAAACTAAGGATCGCATTGTAAACCCTGGAATTTTTGTGAGGATTACGAGGACTAAAGGGATTTGGTACAGGATGAGCTCGTGAAAGGACTGGGATAGCTCATTTGGAAAAACACCCGGCCGGAGCTCAGCTGGTTCTTTTTTGTTTACCTAATAATTATTAGTACCTAAAATAAGATGTTTTTGAAAAAAAATGGTGAACGAGTGCCATTTAGCAATTTAAGAATTACTATTTTGTAGATACACAACCTAAAATAAAATAAAGCCTTTGAAATACGCTAGGTAATTAGTGGTAAATATCCGAGGAAAATTTAAATTAACGTCGCGGGAATTAAAACTATACATATTTATTTTGCTTTATGTGCCGAGATCTTTGACTGGCACTTGCCTCAATTTTTTGATTTTGTTTGCTGATTTAATATGTTTTATGTTATGTGTTTAATATGTATTCATTTCAAGGGTTTAATTTATTTCTTCATTGAATATTTTTATAATGTTATTTTTCTTTGTCATATGATATTATTAGTTTTACTTTTTATTATTATTCTTATGGGACTTCCTTCCAGAATAATTTATTTTTTTTATATATATATTTTTTTTTCCCCCTTAGTTCTCAAAATTTTTAAGATTATAGATAAGGGAAAAATAAAGGGATTTATTTGGGGTGAGCGGATCCTTTTACTAGGAGTACCTGTTTGAAGGTGGAGTGAGGGAATTAGGACTGTGGGAACCCTCGGTAGAGGTGGAAGTGGTGCAGTGGTGAGAGTCCACTGAAGGCTGAGCCTAGAGTCTCTCTAGACATGTAGAGGAAGCTCATTCAGTTGGAAAGCAGTGATGGGTGCCCGTCAGAGGCTTGTTGTCCGTAATGTCCGTGCCAAGGGCTGTAATGTCCACCATTTGGTCTGCTTTCCCAGATCTAGAGATTTGGCATCTTGCCGGTAGTGGTGGGGAAGTCAGGTCTTGGAATAGTTGGTTTTGGCAATGTTTTTTTATATATCTATCTACATTGTATTTATACTGTCTGCATATTCTTTTATACGGTACGTTAATATATTAGCATATATTCTAATTGTGTAGAATTGATCTGAAAGCGACTTCTACTCCTATTTTACTACAGGTTTTTCGACCTATCAGCGCTGTATATAGAACAGTGGGGTCGTCCCAGAAGCCTAGCGGATCCCCAGAGATTTGATTTCAGCCCTACTCCCGAATTTACCTCCTTCGGGATATCTGTGTAAAGGGATCTAGTAGGCACAGGCAGTGCTATTGGTGCGGTCGACACCAATGCCTCCTGTACATTTGCATAATGCGACCATTCCTAGCTCGGCAGCTTTAGTTTCCAGCACGGCCGTTAGCCCTTTACGGCGGTATAACTTAAATGAACCATATTAAATACACGGAGCCTACAGGTCAGCTGGAAAAGGCGGCATTTAAAAAAAAAAAAAATCTAAACGAAAAAATCATACGAATGCAGATCTAAAAATGACTATTTAAAATTTCACAATCATATTTCCTTATTTTGGACTCCATATGCAGGGTCCGTGTTGACTGGGCCGCCAGTTCTTAGGAGCCATGCTGGAGGAGGAAAGGGTATTTCGACCAACTTCTCGAATACAATAAAAAAACAAAACAAATAATATTCTTGCTGTATCAAACATTTTCATTTATCAAAACATGTAAACTATGAAAGAGACCTTCAACCTGAAACTGAATAATATTGGAGGAACTAAATTACATTTTTAACGATAGCCTGAAGGCGATGATTCGAACCTCTAACACTATGATAAGGGTTCCGAACCCAGAGGCAAGAAATTTTCAAAATATTCAAAAAAAGCAAAAAAAAAAATATATATAACTTATATTTTTTGTTGATTGAGGAAAGTTAATAATATATTGTGTGTAAATAGAAGCAGGGAGCGTGAATATTCAGGCCTTGTCGTCGGGGGCTCTGGTCACTCCGTCCGATTTTACGGTGGATTCTTGCCCGTCCCAAGAGCCATCATCAGCCCATCCCAGGACCACGGCTTTCTAGCCCTCGCGGGACGACATGATGGGCAAGGCGTATACCGCAGGGTTGAAGACTCATCCACGGTGACTTTAGTGAACTTATCCATGCTCTCCTGTCATCTTTAGGTGTGAGCTTTTAATAGGGAGTGATAGAAATCCGGTGTTGAGAGAATCTTCTTAAACACTGAAATTTAAGAAGCTGGTTGAAGTGAGTCCACATAGTGACACAGAGGGAAAATTTTTATAAGATGTCCTATTTTGTGTGGTGATTTCAATGCACACAGCACTAAGAAGTAATCAAAGAGTATATTTTTTAAGGTTTCATTGGTTTTTTTAAATGGGATTCTGCTTTCTGAGAGTCCCATGTCCAATCTATAGGCATGAAATTTTACTTGGAAGTAACATTTAATATTGAAAATTCTATAAATATATGTCTGTCATAAATTAATTTGTGTTCAAAGTCAGTTAAGCTTTCATTCATTTCCATGATATTTCCACAAGCCGCCTCAATGATGCTAAAAAAAACAGCAACCATATAATCAAATTATCATGATTAATAATATGTGTTGGTAGTTTAGTGGATTGTAATCGCAAAATCGTTTTCGCGTCCTTGTGCGATGCTTTTATAACATATGACTTCGTTTTGTGATTTCCTTAATAATTAGCGATCTGTTGAGGAAAGCTGATCGGTTAGTACAGCTTTTTTTTTTGTTATAGTGGCAACAGTGGTAAAATCAAAAGGAATTCCCGACTCCTGTTACACATACGAAATGTGGTCTGGTTTGTTGTGAAGGTCAGAAGCGTATGAGGACGAAAGGGGAAGTTGATGACTCATGTTTGACGGAATTTTGTACTTCCCCGAAAGACTTCACGTAACAATTTGTTACAAAGTTGAAATATTAACACTTTGTTAATCGAAGAAAAAAAAAATCATTTACATTTAAACGCTTAACCAATGATTTCTTCAGTTTGTGCTCTTGTTGCGATTGAATTATTCATTTTTATTAATAGCCACTCAAACATATGTCATGTTCAAGGAAAATAATAGGTTCCGTTTATACATGGAATATGTAAATTTGTTATAGCTATTTGAGCAAGAAAAGTCTGTTCTGCAAATAAAACTTACAGAACGTCCTTATGTTTTGAAATTTACCTGTTACATAATAGAATATTTCTGTAAGTTTTCATTAGTTGCTATGTCTAATTCAATTTATCCTTCCTTCCAGGCGAACCAATCTATGAAGCTGTAAAAAACATCCCGGCCAACTCGGAACTGGTAGTTTACTACTTGCCTGAGAGGCCCGAAGAGGTGTTCTTCATGCCGGCAGTCCACTATCTGAGGAATTCCCTCTACAGGAGGACCATGGACACCATTCTCGAAGGTGAGCCTCTCTAGTGCATCATATACGCTTTTTATCTGAGACTTATTTTTTGTTGTGATTTCAATTCATTCCCACAGCCTAAAAAAAAAATGGCTGTGCAGGATGGGATATAGATTATACGGAGGCGCTTTCTAACTGCTGCTTCTGTGCCCATCTTGGAGAAGGATCAGCTAACCAGTTTCTCGAACGATTCGCGTCTACTCTCCATAGGTCTTTTTGCCGATCCGAAGCGATATATACTCTTAGCGTATAAATACTCCCCGAAGCGGACATAAAAATAGCGTATTGGCCAAGGAGCAAGTGTGAGAAGGAGCGGAGCTACTGTTGTGCCTCTTATAACTTATAATCAACACCGGAGCCTGCCCGCATATCTGCCGACTCAGGTCTGCATTATTTCATTGTCGCAACGACTCCGCCGCTCTCGTGCGATTTATTGCCTGCTACCGCTGTTGCTCGCCTCCTTAGTTACAGCCGTAGCTATATTTAAGGGGCTGTATGGATTCTTTCCCCATCTCGGAAGTTCTAGAATTATTCGCATGACAGATCACAGCGCTTAGTTTTGACTTTCACATCTGGAAATAATTGGACATGAAAAAAAAATGTTACAAGTTCCTTACATCATTATAAGCTATCATGACATTTTAATGTCCTACTTGATCAAAGCCAGTAGTGGTCGAATTTCGCAGTTCGTGTCCGTATTTCTAGCAGTGGATACATCAGAAAAAAAGAGCTGTGCATGTTCGTTTTGTATCCAAGAGCTTTCTCAGCCAGCTCTGCTGTACGGTGCCCCGCTATTTACCCACTTGACTGACAATACAGCCAAATGACTCCAACATTTCCAGAATGGGATCATGCGAAAAGTGGTCCGACATACCACTCTGGAGAGGTTGAAGAACGCTGACCAAGCAACGTGTGCCGTCGATGGGTGAGTTCATCCGCCGGAGACACATTAAGTTTTTACTCAATGCAGCACCTGACAAACCCAGTGTTTAACACTACGACCCCACCACCCCTCCCGAATCGATGGCAACAGACTGTCGGAGAAAAATTAGGTTACGAATTAGTATGTAAGTTAGTTTTAAGGATGATAAAAAAGGTGAGCCCCATTACCTTTATTAGTCAGTTTAGTCCAGTCACGTATAATGTATATCATTATACTTGTTTATTCATTATATATTTTTTATAAAATAACATTTATTATCACATTATACTATAATTATAATTAATTATCACAGCAGATAATAGTCCCTAAAAATATAACGTGATAGATTACTTGCCAAAGGTGCAGGGACAAAGACAATTTTGCTTGTCTAGTGGCTGCCTCGCGACTCATTTACTCCTAATCTTGGGAGTAATGATATTTATTTAGGCGCAGCCTGAAGTACTTGCGCACAAGACTGCTTTCAGTTCTCTTTTACCGCTTCCAATTTCTGTTACGGATTTTTTTAAGAAGTTGACTGTCAACGAACCATCCTCCAAAACTGACTAGTGTTACTAATCTCATAATCGGAATGGCGAGTATGTGAAAACGGCTACAAAAGTAAAGCAGTGACTGGAATGACGGTGACAACTGAATTGAAAATCCACGAGGAGGAAGGACTCGGTGTAAAAGTGATCCCGCGCCGTCTAGAAAAAGTTGTAGTTTCCCCGCATTTTCTCTTCTTCTTGTGAAAAACTCACGTCACATATCTATTAAAGCAGGTGGACATGCTATTTGAAACGGACACGTACATGTTCTCCTGTACTGTTAGTCACCAATTTCTTTATAATCACCTCACACCTCCCCGAGACTTTTATAACTTTTACTTCTCCGGGCGGTTAGAAAATTACTTATGATTAGCTTCCATTAATATTTCCCAGTTAAAACTCTTTGAAGTTTGCTTCAATACCGTATTGGTAGTATACTATTTCTTGTCTATTACCAGCTCTTAATTAAATCGCTTTAGAACTGAAAGCTACCGGTATTACGACGGGGAAAATGTTGAAGAACCGATTTCAGAGCGAATATAGAACCAGGATGAAAAACTTAATGGAGGAAAAAGCCATTATGGCTAGGAGGGATTTAATAGATTTCCATCCTTGTGGAATCTATCAACTGCGAGCGATGGCATGAAGAAACGTACCCCATACCCATTATGTCTGTTCAATCTTATACACAGGTCCTGGATTCGAGAATGTCATTTATAATCAAATCATGTATTAATACTGTTGACGTAAGCGTCGTACACACAAGAAACATATTGATTGTTTGACAACCTTGTTTGGGTAAAGCCGTACGACCACATAATTGGCAGAGTTGATTAGGTGTGCTCATCAAAAACCCTAATTAAAACTCTACATCACCCTTCAAAAGTAATTTATTTATTGGCCATATTATTATATGGTGTTTCAGAGTTACAAAATGAGAAGCACTTAACCTAGATAATAAAATATTAACAAGTGGTGGATAGACAAATTATTTCAAGTAATTCATATAGCACAGCCGACAACTCGTATACCTTTGAAATTTTTGTTTCATCAACTATCACACTTGAGTATAATCTAAATATAAAGTCGAAGAATTTTCCAATTCGGTGCAGATTTTTACTAACAAATAATGCTTCTGAGATCAAAATTCGGCCAGTTCCAGGTATATGCCATTCTTCTGCTAGATATCTTATGATTATCAAACGAAAGTAACCTTGCCAATGTAGCTGAAATCAATCATCACATCTGACACAATTCCGTTTCTTATTTGTAGGTTTTGGAACAAAACAGGGAGGAACGGTCCTCCCCCTATTGAAGCGTATTGACTTCAAGTTGTATTGACTTCTTTCTTCCGCAAATGTTATTTTGTCAGTCGACCTTTGTCAAGTTGGATTTAGAAATTACTTTCCCGGGGGACATTGGAGAGGAGTAAAGGAGGAGAGACCCCAGGAGTACGTGGTCCAATCAGTTCGATACAATGGGGGGGTAAAAGTGGGCCGAACAGCTTCCCCTGCGCGACCCTTGCCATTGTCGTCCGCCCTCCATCCAGCTCCAAGAATTGGGCCGCCATTCTAGGATAGCGGCTGCACTCCGCCCAACTTTACTTCTCCAATCTAAGGTTTACTGTTACACTTATCAATAGATCAAAAATAGAGACATTGTTTCGGTCCTCCAATTTTGCCTGAACTACCAAAAAAAGGCTATAAACGCTCGAAAATGATATCCTTCAATGATGACTATTTTTGTTTTGTTTTTTCTATGACACTGGCGCAGCAAAAGAACGAAATGGTTGAGTAAAAAGCGTCGTTACGGAGCTAGGAAGGGCCAGGCGGTCGTCAAAAGGCTAGGATTAGGCGCGCTGTGACGAGCACGAGCGAGGTGTTCATAGCTCACGCCCGGGCGATCGACGGACACCGTGAAAAAACCACTGCCAAGGAACAAAGAGAAACAGATGCTGCGGCCAGCGTTGACGGATCGTCCGGCCGTCCACATCTTTGGATTGAATTCCTTTTACGGGCCCATCGGAGCTGCTCCTCGTAGCATATGGCCGTGATCAAGTTCTGTTTTTGGTCGACTCGCCTCCTCGTCGGACATTTTCCTACGACTGCCCTCTACATTCAAGTTAGATTTAGATTGTACGAATCGTAGCTAACTACCAAAGGCTATTATAATTTATCTAAAATATACAAAGAAATAGCAAATCACGAGCTATGCCCATGAAATAGCAGTGAAATCCACCTTTTTTTTCTTATACCGACCTCTCACTTGACACGTTCGATGCTCAACGACCAGCTCTTAATTTAACGGAAGTGACTCGATTATCCGCCGTGGAAGAAGCGGATACTGCCACCGCTGTATTAGAGTGGCCCCGAAGAGGCGAACGCTGTCCCGGGAGGTCGGATCTTTTATTAATGAAGGAAGCTGACCGCCGCTGACCGCGTATAAATATTTATTGGAGGGGCGGAGAGTTAGGACCGTATTGTCCTGTCCCACTCCGCATCCTGCATCAATCCTCTGGCCTCTCAATAGCTTCATCCCCGCCGGACGGTACTGTCGCGGGGATGCGGCCGAGGTGCAATTCGTGGAACCGTCCCGACACTCTGTATAAGTCAATATTTATGACATAAAATAGGCTCGGTTGGATCTCAGCTGCTCAGTTTTCCCATCGAGTGCTATGAGCATTGAAATCACCAAAGAAAACTATCCACTGAATAGTCCCCAAGTTAAAAATTACTGATACTGGAAATAGGAAACTTGTAAACCTAAGAAGAGCGCAGTAATGATAATAAATTTGGTTGTCGAGCTATCAGATTTTTTAAAAATAGTAAAATAAGGTATTGCGAAGTAGCAAGAGAAGTTAATTGGTTAGCCTGGGCTATTCACATTGAAGCATTTTTTTTTTATAGCGGCTCTAACCGAGTGAGTTATGAATAAGATATAGATGGAATCCTTTTTTAAATCCTCTGCGTTGTTGTTCATCATAGGTGTCGGTAACATAACAAGGGACGTTATTAGAATAAGACTATACTAAGCGTTATATAATTACGAAATGGGTTTAATAACCACGCTGGCAAGACGACGCCGGTAGGCAGTGGTTGTAGTAGGATTTAAAAAGAGAGCAAGACTCCCGGTTCTAGATTTATGTACCGGCCATAACTGTGACGGCTCGGCCCTTATCGATTAATTAAATCATATCTCCCTCGCTCCCTCTCTCTCTCTCTCTCTCTCTCTCTCTCTCTCTCTCTCTCTCTCTCTCTCTCTCTCTCTCTATCTCTCTCTCACTCTCTCTCTCTCTCTCTACTCCTCTCCCTCCCATCGATGTATTCATATATGTAAATGGACCCGGCTACTGGAATTCATCCTGCCTCCAATTTACAAGTGTCGCACCGATATGCGGGGAGGTGACCAAACCGCCGCACAAATCCAATCTCGACCGAACGGTCTTCAGTTCAGAAGACTTATTTCATTTTCTATTTAGGGTTTTCAGTCTTACGAATAAACTATTTGGCAGGACGGGAAGGTAGAAATTCCGATTTAAACCCAGAACCTTTACTATACCTGTGCGAGTTACCCTGAAGATATTTTAGAAAATACCCCCCCCCTCCCCAGTAGGGGTGTCATTGTGTAAAAATAAATTCATTTTGAGCAAAGTGTAAATATCACGAATACGGAACGGAAGGCTTTCTTTCAACTACAGCTAACCTCAGCTGAGTATGCCGAATCGAATACTTATTTGATTGTTGTCCGAAACAGTTACCGTTTTGGTTTCCGCTCGATTGGTCAAATTTCTCCACTATTTCGCCAATGAAAGCCCGACCGTGTAGCAAGCGGGTCAATGCGCCCATACCGTATTTAATGAAACGTAAAGAAACTCCTTAACACCGGTGTTCGTGTAATTCCTCTAAGAGTATTCGGTTGGTAGCGCGATGCTGATGCGAGGAGTACCATTGTAAGCTTAGGGCGTATGGAGACTAAACGGCCAAGGGGATAGAATTATTTTAAATGAACAAAGGGGCCAATAGGAATGCCGGTGGCGGGTATTAAAGAGGCGGGAGACCGGAGCGTCTGTATAAGGAAGGGTAAAGGGACGCCGCATGTCCGGCGACAAAAAGGGCTGTCAATTTACATAGCTTTGCGGGCCCTCTCCAGCCCCAACACATTCCCACTCATCTGTTCTAATTGAGTTGTCCCACCTTTAATTAGCCTAGTCCCTCATACTCTCCCTCAGAAATTTCGTCTGCTCTTTGTAAAATTTAATCTGAGGCAGCCATCGCCAGTTGCTCACTTCCCAGGGCCTGACAGCAAGTTTCATTCTGCGCCTGAATACTTCTACAATAAATTCCATCCGGAACCTAACGTTCAGTATATTACTTAATGTCATAATTATAGCAACTGTGAGCCAAAGTTTGCCAGTATATATATATATATGTACGTATAATGTGTATATACACACTCACAGGCAAAAACTTCCACCCTCCTGATTTTTTCATGTTTTCATCTCAAAATATTTCTGCTTTGGATTGGTCAATTTTTTTTACGAATAAATATGTATTTTTTTAATTTGTTTTGAATTGGTTGTTGTTCGTGGAGGGTCTTTGACGGCCACTCGCTATGTAGATGAGATTTTGGAACCTCATGTGTTGCCCATCCTCATCAAAATCAGCGATCATTCATTTCTAATGCACGATAATGCACGCCCACATGTCGCTCGCATAGTACAGACGTTCCTTCATCAGCACAACATTGAGGTCTTAGCCTGGCCAGCACGTTCTCCAGATTAGAACCCTGTCGAGCATTTATGGGATAACCTCGAGGGAAGACGAATAAGAGCGCGTTCAGCACTTCCTGATACAATGCAGAACCTTGAAAAAAGGGCTCTTCGGGAAGAATGGGCTAACCTCCAGCAAAGGGACATTTCCCGACTGGTGGAAAGTATGCCGAGGCGTCTTCATGAAGTAATAAAGGCAAGAGGAGGAAATACGCGCTATTAAATGATCCTGTCAATAATTTCTTTCAGGATAAAAATGGTTATTTTTCAATTTTTTTTTCATAATTCTTAGCAGTTAACATTTTGATTTTAAATTTTTAAAAAAAGACTCATTAAATAAACGTTAAAAACCTTATTAAAGGTAAAAAAGATTTTATAAATTCAATAAATAATAAGTATTATATACAATTACCATGTATTATATACAAATACAATTTTTTTACAAGTGGGTGGAATTTTTTTGCCTGTCAGTGTATATTAAGCAGGGCACATAATTCTAATTATGTGGTTGTTTAATATTTTGTAGTATCATTATGTAACATTTTCAGATTCCCCTTTAGACCTGTCCATGTCGCTGTTGTCGCGATCGCTCATTACACCCCCAGGCTCGTCTTCTCCAGTAGACACTGACAAATCTTCCGATTCCGAAGGGCAGAGGATGACCCAGGCAAGGTCGCCGAAGAGATCCGGTCGCCCTGAAAGGAGTCTGCTCCCCTGTGAAGTGTGCGGCAAGGCTTTCGACAGACCCTCTCTGCTCAAGAGGCACATGAGGACGCATACAGGTAGGTATCAGTCTATATATGAAGATGTTTTGTACAGACTTGAAGCATGTTTCATAATTATTATATTTTCAGGCGAGAAACCGCACGTTTGTATGGTATGCAACAAAGGTTTCAGCACGAGCAGCTCCCTCAACACCCACAGGCGAATCCACTCCGGCGAAAAGCCACACCAGTGCCAGGTTTGCGGCAAGAGGTTCACCGCATCGTCCAATCTTTACTACCACAGGATGACGCATATAAAGGTAAGCTCTTCCCCTTGTGTAAAATCAGTTATAAAATTGAGACTTCGTCACAAGAAAGCCTTCGGAGCGTAAATTAATCCCCGAGAGTGGTCATGACATTTTTTTCTGGAGGTATATTAGCGCGTATTAATTGCCTACGCTGCTGGAACGCGGACGTCACCCGTACAAAGACGGGTACAGCACCCAGAGCTAATTGGCGCTATAAAACATAGGCAGCTTCCTTGGGAGACACCCGCTCCCGGACAGCACCGAAAAACCGGTTCCTTTTGGTGGGCCCAGCCCTCGGCGGGACATTGTCTGTATAATTTATTATAAGCACTAGCGGTATATATCACCACCCAGGCCGGGTAATGGCCGATCCACCGGTCTTCCCTCTTCCCAACCCATTCACCCATCCTTGTCTCCCGGTGGCTCCTGAAAAATTGTATCCCAGTTGCTCAACGCCTCTGGGGGCAGATTTTTATCGAGCAATAAGCCTCGAGTGTTAGAATATGATTTATTCTACTTGAAAAATATAATACCAACCTCTTTGTCATCTAGTAAAAACTGCTGTAAATACAAAACGTACCTTAATTTAGGAATAGTACTTTAATTTACGATCGTATGTTCTTCTTCTTCTTTAATGCTTCTCAGCGTAGAGGAGCATCCAACCAGGAATTCCATTCCTATTTCCAACTAGGTTCCTCGCCTGTCGGAGGTCCTTCCCCCTCGCCTTACTGCTGAGATAGGACATCCTAGGTCTTCTGCCATCTGGGACATATTCCATGGTCTTTAGAGGATCTCTCTGGTCGTCCATCCTGATAACATGGCCGAACCACTTTATCTGACGAGTTTCTAGGAGCTCTTTCAGTGGGGCTATCTGCAGTTCCTGACGAATCCTTTCATTGCGAACTCGGTCTCTCCTTGTTTTTCCAATCGTCCTTCGCAGAAATTTCATTTCGGCAGTGGTCATTCTGCTCTCCTGATGAGCAGATAAAAATAGTGATCGTATGCTCAGTTGTTCCGATGTAAGAAGAACCCTGAACAGACAATTCGCAGTGATTTCAATGCGCATAGCCCTTGAGTGGAAACGGAATAGTGTCTGTTGTTTATGTATTTACACTGCTCGAATGACACCCCCCCAGATCTGGAACGGTGCTCAGATCCTGACCCGCCGTGTCATTGCTCCCCGTGCAAGAGATAGAGGCAGTGCGGTAGGCGTGTCGCCGTACGGGCCGAGATTTATGCTCGCCTCTAATTATGATTTGGCCGCGCCTCTCCTTGAATAATTCATCGCTACCACGTCCAGCTCCCCACCTAGCCTTCGAAATTACTCTAATTCCCGTCCCTTCCTTGCTCAATTTAATAGCACATCCCGGCCGATTTTAACGTCCGCGGACTGGCCAGAGCAGTTTCTTTCCAATCAGATGATGGGATAGGGAGGGAAAAAAACAAAACAAAAAATCTTTGGCGTAATAGGGTAAAAAGGAAAGAAAAACATTTTATTACATTGTTCCCCTGACGCCGTGATACAAAAACTGGAATTTTTGTCTCCTGCCTAGATGTTTTTTCGGGTAGTTGTTGACCTGCCTTATACGATAAAGGGCATTATTCAATTAGATACTATTAAAGAGGGTAAAGTATACCTGATATATCACTGCTTGATTTTGAGTTTTCATGACTTCAATTTGCTATGGTAATACAAAATAGAGGCTCAACTTTCGAAATAATACAGTCTTCTAGCTAAGTACGTAAAAATGATTTAATTGGTCTTAAATTTGTATAAATTAAACAATCGTTTAAAATAAACGACTAGCCGGAATGAGCTTTATGTATTTCGGTTGAAATATAATTTAGAAAGTATATAAAAAAAAATAAAATTAAGCTATTTTAAGCCACTATTCTTAGAAAGTATTAAGTTTAATAGTGTTTCCCTGAAAGTAATAATTTGTGAAAAAAGTACAAGTTAGTTAAAGTCAACTATTGTTTAAAGTGTGATTGCTATTTGTCTCATGTTATGTTGTATAATATTATTTATTCATATTCGTTGCTGGTATTATAATTTTGTTACGGAGCGTGTATTTTGATGAGAATAGAAGGAAAAAACGATTTCACTTATTGTATTGTCATTAGGCCTGTTTCATTTTTATTGAATATCCTATAAAATAACACCGCGATATACCACGGTATGTACCACGGTATGCCAAGTAATTGCCAGGCAACTTTGTATTTATAAAACGATTTCCCTAAATAACAAATAATACAAAAACAACAACATCAGTTTCTTCTTATAATGTAACAGATAATATAATATAAGATATTATAATATTATTTTATATTTTACATTCTTATAATATTTTAGTAATAATAAAACTTTATTTCTATAAAATATATTGAGCTACTAGTTGAGAAAGTATAGAAATTAGATAAATGGCCCCTACTTTTTTTCACATTCATTCCTTTTTGTAATTGTTTTGGGACATTTAAAATTTCAGAAGGGCTATTGTTAGGACCCCTAATGTACAACATATATAAATTCAGATGAAAGCTCTTCCTTAAATCTTGGAATTAGTGTTTTTATGAAACGGCGTAAGGTTTTAATATCACTTGTGTAATATTGTGTTACTGTTATTCGCAATGCACAAAAGCCACCCCACAGGAACAATAATTGGTTAGAGAGTGGATTCTGTCATATATCTGTTATTTGTTTGTTTTTTTTGTTAACGAAGGCTGTTCTATTCCAGCTGATCTATCGTCGGAAATAACAGGCGGCTTGTCACTAAATCAGCCCTTGTACAACGCCTACGTCGGAGAGTGCCTTCTTTTTTATTATCTGTTCTTAAGGTCTGCGGTAGCCGAGGGGATTCGGATCTTTTTGTATTGATTTATATCGCATCTGCTCACCCCGTCATCGCCTGTTTGACGGATGTGAAATTAAAAAATGGCTTTATTGAAAACCCCATCGCGAACATCAGGAAAGCGGCGCAGCAAGGGTGGCGCCAAATTAAATATCCAAAATTTAATCCCTAATATAAAATTCGACGCTCGTTACGAATATATATCCATGCCTAACGGTATAAACTATACAACATAGCAAAACTATACATAGACTACAGAAAGGGTTGTTCAAAGTCTCTTAAATCAGCTCAATAGAATTAGAGTATTTTTTCTAGTTGTATGCATTTTGAAATTGAACTGTTAAATAATCTTTGTAGAAGAGAGTCTTTTAAAAGAAAAAATTTGTTATGAAGTACAAGCAAAACATATATAAAAATATTAAAAGTTACGTTACTACATACTTGGTGGAATGTGTGGAAACAAGTGGGGTCTGGGACTAAAGCTGAGACATATATGTATAAGAAAAGGGTAGTTCTGGGAAGTAGGGCAAGATCATGGAGGGATGCGATTGCTTACTTAAAAATAACAGGAACTTCCATGAAGTCACGAGGTAGGTATACAGTAGAAGGGGCTTGCTTCTACTTTTAGCATTATAATATTATTAGCATTTATAACCAACGATGACTCTTTCCCTTTACAATAATATTATCATTTGATAATTAATTAAGAAAATAATAATTAGTCATTCGATTTAAAGTACTCTAAGTTTAAATAGAACTTTAAAGAAAATATTTTCAGTGAAATATTAAATAATAAAAGGTTTGCATAAATTAGCTCTGAAAGGCTCAGACAATTTCAAAATGCAGACGACCGTTTGGAATTAATAAAAAAAAAAACAGTGTTGTCCTATAGAGATATGGACTTCATAAGGTGATGAATTTAATGTGCTAGAACGTTCGTTTGTGATGTTTTTTTTTTGTATGTTACTCTGTTTTTGGGAAATATTATTGTGAGTTATAAAGATTTTAATTCAGAAAATCCTGTTTGAGGGCATTATACCCAAATAAACAACCAGGAATTGACCACTTCATTCAAATAATTTTCCTCCTCAGCTTTCGGTAATTAAGAACGACATATTTAGTCAAATGAAGTTTTTGTTTTTTCGCTAGAGAACGTTGTAAAGCCAGAAAGGAACAGATTGCCTCTGTCACATTGGATACACACACAAACAAAAAAAAAAAAAAAATAAAAATAAAAAATAATAAAAAGACATTCTTTCCAGGGAGAAGTGGAGTCGATTTTATTTATTATTCTAATCCGCTAAATAAGTAGGGCTCCGGACTCCTCCATGAGGAACTGGTTTACGAGTGGATAGCTCGCTCGTCCACGATTAAAACCTTCCGGAGCGCTACCATTTCTTGGTTTTACATATGAATCCTTTCATTGGTCAGCCATTGTAGGGAGAAATTTCAATTTAATAGGACTGGTACGGTAAAAGCATTCAAAGCTACACGCAAAGGAAGAACTTCTCGATAAATTGTGAGCAAATCAATTTTATTTTCGTAATAGATATAAACGAAATGAATGACGTAGAAAGTGTACGGTTATTAAATACTCACTAAAAGATTTTGAAATAAATTCCTCCGCGTCTATGATCAAAAATGTATATTGAAACATCTTTATTGTGCTAAAATTACAATATGCCTTATTAGGCAATGAGTAATTGAGATTCATGCAATATTTACAATTCATCAATCACTCGCTCATTCATACAGTATTTACAAACAGCCCAGAGGCCTCCCAAATCCACATGGTTCTCACCTCCCTCGCATGCGAAAGAGGAAGTGGAGTATTGAGAATTCCCACACGATCCTCCGTCAGCCACGTCACCGGATATGAGCCAGTGGAGGCTGGCGAAAAGCGTGAGAGCCACATACGCTCAGGACATGATTGGATAAACTGGCGATTGCCAAGGCTCCCACTGTTACGCATTTATAGCAGGTCACGAGGCGACTGTCGTTTCAGTCTCCGAGGAGGATTATAGGGATGAGTGGTGCAGTGCAATGACTGTGCTAGGGGATTAGGGTGGTCGGATAGGTTACTATGGAATTTCATCAACTTCATCAACAAAAAATAAAAATTGACGATAACTGTTGTTATAACTAGATTGAAATATTTTTGAAATTCTTGTTGCGTTAGCCTCTTTAATGAGACCTTAACCAATACAAATCAGGACTTTACGCTTCTGAGCTGCGATTTACAATGGCGAAACTGCATTTTTTTTTTTAATTTCCCATTCCTATATATTCCAAACATCACATTAATCAGCATATTTTGTGGTACCTTCAGAATTCTGATGGTTGAATCGTGGTTATGATCTCTATTCTTGAGTATACATGAAGACAGACGAGGACGATGCCCGGCATATGTTCGAGAGTAGAGCTTCCCCATTGAACTTTGATGCCGGTTTATGGGTCTTCCAACAAATGGCGACTTAAATTCCGAGACTTAACTTGTTTACTTTAGACATTTTTACCCACAAAATAAGTAATATAGTTTCCTTTACATTATTTGATCAAAACACAGTATATTATCATGCAGAATAAGATGGGTACCTACAACTGCAAATATTCCAAGGTATAAAAAAAAAAGTAAAAATACTGTCGCATATAATCCGGAATGGTACTGAATCGGCTTTGGAGCCTCCTCCGAGATATCCTGACAGAGAAAGAATTACAGCGGGACTAAGATTTACATAATCCAGATTTGTCAGCTGTTAATCCGGGTTTATCCCCAGGGAACCCACTTAACAAGTCAATTAGAGCACACACGGTAATGGGTTTCTTTTATTTTTTTTTTCAAATTCTCTTTTTCTTCTCCAGTTTTTATACTGGAACTGTCTCTCCAGGGGACTGACAGGCAGACGCACCCGAGGATTACCGCAGCCATGGGAAACAGATAACCCGGGCCGATGTCCACGAACGTCTTATTGGCTCGGAATAGCTGTCCTCTCATTCCTGGGTTCAATACTTTTAAAGGAGGGGCAACATGCATATTCACCAAGCAACATAGTTGCAATCATGTTCCATGCGCGCACGGAAAAAATACAGTCGAGTATGCTAAGTGTGGTCCCCAATTTCTACCACTGTCACATAGTATTCACCTCTTTGTTGAATTAGGCAGTGCCTTTTAAAGAGATCTGTTATGATTCTCAGCAGATTTATGAATAAATGAATGACAAATTTTGGCTGCGTTAGACGTTTTGGACTAGCCCTGTATACCTTTTCCGGGTAGGTAATCCTTTTAGGTAATTTTCTAGTCAGTTCGTTACCTTTGGAGCTTATATGACCAATCAATTTAGTTTAATCCAGTAAAAAAGAGGCCTGGATACAGCTAGGGATATTAAGTAAAATACTAGCCTTGAGTTTATGATGTATGAGTCTTTCTACTTCTTACTTTATGTGGGTCTTTGCGCGATGGCTAAACCAAATGTTTTTTTCAAAAATTGAAATTGGTGTTGAAACCACGTGCTCTGATCCGTTAGTTTTGTGGGACTTTGGGGAGGTGGTTTTGCATTGGGAGCTCTTGAAGTGAGTACTTTTGTCACTGGACTTCTCCCATAGCTATTCGGATGATTCGTACAAGGAAACTACCTTCTGACCAGAGGTTTACAGTAGAATAGAACATGGACAAGTATACAGACTAGATAAAAATACTCAAAAAAAGCAGGTTAGCGGGGACAGTTTGGAAGCCAGCTTCTGTATCGGTAGTTGGCCAGTGTGTGTGATGGCTCATAAAAGTCCCCACTGCTTGATCCTTGTATGCTTCCAATCGCGCATATCATTAGGAGAATAAGTGGATTCACGTGTATCCCGAACCGTCCGGCCACATAAAATACTTTTTTAAGGCGAAGATATCTCGGAAGGCTGTCCTCATGCTGGTTAGTGGTCCGGGAGGTTTTCTTTGGCCACCGCTGATTCTCGTGTACATTCATTGCGCACTCAAGGAAATTTATATAAATAGACAAATAGACTTTACAGTCCTTTCAACGCAGCTACACATGACTTTACTAAAACATTAACTGTTCATGTGATTTCTGATTAAGTATATCTGGACGACTAAAATACAAATAATTGAGCAATTCTAAAACGTTTAAGATTATATAATTGAATGATTCGTTTCATTATGAATCGATTTTATTATTATCGCTCAGTAGTAGCTGAATCATTTTAATTGCAAGGTGGTTTAACCTTGGAAATTATTTACGTTCTAGTTAGTCACAGGATTCCTCTCAGTTATGAAAAATTGGACGCAGTTTTCCGGAACGCTTATGAGCTCGTTCATTTATTTTTTTTTCTCCGCCTACTGCACTGATTATCTCTGTTTAATGTCCCACGTTTAGAAGTTGCTTCTCATTACTGCTACTTGTCACATTTCTGTGTTTCATCCTTTTAATCAAAAGTCTTGAGAACAATAGTAAATGCCCCTTATTACGTCAGCAACAAAACCCTTCATAACGACCTTAATATACCCTACATTCTAGAACTCATCCTTTCCAAGTTTATGAAATTCCATAGTAACCTATCCAACCACCCTAATTCCCTAGCACAGTCATGGCACTGCACCACTCATCCCTATAATCCTCCTCGGAGACTAAAACGGCAGTGGCCTCGTGACCTGGTATAAATGCGTAACAATGGAAGTCCTGGCAATGGCCAGTTTCTCCAATCATGTCCTGAGCGTATGTGGCTCTCGCGCTCTTGGACAGCCTCCACTTCCTCTTTCATGCGAAAAAGGTGACAACCATATGGATTTGGGAGGTCTCTTGGCTGTTTGTAAATACTGTATGAATGAGTGAGTGAATGAACATAGTAAATATGGTATGAATGAGAACATTTATCACAACTACTGATTGTCCAATGAATCAGATTGTAATTTTATCATAATAAAGTTGATAATTAATCAAAAAAAAAAAAATTATTAAATGCAACTTTGTTTTGATAAAAATGATGAAATTTCAATAGTGTCTTCATGCTCTTAACCCAGGAGAAAACATTTTTCTCAACATCCTTGTCTGTTTCCATTCCTTATTTTTTATTAACTATTAGCTGGTGCTCCGCAAGGTAGCATCGTGAGCCCAACCCTTTACTTAAGTTTCATCATTCTTAACCTTTCCTTGAGATCTACCTTTTCATTTGCGCCTGTCCTGCTATTCATTGATACATCTGTTCGTAGCTCAGCACTCGTAGCAAAAAATAAAGAGAAATACCTTGTATTGGCCTCAGATAGGAGAATCGCTTGGCAACAACACAAGACAAAAATTAACCTTTGCTTATACTGTAAAATAAGTTAACAAACAGCACAATCTAATTACAAGATGAAACAAATTGTTGTCAATTTCCATTCCGTTTATACAATCACATGGTACATCTCCAGTTTTACTTTCGAATCTAATTCTTCACTTTCCTAATTAAACAATGTCGACTTTTCAGCTTATCAGTACTTTCCATCTTCAAATTCCACCACAAGGTGAGACGACCTCTCATAACACCACACTAATTTTAGTCTTAAAAATCACAGAATTTTCTTATATGATAATATACAGTATACAAGATATTTTAAGGCTACAAATTATTTATTGTTTTCTTTAATATCACCTTAGAGCGCAGAGGATTATTGTCAATTCATGATTTCCATCTTTCACTAACCGGACTCTCACCGGTGCTATCTCCTAACCTTACACCAGTCATGGAAATATATCTCTTAAGGTTATGACCATAACTCTTTATCTTCATTGAGTCCTTTCAAAGATTGTAAACTGTTGTAAATTTAAGTACCTGGCCGTTTCCCGTGTTCGGTCTAGAACGCTATCTATGGCTGATTTAATTTGGAGTCCTTCTGAAAACCCCAAACGATAAACAGCTGCAGATTTTTTTTGTGAAATCAGTTGGGGTGTTGAAGGGGATGACAGCCTCCCGTCTGGGCGAGAGTGGACAGACGATAGGACGAAATTTACTGCCGGCATTAGTGGGAGCTCCTTATCGTAGCCTGCGATCTGACCAGAGGCAAGCGATAGGGAGGTATATTTCTGTCAACTCCAAAGACACACTCCGGTAGCCCTTCCAAATGGATTTCGTTTTTATTGAAAAAGAATCAGTGGGAAAAACGCAACAATACAGTTGGAAACTTTGATTTTTTTTATTGTTTTCGCAGTACTTAAATATTACAATTCATACATAGACCGCTCAATAAGATATTAGTTCAATGTTTATATCATCAGTTGAATAAAATAATATCATCAGGAAGTACAGTACATAAGTACAGTCGGCGTTATCTGTAATTCTCTCGCATATCTATAATTATTCATCCAATGTAGACATATCAAATTTTTCGACTCCTTGCAATACCTAACAAACCCGGTGTTTAACACTATAACCCCCGCTCCGTTTCCCCTATCGACGGCAGAACGCAGTCGAGGATGGAACGCTTTAGTCTTAGGCTCTAGGTATAGGTTTTAGTTTTTTAGTTTCCCGGATGTAAGCTGAAGGTGAGCCTCATCACCTAGTGTGTGTATGTGACTATGGACTTTTAACTTCAAAAATAATGTATTATATTAGTCACTCCTTCAAATGCGTCCGTGTATGCAGAAAGAGGGGAAATATGTAAATCATAAATTATCTATTTTGTTCATTGTAATTTTCAATAAAGAGGATTTGTTATAAAAAAAATCTTTAATTGTGTGATTGTATTACATTAAATATTTTAAAAATCAGTGAGTTCCTGGTTAGCAGTGAATTTAGGTATGAGGTGATTTATTTATTGGGGTATCCGCTTAGGTTATTGAATTAAACACGTTCGATAATCATAAGTTTTATAGCAAGTGACAAGGTGACTCATCCATGGATCAAATAGTTAAATTACTTGTTTGTTCAACTATTAGAAATATTAATAAGTATCTACATAATAAAATTAAAATAACTTAAGGGATGATGATGTCTTCAATGTTTCCTCCGACTCTTCCAGGTCATTTCTGTGTATTTTCAATTGTGAGAAGTCATTACTATAATGCCGGAATAATTCACGTTTAGGGAATGGCTATTGTCAGTATTATTGAAGTTAGGCATCTGTTGTTTGGTTCGTGTCCTGCCAGATAGCTTCAACAGATCCGAGATATAGGTTTCGAATTTGTCAATTGTCTATTTCTCAATTTAATCTATTAATAGCTTAATACCTATAATACACAAGTGGTTTTATATACATTTCGATTTGTTAAGAACGCACATTAAATACAATTTTGTACTTATATGTTAGTCGAATACGAAGTCAAGTTCTCAGACTAAGTTGTGTGGGATATAAATGAGCGGGTACTAGATCTTGTGCATAAGACAAAGTGAATAACAAAAAAAAAATGGGATGTGGGAGGCGTGTTTGAATATTCTGTCGGGTCCGTGCAGGCTGACCAATGTAAAATTCATCCCACAAATTTCCCTAACCCGCCAATGCGATAAGCTTATTTATTACTTCAGAGCACACCCGTATACTAAAGACACGATATTTTTTGTCGATGCGTGATTCGTTCCACATGGCCGGAAGGCAGGAAAGTCTGTAATTCTCCCGCATATCTTTAATTGTGTGATTGTATTACATTAAATATTTAAAAAAAAACCGGTGAATTTAGATATGAGGTGATCTATTTATTGGGGTATCCGCTTAGGTTATTGAATTAAACACGTTCGATAATCGTAAGTTTTATAGCAAGTGACAAGGCGACTTATCCATGGATCAAATAGTTAAATTACTTGTTTGTTCAACTATTAGAAAGATTAATAAGTATCTACATAATAAAATTAAAATAACCCAAGAAATTGTTTTATCTTCAATCTAAGAATGTGACAAAATCATACTTCCGACTGTTCCAGGTCATATGTCATGTGTTTTCAATTGTGAAAATACCAGAATAATTCACGTTTAGGAAAAGGATATTGTCAGTATTATTGAAGTGAGGCATCTGTTGTTTGGTCAAGGGTCACGCAGAACAGATGTCTTTTAATACATAACGCTATAATATCGAGAAGAAGTTGAATGCCAAGAGCATAAAGTTAAAAGCACAGAGGGCTTACACTTGCACCTTGCAAGACCCATAATTTTTTTCTGTATAACTTCATCGAAACGATCTTGGAAATAAATAAAATAAAAAGCGATGTACCATAATTCGTTGGCTGAAATAAAAAAAAAAAAATAAAAAAAAAAATCTGGTATAAATTGGCCGAGAAGGGTTGCTTTGATTGGCTCACATATTCGACCTTTATGCTGGCTGGTGGCGGTCGTTTATCAACTGGATTGTCCGACCGGCAGGTGCTGAGGTAGCTTCGACCCTACCGTGACTAATACGGGTGACATTTGCAATCCGCCATTTAAAGGAACATTCGTACCGCTGAGGGAGGTGGTTTCCAGACGTTGTTTCTGCGTCTTTTTTTTTCCACCGCGTTACGCAGCGGCAAGAAGTACGTTCGTGGATTCATATTTGTCAATAAATACACAAATCCGCACTCATCCTAAAGCGACGATTTCAAAAATCAATCAATAAAGCTTTGTGGTGTTTATGAAAAGTATTTGAGAGATTAAGATATTCACGTTTTACATAGGAGGCAGTACCAATCTTCTCTTCTTTTGTATTTCCGCCTATAGTTGCTTCGTTCCGGATCCAACCATCTCTTGCAAGTTCTTTCATAGTTTTCCCCATTACCGCCGAGGTGAAGATCAACATACTACAGAAATGATCCTGTAGAAGTATGATCCATCTCTCAATAGAAAATAAGCTACTAATCTACAAAGTTATACTTAAACCAATCTGGACATACGGAATAGAGCTGTGGGGGACAGCAAAAAAGTCGAACATCAAGCGTATCCAATCCTTTCAATCCAAAGTCCTGAGAAGAGTAGTAAATGCCCCTTATTATGTCAGCAACAAAACCCTTCATAACGACCTTAATATACTCTACATTCTAGAACTCATCCCTTCCAAGTTTATGAAATTCCACAGTAGCCTATCCAACCACCCTAATCCTGTAGCACATTCTTTGCACTGTGCCACTCATCCCTATAATACTCCTCGGAGACTGAAACGGCAGTGGCCTCGTGACCTGCTATAATCGCTCGTGACAGTGGGAGTCCTGGCAATGGCCAGTTTCTCCAATCATGTCCTATTGTATGAATGAGCGAGTGAATGATGACTGTAAATATGGTATGAATGAGATCATTTATCTGTATTATTATTGTCTTATAAAAGGCAGATTGTAATTATTGCACAATAAAGATTGTTGTTGTTGATTATGATTTAGTTTTCCCCAATTGTAGTCCGAGGTCGGCAACAGGTCCCTTGGTGTTTCCTGAATTCTCGGTCCAAACTTCAGTTTTCCCCAGACGTCCTTTAGAGGAGCAGTCATTCACCGAAGATACTTTATCACTTTTGAGAGCTTGACTTCGGTTGTAGGTAAAATAGAGGTAGTTAAAGATGTCAAACTCATGATATTTCCCATGCGGGCTTAAAACCTAAAAAATTGAGATGCAATAGATGAAAGTTCACAAACAAGTGCTGATTTTTGAAGCAAGTTTAGTGGTTAAAAGTTATTCTTTTCAATTCCGGAAAGATTCAAGTCCGACCAGTTTTAGAAAAAATCAAACAATTAATTGGCCAATGAGAAACTTTTATAGCGGATGAGAAATATACGGAAAAAAACAAACACTCGGAACAAAATAATTATTTCTACCCAATTAAGAGGTGTAGGGGGCTTGTTCGCCCCAGCAGAGGAGGCAGAAGGGAATGGAAAAAAAGAATCGGGAACCCTTTTTGTCTTGAAGAAATTAAAACATATGATACCTGGGAATTCTCAGGACTGACGCTTCTGTTTGTTTTAGTGTCGTATCTTAATGTTCGCCATTAGCGCTCAATTTTTTTTTTACACTAATGAGGCTTCACGCCTCCGCAGACAACTCGACAAATGTCTTCGGGGACTTTCGGAATCGGTCGGAATCGATCTAATATCCAGCAGCATTTTTATAAGCACGGACTTATTTCTAAGCACCCTGAATTATTGCTCCGCGAGACGGCGTGATAAGGCCAACCCGCGGGTTCTTAATAGCACTTGATGAAGATAAGGTCTCGGGCGAAACGCACCATTTTAAGTATCGCACCCCGGGGCTTGACTTTCAGCGCTGGTGTTCGCGATCAGATATGATCCAACCGCATTTAAAGTAGCCTCAACGATATGCGCTGTTTAATTCAAATAAATGGTGAGCTCAGTTAAACTGTTTAAATTTAATTCTGCACGGTACGTGAATTTTTTTGAATCGCACTTTGAAAAGTGTGTCTCGACAAAATTAAACACGTTTATACGGTCACTACGTTTGGTGCTTTGTTCGAAATTGTTGCATTCGCTTTTAAGGCATACTTCTAGCCTTATTGTTTGTGGTGTCATTGCCTGCAATCCTAATATGATGAAAAATACACGATTTCCTAACTCTATTTCAATATTTTCCTTAAACCCTTCATTAAGAAAATATTCTTGATTCTGGGCATTGTCTAGGATTTTTTTAAAATTTTCTTGGTTATTTCTGAAAAATTGGCTGGAATGGAAGGTTTTTTTCCAGATCATTGAAACTCACATGTGTCTTTATAGTTCGATGGATATTATTGCTCATTAGGTAGTGGCCTGAACCGTAGCCTATTGTCCCCTTCTCCAGTGGATAGATTTCTCCAGAGCGGCCCTGGAAGCCTCCAGGACCTAAAAGGAGCAGGAAGGAGCGCTAATGAGAAGATCCTCCGTTTCTATCATGCCGGCAACAGTTAAGATAGAAGGCCCCTCGTTAGACTCTATACTGTCCCATCGGCCCCAGATTTATGGGGGCTCGGGGCTCCTACCGTGAACTACTCGCCCACTTACACGCACCACAGCCTCCCAATTAGCCGGCGATATTTGGGAGTCGTCGGGGTGGTCTAGTGGGTTCTTATTTTTTATTTATTTATTTTTTTTTTACTGAGCATGAGGTTTGCGGAATTTTTATTCCGCTCTCTCTCTACAAACAACCGTTACCATTAGGCCGAGGAGTGCTCCTGGAATTACCACTGCCTCTTCGACAGAAGACATAAACCCCGGTAATGAAAAGGAATCCGGCGGGGAGCGGTAATAGCATGAATCCGATAATGAGTGACTCTGAGCGTCGGGAGCCACCCACCATCGGGAATAAATCGGTTGATTGAACCCGGGAGCCTTCATATTGTGAATGGGCCATTGCGTGAGTATATGATTATATGTGCTAGCTATATTTATTAACGTATAAAATATTCAAATGTGATCTGGGTGGGGTCTCAACAGTGTTTTCGAATATAGCTTTAAAATTTCAGGTCGATTTATATGGTCACTTGAGGTGGACTGCTGGCTAAAAAACCTTCTGAATTGACGGAAACCCATAAAATGAATCAATGCCTCTGATGCCCTAGCAAACAGCTATCAAGGCATTTACATTGCAGGTTGCTGAGGATCATGAAGGGGTGGTTGGTCTGTCTTCAATTACATGGATTGCGTTATGCGTAAGCATTCCCTCATAGGGCAAATTGTCAATTTTATTCCAATAAAAAGTCTTCTAGACAACAAGAAGAGATAACGTAGAAGATATGCCGCCACGATTAATTTGTCCAGAACGGTACTATTTGTGCCCGAGCACGGTAATGGGAGTCGAATTGTCCATGTCGGTGTGTGTAAGCTCGTGTAATGAGAGGTGCGCACCCGCCCACGAGCGGGGTACGGACACCGGCAAACAGGAAAAAACCTGTCCCCTACTCGAAGCTACAACCATTATCCTCGCTACAAGGCCATAAAATACACGGATATCTCAGTTAGTGCCCTCTTGGGATGTTTGTCTCCGGTGTGACTTATGTCTGCGAATACCGCCGCCATTCAACGCGCCACATATCAGCCGACAAATTGTTTTGTCAGCTTGTTGTCGCCCTCTCAGGGGACAAATCATCATTTCTCATCAGTTCATTTTTCTTTTCTTTATAGTAATCGATGTTGTACAAAGTCTAATGTATAATGAGCGTATGACCTGACTTCCTTAGCTAATTAGGATTTAATGCGTCATGTGCGCAATGTACAAAGGAAGGGAATTAGTGTAAACTATGATAGACAGGCAGGTTATTGGATCATTGCGATGGCAAGAAGTTAAGTGTTCTTTTAATTTTAATTTAAGTTTACGGTAATAAGTGGTTTGCATGGTTAAGGATAAATCAAAATTACGTTACGTATGTCTTAAGCCAATCTGGAGACGGAATAGAGCCATGCGGGACAGCAAAGAATTCGAACATAAAGCGTATCCAATCCTTTCAATCAAAAGTCCTGAGAACAATAGTAAATGGCCCTTATCACATCAGCAACAAAACCCTTCATAACGATCTTAATATACTCTACATTCATGAGGTCATCCCTTCCAAGTATATGAAATTCCTTCGAAACCTATTCAACCACCCTAATCCTGTAGCGCAGTCATTGCACTGCACCACTCGAACCTCCTAAAACCGAGACTAAAACGGCAGTGGCCTCGTGACCTGCTATAAATGCGTGACAGTGGGAGTCCTGGCAATGGCCAGTTTATCTAATCATGACCTGAGCGTCTGTGGCTCTCGCCTATCCGGCTGGCGGAGGAGCGTGGGGGACTGCCCAAGACTCCGCTTCCTCTTTCGCACGCGAGAGAGGTGACAACAATGTGGATTGGGCAGGTCTCTGGGCTGTTTGTAATTATTGTAAGAATGAGCGAGT
This sequence comes from Acanthosoma haemorrhoidale, assembly GCA_930367205.1. Classification (NCBI taxonomy): domain Eukaryota; kingdom Metazoa; phylum Arthropoda; class Insecta; order Hemiptera; family Acanthosomatidae; genus Acanthosoma; species Acanthosoma haemorrhoidale. The sequence goes on along the minus strand of OV884011.1, from coordinate 15,332,869 downwards.
GAATGATGAATTGTAAATATGGTATGTTGTAATTTGTAGCAGAATAAAGAATATTATATATATGGTTATAAATGTATTCAACTATTGATGTTTTACCTTTTGAGGCCAGGTCCTTTATATGATTATGCACTTACCTACTGCCCATACCACGCACTGTCCAGACGAAATGACCCTTAGAGTGCTCTGAAATCGCTATTTAAGGGGACCGCCTATAACTACAAGATTCGCGTGATGGCCCCCTCCTCTTGGCCATTACAGCTAATAGAGGGTCGTTTATCCCCTGCTACTCTCGGGGGTAGCCTCTTTTAAAATGGTCCACTCTCCTCTTCCGCCTAATGGTTTTAGTACGGCTTTGCATTTATATTACTTCTCTTCCGCTCACTTCTTTCAAAAGCCCTAAAAAATACAGTCCAAAACCATCTGCTGGATGATTATAACACGTATTTGACATCTAATAGGCGTTGTAGCTGGGCTGACCCCTGAGACCTCTGAGAGCGATTGATAAAACCTCCACTCCTAAGATATGATTTTATCATTCTTCCAACAATTCTTGCGAAATGGATTTAACATCATTATTTGTCTACGAATAAGGAGTACAAATCAGAAAATTATATTTAAATTGTTTCTTAACAGCTCAACTAGGATTTCAGAAGAGATTTTAAAAGTCAGGGTAGGGCATCGTCAGGCTCCAAAATGAATAGTTGTATAATGGAACGTTGAATAAGAAATGGACGTTACATGAAATTGAGTCTTAGCGTAGTAGTCTATGCAGACTGTTAAGGAATATAGATTCAATTTTATTCACCGGACTCTGTGGACACTAAAGAACAAAGTTACACTGATTAGAGCTAGGCCGGTTGAAACTTTGGACTTAATTAAGAACAACACTGAGAGCTAAGCCTCCCTTGGCCTTAGTCAAGCGCATCCTTTCACTTTTACCTCTGTAAATGTTAACAGCGTGCTAACACTCTTCATCACGAAGTTCATCAGTGGTATCGAACAGCGCCGAAGGGTAGGAAACGGAAGATAGCCCTTTGCCGACCGGTTAGTTAATTAGACGGTTAATGGCCTCCAGGCTAGGAACGTTTTATCAGAAGATTTTATTCTAAAGTCTCATAAAATGGAGTCGTTAACGCTGCCGAGGGAAGATATAGGTAATTCCCCCGGGAGCCCTAAACTATAAATAGCCGGGGTCGTAATATAAAGCGGAAGCTAATGGATTTATAGTTGTTAGCCGGGCCCATTAACGAGTTCATCAGCAGAGGGGTTGGCAGGACTGACGCAAGAACTGGAGGAGCGGCCCACCAAGAAGAGCCGGAGAGACCTCCTCCAATTAAAGCTGTCATTCCGATGTCACGGCAGAGGGCGTTTCTAATGACCCGTGCTCGTAATCACTTTTAATTATCCATCTTCTAAAAGGAGATCCCTATTTACAGGATTTGGTTTCCAAGGTTGCTTATATTTGAACACTACCAATTCAAACTGATCTCCATTCAACACATTATTGTTTTAACTATTTATGTAGTTATACTTGTACATCGAAAGATTCTAAAATGTTAGAAGAGAAGTAGATGTCATACCAGCAATTCAAAGTACTCACACAATAACGTCTTTCTTCATAATATTTTTAAATGCTTGTTGTTTAACTGGATCTACTAAATCTGAGAAAGTTCGTGTTTTACCACAGAAGAACTGTAGATGACAGATCGCCGAGGATTTGCTGCAGATCTTGCGCTTCTAATTCGATGAGCAACTTCTGCCTTCAATTCAACTTCAATGACTATGTCTAACGCTTGAACGTTCTTGACACTGATTCGAGGTGTGGCAGATGATGCCGAAACGGTGAGATGGTAATGCCTACCCCCCCGATGATATCATCGTGGATGGATGTCATTACATAGCTCCCGCCCCCAGCCATGGCCGGCCTAGCGTTAAAACGCCAGGGATTCGCGGGCATTACCACGCTCCGCGGACCGTGTCATCGTATCGCTTTTACGATCTATTGTTACACCTTCGCCCACCCCTCGTTAGCGTCAAATCTATGGCATACACGACGATTTCTATGTGATTGGAACAGGAAACTAGATTTTTTTTTTTTATATCGTAGTCGTAAGATGATTGTTATATTAGACGTTTCGTTCTGCTGGATAGATTTCTGTAGACAGCAAATGCCACTTGGAGTCTGCAAATGTCTATCCAAGTTGGAAGGAGTTGCTTCAGTGGTACATTGTCAGTCTTCAGGCTAGGAGAGGGATTAGTTCCTTAATTGTCAGACGGTGATCTGGCCGGTGCCCGGGGGAGGCGGAGATAAGGGACCCAGGAGATGCAAGGAGGAGAATGGAGCGGAACCAATTGGAGAAACAATGAGATTAATTAGCTGGCCCCACTGTCCCGGCTCCGCAACCATGGGAACTGTAATTATCGGTCCCAGTACGCAGATCCGTTTGCCTGACTACGCGTTTGCTTTCTTTTTGCGTTGTCAGGCAGTATTACTCAAACAAGACATTTCAATGAGTGCAATACAAGCGAGAATTGCTTGTACGTTTGCCTGCCTCTAGACACAACTTCGTACAGAAGTTCCAGTAGAGTTAAAGATGACTTTCAGATCTTCAATAGCTCTGTAAATGCGGGTAAGACTGACTGCGTAATTTTCTCTTTTCAAAAGGGAAAAAGTCCGCTACCTACTAGTCACATAGTGGAAATGGAGGAGAATTCACCAGCCAAAAACCTAGTATATCTGGGAATTAAAATGGACAGACACCTCCATTTTAGTAACCATTTTACGAAGAAGTTGAAGCAAACTTGCACGAAGTCTTACCGGCATACGCACTTATTGACTTCCCCCAATCTATCACTGCGTCTCAAGCTACTGATTTACAAGAGCGTACTCAGGCCCACTCTGCTGTATGGTGCACCACTTTTTCGTTATCTGACGTATACGACAGCTCGGCGACTCCAATTCCAAAACGGTATACTGATGAAAGTGGTCAGAGGCACTTCATTCGAGCTGCGGAGCAACAGTGAGCTTCACGAGATCTTTGAGCTGCCTACGGTGGATGAATTCATCCAACGTAGACATATAAAATATTTTTAGATTCCCTGCAATACTTGACAAACCCGGTGTTTAACACGATAACCCATAGATGACAGGACGCCGTCGCGGCAGAAACGCTGATCTTATGGCTTCAATCTGATTTTATGTAACCCAACCTCCTTCAAATGCATCTGCGCATAGCAGAAAGAGGAGAAAATTTGTCAACTCTTTTGTTCATATTTTTCACATTGTATTAAATTCAAGGGGTTTAGAAAAAAAAAAATCCACTGGGTGCCTAAAAACTAAATTAATTGTAGGTAATAAAGATATTTTTAGAAAGGATCCATTCATTGGACTTCTTAGGGGTTAGAATTGTAAGAAATATCCTAATCAGTGAGAGAAGCATAAGGGTAAGTTGTATTTTCAATCAACATATTCATTTCAACATTTCAAACAAATATATTCCAATAAAAATGCACTGGAATCGTAGGCTATACCCAGAGGAAAAGAATTAAATCATTTCAGAGAACATAAATGTGTTTTATTCGAAGACTAAACACTCAAGTAATAGTTGCTAAATGATATCAAAGACCGTATTTAGTAATCATGCGTTTTCAGTACTATCACATGAGATGGATAATGTTTTACAAGATGATTACAGTGCTTAACCGTCTGTTCAGGAGGGGGGGGGGACAGAATCCACATTTTTGCAACATCATGTTACTACGTGATCTCAATATTTCTATTGTGAGATGAAACAACAATGAGACAAAAGAACCCACCTTATTATCCCGTTTTACCCCACTTCCGCACTTCCACGAAGACGTGTGAATGCAGAGAAGCCAACAGGTGACCCCGCCCACCATCTGTAAAGTCTGTGAATAAAAAGGTGTGAGAAAGATAAGGATGACACAGAGCTAAGACATACGAGGATGGGGTAACTAACGGTGCGGGTGCGTCAGGTGGATGACTGTGATTGAGGGGGATGAAAGGGTTGCGTACACCGTTAAGTCACAGATGGCAAGCGGCCGCCATATGTAGCCATCTAGCTGTTCTGTGCCATATCTATAACCCTTCTTCTACCTTATGGCCTCTCAGCGCCATAGTCCATATTTACTGTTAGGGTAGGCACATGCATAGCGGTCCTGCATTGTTATCTACAATCTTAACATGCCCGCATTTTTTCATTGTAACAATCTGTTATTGTTGGTGTAAACGCTCCTAGCTAACCAAGACACTGCGTTTGAAACCGAAGATTTAAGTTAAATCAAAGATAGGAATATGTAGCAAAGATTATTAATAAGGTATAACAAACATCTAATATACATGAATAAATAGCAAATTCTGACAATGTAATGTAAAAGCCAATGTAATAGCCCAATATAAGCAAAAGTTAAATTTTGTTCTATTTCTTATTTGTCAACTTCATTAAGATTTTTTGTCATTTGGCTATAATCGAGTCTGCAGCATTTAACATTGCTCTAAGGCAATAGTTGGCCACTAACCTCCCAATTGATCGCTGATAAATTTTATCGGGTATGCAAATTTGTGTTTTGTAAATGATCGATGTAATTTTGGAAAAAAGTTGTTTTTAGTCTATTCTCTGGTTTTCCCGATCGTATTGGACTACCTCCAGTTTGTTTTTGGCTATTTATTGTTTACTACATATTCAGATCCATAATATACTTTTTGAAAGTATATACAAGATATCAACATACAACATTTGGTATAGTAATAAAAAATAATATGAAATCGTTCAACTCATAGCTACAAAAGATTCAAGAATATATATCACAGAAGACAAGTAGCAATCAATTACAAATTGAATGGTCATAGTTTTGTTCAGTTTGTTTGTTGCATAGTTAATTTTAGTTTTGTTTATTCTTTTATCATTGTGAGATATCTTTCCTGACACTTGGTTAGTAATTGCCATGACCACGATCGAATCTAGAAGAACAATTACAATTATAATAATAATGCTGTTAGTTATGATAACAGTGGCCTCGTGGCCTGCTGTAAATGCGCGACATTAGGAGCTCTGGCAATGGCCAGTTTCTCCAATCATGTCCTGAGCGTCTGTGGCTCTCAAGTTCTTCGTCAACCTCCACTGGCTTGTATCCGGTGACGCGGCTGGCGGAGGATCGTGGGGGACTTCCCAAGACTCCGCCTCCTCTTTCGCATGCGAGGGATGTAACCACTATGTGGACTTGTGAGGTCTCTGGGCTGTTTGTAAATATTGTATGAATGAGCGAGTGAATAATGAATTGTAAATATGGTATGAATGAGAGCATTTATCTTAATTACTTATTGCCTAATGAGGCGGATTGTAATTCCAGCACAATAAAGAATTATATATATATATATATATATATATACTACTAGTTATGATAATGTACGAAAGTTAACTAAGATATGAAATAAAAATATCCCGATGTCGTTATCACGACGGTTGCAATCATTGCTAGAGGGCAATTTAACTATCGAGGATTAACAGGATCGTAAATACCCGGGTTAACTCAAGAAGGACGTAATGAATCAAAATTTATGATATCCGTTATCTCCTCGGGAGTTATGAGCAGACTGTCGGATAGCCTTCACCCCGTCTGGGACCCGGTTCCCGAGGTAGGGGGAGAAAAGAAGGATACGGACTGCGATCCATCGCCAATGATCCACATGTGACATATTTACATTAATAAAATATACTGTCTAATCTGATTGTAATGATATTTATTAGTTGATATTTCCACATTGCCTCATTACGAAAGGATTTCTTAATAGTTTCGATTATCATTTATCTATTGTGGGTATTGTGGGTAGGGTTGTTACTACTGTTATACTGGTAGGGCTGATGCATCGCCAATTTTACGATGTTATAAAACCATCTTCATATGAAAGATACGGCAGTTTTTATTGCAGCTTAACATTGGCGCACTATTACAGCTGCTTCAAACAAGAGATCATGAATTTTATTTTATTTTTTAATGGCTTGTAACCATTTTGTGGTATGTATTTATTATTGGCTATAGACTATGAAAAATAGTTCCCCTATGATCTTAGGTATTCGAAGCATAAATCGTCGTAATCACTGGAGCTGTTAGAGGTTACAGGACTGGTGTTACAGTATCATTTGAATTCCCTGGTTGTTTAGGCGATTGTATGTCAAATATAAAAGATTATTTAGGGATATTCTCCTTTTACGTATGAAATTAATCAATAACATGACATGTTAAGACAAAAAATATAATATATTGTTATAAGAAGCAAATAAGATATGAAAAAAAGACATCAACTGGAGAAATCTAAATTTTATATCGATGCCCCAACATAGCTATAATATTTTCATTAAAAATAATAATTTATCAGCTGTCAGTGGACATATTACTGTCGAAAAGCATTAATTGTGTTGGCTCTTTTATTACTTAAATGCTTTCTCCAGCCACAGCATAGGAGCCATTCATGATTTGGAGTTCTGGGTGTTTTCAACATGGCTGTATGTATGCTTATAATGATAAACCAAAAATTCAAATTGAAAAAGACTATAAATTAATAAATAAAACTGTGCATTTTAAATATGGATGCAGCACAACGCCTCTAAGCCGACAAGGAAGTAACGGTGCTTGACTATTAAAGGTGCTATGATTTTTTACCACCCCGTCAGACAAAGCCACCCCATTAGTGGAGCTGGCGAGGCACCACCGCCCTAAATGTCCAATAATCCCTACCTTTCTTTAAGAATTATCGGGAACTAATGGTTTCCTCTTTCTTTGTTTGACTGCAGGTGCCCTCCGACACATACGCCTATCCGCACAATGCGAACCGTCTTTTCAGTGATGTCGAGGAAAAAAAAGATATTGGCTAACCAACCGCAAAAGAAGGATTCTCTCTAATTTCATAGCCGAGTAAAAAAAAAAGTGACTTATCTGAAGAAAAATGTTGGACAAAATTCTCATAACCCTTCAACGCCAGATTCTTTAGATCATTTTTGCTGCCTCCCTACAAACAGACAGCGTTCATCATGAGCCCACTTTCGGTGAACATCAATTCTTCATATTTGAATACGAAAGTGATGTTTCGTCTAAGACGAGAGGAGAGAGCATACATATGGCACATAGGTAAGGCAGCTTGGCTGGCTATGGTTAATTGGACAGAGGCATATGGTGCGGAAGCCACGCGCCCCGCTGATCTAGATATCGTCCCTAGGGGCATATGGCCAACAGGTGGAATACCGCTCATCTCTTTTGGCCCGTCTCGTTTCTTACTAGGTCAGGTATTTTTTGTTTATAGTTCCTGTTATTAATCGTTCTAACGGTGGGTAGAGGCTCGGAAATCTGACGTCATAAATTTGTAATATGGTCCTTCTGGCCCGGATCCCAAAACTTTTCGAACAGTTATCTAATCGATATTTTGTAAAGTGAGCATTGTTGGTGGGCATTGCCAGTAGTGAAAAAGGATGCTTTCTTACCTTTATTATGCCAAAGTTAATCCAAATAGTAAAAATCTCTTAAAAATCTTCAGAATTGCAGATCGATTTACACATAGGCCTCAGTATCGCAGACAAAGGATAATATTTAAAACAAGCCATAACAAATACATTAAGTAATATATTTCTAACAGACATACAGGCCTGTAAAGTGAATTAGTCACCACACAGTAGTTCCAGGTAAACCCAACGCACGGGCTGCATATCTTTGGCTTCGACCATCTTCCACCAAAGCAACTACACGGGATACTTCCTGGACCGTCAAAACTATTTTTTAAATTTAAAAAAAACCTTTTGCTAAATATTAAGAGATAATTTATACACGAAATAGCAATATCGAATGAAGATAAATGATGTTTTAGGTTCTGTTTGCCCAATAACATAAAGGATTAAATAATGTAAACAAACCTTTTATTGAAAAGAAAACAAGTCACTTATAATATTCTTTTTATTAATTAATGAACTTTTTACGGTGTACTTATTTTTTAATAACTTTTATAGTGAGCTTTTGTTAGTGTGCCACTTGTTGGGCAGTGTATTTTGTCTATTACGCCTTGATATCTCCAGGTTATGAATCGTATGAACAGGCACAATCAAGACAGGCTCATTAATACCAAACTAATAGTTCTAACTGACTTAGCAACGAGCCTTCGAGCTAACATACGTTCACATAACCTGGGATTGGGTGAAGAGTAAGACCTATAAACTATATCGTAAAAAGGAACGGGCTGTGAAAAATTCTGCGATAAAGCCCACCAAGCAATAAATAGTTCATACTTAAAAATGTATAGCTTTTTTGGTATGTTGTTTATTATGTTGTTTATTTTATCTCTTTTGTTTCGTTTCCTTATTTCCTCCTTAGGTCCTGCAGGCTAATGAAATATTATTATTATCTATATTACAATTGTAAACTCTCAATTTACGAATACTATTTAGAGACGATCCGGATCCAAAAATATGGAGTCAGTGTTGGGCATTCTCACGCTGGAGCCTTGCACGGATCCGTGTATGGATACACATATGTATTTCACGGTGAGTGATCGAATGGGACCGGGGCAGTAAGAGATTCTCATGGATGTGCACTCCTTCGGAACGACCATAACAGGTGCCCTCGCGTCTCCTCTCATGGGAACTATCTACTGTAATTTTACAATTGTCTTATTCCCAGAGTCGAAAATTCTTTTCATAAATTGTCATAAAGACATGGCCGGCGGGGAGGGGGGTAGGAGGATCTCACGGGCTTATTGTCGCAGGGGCTGTCATTTTGTTTTGTCAAGCGGGGTTAATGATACGGTTTCTATGGGCACATGTGAAACTTCTCCCGCTCGATCCAACTTCCATGGTTACGTCTAATCTGGGGCTGCTTTCATTACAGTAATTTGATCATCTCCATTCCGTCCGCTGGTTTTCATAAATGATATAATAGAACATTGTTGCTGTTTCTAAATGATGCATTCCTAAATATGTATTAATATATATCTCTTTTTTCGTTTCTTTCACACAATTTAAGTGGTGATACACTAGTATATAAATTCTGGAAATGTAGTAAATAATACCTGAATACTCTGCTCTAAGATCGATTATCTAACTTATTCGTATATATTTAAATGATATGAAATATGCAGTTACTCTCTGGCAGATTTTTGTTAGATTATGTTTGAAGATCTTAAACTCAATAACGGTAATATCGATTGAAATAATTTTCTTTCTAAATTAGATAAGACAGTGCGGTACTTCCATCTCGACAAACGGCTGACCTGGAACTCACGTACGAGGCTAAAAAGACAAGAACTAAACAGACGCTTTAGACAACTGTACAGACTACTTCAAAGTTCATCCCATCTCTCAATAGAAAACAAATTATAAATCTACAAAGTTATACTTAAGCCAATCTGGACACACGGAATAGACCTATGGTGTACGGCAAAAAAGTCATCAAGCGCAGCCAATCCTTTCAATCAAAAGTCCTGAGAACAATAGTAAATGCCCCTTATTATTTCAGCAACAAAACCCTTCATAATGATCTTAATATACCGTACATTCTTGAACTTATCCTTTCCAAGCTCATAAAATTCCATAGTAACCTATCCAAACACCCTAATCCCCTAGCCCAGTCATTTCACTGCACCACTCATCCCTATAATCCTCTTCAGAGACTAAAACGGCATTGGCCTCGTGGCCTGCTATAAATGCGTGACAGTGGGAGTCCTGGTTTCTCTAAATGGTCAGTTTCTTGGTCAGAATGTAGGGTATATTAAGATCGTTATGAAGGGGTTTGTTGCTGATGTTCTCAGGACTTGTGATTGACAGGATTGGATACGCTTGATGTTTGACTTTTTTGCTGTCCCTCTTGTTAATTGTCCTTATTATTTGTATTCCTGGCATGATGGTTACGCTACTGTACAGGAAGTGGGATTAACGGATATATGTTTAAATTAGGCTAAGCCAGGCAGATAGTGACTACAAGGCGCTGTGGAGCGATCCGGGCCGGATAGCCGCGACGATTTATCCGCTATCTTATCTGCTTATCTTTCCCCTCGGCTATCTCCACCATCTTGACCACACACCGGCTTCCACGCACTATCTTTTTGTCCTTATAATCCTCCATGCCTTACCTAACCCCTTTGCATATTAATAGTCACCCGTCCTTTGTCTAACAGGCCAGATTAATTTGCGCTCCTGTATATGGGCAAAGAAATATTGAAGCGATCACCGCTGGACAAGAAGGACTTAACGAGCCATCGAGGATGTCTACCGGAAAAGATTTATAGTGACTCGGGCTTTTATTTGTCTCTTTTCTTTGTTGAATTAATAAACGTGTACAAATTAGATTTGTATGCTACCAAGTTTAGGAGATTTTATTGCTACTTCACTGTCACTGTAACTACTCAATTGATTTGTTAAAATAAAAGCCAGATAATATGGTCAGCCGTCTAAAATTTATGTTAAAATCGTTTAAATTTTATAAGTCTGAAGTCGAAATGGCTAACATAAATTATTCACTAAACTTTACTGTATATGTATATATTTTTTCCCCCTTAGCTCTCTAATTGTAAGATTAAGGATGAGGGAAAAATAAAGGAATATTTGGGTTGAGTACCTGCTTGAAAGGTGTGAGGGAATTAAGGAGTGTGGGAAGCCTCGGTAGAGGTTGATTGTTGCGGTACAGTGGTGAGAGTCCACTGGTGGCTGGGCCTAGAATCTCTCTAGGCATGTAGTGCAGTCTTATTTAGTTGGATAGCAGTGATGGGTGCCCGCTAGAGGCTTGTTTTTGGTGGGCCAAGTGCCGTGATGTCCACCATTTGGCCTGCTTTACCAGATCTTGAGAGTTAGTGGTGGGGGGTGTCATGTCTCGGAACAGAGTTTTGGCTATGTTTCATCGAGTCAAAGAACTTGATGTGTCTTCTTTGGATGGCTTCGGTGATGGTGGGGACTTCGAACGTTTCGTGGATTTCGGGAGCCTTCATATAACGAAAAGGGGTGTGCCATAGTGCCGTTCGCAGGATGTTGTTCTGGAAGCTCTGGAGTCTAGTTATTGTGCTATTGTGTAGGAATCGGAAGAGTGGTGTCCCAAACAGTAGAGCTGGCCTCAGAACGCTCTTATATATTAACAGTTTCAGCCGAAGGGATATAGCCGGGCTTGTGGTGAGATGCTGGAGAGAGTGCAGGTGTGTGTAGAACGTCACGTGTCTTGACGTCTCTCTGCCTAGGTTGATGCCGAGGTAGCATATGCTGTTGGAAAGTTTGCATTCAGTCCCGTCTATGGTGAAGCTGGGTGGACGCTTCTGTTTTCCATGCTGGAAAGAGAAGACGATCCCTTGAGTTTTGGCCGGGTTCACCTGAATATGGACACCACGCACATAAACTTTACTGTAATTACATATAATTAATACTTTTTATAAAATGCTATTGTTGTGAGGAGGGATACCTAAGGATCGTAATTCACTTGAAATCGTCTGATTTATTAGTGAAGTATTTTGTCCTCCTACATAAGACGTATTTCTGACTTGAGAACATGGAATGGAACTTTCATTCAAAAGTATAAACAGATGTAATATATTTCAGATGTAAACATCTTGATACAGGCAAGATGAATTTCATAGAAAAGTCTGCCTGCCCAGAGATTTCCTGAGAGAGAGAGAGAACCTTCATATCTAAGATTCTTAAGATCATAAGATACACCCAACTTGTTTCCCAACGTATGAGACTCGTTGTTTAAGAATGACAACAGATTCTAGATTCTACGTTACAAGTACCCTTAGAACATAAATAGGTAACACCGCGACAGGAAGATGAAAGATGTGTAAGCACCAGGGGGAGGCGATGGCGCGTATAAGACACTGTTCCATATGGCAGAGTAGTTCCGGTCTCAAAGAAGTTCTGGTCGGTTGGTAATGAGACTGACTCAAGACACCTGGGCCGTCTTGAGCTCGTTCCCACATTGCGCACCAGACCGAGCAAATTGTCTACATCCACTCAGTGCCTCCAGCTATCTTCTTCCTTCTTGTATTGCGGATATGGCCGGATTGCGCAAGAGTCTTGCGGGGCTCTCTATATGGACAGAACTAAACCATAAATTTTCGTGGAACTGATCATTTCCCTAGACTGGTGTATCTTGTTGTTGATTAATTTCTCTGGACCTGAAGAAATATGTTATAATTATAGGGACCTATGTTAATAACCATCCATGTTTTCGTAATTTCTTATCGGAACTAGAAGAGATAATATTTAGAACGACGTTCAAATCCCCAACCGATAGGAATCATAATATTGGTAAATCTGTATTATTCATAATAATACATTTATGCCCCCACATTTGTTTTATTGTAATGCCCTTTCGTAGTTGACGCATATCGTTATGATATAAACGTTACGATAATTATTAGAATTATATATAATTATTCAGTTGTTATGATGATAAGATGATAAATCTGATGAAAACCAAGCGGCTCTCTTTCATCAACCTAAGCCGATCCCTAATAAAACTCATTTATGTACATACCTGGCTAACAATCAACTCATAATAACGATATTACATTTAAAAATACCAATGCCTAGTTTACATGCAAAAGAGTGGATTTCTAAGCATTACTGCTAATAAAAAAAATTTAACAGGAGCTTTCTTTAGTAGCTAGCCGTACTGTTTAATTGTAACAATTGAACCCTTGTTCCATAGAATGTTTCGCCGATATATGGTATTTTTTTTTTTTTTTTTTTTTTTTTTCTGAGCACTCTAGTTAGAATTTTGGGATGAGGGATAAATATAAAATATTTAGGGTGATCGGATCCTTGTACTAGGAGGACCTGCTTGAAGGTGGTGTGAGAGGAGTAAGGAGTGTGGGAATCCTCGGTGGAGGTTGATTGTTGATATATGGTATTTCTTCCCATATATATGGTAGCTTGTTGCCATAGTATTTTTTTTTTTCACTTTTCCCTCGAGGTTTTCTGTATATGTATTACTGCATTAAGATATGCTGTGTTTTATTGAGTGAAGGTGGTTCAAAGGGATTTGGCGTTTTACGGGCCGAATGGAAGTTTAAGTTCGTTACTCGGCGAACACAGGAAGGCCACCAGCTTATATAAGGCAGTAGAGGCATTAAAAATCTAAACTGGAGCAATAATTGAAGTTAACGACATCGAGAGTGAGGGTCCGTAGCGATGCAGGGTAATGGTGAGACGTGTGTGTTATGCTGCTATAAATAGAGGCCTAGTCGATTGGGCTGCAGGTTCCCACATGGGGCAGCCGAGCGGAATAGCTGAGAAACAAGTAACGTCTTCCAGTCTCATTATCTTTAAGTTCCTTCGAGTCATTAACAACGTCTGCTGATCGTTGCAGAGGTCCTGTGTCGTTCTTTTGCCTACGGGTAAGCGTTTCTTCTTCCACCGCCCCGGAGCTTGCTCGATGAGAACGTATCGCAAACCATTACCAGTGCAGCTTGTGCAAAGAGAAAGGTAGTTCTCAAGTACTAGTTAAGAATGTACTGCGTCCTGCTCAATGGTATTCCTTCTAAGTCTTTGGTCAGTTCCAAGAATATATTTGGTCTAAAACGGGATTTTGTTTTGATTTCAAACTAAACCAATTCCTTCTATTTGTAAAGTAATGCTCATAAACTCATCTACATTGTCAGATGCCTTTGAATATCACCACTTGGGGAAACGCTCATCATGCTCCTCTGTTTTTCTTTCCATTCCACTAACTAAATTGTATTGGGCATGAAGAGTAATGTTTGACCCCTATGAGATTTCTCGCAGCTCCAAAGCTACGAGCAAGTTCTTAGAGTACTTCGATACGATTGAGACTGATGGATGTGACCCTCATGAAATTCGGGCGGTGGATCCATAGCGACCGTCAGGTGCACCCCTTAATATGTCTACAAGACTGCTTCCTCGGGGGATAATCAGCGATGTGTGTGATAAGCTGGAGGCCCCCGGCGGAGCGGAACCTCCACCAGTTCTCACGATCTTCAGGAAGTCGTCAACCATTGTTATCTCCGTCTTAGGGATCATTTGAAAGTCAAAGTGTAACAGGAGGTGAAGGACGGTCCTGAGTTTCTACACTCGGCGGTTTACGGGCAATCATTCCTCCTACCAGGAGGTGGGCGCAGCCGATACACGTCAGATAAACCAAAGGACAATACATCAACATCCATCAGTCTTTCATCGGGGTACAAGGCACCGGTCTGTTCTGCCCTAGGCTATAGGCTCCTACATGTCTATTCCTGACGTCCGACATTGCGATTCCAGTCCTAACCCATCATTTAACATCGTGTCATTGAGGTGACAGCAATAATGGTGACTTTTAATCGCCTATAAATCTACATACTGGGATGTTTCAACATCACTTACTATTTCCACTGTCCACAAATCTGCGATCATTAGTCTAATAGTTATTGGTCAATAAATATTATTTGAGATATCCCTTTGGCGAATTCTTGTGTTGGATCGGATTAAATGGTCCTCCGGGCCGGATAAAGATTACTTTTATTCAGTTGACTATATTATAACTACAGAAGGTGTTTTTAAACAATAGTAAAAAATATAACAGGTAATACATCAAAAATAGAAAAAAAATTATTTATTTAATTTAATATGTAATTTTGTTATTATTTCTGGAACTGGGTTTTTAAGGTTGTTGAACCTGAAGATTCAATACGAGCATAAACATATTTTAATGCGGGTGAACGCATGTCTTTCAGAGTTATAAGTTAATAAAAAAAACTTCGTGTATATGTTACATAGTTGTGCCTATGTAAAACTTCGTGTATAGGTTACATAGTTGTGCCTATGTAAACCTTACTTTGGGGATTTCATATATCGCGTGAGCGTCTCCGATCCCCATGAGATGTTCAGAAATATAATATAGAGAAAACTATTTTGTCGAGCGATCTCTGATGTGGTAGCGGGTAGACTAATGAGCGTACGGACCCGGGTTTACGAGCGCCGAGCCGGACTTCACCGTAAACCCCGGCCCACCATTAACATAATTCCTACGAGGATTTGAATATTGAATCATGTTCATATGTTATACACGGTGACTGACAGCTTGATGGCCGATCCGGGGCTCGGTTTAACATGCCCTGCCTCATACCCCTGACGTAGGTTTTTTGTTTCAGATAGTCGGTATCTCAACCCGGCTCAAAGATATTCCGGTACCTCAAGGGGATCAGATCAGCTAAGATAAACATGTAGAGAGATAAAAAAAATCGGTCAATGAAAGATGCACTTTTTTTTTTAAATTAATCATTTTTTTAAAAAAATTACAATCTGCTCCGTAAGAGCAACCGGTAATTGTAATAAAGTATTGCATTATATACCCTATTTACAATATAGTCCCCCCAATTCGTCCACAATATAGTCACCTTAATGGCTATGGACAAGCACCTAATGATGAAATTTGCATCTTAAATCATTTGTATTAATTATCAGTGAATTCCATTTCTGGTTACTGTTTCTAATATACTCTCGAACCGATCCGATAGATTTTTTTGAATTTTCAAATAATATATAAAGGTATATTCAACACCTTAAGTTGTGCTTTTTTACAACTGAAAACGAACCTTTTTTACTAACAATTATTAAAATAGTGGGATTACAATCATGAGTACTGGATTGTAATGATTACCAATGATATAAAGCCAGGCTATGCTGAATATTTAAACACTTGATACATGTGAGCCGTAGAAGGCAAAATCACCCACGGAAAATTAAAACCAAAGGACTCCCCCCCCCCCCAAAGGTTGTCCCCAATTTAAGACTTTATTTCTGATGTAGTGATATAATGACGCATATTATAATTGGTGACTGAAAAACAGACGAAAGGCGCTTTGAATTTTAGCATCGAAAGTCCCGGTAATTGGTAATTGAAGAGTATAACTCAGTAATTATCTGATTTAAGACTGATTCCGGAATCACCTGTGATTCTTATCGTGCCGCAGATAAAAATAAAGAACTCGGACAAAGAAGAAACCAAAAAAAAAAACAGTGTATGCTCGCTACCCAGTCCTCTGGTTATAACACTCTCTACCGCTAATTATTGGTCACATATACTACATATCTTCATCCCATTAAGACCTCCGAGAGACGTGACGGGGTGGAATAATCCCCCCCCCCACGGGGGCATTATCTGTTTAAAAATAATTATAACGGCAGTGGTAGGAAGGATAAAGGCATTGCTAATGGAGTAAATAAACCTACAGTAGGTAGGGGTAGTTGGAAAAGAATGCTACCTCATAAGGGGATAAGAATGCACCACTGCTCATTTTTCCAGTTCCTTTTTCTTCTCCCGAGAGTCGAAGAAGTCATAATGACTCTTTTCTGCGGACAAGGTTACGTCCATGTCACGGGATGATACATTAAATTATTTAAACAAAAGTACAGAAAACTAGTAATTATTAGTAGATTACTAACTAGTTAATGGGACTTTAGTACGTTAATTTGAATAAATGGTTTGTAAATAATACATTGTTTGTGCTACAGTCATCTGAAGCTAAACATATAAACATCGCAAGAAGAAGATCATAAGTGTAGGAATGTTATCAGTACTTCGAAGGAATTCCTTATCTCGTATAACGACTATTGAGTGAATACCTTATTTTATTATAAAATTGCTAGACTTTGTTCAAGCACCTTGTAGTTTTTATTTAGGACGACTAGTGTAGAAGGTATACAAGTACATTATCTTAAGACACTTCTCAGCTATCTTTAAGGGTTGAGTTCGAGAATGTAGGGTATATTAAGATCGTTATGAAGGGTTTTGTTGCTGACGTAGTAAAGGGCATTTGCTATTGTTCTCAGGATTTTTGATGGAAAGGATTGGGTACGCTTGATGTTCGACTTTTTCTACCATAGCTCATTTCCGTATGTCCAGACCTGCATGTAGGTATGTGATAAATATCGTTTGAGCAAGCATGCGTCCCTGTGAAGTTCTTGTGCTATTGACTAATGTTTCAGATAAAAAAAGAAAATAAACGAAACAACTACAGATTCGTTTCTATCTGTTTTTTGTTTTTTTTGATACGATTCAACTTTCAGTAGATAGGTAAGTATTTTAAGAGCTAGTGTCGAAACTTGTCCCCCCCAAAAAACGCCACATTTACTCTACTTGGCCTCATTTATAATTAAAAATCTTCGCACGAAACAAAACAAGCTGCGTGCCTACAGAATACATTTCTAAAAGCAGCTTTATCGTTACAGGGGGGTCATCCACAAACACCGTGCATGCTCCAGAAGCATTTGTCAACTGGAGCCGGCGACGATTGAGACACAAATCACGCAGCTCCTGTATCCCGAAGGGGCTTATGTTAGGAGGGATTCACAAATTCTAACCTGGGGCGATATTTCCTTACCGCTTCGGGTATAATACTACTCTGTCCTTATCTTTCATCCCGTTTAATTTTAACCGGGTCGGATAAACGTTCCCCACATATTTATGGACTTCCGCTTCTTCGCCCTTATAAATCCTTTATTTTTTGTATTTTATTAATTCGGCGCTTTTAAGGCAGTATTCTGCTAATGTATATATATTTTTCCCCTCTACATTAAAAAAATTTTCACTCAGTTGCAGTTAATTCCGTGTTTATCGCTTCAGAAGATGATTCTTAAAAACATTAATTATTGCTCCAGTTTATATGAAATATATCTTACATAAAAAAAAAAAAATAAGGAGCGTTCAAATTGATATTCAAATAAGGGATCTCCCTGTTCATACAAATCAACTTTAATTTCTCAAGGAAATTATGAAGGAAAAACACTTATATGATTGCTGGACTACATTCTTTAAAGAAACATACCTTAGTTGTTTTATATGTTGAAGGCACTTATTTTACTAACTACAAGCATATGAATTGTTCGCGTAATCAGTGAATTGTGATGTTTCCGACATCCACGAAAAGTTACAGGTCCCCACCGTCCAGCCAATCCAAAGAAGACACATCAAGTTCTTTGACTCGATGAAACATAGCCCCTCTGTTCCGAGACATGACACCTCCACCGCTACCGGCAAGATGGCAACTCTCAAGATCTTGTAAAGCAGACCAAATGGTGGACATCACGGTGCTACATAAGACTACACTACATGCCTAAAGAGACCCTAGGCCCAGCCACCAGTGGACTCTCACCACTGTACCGCAACAATCAACCTCTACCGAGGCTTCCCACACTCCTTAATTCCCTCACACCACCTTCAAGCAGGTACTCCTGGTACAAGGATCCGCTCAACCCAAATATTCCTTTATTTTTCCCTCATCCTTAATCTTATAATTAGAGAGCTAAGAAAAAACAAAAGGTGAATAATGAAGAAGAAAGGGTGTATTATTAATCATATCCCTATTTGGAGGTATTGCGAACAAAGTTTTTTGTTGAAAGGTTCATTTTCTACAAGATCTTGAAGGTTTGCTATACTTAAGCATTCTATCATCTATCATTATACCGTCTTTGATGTAAGGTGAGATTAGGCTACATCATCTCGCTAGCGTATTCTACTTTAAATATAGGTGTTTCACATTTAGGTAATGCATCTAAAGGTGGGTGTACCGAGTACTCGTTTAACCTAATGGTGGGAACCGTGAGATGTTGAAAGTGCTGGCAAATCACCGAAACAAAATACAACAAAAAACAAAACAAATAAGTCTACAAACATATCGTTCTCAGAGACCGTAAAAAAACGGAAGATTATTCTATTAAGAAGCTGCGATCTAGCCAGGGGTTTCCTGTCGGAAATTAACCCCTAATGAAGATCCATGTTCCTGAAATCACCTGATGCCCACCCTGATGAGTCTATTACACCCACTCTTCAGTTTCCAGAAGTTCCATCCCCCTCTAATACAGACATCTGATGATGAGGGACATACACAGGTGAACGGTAAAGAAAATGATTGATTATGATTGTCCCTAAGCATATATATCCATTTCCTGCCCGGGTGGGGGGCGTCAGGTAACCCAGTCATGGGAAGCAATCTGCAGCCCCTAGGGATATCAGGCTATTTTTCCTCCATTAGTTTTTTTTTTTGTTTACTTCTGTACATCCGTGAATAATTTAATATCACTGGCGATAGGATGGAAGGTTCATACGGCAGAAATATGTTCAGAGAAATTTCTGAGGTGGAAGGTTTAACTCAAACTTTATATGAGCTTCATGTGATATAACAACAGGTAGTAGTTGCTAAAATGTGTTACGATGGATCTGAAATAACAATAGTAGATTAAAAAACACCTCTACCTAAGCTACCAATTTTACGTAACATGAAATTACAGGAAGTAAGTGGCCAACCAAACCATGCTTGAGGACATATCAGGATGGTAACACAAAAAAGGAATTCGAAGTTAAATTAAGCTATTTTAAACGTAACCGAAATGATTTGTCAGATGCAATATTGTTTTCACGAGTAGTCCCTTAAATATCTCTCAAGATACTATACCATCAACAACTTTATTTTGTTCATATATATAGATTTCAATTTTTTTTTTTCAAAACCCTTTTTACATTAACATTTTTGCAAACAAATGAACTATACAATTGAACAAAATTTACGGATTGATGGCTCCTCTTGCTGCATAGCATAGCATTTGAAGGAGGGTAGAATTACTAAACATCTTTTTACAGTAAAAATTACAATAATCAATAGACTGGACTAGGTGATGGGGCTCACCTTCGGTTCGCAAAATGGGAAAAAGTTACAAACTAAAGCGTTCCTGCCTCGACTGCGTTCTGCCATCGATAGGGGAACGGAGCGGGGGCTATCGTACTAAATACTGGGTTTGTCAAGTACTGTAATGAGTCGAAAAATTTGATATGTCTACGTTGAACGAATTCATCCACCGTAGACAGCTCAAAGATCTCGTGAAGCTCACTGCTGCTACGCTGCTCGAATGTAGTATGTCTGACCACTTTCATCAGTATGCCGTTTTGGAATTGGTGGAGTCGCCGAGCTGTCGTATATGTCACATGACGAAAAAGCGATTTCAAAACATTTCCTTCTCTTCCTATGCATATAAGATCATAATCTCAAGCTAAAACTTTGCGCGTTGAGTGTTGTAAATATGAGTAATTAGTGTATATTAGGAATCTTATTTGTAACCTCCATCAACCAGGCTCGGGTCTATTGGCGCTAAGTATAAACCCGATTTCATATTCCTATAATCACTCGAACCGAATTTTTGGATGGCCCTCCTGCGTTACCACTAGCCTTTATGAAGTGGTCTCCTAATTGTCCCCCCGTTCGAAGGAAAAAACCCAAGTGCTTGGAGCGTGCTACCGACCACTCCTGGACTCGGCAGTCCGGATTACAGTTAGCCCCTCGAGGCGTTGTTCCTACCACGAGATGATCGGAAGCCATGTAGCAGATATCCGGAGGGCTGAGGCAAGAACCTGAATATATAATGCTCCCCCATTGACTGGTTGCCGCTGCCATTGAGGGGGGCAGCAGTGACTGATGATTGCCACTATGATTAAAGCCCGTCTTCGGTACACATCCAATCACCCGCTTTCTATTAGCTTACTGTCTCCTACCGGCTGTAATCACTCCTTGCCCAGTTCACGCAACCGAGTATAAGATACCTTCCACACCCCGAAGAACTCAAAGGTTTCTCTAATGGTACCGGTTCCAAGTACTAACCATTTAACAATATCTGAACACGTTGGCTCCCTGTTACGGATAGTGTTTTATTGAAATCTATGAAACTAAATAGTAAAAAGTCTTTTTTTGATATTGACAACTTTATTATTATAAAATTACAATCAGCCTCATTGGGCAATAAGTAATTGTGATTAATGATCTCATTCCATATTTACAATTTTTATTCACTCGCTCATTCATACAGTATATACAAACAGCCCAGAAACCTCCCAAGTCCACATGGTTGTCACCTCCCTCGTGTGCGAAGGAGGAAGCGGAGTCCTGGGTAGTCATTGGACAATAGCCAGGGGAGGCTGACCAAGAGCGTGAAAGCCACAAACGCTCAGGACATGATTGGAGAAACTGACCATTGCCAGGACTGTCACGCATTTATAGCAGGTCACGAGGCCACTCCCATTTTAGTCTCCGAGGAGGATTATAGGGATGAGTGGTGCAGTGCAATGACTGTGCTTGGGGATTAGGGTGGTAAAGATAGGTTACTATAGAATTTCACTTGGAAAGGATGAGTTCAAGAATGTAGGGTATCGTTATGAAGGGTTTTGTTGCTTCAGCGGCCTTTCGTATTTGTACACTACATACAGCTCCAGGCAGAACCTTTAATCCCCGTAAAAAAATGTATAGCTTAACTGTTCATGTTTTCAACTCACCCCATCATAAAGTGTTCAGTTTTCCTAGTCTGTGAAATTACAGCTAACCTTTTTTTTCGGTGACTTTTCCTTCGACCCTCGGTGGATATACAGACAATACATAAGGACGATAGAAATTCAAATAAGATAAAGTGTAAATGCAGAGATACATTAACATGACTGTAAATGAAAGCTAGGAGGATATGAAGGTCCCAAGAGCTGACTGGCTGACGTAGGCAGAGCTCGCAACGCCCCACAGCTCCTGCTTGCTTATCGAGTCCTGATACTAGTGCAGTGGTAGAATACTCGAATATCACAGAAATTCCTGCATTTTCCCCCTCCCTACTACCTACCTACTACTACCTTCTTCTTCCTTCACACCCTTCTCTCCCCGTTACCTTCCTATCCAACCCACACCTCTCGGCGCATTACCTACATTTACACCGTCACACAAACACTGTATTTATTTTTATATTATTACTTAATAAAAACCATAAATTTTACCAAAGTTGATATTTTCGCGGTTCGCGCTCCTGAAACCCTTCTATCTAGATTTGACAATTCTCAATTTTGTTTATAGCAGTACGCATTGTTACCCGAATTGTATGCCAGGAGCAAAATAAAACAACCCGTTTCTTTAAGCCTCTCTCAATCGTCGTGATATTGTCATTGTGCTGCATTGTGAATTCTAAATGAATTTGGGCATTCCAAAATCACTCAGTGGGAGAATTATGCTCTGTATTGTACAAAGTAATTTCGTAGAAATTTGTATAGTGTAGTTTGTTGATGAACCTCTTGAGACCTCCCTAGTGTGAAAAGTTGTCCTTAATTAAGCAAATACCTACTGCAGTATTTTTATTTAAGTCATTATTGACTCTAAAATGATTATCATTATATAAGGTTTATATTTGTTGGAGGTGGAAAAGAAATTACTGAACTCCAATAATAACAGACCATTTCATAAAATGGTTTTATTAACCACAGAGTTAAACCGCTAGAGATGGCCTGATGCCTGTACATGGGTTTTTAGTGTACACTCCTTTTCCACATTATTTTTTACTTGTTTTGAAGTTAACGATCATTATTATTTGAGGCGACACGCTAACTTTCGAAGTTTGTTTAAACTTATATATTTGTCTTAACTCGTTTTCATTTTTTTTTTTAAGCCCTGCCGTCCGCCGATAAGTGGGCAAGTAGCAGTTAAACGGAATGGAGTGTTAACGACTCCGAGTTTAATTAGCGGCCGGTTGTTTGCCGTGCTGGCTTTTACGATCAGGTCAGCGTTTACGATGTCCCGCACAGGGTTGTATGGAGTCTCGCCAGTCAGCGACACCCGAAACAATGGCAACAATCCCGAAACAATCCTGTTGCTGCCTACAACAGGATTCTGGGTTTATATCCTGGCGCGTTTTGATACGACAGCCTTGCTGGAGCATATGTTTGTGCTGGTACATCCTTGTTCCGGAACATTATGATAGATCCCGGGTTATTTTGTCAGTTTATTAAAAAAAGAGCTACTTTTGAATTTAACACTTTATTTATAGGAGTTACTAAAAATCCAACTCAATACTAATAAGCCAGCCTTAGATAATAGTAATTTTGGTAGACTCTCACTACCTTCCTGATTCCATCCGCCTTTTTAGGCATTCCTCACCCTGTATCCTTCTCATACATCCTTCAAATGGGGGTCTCCCCTTAGAGAAAGGCACTCATCAGTCCTAAATAATTTTCCTTATTTTTCCCAAATCCTATTTTTTATAAGTTTGAGAGCTTAGGAAAAAAAAAAAAAAAAATAGTAATTTTTCATTTTTCCACGTTTAAAATAAATACTAGTTACATACAATAAACCTCGAATGCATAGTAAATATACGCATATGTATTCTTATGACCGGATTTTCTTACCTTAGGTGATCCATATGCACAGATGGTGATTACTAGTAATTCCTTGAGATTCACAGTCCCTTCTATATCTAAATAAAAGGTTAAGAACTGAAAATTCCTTTTAGACAGCATGACATCGAAATTCATTGACATGACATCTATAGATATCATTTATATTTTTTGTATATGTTTCTCTTCTCCTGATCTAGTGAAGGTCAGCATGGTCAATGATGAATACTCCATATCTCGTTCTATGATGTAATCTAATAATAAAATAAACAGATTAGTACTTTTATATATTTTGAGTTGGTAGATATGTTTGATCTATTTATTAACAATTTTTTTTTTTTCCCAGGAGAAGCCACACAAATGCAACCTTTGCTCCAAGTCCTTCCCTACTCCAGGTGACTTGAAATCCCACATGTACGTCCACAACGGTTCCTGGCCGTTCCGGTGCAACATCTGCTCCCGAGGGTTCAGCAAGCACACCAACCTGAAGAACCACCTCTTCCTCCACACCGGTAAGTACGTGCCGGGGGTCTATAGCGCATAACCAGGCGTCCGCCTCCTCAGACCGTACCCGATCGGATACTCTTTCGATATGCATGCTCCCTTCCCTTTTGACTGCCTTCCACGGCTAGACAATGGGCAGGCAACTCTCACCCAGGAACCGGGCGCCTCTTCCTACATATTCGAAACTTTTCAGCCTGTCTTGAAGGAGTATTCAAACCGTACACTAATGTTAGGTTTTTCTTTTTCGGATGTTTGTATCACATTATTAATTAAAAATACATACAAAAATCTGTAAGTAAGGAAAATATAAGCTAGATATACCTAGATATAAGCTATTCTTGATTTATTGCGACGAACGTCTGACGGTGCTTCCGTTGTTGGAGATATGAAACCGTCTTGGCTATGTTGCGGAAATATCGCTTCCTTTAGGCCGTACAGCAAAACATAAAAAAGAAATACATTTAATTAAATAATATGCACCTTTATGGCGTTTCCAATAAAATAATTAATAAGAAGGATATTTTGAATAAAAGTTTTTTTTTAGTCAGAAGAGAAGATTTTCAGTGACCAAAGTAGTTTGAGTTATAAAGTAAGGGTTTTTGATAAAAAAAAATCGAGTAGTTTTATAATAATATCCCTCGATATTATTATAAAACTTTATTTCGTTTCGCTTAAACATATAAGTAAATAAATACAATATATGACGTAATAGGTCCGCTTTAATTGGAAATGACAAATTTTACCCATCCCCTATTTCGAGAACGATACCCGGAGTGTAAAAAACCCCCCCAAAAAAAACAGTATAAATAAATAAGAAGTAAAGAAACAGAGCGCGGAGAAGAAAGGTTAATAAACTGGTTAGATCGGGCCGGGTGAGCTTATGTTAGTTTATCGGGCAGAATGTGGTTTATGGTTGTGGCCCGTAGCGTGGGAAATATGTAAACTGCGGATATAAACCTGTCAGCGTGGTGTCCTGCAGGGGCCTTCCCCCAGCCCCTATCTCCTCTAAATCATATTACCCTGTTCGATGGCCCAAATGTCATCGCTCCTCTCACTCACTCTCTCTCTCTCTTTCTCTCTCTCTCTCTCTCTCTCTCCCTCTCTCCCTATCCCTCCCTCCCACTTCTCCCGATTTTATCACCGCCCGTTTTAGCCTATATTAGGTAAATCATTGCGGTTACTTTTTATTCTACTTCTTCATAAGGGAGCGAGCAAATATAGCGGTGACCTTATTTAGCCCGAAGTGTTTTTTTTTTATTTATTTTGTGGAAGAGTTAGGGTCGCCATTTCTCCAATCAGAATTTTTTTATTTTTTTTTTGGCCAATTATAAATTAAATTGTATTTTCTTTTTAAATATGAGAATATGCCGGTTACCCTTTTATATTATTTAATTAAAATAATTGAAAACCGTTCTTATTACCCGATATCCGGCTTTATTGAAAGATATTCCAAGTGGGATGGTGCACGAGGCAACATTTTTTTGGAAATTTTAATAAATTAAGTCCAATACTAAGCGTAACAACAAACTATGTCCTCCTTTACTAAATTTAACAATTTGTGATAAATCCCCGATAGAAAGGTGCCCCTGGCTGAAACTTAACGATGAATTGTACATAAAAAAAAAAAATAAAATGAAAAAATATAAATAGATAATCACGGTCTAAAGAAAGGGCGCCCATCCTTAAAATTCAATAGGACTTTCCACTATTAAATAATTTATGACAATAGGAATGCATAAAATATCCCAAGAGTGGATTTAAATTGAGGCCGGGGGGCCCCGGGAGTGGTAAGGGGGGCGGGAAGAGGACGGACAGCTGTAAACCATTACTGGAGCGAGAGAGATGGCAGGAGTAGCAATATGCATAAATTACTAGGGGCCGAAGGAGGAAGGATAATATAGAGGATAGTTCTAATGACTCCCTCCTGCAGCACACCACAACCGGCAATGAATTATGTATTAAGGCGTGTGTGTAAATCAGTGCGCTCTTGCTACCGCGCCCCGGCAGCCTCCGATTAATTGGCATGCCTGGTCCGCCGAATCCGCTTTAAACAGCTTCCGATAATCCGGCGCTTCAAGGAACACTGGAAACAAATAACGAAAATCGTCATTTACTTAACATCATCACGGATCATGAGAGTAAAGTGAAATTCAAGTCGAATTTTTAAAGAAAAAAAAAGGTTATGTATTTGTTTTTAGACACACTTTTATTGTGATAATATTACAATCTGCCCTATTGGGTAGTAATTAAGATAAATGTTCTCATTCATACCATATTTACAATTCATCATTCACTCGCTCATTCATACAATATTTACAAAGAGCCCAGAGGCCCCCAAGTCCACATGGTTGTCACCTCCCTCGCGTGCGAAGGAGGAAGCGGAGTCTTGGGAAGTCACCCACGCTCCTACATCAACCGCGTCACTGGATAAGAGCCAGCGGAAGCTGACCAAGAGCGCGATGTATTTGTACAGTCAATTTTTTTTTTTTTTTACCATTTGTGCAACAACTTTGAATAGGAATGAAGGAAAACAGTTTTATCCTTCTGTACGCGTCAATTCCTAATAAAGAGATGAAATGGAATAAGATGAAATAATGAAGGTGAAGAAAAACCTATTGTTGATGGCTGGTGACTTTAACGCTACAATTGGGCGGAGTAACCACGGTTGCAGGTACCGTTGGAGAAAATCTTATATCCGCCCCGGATTCTGTGGTGAAAGTATATCTAGATGATAAACGGGCAAATAGCCAGGTATTAGTTACTTCAACTAGCGGAGGTACATTACACTTGCGCATACGGGACATGCCTGATAGGACGCGGTCGTAAAGAAGGAGGCAAACAGGGTAACTTCTAAGCAAACATCCTCGTCAAAACTGCCCCGGAGGCCAGGACGGCCAATATGATTCCCAGATACGGCACGCAAGAGGAACGGATTAACATAAAGATGATATGCGTGGTACTCCGTTTTGAGTTTGTACTCATATCTCAATCCAGTTTATATGCTGCTTCGATATTTCTGTCATGTTCATATTTTTTTTTTCGTTTAATTTATGCACGGAGTACTACTCAGTAATTTTCTCCTTCGTGAAAGTAACAACGACTATTTATGGGGTGAATTTTAATTTTGAGGTGAATATTATTTTCTATTATTGAAATATCCTCTCCTAGCAACGAGGCAACAAAAAAAAAACAAACGCGTTAAGAGCATTGAGCGCTCCAAGAAATCAGTGCCACTATAATTAACCGATCGCCCGTCATAAATGTTAAATGGCAGAACGGTCAATTAAAAGTCAGAAAACCAACTTGTCGAACCGTTAAATATATAATTCCAATTAGACGTTCGAACTTATCAGAAAAATCATCGAACTTCTTTTTTTTTTTTTCGACCTGCTGTCTGTTGGATTTGAACCAGTTATTTTTATCGAGGGTACACCAGCGACAGCTTTCTACTACTTAAACTAAACATGATTTGGTGGTTCTATTTGTAGATTCCAGGTTCGGTGGCCTTTATTAAATATTGATTGTTCCTCGCTTTTTATATTGAATCCATAAGTTACCTAAAATTTAAAAAAAAAAAATCTACAAATTAAGTAACAGGATTATTATTTTTGAAAATTGTTAAATTAATGCATTGATCGTTTTCATAACTAGGTGTATTGATAAATTACATAGCCTGAAAAGTCAAGTTAAATGACCTATGGCTATAAAGGGTGTCCCAGAATTAACGCAAGATTTGATTTGAATAGAAAACACAGCTTTTAGCATTTTTGGTGTTATTTTTTTATTGAATTATAAAGTAAATAGGATTGGGTTATTTATGGAATCCACGACTTTGCTGGCCCATACGCACTCTTTTGTCGAAATTTTCATTGGCATAAATGTGGTTGAATTTCCTCTTTTAATGCACGGGTGGATGTGGGCTTGTTGACATACACCTTTGACTTCAAATAAACCCATAAAAAGAAATCTAAAGGTGTTTAATCACACGATCTAGGGGGCCAATTCTGAAACGAGAGAGTACACGACCAGGAAATGTCTCATGCAGTATTTGAATTGTTTCATGGGCTGTATGGCATGTGGCACCATCTTATTGAAACCACATATTGACCACATCAATATCATCCAATTTCGGCACAAAGAACTGTCAAATTGTTTGTTTTTTTAGGGTTGCCAGAGCATTCAGCCGTACTTTTATTTGACAAACAATCCTTAAATAGAATCAGTGCTTTAAAACCGGGTACCCTGATAGGAAAAGATGTTGAACTGATTAAACTCACATGTTCTCTTCATACCTTTCTGGAACTTTCCCCGATTACAGACTGCTTTAAGGGTACCGATACGCTGGTTAACTTATTCCCTTAGCTTTGTACCAAATTTTCTGAGTGAACTCGTTGGGACGTTTCTTAAAACGTCACAGGTACAGGTCGATGAACTTTTATCTACGTCTGTCCGCAATTATTGGCCATTGAAATTGTTCAATCGACCGGAAATTTGAATGTTATATGCAGATACAACCTCAATGGCGTTACACACATTTTTACATTTTTGGTTACAATAACCAATACCAAAGAATTAAATTGTTAGAAATACTTGACGGAAATTATCACGTACAATGTGCTAAGACTGTAGATATCGATTTCGATAACTGTCTGTCTAGTTGAATGACATTCATTCGAATACTTGAACAAAATAAAAAAAAAATAAATAAATAATGAAAATAAATAAAAAGCGATGTATTTCGAAATCGGACTCCATTATTCATGACTTTGAGTTGCCGACGCGCACCTGCCTCAGACTTCAAGAATGGAAAGATCGCGTGACTGCGAGCATTATAGACTGTCAATGCTGCCTATATGTCTCCTTCAACGCTTACCGCATATATATCATACTGACCGCGAGAGAACGACCATCGCATATATCATACCTCAGGGACTTAAATTGCCTCTATTTAACCAATATAAAATATTAAACTATCGTAAATCATAAAATTAAAAAAAACGGGTAAAATAAAAAGAAACACAAATTATTTTTCGGCCGGTGTTTTCTGTAGTGTACCCGGAGCACACGGCAGGACGTGGTGCCGTTAAAATTATCTATGACCTTACATTAATTGATTTTTTGATTCACTGCCCGTTGTTATGATATACTCGAACCACAAATGATATATACCATGTCACTCTTCATTATTTATTATCTAAATACATTTTTCTCTGAGCTCAACTTTGGGTTCTTATTCGAAGATTCGTGTTCAACGTCATCTCTAGAGGTGCTTCAAAAGCCCACTAGTACAAAAAAAAAAAAAGAATAAATTATTAAAATAGGCTTCAGAGGAAAATGTACGGACGATTTATTTTGGGAAATGTTCAAAAAAACAGGAACGTGGAAAACTAGCTCTTCATTGTTGCAATGTTCGCTGGCTCTCTGAAAACTACGCAGTGGTGTCTTAACTTATGGAAAATGAAGAACTTGGTATCACTTCTCTCCCCACCCAAGTCTGAGGAACCACAAAATACGGACTGTGTGCTCTCGTCATAAACGAGCTTGTGTTTCTAGTTTATTTTCTTCATCCACATCTCGTATGGACAAAATTGGGAACTTGTTTAAAGTTAGGTTCTGGAATGCAATGGATGGATCAATCCTTGAACCGGGTAATACTGACAGGAAACACCTATCTACGATTAGTTGGGTATTAAAGTATTATAATTTGTAATACCTTGATAGTAATATTTTTCTATTAGTTTCAATGAAAATATCGTTGCTTATAGGCGCGAAACCACGTCTTTTATTAGTGATTTTTTTTTTTTAATATAACTCATAAATAAAACATGCTTATGTGCTTTTATGCTTAGGTGAAATATGAAATAAAATTTTGAGAGTCAATTACAGAAATCATGTGTTTTTTAAATGCTTTCAAGTAAAAAAAAGTAAGTATGTACCACAATGATAAAGTGGCTACTAGACAATGAGTAGGGAGGGTGTGGGTGTAGATAGGGGCGGTGGGGGTAGCGGGAGCAGGGAGGGGATAGTGGGCGGACAGGGAAGATGACACAGTAGTTAGTGATGGACAGCTATCAGAGTGAACAATACCAGGCTAGCTTGTAGCTACCAGGGGATCAGGAGCTAGCAGGAGCCAGTGCTTGTAGCTTCAGTCTGCTTCCCCCACTCCTGTAATTTATCCCTACCGCTTTCCACGCCCCTCCCTTCTCCTGCTCTTACCCTTCCATCTAGCTTGGATAATCCTGTTGGGAAGCACGTTTTTCCAGCTTGGACATATTTAAAGAGTACGAGAGATAGGCGACGATCCATAAATGTTCCCATTCGAGAAGGAACAAATTTGGAAATGGAACAAAGTCAAATCAGCCAATCTGATCCAAGCAACTTCATTCGAAATACCTTCAAATTTTCAAATTGAAAAAGATTGCTATCCTAGAACACAAAGAGGAACAGGAAAGCCGAAAGCGACAATTAAAATTTAAAAAGATTTTTCCTAAAATAGCGGAGATTAACACAGTCATAGGGCTATATAACACATAATTAACTTTTGTTATATGCTTATTTACAATCCCTAGGTATTCAGTCATCCTACTGATGATTTTGGACAGATCCCGAGAATCCAGTCCTTTCGCAAAATGGGTTTTAACTTCAACTGATCTTTAATTGAGAAGACTTTTACGTAATACGAAAAACGGTGTGACGGTTGTGGAGCCTAAGACAAGATCCTCTTCTTTACGAATAGAGCAATCTCAAAAGAATGGAAACGAAGAACATTGAGTCTATAATTTCTCCTTATATGATCCGCATGGTTCACTTAAACTTTTACAATTATTTTGATTTGTGATTGACACTCATAATGGCATATTTCGTTGAAATATAATCTTTCTTTTTATAACATTGTAAAATATCTTTAAGACGTCAGTCTATTATGAAATGATTATTACACCCAAACCTTTGTCCTTCTTGGCATGCATTCTTGATCGGGTGCTTGATGTCACTAACTTAAGCGGATGACAAAAAACCAAGAAATTTTACTACGGAAAAGTTTGGAAAAAATAAAAAACAAAACAAATATTGTTATCAGCTTCTTCTTCTAATTTTCCATTACAAAAAACATGGATAAAACTGTATGAATATGTTTTGAGTTTTTTGACAAATACGAGACCCTTATCTTTTCATGGAAAAAAAAAATCATTACCATTCTATCAAACATTGATTCATTAATATGATATAAATTTCAATTGGAACGCATTTCAAAGTTGGTTGGAAAAAATAAAAAACTTATTATCAATTGCAAACTATTTTCATATTTTGGTAGTGGAAAATAAATATAAGTTTTTTCTCAAAAATCTTCTTCTTCTAATTTTCCATAAAACAAAAAACATGGATAAAACTATGAATAGGTTTTACTGTTTTCAGTTTTTGACAAATACGAGACCCTTATCTTTTCATGGAAAAAAAAAAATCATTACCATTCTATCAAACATTGATTCATTAATATGATATAAATTTCAATTGGAACGCATTTCAAAGTTGGTTGGAAAAAATAAAAAACTTATTATCAATTGCAAACTATTTTCATATTTTGGTAGTGGAAAATAAATATAAGTTTTTTCTCAAAAATCTTCTTCTTCTAATTTTCCATAAAACAAAAAACATGGATAAAACTATGAATAGGTTTTACTGTTTTCAGTTTTTGACAAATACGAGACCCTTATCTTTTCATGGAAAAAAAAAAATCATTACCATTCTATCAAACATTGATTCATTAATATGATATAAATTTCAATTGGAACGCATTTCAAAGTTGGTTGGAAAAAATAAAAAACTTATTATCAATTGCAAACTATTTTCATATTTTGGTAGTGGAAAATAAATATAAGTTTTTTCTCAAAAATCTTCTTCTTCTAATTTTCCATAAAACAAAAAACATGGATAAAACTATGAATAGGTTTTACTGTTTTCAGTTTTTGACAAATACGAGACCCTTATCTTTTCATGGAAAAAAAAAAATCATTACCATTCTATCAAACATTGATTCATTAATATGATATAAATTTCAATTGGAACGCATTTCAAAGTTGGTTGGAAAAAATAAAAAACTTATTATCAATTGCAAACTATTTTCATATTTTGGTAGTGGAAAATAAATATAAGTTTTTTCTCAAAAATCTTCTTCTTCTAATTTTCCATAAAACAAAAAACATGGATAAAACTATGAATAGGTTTTACTGTTTTCAGTTTTTGACAAATACGAGACCCTTATCTTTTCATGGAAAAAAAAAAATCATTACCATTCTATCAAACATTGATTCATTAATATGATATAAATTTCAATTGGAACGCATTTCAAAGTTGGTTGGAAAAAATAAAAAACTTATTATCAATTGCAAACTATTTTCATATTTTGGTAGTGGAAAATAAATATAAGTTTTTTCTCAAAAATCTTCTTCTTCTAATTTTCCATAAAACAAAAAACATGGATAAAACTATGAATAGGTTTTACTGTTTTCAGTTTTTGACAAATACGAGACCCTTATCTTTTCATGGAAAAAAAAAAATCATTACCATTCTATCAAACATTGATTCATTAATATGATATAAATTTCAATTGGAACGCATTTCAAAGTTGGTTGGAAAAAATAAAAAACTTATTATCAATTGCAAACTATTTTCATATTTTGGTAGTGGAAAATAAATATAAGTTTTTTCTCAAAAATCTTCTTCTTCTAATTTTCCATAAAACAAAAAACATGGATAAAACTATGAATAGGTTTTACTGTTTTCAGTTTTTGACAAATACGAGACCCTTATCTTTTCATGGAAAAAAAAAAATCATTACCATTCTATCAAACATTGATTCATTAATATGATATAAATTTCAATTGGAACGCATTTCAAAGTTGGTTGGAAAAAATAAAAAACTTATTATCAATTGCAAACTATTTTCATATTTTGGTAGTGGAAAATAAATATAAGTTTTTTCTCAAAAATCTTCTTCTTCTAATTTTCCATAAAACAAAAAACATGGATAAAACTATGAATAGGTTTTACTGTTTTCAGTTTTTGACAAATACGAGACCCTTATCTTTTCATGGAAAAAAAAAAATCATTACCATTCTATCAAACATTGATTCTAAATCAATATTGATTAAAATCTAATATAAATTGAAATTGAAAACACCTTTAAACGTGATGATATTGATCGTCACTAAGAAAACATCAAAATGAATTTTTTTTTCATACCACCCACACAGGAGATTTAAAATATTCGTTAGGCAACCAGTGTATATAGTCCGTTCGTTAAATTCCCTATTTTATTGCATTTACACTGTTAGGGAGGTTGTGGGCATCGACAGGGCAAAGAACATACTGCTGCTCACCTGTAATAACGTTAGCATGGGCCGGGCAAGATGGGTCCATTGCATTGCGCTTTACGGTCCAATATCGTCACGAGGGCCCCCTCACCAAGGTCCCTATAAAATCACTGAGGCCAGTAAACATCGCCTCGACGATACTACGCTAAGCAGGTCCATTCATAAAAGCTAATTTACAACCTTGTACTACGTGATGGTCTAGCACGAAGTCTCAATCGGTCAGGTCGTGACTGTTTCTCTACGTCTTTGCGTCTGTGTTTAACTTGTTATCCCTTTTTTAAGTTCATTTCTGATCCGTATTTGATCATCAGCCCACAATATAAAGTCACTTGTATCGAATTGACCCAATCCGCATTGATTACAATCTTCTTCGTTGGAGCTAGTTAATTAATTAACAATTATTACCTTTCATCCTTTAATGATACCTTTCATCCCCGACTATCTAATCTATCTAGCCCTCGTAAACCTTCGGAAAACATCGACTAAGGAAGATCTTTGGAAGGGAGCTTCAGTACAGTTCATAGGTTTCAGGTAATACGGTTAGCTCAGTTGGAACAGCACCTGAAATCCTGGGTTTTATATATTTGTTTTAATTTTTTCTACGCCAATGCGTTTGAACAAAAATAATTCATATTTGGATGGTCCTCGCCAGAGGCAGCATAGCTTATACGGAATAGAGCTATGGGGGACAGCGAGAAAGTTGTACATCAAGAGTACCCAATCCTTTAAGTCAAATATCCTGAGAACAATAGTAAATGCCCCTTATTACGTCAGCAACAAAACCCGTCATAACGATCTTAATATACGCTATATTATTAATATATAATATTAAGAATATAATATTAATATTCTTCAAATCATTCCTTCCAAGTTTATGAAATTCCATAGTAACCTATCCAACCACCCTAATCCCCTAGCACAGTCATTGCAGTGCACCACTCATCCCTATAATCCTCCTCGGAGACTTAAACGGCAGTGGCCTCGTGACCTGCTATAGATGCGTAACAGTGGGACTTGGCCAGTTTCTCTAATCCTGTCCTGAGTGTATGTGGCTCTCGCGCTCTTAGTCAGCCTCCGCCTGCTCGTATCCGGTGATGCGGTTGACGGAGGAGCGTGGGGGACTTCCCAAGACTCCGCTTCTTCTTTCACGTGCGAGGGAGGTGACATCCATGTGGACTCGGGAGGTCCTGGGCTGTTTGTAAATACTATATGAATGAGCGAGTGAATGAAAATTGTAAATTGGTATGAATGAGATCATTTATCACAATTACTTATTGCCCAATAAGGCAGATTGTAATTGTATCATAATAAAGTTGTTGTTTACTGAGCTTGGTTGAGCCCCTGCCTATACATCGGGAAGGCCTGCGACCGGATTTTGCCAGCAGTGTTTTCTTTGGATGTTAATCATTAATAGTTTTTCAATATTGTTTCTCTTCTTTCTACGTCTTCTAATATGGCTAATACATATATGTCTGTATGTATATATATGACTTATAAAAACCATACATTGACTGTAGCTTGCTTTAAGCGTGCTGCCCTTCCCGATTGAGTACAGCTATTAATTTATTTACATAAGGAGTGTTGAGTGTAGTGCTCTGTTGATCTAACAGCCTTTAAAAGCGAGCCCGGACTATTTATAACTGACATATTCTTCGTATCATAGGAATCAGCCGCAATGGGATGATAGCATGTATTAGGCAGGTGATTAAAATACTGAGGTAATGACGAACTGGCAGGTGGTGGGGGACACCTGCCATGTCGCAGGACTCCATTCTCCTCCTCGTGGTCATAAGCCGATTTAGTAACACCAAAAAACTTTTGAGGGTCATCTCCCGGAGAGCCCATTAGAGGAGCCGAAGAAGGAGGCCCCGGTTTCGTCAGGTGGCACAATCGTTGCCGAGCCCGAAGTGGAAGATGACGAAACTAGGTGGCATCTTCTCTGCCTGTCTGTTACACCTCAAATTTCACGGAAATTATCAATTATAGACTAAATTATATTTATTTATCTATACAATTGAATCAGCTTTATTATGATAAAGTTACCATCTGAATCATTGGGCAATAATTAATTGTGGTAAATGTTTTCAATCATACCATATTTACAATTTTCATTCGCTCGCTCATTCATACAGTATTTAAAAAACAGCCCAGAGACCTCTCAAGTCCAGATGGTTGTCACCTCCCTCGCATGCGAAAGCGGAGTATGATCTATACAAAGAAGTTGTTTACTTATAGTAATATGAATTTCATTTTTTTTCCTGATGGTTGGGATATGTATTTTATTGGTAGGAAATTTTTGTCTTCCCCAAAATGTTGTTGCATACAATAAATACTTGATGTATACGTCCATATGCTAAAATATCGCGTATAAGTAAAATTACAATACCATACGTAAAATTTGAAATGTAATTAATTTTAGACAAAATTTGATTATGAGTTCAAATGCAAACTATGAAGTAATAGTTAAGTATAATTCACTAAAAGATAGTTAAAAATGAATAAAATTATTGTTGTATATGTCCAGTACTGTTTGTTGTAATCTTTGTTTTAGCCAACAAGAATGACAATTGTTTAAAGGGCTCAGGACAACAAAAATAATATTGTGGATTAATGTGTGTGTTTCCACTCTTAATAATGCATTTATGCTCTTAAGGGAAACATTTTAAAACTTAAATAGCCTCTGTATTATGGCTTTCGTAATACCTACTGCTAAAGGCATAGCATATAAAGACTTAAAAAAAATTATTGCCATGATAGACGATTTATCTTCATGTCGTACACCTGTTTTGTGCCGGCAGTTATTTTCTTGAAATTCTTACTTATCTCCTTGAAAGTAATTGATTGGCTGGGCCGAAAACGCACCGGACAACGTGACGTTTCTCGATCTTACCAAAAACAGAATGTCGGAAGAATTGGAAAAACGAAAAAAAAAAAAAAAGAACTTTTTCCACCAAGCAGCCGTCCAATTATCGTCCCGAATAAATTGTTCTAAAGCCGAAAAAAGATTTTTTTCCCCCCCTCGGGCAGTCTTCCAATTCAATCACCATATTTATCCGACATCCACGGTTTAAGAAATCCGTCGTTCAAAAAACAAAAAAATGTTATTGCTTCTTGATATTTTGTAATTGTTTGTTAAGAGCGAAAGATTTATGGTACTTTTAGTTTATTTATTATAGTCTAGTGGCTGTTATCTGGTGGTCTAGTGGCTCCGAGGAACCGAATCTAAATCATCCTCGGGTTAATGCGCTTTCGTGCGACCAGTTTTAAAACTTAAAAAAAACAACAACATTTTTCTATTTTAATTTATGTCAGACGGCCCCGAATGTTGAAATCGCCAACGATTTAAGACGGGACATTTCACCTAGCTCCTAGGGATTTAAAAAAAAAATTAGTTCTACATTATTTCAGCGAAGAAACAACACCGTTTACTCTTCTGTTGTATCTATTGTAACAGTGAGTTGTTTTATGTCGTCAATCAGTGTGTATTAAAATCATCAAAAGTATACATACTATCACACTAGTATAACAGTGACCTATAACCCTGATTTTGTAGTACGCTTTAGGGACATAGTTAAGGCCGTATAAAGATGATTAATAATTTAAGATGTACTGAAAAATGGAGTCTTAAGAACCAATAAATAGTTAATTTGAATCCATCAACTGAGGGTAGTTGGTGATAAGCAGAGGCTGGTTGGTGCAATGTAGGTACACGATCACGAATTTCGATTATCTGGATATAAAAGGTGTCCTAGAATTAACGCAAGATTTGAATTTGCCACCATTTGTGCAGTAAAGTGCTGGCAACCCTAAACAAAAAACAATTTGACAGCTGAAAGTTTAGCTTAATTTAAAAATTGAGCGTTACACGATAGAACAACGTGTCTTTATTGTTGAACATAATCTCAAAAATAATGAAAGTTTGGGGCCGCAGTTCGAAAATTTCATACAAAATATGGTCGGAATAGTGTTTTGATTTCATCAACTGTGAAGAGATTAATTGAAACATTTAGGGAGACTGGTTGGAGACACTAAACACACTGGTCGATCCAAAAACAAGCCATTCAAATGTCAATATCGAAGCAGTGCGTGAGAGTGTTGTTGAAAATCCAGGAACATCAATTCGGCGTCGTAAACACAGATCTTTTTGCCGAAATTGGATGATATTGATGTGGCCAATATGTGGTTTCAACAAGATGATGCCACATGCCATACAGCCTATGAAACAATTCAAATACTGCACGAGACATTTCCAGGTCGTGTACTCTCTCGTTTCGGTGATCAGAATTGGCCCCCTAGATCGTGTGATTTAACACTTTTAGATTTCTTTTTATGGGTTATTTGAAGTCAAAGGTCTATGTCAACAAGCCGACATTTATCCGTGCATTAAAAGAGGAAATTCAACCATATTTACGCAAAATGGTCATGGAAAATTTCGACAAAGTCGTGCCAGAAAAGTCGTGGAGGCCATTTGCCCGATGTGTTATTCCATAAATAACCCTATCCTATTTAATTTATAATTCAATAACAAAATAACAACAAAAATACTAAAAACTGTGTTTTCTATTTAAATCAAATCTTGCGTTAATTCTGGGACACCCTTTAGTATTTCCAACGTCGTCTAGTTTTAGTACATACAAATTAATTGGTAAAAAAAAAATAAAAGAAAAAATGTGGTCTAGGTTTAATCGTTTACAGCAAATCACAGCTATTCGAGTAACTTTTTTTTTGTATTCAGCCTATTAGTACGTAACGCAATGGAGAATGCCCGAAGATAAAAAAGTTAAAATTATGAGGGGAAGGGAGAGAAATACCGGGAGGAAGGGTAATAAGGCGAGCGAGGTCCTCGGCCGATCCTGTTTTCGGTGACAGGCTGTAAACGTCATCGGCCAACTTTATCGTGGACAGGATCAAACGGCAGGGGATGCCTCTCTGGGCCCCTGCGTGTCCATAAACCAGTTAACGTTTTTATATTCGGCGTTGAACTCCGGTGCCTCCACATCATCCACTCCTCAGACGGCGGGAGAACAATAGCGCATCCCCGCCCATTGTCGGCAAATGAGCTCGGAATCCTGATTTATAGACGGCACCGTTAATGGGGGACCGTGAAATATCGGCCTCAATGGGACCTGCCAATCCTGTCGATTGTGTTCCGAGCCCCCTGACGAATTTCACTAAACAGCGGAATGGGGTAAAGCTACTGTGGTTAAACAGAAACCGCCGAGTGACAAAGAGAGCCCCAACAGACGAACAACAGTAGTAATCACCTCTTATCATTAATTTAGATATTCATGTTGGATGCTGGACACCCCATTTAATATTAGAAAAAATAGCCGTATCCATAAAACACGATCATTTTTTTTCCAAAACCCCATTATTTATCAACATTATGTACAAATAGATGAACAAAATTCAACTGACAAGATTTACAAATCTCTCCTCTTACTGCATACGCATTATGTATTCGAAGGAGGGTAGAATTACAATAACAATATTTTTGAAGTTAAAAAGTCAAAATACAATATACAGGACTAGGTGATGGGGCTCACCTTCGGTTTACAATGTGGGAAACTTACATACTAAACTTAAAGACTAAAGCGTTCCTGCCTCGACTGCGTCTTGCCATCGATAGGGGAACGGAGCGGGAGTCATTAATTAATTACTTATAAAAAAATAAAAATTATTTGATGCCGAGTAGGTAGAAAATTCAAAATCTCATAGACCTGATTGTCAAAAGTTATGGCAATTTATTATAAGAAAAATTGTGTTCACAACTTTTAGAATATCATTTCTAATAGTTTCAGTAGATTGTAATGGTGCATAGAATCCTGATTTTACAAATTTTTTTTTTTATTTTCCTTCATTCCTCGTAAATCAGCGAAATGTGACTTTTTCAAATTTTCATACGAGTTCTTACTGCCAAGAAATCAGTAGTATACATACAGAAGAGAATTGCATAGTTCCATAAGAATTTTCCATGATGTCTATTCAAGAAATGCAAGTATCGACAGAACTGATTGAATCGCCTTCAAGAAGAGAGCTGAGCGGGTCGGCAAGGAAGCTGGTGGAAGGAGATTTGTCTGCAAGTGGCACAGAAGTAGACTGCTAGAGTTAGCAGGTAAGGAAGAGTCATTAACAAGCGGCGCCTTTGATCTACGCAGAGGAGAACCAATATATTTCACTTCGCCCTTCTCCTTTTAGATTTAGTTTGTTTTCTTTTGTCTATTATTTACTTTTTGTTTTGTTCGAGTATTTAGAAGGAAAACATATCAACCGGAGGCTAAAACGAAGAGCACACCGGATGTACTAAATAATTTTTTTCTCTCTTTTGGTCCGTTTTAAATCATCATGCGTAGCTCATGCGTTATGCATAGATGCTTTCTTAAAGGGGGTTTAGTGTTTTAAATATTTTTCTAAATGGTTACGTAAGTTTCTATTTTATAAATTATTCTCTTGCACCAAACGTTCACTGGATAGAATTGACTGATGATAAAATTACAATCTGATTGGGCTATAAGTAATTGTGATAAATAAATAAAGTGCCCCCCAAGTCCACATAGTTGTCACCACCCTCGCGTGCGAAGGAGGAAGCGGGTGTCTTGGGAAGTCCCTCTCGCTCCTTCGTCAGCCGCGTCACTGGATAAGAGCCAGCGGAGGCTGACCAAGAGCGCGAGAGCCACAGACGCTCAGGACATGACTGGAGAAACTTGCATCGCCAGGACTCCCACTGTCACGTATTTATAGCAGGTCATGAGGCCACTGCCGTTTTAGCCTCCGAGGAGGATTATAGGGATGAGTGGTGCAGTGCAATGACTGCTAGGAAATTAGGGTGGTTACCATGGAATTTTATGAACTTGGAAGGGATGATGATAGAATTTAAAAATGTTCACAATCAAGCTTAGTATAAATTAGACACTTCCATAGTTAATATGTTATTGATGTCCGACTTATAAATAGGTTTTGGAATTCCATGCCAAACCAAAGCGAGTCTTTTAAATTTCGAGTATTGAATCTGTGAGCATTATTTGTCACGATGTCCACGTGGTAGCGCAAATACGGAACGGAGGATAAAAAACGGCACACATTCATCAGCTGTGGCACCGTTAAGTCCTTCCTGCGTGGAACACTGACCGGAAGTAGGAGAATTGGACTGATTTAGCGAAGAGTGGAGTCACGACTTGTCAAAACGAAAGGGATTAATGACCCCTCCAGAACCCGCCATTACCCGCCGAATGATTGAATGTCGGGCCCGAGTCGGCGCATAGGCTCGGCAATATGATATATTCTGCTATAATCTAGCTATTAGTCGGGCAACTGGGGCGTTGCGGATTTGTTAATTTCCCTCAGCCTATTTTGAAATAATATATATTAGGTTAGTTATGGTGCGGCTCCTAGCATTTATTATAGTGCACGGGGCATCATTCTCTGTAGACCTTACACGTACTTACCTTGTTACAGGTGGGCACTACTTTATTAGTGAAGTTTTTACAGTGTTGCATAGAACGAATGTAGCGGGGAGCGAGCGTCGCCCATCAATCGGCCGGATACGACATGCAGACATTAATGATGTGCTCCAGATGAAGAGGTCAGTCGCCGCTGGCTGGAGCCTGGAATTATAATCCTGGAGACGGTAAAAACCGGGCCTCTCGCCCGCCACCTGCATTCCTTTCGGCGCAGTCCGACCAATCGTATTTTCTCACTTCCCAAAGACCTGTCTCTCACCAATTTATCCGACGCCCATTTGAAATTTTAGATAATATCTTATTTTATTAACTTAACTTGCATTAACTGTCTACCGAATGTTTCCAATCGTCTTGATTGCATGGTATTCATTAGGGGAAAAAAACTGGGTAGAATGCACCATATCAAAATCTAGAATTTAATTAATGATTTTAATTGACTAATATGATAGTGTAATAATGGTGGTGTACATCTAGGGGTACGCCCTTTCTAGTAATGTTGTTAAATGCATAGAAATTTCTTGAATAAATTACGAAAATCTCAGCTCCTGTTGAGCATATAAAAATAGGTTTTAAGTAAAACTTGCCTACAATTATATCATCTACAATTCCAGTTACAAAGCAACTGTTTATTGTGACACAATTACAATCTGTCTTATTGGAATATATGTAACTTTGTTCTCATTCATACAATATTTACAAACAGCCCAGGGACATCCCAAATCCACATGATTGTCACATGACTCGCATGCGAAAGAGGAAGCGGAGTCGTAGGAAGCCTCGTCACAGGATACGAGACGGTTGAGCCCGACCAAGAGCGTGAGAGCCACAGACGCTCAGGACATGATTGGAGAGACTGGCCATTGCAGGACTGTGACGTATTTATACCAGGTCACGACGCCACTGCCGCTTTAGTCTCCGAGGAGGATTATAGGGATGTGAGGCACTATTAATTGAAAGGATGCGCTTGATGTTAGTCTTTTTTTGTTGTCTCACATACTTGCTCTACTCTGTATGTCCAGATTGTCTTCAGTATAACTTTGTATATTAGTAATTTATTTTATACCGAGAGTTGGGATGTCCTTTGATGTAGTCTCTACAGTTGTCCAAAGCGTTTCTTTATTTCTTGTCTTTTTAGCCTAGTCTGTGGGTTCCATGTAGCCTTCTGTCGAGATGGAAGCGTAAAGATCATAATACTATCTCGGAAACAGGAAACAGGAAAGACTTGTGGTAGATGGTAAAGGTAATGCGGGCAAATTTTGCTTCATTAACTTTGATCAGCCATTCGTTGCACCAA
The DNA here is from genome assembly GCA_930367205.1 of Acanthosoma haemorrhoidale. Lineage (NCBI taxonomy): Eukaryota > Metazoa > Arthropoda > Insecta > Hemiptera > Acanthosomatidae > Acanthosoma > Acanthosoma haemorrhoidale. The sequence continues at coordinate 15,291,077 of OV884011.1, read as the reverse complement.
TACTCGATCACATCAGCTGTTTTTGAAGGTTACAGGATTTTGTCTGTATTGGGGTCTGGGCGGGATGACAGGACTGCATTCTCGTCTGCAAATGTTGCCAAACAATTCCAGTTAGAAAATATTTTTAAAATCATCGATTTTTATCTTTTTACAAGTTCAAAACACTGATCATCCTTAGAAAAAAAACTAAAAGTGAGAGCTATATTATTATAACTATTGGAATAACGTGGACTGCCGTGGTACAAGCGTTGTTATTAGTACGAATAAAGGAAGTTGAGATATTGTATCCTTGGACGGGATCCCTGGCGCAGACGGAAGATAAAGACAACCGTGAGAATGCAGAGGGGTTAGGCCCCGGTACCGAAAGAGAGTGACTTAATGCCGGCCGGCGACAGCCACAAGTAATGGAGCGGGGGTAGCCTGTTTGCATAAGTCGGGACACCGCGTCTCTTCTTTTTATTCGGAAGCTACTACTGCGATACACTCGAGTGCCGCTAAAGTGTTCCCTTGATAAAGGAAGAAAGTGCCATCTTAATTCAGATTGGTACATCACCCACTCCTTCCCGCCCTCTTAGCAGAGTTCTTCCTATTCAGTCTTCGGGGAATCCGCTATTAGTTAGAAAGTCTTCTGCGGTGTCGTCAGCGGCGCTCGGGGCTGTTTGGATCTAACCTGATTAACCCTAGACGGTAGCTGACAGTCCTCAGCGTTTGGAAACAACGAGCAAACAAAAAAAGAGATAGAAACAAATAAAGGCATCAACAGAATTTCATATCAAACAGATTCAACGAAAGTGTCATGGGATACAAGACGAAGGGTCCTTAAATGGTGGTTACCATTCACCTTTGAACTGGGCCAATAATCTTGAAGTGCTAAAGACTAAGTCTGGGGCTTAAGTATAACTTTGTAGATTAGTAATCTATAAAGATAGGATGTCCTTCGAAGTAGTCTGTACAGTGGTCCAAAGCGTCTGTTTAGTTCTATAGGTGGTTGGATAGGTTAATTTGGAATTTCATGAACTTGGAAGAGATGAGTTCAAGAATGTAAGGTATATTGAGATCGTTATGAAGGCTTTTATTGCTAACGTAATAAGGATCATTTACTATTGTTCTCAGGACTTTTGATTGAAAGGATTGGATACGCTTGATGTTCGACTTTTTTGCTGTTCCCCATAGCTCTATTCCGTATGCCCAGACTGGCTTAAGTATAACTTTGTTGATTAGTAATTTATTTTCTATTGACAGTTGGGATGTCTTTTGAAACAGTCTGTGCAGTTGTCCAAAGCGTCTGTTTAGTTCTTGTCTTTTTAGCCTCGTATGTGAGTTCCGTATCAGCCTTCTGTCGAGATGGAAGCCTAAATCACGTAGTGTCTTCTATTAAATCGGAATTTGAGATAAATTGATTCATGATTGAGCATGATGGTGTCTACATCGATCGGTGTTTCAGTTGTTTGCCAGTCATGTGAAAGAGTCTGATATATGTGACATTCCTTCCTTTCCCCTCAATAGTAATTTTCTACATTTCTTTTAAAAGTTGAGTTAAAATAACATTCAGCTGTTTCCAACAGGCTCGCGCAATGAATATAAAGCACTTTATATGATTTAAGGCTGTTGTTCTATGAATATTTAATCCAGTTCTTGTCACGTAAAAGAGTCATTTAATGGCTATTGAATAATAAACCCCACCTGGAAAGATGTCAGGAACGTTCCTCGACATGAGCTATGATGTACGGGAAAGCGTGCGAGAGTGATCTATATGAGACGGCAAATGACAAGAAGAACCGAAGGGAAAAAAGAAGAAGAGGAAAGAAAAAACCGGTCCGCCTAGCTTGGCAGTGTCGTTATGCTCTCAATAATTACATGCCATTTGCAGGCGTTGCTAGCCCCTGTTGATTTGTTATCGGACTTTATTTAATTGAAGCCTCTGCTCGGCTGAGCGAGAATGTTCATTATCTCCGGGGAGGAGCCAGATGAAATCGCGCGCTGAGGTGTTCGACGGAAGAACAGATCATCCCGGAACGCGTTGATTAGATACCATTCAAGATACAAGGACGGACAACATGTTAGCCTAGTTTAGAGAGAGGGCTTTGATCATTGTATCCGATATTGGGACTGTTGTTGAATTTGGAGAAATATCATAGATAATATAATGAGGAGTGCTGGAAATCATGTCTTGACCGCCATATACGTGTATTGATTAGGCATCGGTTTGGATTTTAGGAAGTTGTAGTGGTACGTTACGCATGTCTTAAGCCAATCTGGACATACGGAATAGAGCTATGGGGGACAGCTAAAAAGTCCTGAGAACAATGCCCATTATTACATCAGCAAGAAAACCCTTCATAACGATCTTAATATACCCTACATTCGTGACCTCATCCCTTCCAAGTTTATGAAATTCTGTAGTAGACTATCCAACCACCCTAATCCCGGAGCACAGTCATTGCACTGCACCACTCATCCCTATAATCTTCCTCGGAGACTGAAACGGCAGTGGCCTCGTGACCTGCTATAAATGCGTGACAGTGGGAGTCCTGGCAAAAGGAGCAGGAGGCTCTTGCTCAGCCTCCGCTGGCTCGTATCCGGCGACGCGGCTGACGGTGGAGCGTGGGGGACTTCCCAAGACTCCACTTCGCATGCGAGGGAGGTGACAACCATTGGATTTGGGAGCCTCTGGGCTGTTTGTAAATACTGTATGAATGAGCGAGTGAATGATGAATTGTAAAGATGGTATGAATGAGAACATTTATCTCAATTACTTATCGCCTAATAAGGCAGATTGTAATTTTAGCACAATAAAGAAGTTATCGTTCCGAAAGGTCATATTAATAAATGACATTTGAAAAAAAACACTGCAATGTTTTTGGTTGGCAAAAAAGAGCCTTCGACTCAGCACGGTGTCACTGACGGAATGGTAGCCATCCGCCCTTGATCTGGCCATCCTTTCTAGAGCTACGTTTTACCCATCACCACTCGGAAGCCTCACTTGTTTTATTTGAGAATACAAATGATGAATTAAATTGTAGCTGGATCTCGAGAGCGGTTGATGGATGGCTTCCGACGTGCGCTCTCCCGTGCAGCCACCTCGGCACCGACCCCTTAAACTTCTGCTGGGTTAATAATAACTTATCATCTCTTCGGGCATCTGCTCATCTTCTCAGGGCTACCAATTTGCTAAGTATACTTCCCATGGGGGAGCTTTAGGGGTTAGCCTTATTGACTAGCTTACATTTGCAAACGTGAAAAAAAACAAAAAAACTTGTTTTCAAATAAACTGCTGAAGTTGCTGAGCAACAAGTTTTTTTGTACATTTCCGACACAAAGGGGTTCTGTTTACACAAAATTAATGCTTATCTCTCATGTTTAGCCTTGTCCTAAAATCCCTTCTTAAAAAGATCAGAATCTCAATATTTAAAGACTATCAACAGTCAAGTCCTGGTCAGAGTCCAGAGTGCTAACAACCTACTAGTTACACAGTAGGAACGGAGGAGAATTCACCAGCCAACAACCTAGTATATCTGGGAATTAAAATGGACAGACACCTCCATTTTAGTAACCATTTTACGAAGAAGTTGAAGCAAACTCGCCGCAAATTCTTACCGGCTTACGCATTTATTGACTTCCCTTAATATAGCACTGAGTCTCAAGCTACTTACTGATTTACAAGAGCGTATACTGATGAAAGTGGTCAGAGGTACTTCATTCGAGCAGCGGAGCAACAGTGAGCTTCACAAGATCTTTGAGCTGCCTATAGTGGATGAATTCATCCAACGTAGACATATCAAATTTTTTGATAACGATAACTCCCGCTTCGTTCCCCCATCGATGGCAGGACACTGTCGCGGTTGGAACGCTTTAGTCTTAGGTTCTAGGTTTAGGTTTTAGTTTGTAAGTTTTTCTCCCGCATATTAAACTGAAGGTGAGCCCCATCACCTAGATTTGTATTCATGTTATTTTCCTATTAACTTCAAGCTGATTTTTTCAATCTGATGAAGTCCTGGTTGACATCACCACTAAGTTTTGGTCGCAACTAATCAAAACTGTATAGTAAGGGGGATATACTCTAATGAAAGGATGTATGAATATGAGTTCATAATTTATTTATTGTATCGGCTGGTTGATTGAGTCCCTTCAATGAACATAAGTACAGAAGCAAGATACAAAACAAAAGCAAATATTAAATAAGCCTTCTACACAGGGAGAGCGGCGTGTTTTACTAGTAAACGAAGATGGAGAATTGTCGGGAGATAAAAAGATGGGATCGGAGACAGGAACCTGGACCACTACCTGGTTATATGCAAATGAGAGCGAGCGAGAGCTCGTGGGGTGAAGGAGCTAGCCGGATAATTACAAGTTAATCTCCAACGGCCATCCGCCATTAGGATTCACGGTGTCCTAAATTATATAGCACTTAGCCTATGCTCTCCATCCTCCGGTCTCTTCTGGGCCGAAGTGTATTTATAGCGCCCAGCGCTGTTATGACCGCGACAGACAGGCCGACCAATAGGTGTATATCATCGGGGTGGGGTGAGCTACTGCATAACTGTCTACATATCCTAGCAGTATACGGTATCATCAATAATAGCGTCGGAAAGGTTTAGAAAGCTCCAGATATAGATCAATGAAGAATTACGATCCGTCCGAACCTCAAAGTGTAAAATTCCGAAGAGAATTTCCTGGAGCTGTTTAAAAAATGCTACCCGGAGAATTATCGTTTTGTTACTCTTGTAAACACAGAACTGATCATTTTCACGTCTCATATTGTTGCGCATAAAAAAACAACAACAACTAATTTACCTATACAATTGCCCAAAAAGTAAATTAAAAGGGCATATTTTCACTTTCTATGCGATCGATGCCTTTTGATCATCCATCACGCTGTAGCTCCATTCAAGCTCTGACCTGCTCATTACAGCAGGGCCGCTCATTCAAGACCCCGCTGGAACAATGCCGAGTCAGCCTCTCATTAGCTTCTCCAGCCTCCGATAGGGAGTACCCTAATCAAAGGGTTGTTATTTTTTATTTTTTTGTTTTTATTCTTTCAATTGGATCGCTGTATTCTCGTATGAAAAGCAGAGTTCGAAACGCACACACGGCGGAGAGTAAACATCATTGCTCCCCATTATATAGTAGGCGTTCCTCAGGGTAATGAACTTGGCCCTCTGTTGTACGTATCATGCAGCGCATCCGCTTTTGACGATATTCGCTCACGCTATTGCTATATTAGCGTGATTAAAAACTTCAATGTCATAAAGTAAATATCATATATGTTTGTTTATGGGTACAACTTAAAGCCCAGAATCGCCTTTCCTATTAGATCTCAACCAAATGCTGTTTAAATTGATGCCGTATATATTCTTGTCCTTTTTTTTTTTTGTAATATTAACGGAATTAGGGCGATGAAATGGAGCGATAAGGCGACCGGACTGAGGAACGGTATTATGCAGGACTGGCGGAATCCCACATAAAAGGAACGAGGTAATTATAAGAGTGAGGGGAGAAGGCTTTATCTAGAGGCTGGGAGGAGCTAGTAAAAGCGACCACGACCAATAAACTATCGGCAACAGTTTTATAGAGCGACGCGGTAGCATGCTACAAAATGTCAACCTCAGAGCAGCTCTTTAATTCATTATTAGCCAGTTTTTTTTTTTTATGAGCTCTCGTATTTTCCACAGAGCCCTTTATATTCCCTCTTGGGGATTGTCCGGTTCCAGAGCAATCAAGCGTCCGGCGAGTGGTCACTGTTTCAACTAAATCCTACCACTGCTACTTAGCGCCTGTTCCTGCAAATGTGTTGACTTTTATAGGTTCGGAAAAAAAAATTCTTCCGAACCCTACATCTTGCTGGGTAACATGTATGCATAGTGGACTTGACTCTCTTCGAGATTCACGACACCATAGCCCACCTTATCTGAGATCGTCGCCATGACTCTTGAGCCGGAGGATTCCTAGATAGGTGATGCTGGAATGGGAGCGCATTAGGGGACGATCGGAACAAATAAACGACAGCAGGGAAATAAGTGCTACCGTTGGACCGTTGGACCGGTGTAAGATGTGACCTTTGGAGGCTATTTATACGGTGTCCGGTTCTTACTCTCCGCCCGGTATTACAGTAGTTGTATCTTCTGGCCTAAGTCTTTTACTGTAGCTTAGCATTGAACCAACCTCTAGCTCACATTAGCGCCGACCCGCCGTGTTTAAATGCATTCTCAGCGAAGCACGAGTTTTTTTTCTATATTACATGGAGTTGGGCACAGAAACAATGTATTTGTTAGGTTATCGAAAGATAAGGTTAGATATTCATGAAATTTTTTTTTTCTATTCAACTTCTTTGTTATTACAGTATTTACAAACAGCCCAGAGGCCTCCCAAATTCAGATGGTTGTCACCTCTTTCGCATGCGGAGTCTTGGGAAGTCCTCCACACTCCTCCATCAGCCGCGTTACCGGATACGCGCCGCGGAGGCTGACGAACAGCGCGAGAGCCACATACGCTCAGGACATGATTGGAGAAACTGGCCATTGCCAGGACTCCCGCTGTCACGCATTGAAATTTATTAATGGACGTTTTGACCTGGATCAGGTCCTAGTGTCAGATGGTCAAATGGTGTAAGTCAGACGCTCTCTATTTGTTACATTAGACCATATCACACACTAGGGCCCGACCTAAGCCGATTTTCGTGCAGACATCTCTGCATTGACGACTAACGATCTACCCTTATGGGTTTAGCCTTACACGTGACTTTAATAGAGGAATAATGATATGCGTACCCAGTGGCGTTCGGTAGTTCATAGCCAGGGGGAACTTGTTCATCGGACGTTGAACCAGTATTATGAACTTAATCATTCACTTTGCATATTCGGACTTTCTATTTTTTTATTTTTTTTTATTTTTTTCAGTCGCTTACCGATTTGAATATTAATCTTTCTACTCAACCTCACCTGAAGGCCCCGACATAGTTATAATGTAAGAGTTCCCCGTTAGACGATCAAACGGTAATACAAGGATCCCTTCTGAAAGGAGAGTGCTTGTAAATATGATGGGGCAGCCTTCCTGCTTTAAGTTGCTACACATAAAGAGGGTTAAGCCCTCAATTACTGCAGCCGTAAAATCGCCGTTTACAGTTATTTGTCCGGCTGAATTTCTTGTAGATTCTGTCTTACTCCGAAAAAGAGGACACGAGACACACCAGCAGGAAGGTAGGTAGTTAGCCTATTGATGCAAACTAGGTTTTTGCCCCCCCCCTACAATAAAGCTCTCGAGAGCAGCCGATAGGAAGAGATAGAGGCCGCTAGACTGATGGATACCTGATTGACAATACTACCAATTATTAGTTCTGCTAACAAGCCGATCTTGCAGGCGGATAGCTGCCAACACGACCTGCGCTATCTTGGGGGAGGGCTTGTCACCGTCAGTGATCTATTGCGGGGACAATCCGTCCGCATGTCGTCCCTATGAAGACTCCGGTTCATCGTGTCCATCACTAATGGGGCGTCGGCTCTCGCAGTTGTCATATGATCCAGTCTCCAAAAAAAAAGTTGTCACTTATGGATTCATTTGAGATTTCACACAATGACGAACTCAAACTACATTGCGAACAGAAGTCATGATGAAGTATGAATGCAAATGGACGAATTTTTAAACAGATTTTCTGAAATACTTCCCAATGTTCCCAAGGAAACATAAACGCCTTTGAGAAAAGATAAGACTGTAAAACGACACCCTTCCTAATTTTTTATCAATTTCTGATGTTTAGTTTTTTCACATAAAGGATTAAGTACATCAAGGCAGACTGATTTTTTAAATTTATTTGTAACCTCGTATTGAGTGTGCGTCTATAATAGGTCAGTCACCTTTCCTAAATAAATTCGTGTACATATGAGCGTAAAATCCCAAAATGTTTCGAGTCGGAATCCATTAAGTCATGGTGTGAACAATTGAGACTTGGATAATATATTCCAACCCCGGTCTGAAAACCCTAGAAAGGTTGAGGCTTAGGTGGCACCGCAAATTTACGTTAATTGTGGCCATTAATCAGCAGCTGAAGATGCACGAAGTATGTAGCTGATACTTTGAGCAGTGTTCCGGCTGATAAATATTCATTTTGACCGGTGACTAATCACTACCATACTGGAAATGGTCGCTGCTACAACAAAGAACAAAGCTAATAAGTAAGGTTTCCCCGGCAAGATGGAAGGAGGGTGATCTGCGCCGGTTCTCAGGCTGTCACCGAGGGAGAAAGCCCCCGTGTCCGGCCAAATATAGTGGACACTGCTACAGATTTACATAGCAATTACAGCTCGGCCGTCTGTCCCCTAGGGTAATGAGGAGAACAATGGAGCGTCTGCGGCTCCCTCCTGCCGCGGTACCGCCCCGGGCAAAAGTATCTCTCCTAATCTGATAATTATAATTAACTGCCTAGATCGTCGCAATTCGTCATAGTGTACGGCACATGTCACAATGCATTTAAATATGATTTATTTTACTGTCACCATTTGTAATACATGACATGATATAAATATTAGTTACCCACCAAAATCGTCTTTTTGTTGGGTAATTTCTCTTTGTGAGTATTTAAAAACTTCTCTAAACCTTGGCCTGATCGTTGGACCAGTCACACAACAGAAGGATAGCCACTGCGCAGACTGGCTCTTTTTTTTATGGGATACTGTTCCCAAAGCCAATTCTCACAGACCAGCCAACAAGGATTTGGACAGTGCATCTTATTCATTTTATTCGACGTCTTCTGTCAGAACTGATGTGTAAATATTTCTTTGATGAAAAAAAGGGCGAGTTTTATCGATCCATAGAACAACTAGTGATCATTTCTTGTATAAGTATGGTTTTATCGAAGACATAACGCTATTGAAGGATATCGCTACTGGAATCGACACCATTATCGCAGAACTCTTCGCTGCCGGAAGGCCGGAGTGGTCAAATGCCTTGGAAATAATACGTCGGACAGATGGGAGAGGCCTTATCTGCGGCCTGGAGGAAAAACACTTAAATTATGAAAGAGCGACCGGGGGGGGGGGCAGCGCCGGGCCCATATCGGCTGCGGGCAGATCCTATCTGCGACCCCAGGCCTGTTCACAAATTACACCGATACATCGCCATCCCTGAGCTAAGGGGCCTTCTAATTTGTAGCAGATTATACCCGGTTAGGAATCGAACATTTCGAAAGGGAAAAGCGCCTCATTTTGAAAGTCAAATACGCACAGAGTGCTTTGTCCCATAGCGCCGTCGCCCTGGTAACACTCTCAGTAGTGGGAAAGGCTTATCTTAATTAAGTTGCCCACATTCGGGTATATTCGCCGCCTGTTCCCACCGAGGCTCGACTGGTTCGTTTAAATCAGCACTCGGCCCATTCAAGAGCCAGTAAGTAAAATCGTCATTTTAAAATACGTCACACTTTCATCGGTTTACAAATTATACAACATCCCGACACAATTATTGGATTCGTCATGACGTGATTGTAATATATATTATATTTTTTTTTAAATGATAAAAACCAACAGCCTTCAGTAACCACTGCACCGCAACATTTCCACCTCTACCGAGGCTTCCCACACTCCTTAATTCCCTCACTCCACCTTCAAACAGGTACTCCTAGTAAATAAATAAATAAATTCCTTTATTTTTACCTTATCCATAATCTTAAAAATTTGAGAGCTAAGAAAAAAAATAAAAATAAAATAAAAGCCAACACACATTACATAATTATTAATTAATAGTCCAAGATCTTCAATTTAACTCTCCATTCAAAATGACATCAAATAATTAATCATTTTGTGAATAATACTTCATAACCTACAGAGGGCTTTTGATGATGTCATCTTCAGACAAATTTAGCGTTAGTATTACGTAACAAATAAAATATTTCTACAATGAACGAAACTTTTGTCGTATTTTAGCAATAACAGTAGTACTCTTTTGTTGTATTTTAGCAATAACAGTAGTACTCTTTTGTTGTATTTTAGCAATAACAGTAGTACTCTTTTGTTGTATTTTAGAAATAACAGTAGTACTCTTTTGTTGTATTTTAGCAATAACAGTAGTACTCTTTTGTTGTATTTTAGCAATAACAGTAGTACTCTTTTGTCGTATTTTAGAAATAACAGTAGTCCTCTTTTGTTGTATTTTAGCAATATAGTAGTCCTCTTTTGTTGTATTTTAGCAATAACATTAGTCCTCTTTTGTTGTATTTTAGCAATATAGTAGTCCTCTTTTGTTGTATTTTAGCAATAACATTAGTACTCTTTTGTTGTATTTTAGCAATAACAGTAGTACTCTTTTGTTGTATTTTAGCAATAACAGTAGTACTCTTTTGTTGTATTTTACGAATTTGTTGAAAAATTTCATGTGATACTGACTTCAGATAGTTGTCTTCCCAAGCACATACCGTCTTCGAATGCTGTAATGTCCGACATAACCGAGAGTATTACTATTGATACATTGAGCTACAAACTGCAGGTTGCTCAAATTTGATCGATTCAAGTTTTGAGGGAGTTTTCGGAAACTATACAATTTTTGTAATCACATTATAAACAAATATACTTTTGAAGTTAGCGTTTAATGGGCGGGCCCTTGTTGTAACGAGACAGCCGCTGCACACAGACGGACCTTAGCCCAGACGCCGATACTGCTGTCAATCAGGATGGTAATGGGCCTGTAAGCCACAGGGGCAGATAGCATTGTCCCTAAAGTAGTATATCTCCCAGATAGGATCTGGTCCTTTCTGTTCACACCGCTCCGGTGTCATTAGAGGCTGCCCGTCATAGTCGGGTCCGGTTAGTCCTCTACTAATCACCCGGGTAGCTACCAGTGGATAGCACTGTCCTAGAGGATAGCTATGAGCCCATAGTAGATAATTATCTTAGATTGCGTTCAACTAACCTAAGAACTAGAGAAATACAACTAGGTTTCATAACATGCAACATGCCTCTAACCTTTTCTTACAACATTTTCTTATGAATAACTTAGTAGTAAAGGGTGTCCCAGAATTAACGAAAGATTTCATTTAAATAGAAAACACAGTTTTTAGTATTTTTGTTGAATAATAAAGTAAATAGGATGGGGTTATTTATGGAATAATCGGGCAAATGGCCTCCACGACTTTCCTGGCACATACGCACTCTTTTGTCGAAATTTTCCATGACCATTTGGCACAAATGTGGTTGAATTTCGTTGATGCAGCGTTGAATTTCCTCTTTTAATGCGCGGATGGATGTGGACCTGTTGACATACACCTTTGACTTCAAATAACCCCATAAAAAGAAATCTAAAGGTGTTAAATCACACGTTCCAGGCTAATTATGATCGCCGAAACGAGAGAGTACACGACCTGGAAATGTCTCATGCAGTATTTGATTGTTTCATGGGCTGTATGGCATGTGGCACCATCTTGTTGAAACCACATATTGGCCACATCAATATCATCCGGCACAAAGAACTGTGTGTACGACGCCGAATTGATGTTCCTGGATTTTCAACAACACTCTCACGCACTGCTTCGATATTGACATTTGAACGGCTTATTTTTGGACGACCAGTGTGTTTAGAGTCTTCAACTGATCCAGTCTCCTTAAATTTTTCAATTAATCTCTTTACAGTTGATGAAGTCAAAACACTATTTCGACCATATTTTGTATAAAATTTTCGAACTGCGGCCGCCAAACTTTCATTATTTTTGAGATAATGTTCAACAATAAAGACACGTTGCTCTATCGTGTAACGCTCCATTTTTACTAACCCTAAACTGTCAGCTGTCAAATTGTTTTTTTTGTTAGGATTGGCAGCACTTTACTGCACAAATGATGGCAAATTCAAATCTTGCGTTAATTCTGGGACACCCTTTAGATCAACGGATTAAATCTTTAAAAAATTATCAAAAAGTACAAATTAAAACGTACATGATTAATCTGAGAGAGGATACCAAGACACGATTCTTCCGAAATCGAAAAATTATCTCCTTCTTACACTCGCTTGATTGTTTTATATTTTAATGGTGCTTGCCTTAGGTCTAGCCATTTATTAATTAAGTTTTCCTCTTCTGTTCCAGGCGACAAACCACACGCGTGCGAGCTCTGTCACAAGAAATTCGCGCTAGCATGCAACCTTAGAGCTCACATGAAGACTCATGAAGGTGAGAAAACATAAAATTATCTTTAGTATAGTTAGTTCGGATTGTTTAGTAATACCTGTAAGATTTTTACGTCCGCCATTGTGGTACGCAGCCTGAGAACGACCTGTAAGATTCTTCCCCCTTCGGGATAGTCATCAAAGCAAACAGTCTCCTAGCATTATAAAATGTAAGATGGGGAGTAGCCTCTTTTAAATAGCCCTGGGCCCGCTCAACTAGAAGTGGAATCGCTCGGATTCCAGAGGGACCGTGTAATGCCTGTGATCATAGAGGGTGCCAAATGAAGGGTCATAGACGAAATTAAATGTCATTTTGGTCCCCGGGCCAGAGCCTGGAACAGGTAGTTGGATTTTTTAGGACCTACCCAAGCCCATATCGTAATCGTATTAGGACAGACGCCACCTTTAAGGAATTTCCGCACTGTAATTTGAGTCCAGGCCCAGACACGGTCGTCAACCGCCGCCCGACAGACCGGGGGTCACTCAAGGCTCCATAACTGGATGATATTGTTGTATAGAGTTGCGAGGCCAATTTTCTAAAGGCGTCGATCCGATTTATAAGTTTTCACCATGATTGAGCTTTTCTTTTTATATAAATTGTATTAAATTTCCAATACGTGACCACTGACGTAAATGTAGAAAGTAGGTTTCCCACGGGACAGGATCGATTTTGTGCAATTTCGAAACGTTCGCCAGGAGAGCTTCTTGAGATGAGGAGAAATCATATTCTATTAATAAATAAATACTGTCTTATTATACTGTTGGGCTCGTGTATCAAGTCAATTTGTTCTTGTTAATATTCTCAATATATTAACTTATGAATATATTTCTGTTGGCTTACGATTTCTCCTTGGGCAACGCTCGGCGCTTCAAATTTTAATATTCAAAACCGCATTATCACAAAACACTTTCATGGTTCCTATATTAATTCTAAACCTATGTTATAACGTATCTTTTAAATCATGAATTGCTATACAAAACAGAGTCGAACGCCCTTTTAAAAGCAATGAAAAAAATAAATTTCCCTTTTTTCCCCACAAACCGAGATGTATTTGTCTATAAAGCTTTTATAGTTCTGTTACAGTATCTACGTATTTCGATTATAACATAGTGATAATTTGTTGTGATATTATGAAATAATATAATGTTATTGAGATTTTCAGTCATTGTAGATTTCATGAACTCCCAGCTCACATTAATAATATATCTATCTAACGATTGCCAATGACTTCTCTACAGAATTACTCTCAAGCCGTTCTCATCTGGTATTAAAGCAAACAGCAAAAAACTTTTTATCGCTTGATACTACAAGGGAACCCTTATGCAAACTACTTTTTTTTTTTTCACCTTCACTCTAAATAGGTTTAGTATGTCTCCCGGTAAGTGGCGGGGCAACATAGACACTAGTTGGTCGTGAGGTAAATGAAGGGGCGATGTTTTTTTCTCTCCTCATGCCGATCCTGTCGTTATGGGCCTGCAAATGGGGGGCCCATGAAGTCTGTTTTTTGCCCCCGGGCTTCAATTAAGACCTCGGCCCCCGGGGGCTCCGGCGACTTGAAATGAAGCCGTTTAAAGCCCAGTCGTAAAGACGACGAGTATACGAGGAAGCCCCTTAGCTCCTAATATCAACATGTTGAAATAAATTGAAATTTTAAAGGTTCGGGCTCCTCCGGGGAGGATCGGACGTGGCATCTTCGATCAACAGGATCCGGGGCTCGATTGCCTCAGGTTTTTTTTTTTTTTAATAATTAACTATTATCAACTAAACATCACTGACAAATTAATTACTAGAGATGTTAAGATCATACTTACTCAAGTTCAAACTCAAAAATACTTCATTTGTTTAGGTCAATGAAAATCAACTTTTGAACCCCCTCAAAAAATTGAAACAACAATATAATGTAGTCGTGATAAAACGAAGGCGAATTATATTTTTGGCTTCGAAAATATTTGGTAATATCTTCGAATAGCCTTTAGTGTGTCTAACAGAAACAGGTTTTAAGCTGTAATTTTACTATATTACTAATTGCACGGAAGCGGTAATTTATTAAATAAGTTCATTTAAACGGCATAACGATAAATAGGAGAGGAGATGAAGTGGTAAGCGGGGGGGGGGGGGGGGCCTCGGAAAATGTATGAGGTTGGCGTAATAAAAGGAAAAAAAAAAAAAAAAAATATCATACTCACGCATGTATAACATAATTCGAAACTGGCTGCTGCTGCCCATTTGAATTTTCCGTCAAGCTGAAACACGTGTATTATTAATTTATTTTAAAATAATAATAACACTATTAATTAATAATGAATAGGTTATTAATCTTAAAAATCAGCTTAATCTCTTTCTGGTGGTGGTACGACGAGTCCAGAAGATTAAACTGATTTTTGGGAAATGACGGAGTGCTAGCGGCTTGTGCTCCACCTCGACCTCTGTCCGGAAACGACCCATATTACAGTCATTTGTTTCGTTTATTGACTCAATTAAATTAATTAATTGATTCATGGTTTCATTTATATGGACCGTTCCCGGAGGTACTGGTCAACCCGCGACAGAGGTGGAGCAAGCCCTCAGCACTCCGTCATTTCCTAAAAATCAGTTTAATCTTCTGGACCCCCGATGGGAGTCGTACCAGAGATTAAGCTGATAAGAACAGATATCACACTTTCAATTGTTCAAGGCTTGGCTGATTAAAAATATTATTTTTGTAATATGTTTCGAAATCTGAGTAATTCGATAATAATGCACAATGGCGTCTCCGACCCCTCAATCCGAAGGTTCGAAGGGGGTCTGGCAGTTCAGAAAACAAGCGGTTTCTTTTAAGATATCAAGTTTTAAATTAGTTCAAATGATTTGAATATTTCACATGTGTTTTGAACAGCGACAGTTTTACTGAGCAGAATCTTTTGTCACAGGTGAGTCCCAGGAGGAATGCACAAGGTGCGGCAAGATCTGCGGAGGAAACTGCGGAGCCCTCAGCGAAGAGTCTGCGCCATCGGTCACAGAAGAGGACCACGAATAGATCATGAGCATTCAAATCGCCTGATAGATCTCACCCATCTCAAAGCATAGATTCATTCGGATATTGTTTATGTTTGAATGTGTCGTGAGATAGGGTACAATCACTACACAGCTCTTGATGCAACGGACTTGATGGTTATATACTTGTTAGAGAAAAAAAATCTAATTTTATCTTGAAATTGTGATATTATTCCATTGTATTTAGTATTGTATCATGCAGTTAGGGAAAGTGGTACTGTGGTGTGTATTTATAAAATGTAGCTTTAAAAATTTGAGATGTTTCAAATCGGATCTCTGTGAGACATTTCAAGTAGATTAAGACTTTGATTTAAATATATATCGAACAAAATATTTAAAAAAAAAAAAAAAATCTATACTGTATTACTACATTTTATAAATTGTTCATTATTCTCTGTTAAAAAAAAAAACTGTCCGTCCAAACATGGTCTCATTTATTATTATTATTAACGTGGATGGAAATATCGAGATGTATTTTTATTACAGTTGAAGTTTAAATTATTGTTTATTTATATAATTAGTCTAGTTGCAAATGTACAAACATTAAAAAAGTTGTAAAAAAAAAAAAAAAAAGAAAAAAAAAAGAGTCATATTTAACTATAAATTAGAATATAGTTTCAAGTGGACTGTAAAACTATGTAGGCATTAATTTTATATATGTTTTTAAAGTATCGATACAATACTTATATTTTACATATGTCGCATAGTATAGACTTACAAGCTTTAAATTTTCATGTTGATGATCAAATATTCAATTTATAGACATTATTTGCTTTAAAATTACAAATAATTCTTTCTGCTAAATATTATTTACATAAGCGAAAATCTTAAATTATGTATATGCGTAGTACAATGATAAAATGTCAGAATGTTATAGTTTCTGTTAATCGATCGAGTAACAAATAAGAAAATTATTCAATATTGGAATTATAAATGAGCGTATATAATTACATATAGTATATAGAAAATTATCGTCTTGATATACGCATTTGTCGGAGGCAGATAATACATAGGAGGTCCTTATTGGTCTATTACATAGAAGGCCCTAACGAGTATTTTTAAACAGCTTTAACGTAAGCAATTGGATGATATTTATTTTTAGCTTAATTAAACATAGCAATGAATACTAATGTTATATTTAGATATAACGAATATATATTTAGTAATATCGTGATTGAAATCATTGTAATAAGTTTGGTATGAATTTATATAGCTTTTCCTGCGTACAAAACGCTCAATTTAATTTTTTTTTTTGCACTCTGTACATAAGTTTAGTTGGTCCCAAGGTCTCGATGTACATTTTATTCTCTAGTCATGTACATATCTATCATGTGTATACAACTTTATACAATATTTTTGTAAAATAAACAATTCTTTATATCTTTATTATTTAAAACTTTGAAGTTTATATTAATATCCCTCTATAACCCTCAATTGTTATACAATATGATGTGTTTCTAATTGAAAGTAAACGTTTTTTATGTGTAATGAAATGTTTGTCACTAGTGTTTTATTCATCTTCAAAAACAATTTTATTAAGATAAAATTACAATCTGCCTTTTATTAGGCAATGAGTAATTGAGATAAATGTCATCATTCATACTATATTTACAATTCATCATTCACTGTTCATACAATATTTACAAACAGCCCAGAGGCCCCCCAAGTCCACAAGGGTCACCTCCCTCGCATGCGAAGGAGGAAGCGGAGTCTTGGGGAGTCCCCCACGCTCCTACGTCAGCCGCGTCACTGGATAAGCCAGCGGAGGCTGACCAAGAGCGCGAGAGCCAGGTGTTTTATTAACGGCTATTGTTGGAGGAACCTGTACAAGTTAAAAGTAACCAAATCATAAAATTATCTTCTTCTAAAAATGTCATTTGTTAATTATTACGTATGAGCTCTTTATTCACCATTATCTGATGCCTTGTAAGATCCTATTGTAATTTTATTCAAATAATGATAAAAAAATAAAATAATAATAATATAGTTCGTAAGTAAGCCAACTGTGCTCGTAAACTTTAAGTATATTACATAGCAGTCTTCTTTGAATAATTTTCGTCCTGATTTTTCAGGGATCAATCAGATCAGAATAATAACATAAATAATCTAGGTTTAAAGGTTAGGAATAATATATCAGCTGGCAAAGCACCTGACCGGAAATGAAGGTTCCGATCTCCGCCCTGTCAATGTATTCTTTCTTTGTATAACAATTGTAACGTCACATATGGTACTACGAATAGTATTTATTAAAATGTTTTAGTTTTTTTTTTTATCAAACAAATAATAAATCGAGTAAACAATTCTTAAACAACTGTTTGTACCAATATTTTTTTTTATTTTATTTTTTTTTCCTAAGCTCTCTAGTTAAAATTTTAGGATGAGGGAGAAATATAAAATATTTAGGGTGATCGGATCCTTGTACTAGGAGGAGGTGGTGTGAGAGGAGTAAGGAGTGTGGGAATCCTCGGTAGAGGTTGATTGTTACGGCACAGTGGTGAGAGTCCACTGGTGGCTGGGCCTAGAGTCTCTCTAGGCATGTAGTGCAGTCATAGTTAGTCTGATATCAGTGAGGGTGCCCGTTTGAGGCTTGTTGTTGGTGGGCCAAGTGCTGTGATGTCCACCATTTCTTCTGCTTTACTCGATCTTGTGAGTTGCCATCGTGCCGGTAGTGGTGGTGGTGTCATGTCTCGGAAGAGAGGGTTTAGACTGTGCTTCATTGAGTCGAAGATATTGTTTATGAACTTCTTAATTCAAGATGACTAGGACAGTATTATTTAGGGAATGTTAAGTGTAAAACATGCCACAGTGTACACTTCACATATTTACATTACGATTGAAACTAGACTCAATTATTTACAAGTAGCCAACGTGGTAGAAAAACAAACATTATTGTTTGAATGATAATCAATTACTGTTGACAGTCATATCTAAGGATAGTTAATTTAACGTAAACAGTTCGTGAATTATTAGAGTAACGAAAATTTGAAACCCTGCGTTATTTTTCGGAGTTACAAGACTCAATTATTTGAGAAAGAAAGCAAAAGTTGTAGAGGAAAATTTGAAAGAAAAATAAATTAAAACCATTAAGATATTAGTCTTGTTTCGATCCTGGGAGGATTTTGGGTATTAAATTTAAGTGTATGAAACATATTTTTATTCACGTCTTCCCCAAGGAATTCTCTATAGAATTAACAGTGCAAATAAACGAATGATAATACTATTTTATAAATTCATACAAAATGCATAATTACCAATTGGATGTTATGATCAATTGACGAATTAATACTCTTTAATGATTCTGCTAATGTTTTTTTGGCAAGAAATAATAATAATAATATATAAATAATACATATACATAAAGGGTGTCCCAGAATTGACGTAAGATTTAAATTTGCCGCCATTTGTGCAGTAAAGTGTAAAAAAAAAAACAATTTGGAAGCTGACTGTTTAGGGTTAGTAAAAATGGAGCGTTACACGATAGAGCAACGTGTCTTTATTGTTGAACATTATCCCAAAAATAATGAAAGTTTGGCGGCAGCAGTTCGAAGATTTCATACAAAGTATGGTCGAAATAGTGGTTTGACTTCATCAACTGTGAAGTGATTAATTGAAAAATTTAAGGAGACTGGATCAGTTGGAGACACTAAACACACTGGTTGTCCAAAAACAAGCCGTTCAATGTCAATATCGAAGCAGTGCGTGAGAGCGTTGTTGAAAATCCATAACACAGTTCTGTGTGCCGAAATTGGGTGATATTGATGTGGCCAATATGTGGTTTCAACAAGATGGTGCCACATGCCATACAGACCATGAAACAATTCAAATACTGCACGAGACATTTCCAGGTCGTGCACTCTCTCGTCTCGGTGATCAGAATTGGTCCCCTAGATCGTGTGATTTAACACCTTTAGATTTCTTTTTATGGGGTTATTTGAAGTCAAAGGTGTATGTCAACAAGCCTACATCCACCCGTGCATTAAAAGAGGAAATTCAACGCTGCATCAACGAAATTCAACCACTTTCATGCCAAATGATCATGGAAAATTTTGACAAAAGAGTGCGTATGTGCCAGCAAAGTAGTGGGTGCCATTTGCCCAATGTGTTATTTCATAAATAATCCTATCCTATTTACTTTATTATTCAATAAAAAAATAAC
This sequence comes from Acanthosoma haemorrhoidale, assembly GCA_930367205.1. Lineage (NCBI taxonomy): Eukaryota > Metazoa > Arthropoda > Insecta > Hemiptera > Acanthosomatidae > Acanthosoma > Acanthosoma haemorrhoidale. The sequence goes on along the minus strand of OV884011.1, from coordinate 15,271,749 downwards.
AACAAAAATACTAAAAACTGTGTTTTCTATTTATATCAAATCTTGCGTTAATTCTGGGATACGCTTTATATATGTGAATAAATATAAATGAATTCCAGCAGCAAATTGCACTGAAATACGGAATAAGGATGGTGTGAAATGGATTTGTACTAACTGCTTGTAATTTCATATATAAGACCCTTTCTTTAATTTGTAATTTTGCTGAAAAAAATTCTCGATAATTGGAAACACTTGTCACTGCTGGTTATTTTTATTTCTGAACAATTGTGTCATCAAGCTTAGCATGGATAATATTTACACTTTAAGAACATAGACATTATAGTCAAATAGCCGTCTAGCGAGGGACCGTTCCATACTGAAGCAATATTTATTTAATCTTAAAAATAAACCTATTAAATTTTTTTAGCCCTAATACTTTTTTTTGTTTAGTTGTTAACAACATTTGTTTTAGCTTTAGTCGTCTTTAGACTGAATCCTCACAAGGCGTGGTAATGGTAAAGGTATTAGACGTTATTACCTTGAAACATTTCTGTTATTAAAACCTAAATATATAATTTTTTTTTCTTTTCCTATTTGTAACCCACTTGACAAAGAAAATAGCCTATTCAAAAGAATAATAGGGAGTCAATATATAAAACAAAGGGGAAAAATAATGCTGTGGTTGTCCAAAATTAAAAACTAATAGAAAATTTTAATCTTGAATAGTTTATTCGTATTAAGTAAGATTTGAGAAATCTCAGATATTACGAAAATGGGACAGACTTATAGTTTAATTTGTTTTTCAGTATTGGTTTGAGAACTATGACAGGAAAATTTAAAGCGAACATTGGGAATGAGTTACGGGTCGATTGACGGACGGAAAAATACCTGAGACTGTGAATTGCCCCATATCTGATGGCTGTACCTCCATAGAACTCCTTTACCTAGCACTAGACCATACGCTATTTAGTAAGAAATGAGAAAAGATTTTAATGGTGGATTAGGAAAGAGACTTGAGGGGGAGTGTAAACGACCGTATTGGTTACCGTTTGTTGTTTGTTTTAGCCTCACCACACTCACGCAGTGTCGGTTACGACCACTTTTTTCGAGAGACCACGCGACCTGATCATAGCACGATCGATTTTTTTTTTCCTTGACGGCTGCGACCCAGTCGGAGGATACTCTTTCATAATTATTTATCCGGGTGAGGGAGGGAGAGAGAGAGAGAGAGAGAGATAATGGCGATTCACAAACCATTAGCTATCGACTGACATCAAAAGAAAGCGGCATCAAGTTTCATTTGGCAGGCCACGGAAACAGTAGCTTGACCATCAAATATCGCGTGTCCTTGTGTTGCCATCTTACAGTTGGGTGATTTCAACGCGCAAATTTCTTGTCTGCAAGTTTTTTTTTTTTTTTAACGCAATTCAATGCTTCGTTAATTAATTTATTCTTGGACCGGAAAAAAACGCTGGTTACAGACAGGTAACATATCCATGATGCCAAATCCACAAGCAGGGGCTCAGCATACAAGGGGGTATCTAAGAATTTGAATTTTCTTTATTGGGAAGCTACGCTACCAAACAAGTTATTTGTTACCCAATCCAATTTATTTCCAATAATAAACCCATGACATGAAGGTCCAGATATGAAAGTAATTATCTTGCGTATAAGGATTTAAAATTACAATCTGCCTTATTAGGCAATAAGTAATTGAGATAAATGTTCTCATTCATACCATATTTACAATTGATCATTCACTCACTCATTCATACAATATTTACAAAAAGTCAAGAGGCCTCCCAAATCTACATGCTTGTCACCTCCCTCGCATGAGAAAGAGGAAGCGGAGTCTTGGGAAGTTCCCCACGCTCATCCGTCAGCCGTGTCACCGAATACAACCCAGTGGAGGCTGACGAAGAGCGCGAGAGCCACAGACGCTAAGGACATGATTGGAGAAACTGGCCATTGTCAGGGCTTCCACTGTCACGCCTTTATAGCGGGTCACGAAGCCACTGCCGTTTCAGTCTCCGAGGAGGATTTTAGGGATGAGTGGCACAGTGCAATGACTGTGCTAGGGGATTAGTGTGGCTGGAGAGGCTACTATGGAATTTCATATACTTGGAAGGGATGAGTTCAAGAATGTAGGGTATGTTAAGATCGTTATGAAGGGTTTTGTTGCTGACATAATAAGGGGCATTATACTATTGTTCTGGTTTTTACGCTTGATGTTTTTCACTAATAAAGGATTAGAAATGGGCTGTAGTTAAATAAACAACAAAGCACCATCATATTGTCAAGTAGTTGTTTAGTTCTGGTAAGTATGAATGGAACAGTATGAATGAAATATATATCGCTTTCAAGTCCAAATGCTTCTACTATTCTGATTCCTGGGTTTCTACGCTAATTAGTATGTCTATTACACCATATTATAACAACATCATGTGATCTGAAGATCTTTAATCATTATAACCCATTCCTTTGGTTTCCTCACCTAAGCACGAATCTACCAATCAATCATCTATTCAAAACTAGAATTGTAAACTGCATTCTTCCCTTCAGACAGTAAAGATTACACAGAATGTAATGACCTTAAAGTGAAAGATGTGACAAGCGTCTGCCAAATAGCTCTTATATTGTATAGGGTGTCCTAAAATTAACGCAAGATTTGATTTAAATAAAAAACACAGTTTTTAGTATCTTTGTTGTTATTTTTTTATTGAATTATAAAATAAATAGGATAGGGTTATTTATGGAATAACACATCGGGCAAATGGCCTCCACGACTTTGCTGGCCCATACGCACTCTTTTGTCGAAATTTTTCATGACCATTTTGCATAAATGTGGTTGAATTTCCTCTTTTAATGCACGGGTGGATGTCGGCTTGTTGACATACACCTTTGACTTCAAATAACCCCATAAAAAGAAATCTAAAGGTGTTAAATCACACGATCAAGGGAGCCAATTCTGATCACCGAAACGAGAGAGTGCACGACCTGGAAATGTCTCATGCAGTATTTGAATTGTTTCATGGGCTGTATGGCATGTGGCACTTTCTTGTTGAAACCACATATTGGGCAATTCAATATCATCCAATTTCGGCACACAGAACTGTGTTATTGATTTTCAACAACACTCTCACGCACTGCTTCGATATTGACATTGAACGGCTTGTTTTTGGACGACCAGTGTGTTTAGTGTCTCCAACTGATCCAGTCTCCCTAAATTTTTCAATTAATCACTTCAGAGTTGATGAAGTCAAAACACTATTCCGACCATATTTTGTATAAAATCTTCGAACTGCGGCCGCCAAACTTTCATTATTTTTGAGATAATGTTCAACAATAAAGACACGTTTTTGTATCGTGTAACGCTCCATTTTCACTAACCCTAAACTGTCAGCTGCCAAATTGTTTTTTTTTTTTAGGGTTGCCAACACTTTACTGCACAAATGGCGGCAAATTTTAACTTGCGTTAATTCTGGGACCCTTTAATTTATAATTTAACAGTAAAAATTGTACATTTCCCTTTGGAAATATTTATTTACCACGGGAGACCTGAAGCAACGTGCTGGGTTCAGTTTAATTACTCAATAAGAAACCATTAATGGTGGAATACGCCTGAAACAATAAATAAAATGTATTTTCTACTGTAATGAATGAACTAAATATTTATTATAAGGCAACAACATTTCTTCCCACAATATATTATTAAAATGGAGTAAAGGAGCATTGCCACCTTAAGAGTCTCCATTTCCATGACGATTTTGACTCCTAGCATCATTTGATGGATGGTGTCATTTTCATGTTGGGATGAAACCTTTGTTAGCGTACTTAAGGAAATGTTGACAACCTGTAGATAGCCTGTGTCTTTCTGAAATATATAGAATTGCTAAACATTAGATTCTTTAGGCTATTCAAGAACTACGATTTAGTCCTTAATCCTTTTATCCTTCCCTTTGGGCTTGTCAATGGGCGATTATGGTATCTACAAATTACCGGCCTTATCTCACAGGGACTTTAACGCCCTGAATTTTAACTATATCTCAAGAGCTTATCTTCTTGCTATTATTATTTATTACATTTTGAATTTTTTTTTTTTCGTCTTGATAAGGTTATTTATTGTTTGTATAATTATAATCTTTACAAGGCTACCATTAATTGGACTGTGTGACCTGTTAGTGAGCGACCGTGCTATACATATATAAATAAATAAAAAATAAATTAGCTCATTCTAGTTTGATATTTAGTGATGTGATATTAAATCTGATAGGGACAGTCGTTGCCACTGAAACAGTAGTCCCGCCCGGTAAATTAGTTGGAAAGGCGTGTTCCTGACGAGGATTTAATTACAATTCTCTGGACAAGATCGCGTGTTCCTATCAGGGGCACCGTTAGCTAGCTGATGATCCTATCTTCGAGGCCCTACCCCGGCTCAGGATGGAAATTATATTCCAATAGGAAAGATCGTCATATCTACTCCAAGGTGTACCTCATTCGACGATCTAGACGACAGAGTACTTTGACAGATCTAATATCAATGCTCAGACTTTCTGATATAATAATTCTTACTACTTACTGTTCCTATTATAATTATAGTAGAAACAATTTCACCACAAAAATAATTCATAAAGCGACTCATTTCCGTTCAGAAAGTATACCAAAAGCTTCATTATAAGAATGTTTCTTTGGAATCACCATTACCCCCTTCCAAAGCATCTGCGCATGCAGTATGAGGAGAACATTGTAAATATCGTTCATTGAATTTTGATCATAAATTGTAAAAATGGTGTCGAATAAAGGGGTTTTGAAATTAAAAAAAAAAAAAACGACTTTTCTATACCCATTTTAGCAACAAAATAGAAAAAGTACGACACAGGCCTTTTCGGCTTTCGCACTTGCTAACTGATGATATATAAATGTATCCTCCGGCCAGCTCTGCTGTACGGTGCCCCGCTATATACTCAATTGACTGACAATACAGCTAAAAGTCTCCAGCTATTTCAGAATTTTATCATAAGAAAAGTGGTCAGATATACCTCTCTCGAGAGGTTAAAGAACGCCGAACTGCACCCGTTGCTTGGTGAATGAGTTCATCCGCCGGAGACACATAATGTTTTTTGACTCCCTGCAGCACCTAACAAATCCAGTGTTTAACACTATGACCCCAGCAAACTTTCCGCATCGATAGAAGCAGACTGCCAGGGAAACTAGATTAAGATTTTGTTTGTTAGGCGTAAGTTAGTATTAAGTTTAATGATTAATAATAAGAGCCCCAACACGTTTTAAACATGTATAGACAATGAATGTATAATGTACATTATACTTTTGTAACATTCGTAAATCACAGTGTGAACTTGTTAGAAATTGTATAAAATGTAGCCAAGCTATAGGGCATATAATATTGACCAATTGTAAATAGATTCATTTATATAGAATCAAAATGGCATTCTCCATAATACTCAAAATGTGTATAATTATTGGGTTGAAAAAAATGGTATCTATACCACAAGTTTACATCTATTCTATAATTCAAACCATATTTATAGTATACGAGTATCATCTGATCATCATAAAAAATCCCTATGACTAAATAGTTACAAAAACACACGGGGCCACTTCCGCTTCATACTTAATATAGATTAAATATAACTTTGTAGATTAGTAATTTATTTTCTATTGAAAGATGGGATGTCCTTTGAAGTAGTCTGTCTTTTTAGCCTCGTAAGTGGGTTTCAGGTCAGCCGTTTGTCGAGATGAAAGCTTACTGTACTGTAGTACCGTACTGTCTTGGATACAGGGAGGGGAATGGAATTAAAAGAAACTAGTGGACAAGACTTGCGGCAGAGGGTGAAGGTAATGTGGGAACATTTTGCTTCAACTTTGATCCGCCATTGGTTGCACTAATGCTCGATCTCATCAAGGTGTTTTTGAAGGTTATGGGATGCTATATCACGGTCTAGGTGGGATGAAAAGACTGCAGTGTCATCTGCAAATGTGGCCAAGAAGGTATTGGAAGTAGAGGGGACATCAGTGGTGTATAATTTATAGAGGATAGGACCCAGGACACTACCCTATGGAACTCATGCTTTTATGGGATAGTAGTTAGAATATTCTAAACCACCGCGGACTTGGAAGAAGTGGTTTGAAGGATCGGACAATAGGATTAGAAAAAGGGTCTGTGGTAAATATCTTTTGAGCTTGTAATGCAAACCTGCGTCCCAGACCCTGTCAAAGCTTGAACTATCTCCAGAAAGGCAGCAGTGAAATACTGTTTGGTTTCAAGGGCTTGTTGATTGAAATTGACGCGAAGGACTTGTTGAGCAGTGGAATGTCGTGGACGGAAACCAAACTGGTCTGTAGGAAAAAGATTTTTGGATTAAAAAATTTGGAAGTAGACGTTTTAATAGGGGTTTTTAACATTTTTTGAGGGGACAGGGAGCAGGCTATTTGGACGGTAGGATGAGGCTTCATTGGGTGGTTTACCGGGTTAGGCGAATGGGAATAATGGAATGTTTCCAGAGGAGAGGAATGTGCGTCGTTCGGATAATGCAATTATAAATGTAGGTTAGGAAGATTATGACTTTAGGAGGGAGTTGTTTCAGAATTTCAGGAGTAAGGAGATCATATCCAGGGCATTTTCGCTAAGGTAAGTTTTTCAGAAGGTATTTGACCTCAGAGAGGTTAACGGCTTTTGGTGGAAGTGAGACAGGCATAGGTTAAGTGAGGTGATCTTCAATAGTTGTGCCATGAGTATGGGTTTGATGAGAATGGTGTGGTGTGAAAGTATGGCAAAGATGCAGAGCATATTCCTCCGACCTATCCCTATCCGAAGCCGCCCAGGACCCATCATCACGACGGAGTGGATGTGAAACAGGAAGATATTTTAGGATTTTTTAGTTACATAACAGTTTTAGTTACATTTCCTGGTAGACAGAGAGGAGAAGTGGGAATTAAAATAATCGGAACGGAAGGATGCCAATTGCTGCTTTACCATCCTGCAGTACTTGGAATAAGGCTACTTAATAAGTATGGTTTTAATGAATAACGTTTTAAAATCTTTTCACTTTTCTGTTTTCAGTGGATCTGTGTTTCCATATTGTGAGTGAAGTAAATCCAGGTAGACAATGTTGCATCAACCGAAAGAGCAATTTAAAAAAAAATAAAAGAGTTTTGTTGTTGTAAACCATCCAGTATCTTTTACTAGGTTTTTTTATTATCGGAAAAAAAAAGCCCAACAGGTGATTAGGATGGGGATAGTGGTACTCAGGAAAATATAACGAGTGTCATTTGTTTCCAGGACGGGGTTAGAAAATATTTTGTAAGCAGTTGCTGGAAAGTAAGTCACTACTGTGAGCTTCCTCCGATTTAAGGAGCTATCCCCTTTTATCGCCTACAGGAATCAACCATGTGACGTTTCTTTTTCAGGAGATATAATTTATTTGTAAATGGTCGGTTTTTTTTTTTTTTACTTTTTGTTTCTGTTTTATTGGCCTGAGATGTAACGAATCCTCCGGGTATTATATATCGAGGTGGTTTGTGGATGCGGTCTACCGTCCTTCTCCACCACCGCAGCCTGCGTTTCAGATTCAAGTGACAACAGGTTCTGTAGGTCGGTTCGGTATAAGGTATAGCGAAACATTACACCCGAGGAAAAATTTCTTGCTACCTGTACAATATAACATATGAAGTATACCATTGACTGTATAATAAAATCAATTGACAAGGTACAACTTGTTTCATGTTTAATTTTTTGTTTCATACTTCCCGCTATCGATCTTCAGCCAGAAACCAATCGGCATATTTCGAGGTGTATTGGGAAAATTTCAGACGAATCGAATTATTTTTACGATCACTTTCGGTATAACAAATATACGAATGATCGTCCAGTACGAAAGTAGAACCTCTCCCTTTTGAATTCAATCTCTGCAAAATATGGACTGATTTGATGGCGCAATATCCGGTCAGAGAAAATAATATGTCTATCCCCCATCGGTTCCTAATTCTGCATATAACTTATTGGTCTTTATCAATTAATTGACAGCTGTTAAATAGAATCGCTACTAGCGAATGAGAATGACATATAAAACAGGAATGACATGACGGCGGACAGCAAGTGATAACGCTACAAAATCGTATTGAGGATAGGCCGGCCATTTTAACAGGCTACTTCTCTAAAGTCATCTGTGAATATTACGAAGTGAGTCAAGTGTGGACATATCTTGTAACAGTGGGTGCGAATGACCAGACAGTTAGCCAAGGAAGTGTTTGTATAATTTCTTCATATGAAACTTGTAGGCGTCAGTGAGTGGTTGATCACGAACGGCGATGCTTTAGTTATTAGCCTGAATAATTTCTGTATTGTCAATATGTCCATGTACCTTTCTATGTTCCATCAGCCCAAAGATCAGCCCAAATGAGTTTCTGTGAAACAGTATATCGCCATTTAGATTTTATGTTTATGTATGCTCTAAGACAGACGAATTGAATATTGCCTACTGTTCAGAATAGGCGTTCACAGGGGAAAAGCAATATAATTGCTGGAGTTTGGAGTCCGGTGTTGGTAAATAAACCCCACTCGTTTATTTGTAAAATATTGTGTTTTATTATATTTTCTCAAATTAGTGTTTAAACAATATAGGTAAATGTGAAAATGAAAAATTTTCGCCCTCCTTAAAAAGTGTTGAAAAATGGAGTTATACTCCTTTTCCCCTGTTACTAAAATGGGACAAATCCAAAAAACAGATTTGGATGCAAGGCATATTTCTTTAATGGTTTTACACTTTATAACATATTCAACCCTAACCCCTGTCGTCCAAAAGGTGCAAAAGGAAGAACGTTTGAGGGTTTATAAACAAACTTGTGGCGTTACATACATAACGTATAGATTGTTCGGATCAGATGATGGGAACACATGATTCTGCATGAATAACATAATCAGAAATTTTTAACGAATAAATTTCCAAACATACGGTCAATTCTACGTAGTAGTAGATGTGCACATATGTAATATATATATATATATATATATATATATATATATATATATATATATATATATATATATATATAAGGTAATGCTTATCGGCTTTCGAATACAAAAACAAAAGAAAAAAAGGTACAGGCAAACAACACGCATGAAAGTTAGAATTAGACTGTTTATTTCGAGTCTATAACCCTGTACATTTACATCCCGACGTTCGGGGATTAAGGTTGAGTACTGATGATGCCTAGAGCTTAACTTATATATATATATATATATGTAAGACAATTATTGAAGGTGGGGTGAATAAACCTGAAATCAGTTTCTCTGTAAACAAAGTTAGCATTATTCACTATATATTATATTATAACAATTATTCATATTGATTTACACAATCTTACCTGAAAACAAAGAAACGACAATTACAGTTTATAACTATCACTTCTCTATTCACATTCTATTTACAAGTTTTGTTACCTAACATAACCTTCTCTATATGATGGCTGCTCTTCAAACCCTGACCTCTTCAAACGTTTTCAACCTTTCTGTTATTGACAGTTTTGTGTTTTAGTGAACAATACACCAGGGTGAGGCGGTGATTGTGTATTTTCTGTTTAAGCCTTGTGTGAGGGATGCAGCAGGCAGTGTCAGTCGGTAAGTCCGAGATATTTTACAGTGGCAATCTGAGTCATAAGTTGATTCTTGATCAATATCGAAGATTTGCAGTGATTTTGTGAGGTTGATCTATGTTTCCCATTGATGTTATATAAGTGAGGAATATTTGGTCTTTGTGCTTGCAGACAAGATTTTTGGGAGCAACCGTCCAAAAGTCCAAAAGATGCCTAAATATGTAAAACGTCGAAGGTGTTTGATTTTAAATAAATGCATTGGACCGGCATAAGGAAAATAATTTCACCATTTCTACAATATTACCCAGTGATCTAATGTTGTATTTTTGTTGAAGAATTTCTTCCAGAATAATTGGATCTTACGTGCTACATCTTAGGAGAAGAAAGCCGGATTATCTACAGGACTCAAGCCCTGCTCCATCGGTTTATGGTACAATTAGCATATCAAAAATATGTATAGAATAAGCAGCATTGAAGTCACCGACTATAAAAAAAACCAAAAACAAAGAGTAAGAAAAACAAATAAGCCGGAGTTAACGGTTAAGTGAACAAGTCGGATCAATATTCAGCAGGGGCGTACGAGCATTCGAGTCCCGCCTACGGACTTGAATTATATATCTCGATAAAAATTGCAAACACCATGAAATAGATACTGCCCTGCGACAAAAAGTCGGCTCGTAAACTGTCCTTGGGACTTATTATAATTACAGGTGAAGTGATACATCAGCAGATTTCGCAGGACTCCCTCTCGAAAAGATATTTCTTCATCGGGACTAATCCCCTTGGAGTCTTCATTCCATACAATACGACGGGATTAGGATCGGCGGGGAAACGGCCCAGAAGGGCAGGGGGCTATCACAGGTCGAGTAATTCCTACTTGGGCCCCTCGTGATGTATGAGGTCTCCTGGAATACTAACATCGTTATATAACCCATGGATCAGTAACCTCATAAAGTGTATTTTTAAACAAATGTGTAAACGAAATAAAGGACCTGGAAAGTGAGAAGAGGAAATTGCGAGGTACTTATATTAGAAATCATGTGGTCGAATTTTATTTTCCATACTCCCTGTAGCGACCGCTAACTACATAACAGAAATCACCCTATACTCTATTGTATATATATTGTAAACAAATGTAAATAACATGACCAAAATATAAATGAGACCGAGTTCTCAAACTCTTAAGTGTTTCCTGCCCTAGTCATGATCTGTGACCCTAAAAACCTTTCGTCACTTCTAGGCTCATTGCAATGCATTTCCGGTTTAAATAAACTTAAATACGCACTGTTATGTCTGCACTTACCTATTTCGCTAATAAAATAATTTTTATTACAAATTTTCATTTATTATTTTACTACTTTGTACGATACTAAACTCGTGACCAAGGTAACCTTGTGATACAAGACCCTTCCTTCGCCACGGGCTAACACCTCCGAAATAATATTAGCAACGATGAAAAATCTAAGTTGAGAACATTCTTGCTCTATAAATGGTTGCGCGCATATTTTCCATTCGCGATCGGAGCCATTTCGTTAATTATCCAAGACAAAGGAGGAAATGGCCACTATTGGAAGTGGATCAGAGATGAGGCAGCATTCCTTAACGCTAAGTCTGCAGGCCCCTTTATCCGGCAATCATCTCTAGACCAGTTCTGAGCCAGGGCGATATACTGCCGAGTGGGTGTGACCGCTGTAGCAGCCCAAGATCAATTAACGCTCTTCTGCTTTTATCAGTTATAGCTATTGTCTGAAGATGACACTATGTCACTGGATCAATGACGCAACATCGATATCGCAACAAATTAATAATTAAAAAAAAAATGTAATGCACACAAAAATGTCAATGACACATAAAATACCTACTTCAACAGAACTCAATTACTATGGAACTATACTGACAAAGATATGCAACAAACAAGTTTTGAGTCACTTTCATACAACCCGACTTACTCACTACAAAATTTGTCCTTACTTTTTCATATCCCGGAAACTGTACGCTACAATATACAGAATAATATTATAATGAGAAATTACAGAGAATAAAGATCAGTCAACAAGCCATCGCTGATACCAAACCTTATTTTTTTTATTTATTATTTGTTTTGGTAGATATATAAAAACACAATAAATAACAAGTATGATATAAATATATAACAAATTTATGCGATGTATAATATACTAATGCGACTGTATTATCTTAAAAATGCAATATTGACACCTCTTTATTGCTAGCTTGAAATTATGAGTTTCTCTAGATTATAAAACATTACTGGCCATTTTGAAAATTAATGATTGTGGAATGGTACAATTATAAAAACGTTTTATTGTCAGATAATTGATTGACTATTTGATTGACTGATAACTTCTTCTTTAATGTAATAGCACTTTCACCAGCCATAAACTGCCATCTTCACTTATTTCTACAATACAATAAGAAGTCAAATGATAAAAACTGTTTACCTGCGCATATGGAAACAAACTAATCACTATTACTACGATAAAGAAATTCTTAAAACTCAGAAATACAACACCGTAGGTTATGTAACATCAGTATTACTACATAGGTGTTGTATTTATGAATGTTTTAATTATAGTATAGAATAGAAGGACGATATTGTTACGTATAATTACTACACTAACTACACTAATTACTATTAATTAGTTTGTCGCAGGTATGCGCAGGTAAAAGTTTTTATCGTTTAACTTTTTATTTTATTATAGTTGTGGAAAGGCAATAAAACTTTTTCATAAAGTTTTCTTTATCCAATCATAGTGCCTTCACCTTCTTCCTCCAATCGATTCTATTGTAGACCTCTCTCTCTCTCTCTCTCTCTCTCTCTCTCTCTCTCTCTCTCTCTCTCTCTCTCTCTCTCTCTCTCTCTCTCAACCCCCTTATACCTTCCTGTACGGCCTAGTCTAGATTTACGTAATGTAGCATGTGCTAATTCCATCAGTTAAGTCTCTTCAGAAGAACATCTTTCCGTCATTTGATTAAGGTGTCCAGGTTTATATATAATAATTATTAAAAAAGAATATACTGGTCAGATTGGAATCAAACTCGGATTCTCCTCAATATAGAACATATGGCATATTATTTTCTTTTTCTGATAATTGTTAATATAAGTGGGATCTATGCCACGACAAAAATTTACTGCATAACTTACACATACTGATTTTTGTCCCTTAAAATAAAAATACAATTTAGTTTGTATTTGTTGTAAACAAAGCCTACTCATCCTCGGATGAACTAGTTAAAATACCTACCGTATAAAATACCTACAGAAACACTATAGTTTAACGATGGCTGGTAAGGTTTCGGATTGCCTATGGCGAGCAGCTTGCCAACCATCAGCAACAAGTTTCTTTTTTTTTTTCTCCGCCCGAGGAGACGGCGAAACTACACCCTAATACCGGAGCGGTCTGCGGGGCTGCGGTATTATGTACCATAGCAAACAATGGTCTGCCTATCCGTCCATCATTTGAATACCATTTGATAGTGGGGGGGGGGGGCTAGTTGTGAAGGATGCCTCGGCTAAAACCCGGCTATTTCCTCCTCAGGGTCGGTCATTACCTCCGGCTACTGGTCAAAGAGAAACGCCAAAAAAATTATAGGGGGGCCCTGGGCACGGGCTACCAGGAACGGGCAATCAAACGGCGTTCATTCAGCCCAGCAACGCCTTTCCGGGATGGCCACAGAGATAGGCCTTTTCTCGAAACTAGGCGCGATATGGTCCGCACTTTAATTTTAATAAAAGAATGGAGAGTATTTAAGAAGTTCGGCCTTAAAAAATTTATATAGCACCTAATTTTGATATGAGCAAAATTACATTTTTATAAATGTATATATAAAGGTAACAAAGAACAATATATTGAATACAAATTGAAAGATAATATCATTCACAGGTTTTTTGTTTAATCATTTTATTGTTTCCTATATTATTTATTAAATTAAGTATTTTTGTATGTAATTGTCTTCAACATATGTGAATTTATGTTTGTTGTTCTGAATTGTAGTCCTGAGGTGCTATGTCGACTAATGCACTAATGGTGTCATATGAATAAAAACTAATGTATTGGGAGAGACTCCAAGCTTTCGTTTCTAACACAATACAAATACCGAACAATAGTATGAAATAAATGGCGAAAAACCGGTTTAGAACGTATGAAACACCCAATAACTATATTTGATCTAAAAACTATATTTTTGGGAATAACTTTCAAAAAACTCATTTTAACGCGTTAATAATTTATCGAACTTTTATGTGCCAAATTTTCAAGTTTTTAGTTTTAGCGTTTGAAAATGGCATTCATTTGTCGTTGAGGAAAATATTAACGACGATAGAAGGCTGGCGATGATACCATTCCCGAGTAGCACCCAGAACTGCCGGTGATAGGTTCAACAAGAACTTCTTCCAAGAGTTCTTCCATTCAAGAGAAAGAAGAAGCTGGAACAAACCCAGTCTTTCAATTAATCAAGTTCCTGCTCGGAACTCATAAAATAATTCGGTTCATCCTTAAAAAAAAAAAATTGTTTTATTACAAGAAGAATTATCTAATACAGTTCTAGATGTTAATTCTGACCGTACAAAAGAAGAGTTAAGGAAACATATTACTGCGCAATAGCGGCTTTGCAAATCGTACCATAGATTTGGCACGTTTAGTTGACCAGTGAGGAAGGCATCAAGTTTCATGCCCTAATGTTTCCTGTCTGTCTGTCCTGGAGATTTTCAGTACCCTGTTTTAGCTATATACATGTAATTTTATATCCAGATCATTCGGCGAAATGAAAATTATCTTCAACTATGTACATAAAACATAATCAATTACTCGGTGATTAAAAAAAAAAATTTGTCAATGGTACCGATACAATTAAATATATCTATTTATGATATGTGGCAGTGGCCCCGTGACCTGCGATAAATGCGTGACAGTGGGAGTCCTGGCAATGGTCAGTTTCTCCAATAATGTCCTGAGCGTATGTGGCTCTCGCGCTCTTGGTCAGCCTCCACTGGCTCGTATCCGGTGACGCAGCTGACGGAGGATCGTGGGGGACTTCCCAAGACTCCGTTTCCTCTTTCTTAGGCGAGGGAGGTGACCATATGGATTTAAGAGGCCTCTGGGCTGTTTGTAAGTACTGCATGAATGAGCGAGTGAATGAACTTTGTAAATATGGTATGAATGAGAACACTTATCACAATTACTTATTCCCCAATAAGGCAGATTGTAATTTTATCATAATGAAGCAGTTTTAATTAAAAAAAAAAGATATATAATATATATTTTTAAACTTTAATTACATAAAGCCATTAATACATACATTAAATTCGTGTTCAAAACTTTTTAACTCAAGCGGTGGTTTCTTCATTGACTTGATATCTTGATATTTTTGCATGGTAGTTTCATTTGATGATAAAAATAAAAGGAATACATCGAAAAAAAATAAGTTCCATAAAACAGTTAATTTCCTTGCATATTAGACAGAGGACTAAATTACATATTAAGGCATGTTATATTTATATAGCATTTATAACATTTTTTATAAATATTGTTTATACAATCTCTGTGACCGTAGTGACAAAAAAGGTCTCGCACATTGCCAATGTGGGCTTAGTCTAATATTAATTTAATACATGAAAATCGTAGTAAAAATTATTATACAGTTATTATTTTATTAATTTTTTTTTTCAAGGCTGTAACTGTTCCGTTTATATACTTTCATAGGTTACCTATTCACATAAATTTTATTTCTTTTCATGATTAATAGTTTTTCAGTAATTGATTCACAAAATTGTTTATATTCCTAAAGTTCATACACTCTTGTTCTCATTCATACAAAAATTCATTGATTCATTTATGAACAAAGTCAGACACATCCCTATAGTACTATATAACTATGCTTGGCAGAGCAGTTAGACTTATTCCAAAAACATTTTATATTTCATCCTGAAGGTCAGTTTTATTATTTTTTCCATCCAAAATTTTGTTTTGTGCAGCCAGTACACATGGGTATGGTATTGAGCACATGGAGCGTGCTAGATAAAATATATTTAAATTATGTATGCTAAGGAAAATGATTCAATAAAACAACAAGTAATTTTGTGGCATTACACACTTAATCTTTTTTTTTTTAAATAACCTTGAGCATTGGTTAGGTTTTAAGAATGTTAAATATACCCATTTAACACCGAAGGCTAGGCATTGGGGTAATTGATAGTTAACGCTAGAAGACGCAGCGATATAAAAAGAAGGCAAGAGTTAGGCCCGAGAAATTAGAAGGGTTGTGTATACTGGGACAGACTTGGGCCCCTCAGGGTGCAATTAAACGAGAGGGGATTAAAGAAAGGCCACTAAAGCACACTTATCGACGGCCATTGGGAACGGGAGCCGCCACGGTGGTCCGATAACGTACCGGTTCTCGTCTCAAGCGATAAAGTTCACGATTAATGGAGGTCACTCCTCGGCCCAACCTTCCGGCCCTCAGGCTCTTCGCCACTGGAGTGGCTACTGGAATATCGGCCAGGCTCTGTCGTCACGGCCTGTGAAATCACAGTCCTCAAATAGACTCAGACCACATCCACTTCGGCTTTGGTCTGTCGATTGCAGCCAGTTCTTCCAAAGCCACGGGGTTTGGTGCGAAGTGGAGGTTCGCACTTGAAGACTTCTGGTCTGAGGAATTACAACCTTTGGTTTGGTGAATCTCAAGTGGCCTAGTTCTCGGCAATACGCCATTGCCTTTTGTCGGGTCGTCACGAGGGTGTGTCTAGTTACCCTAGCCCTAGTGTCGAAGTGAGGGTTGATTAGGCTATGTCCTGGACAATTGTTTCATGACAGGTCTTACTACTGTACTATCTGACTCCATATCTGATAGGTATGTGCCCCCACAGTGCACTATGTTCAGGAGAAGAGGTGTAGGGTAGGTATTGTAGGTAAATTATGTGGTCTTGGAATGACCACGAAATGACACTCGGTATCTGAGGATAGGCCAAAACCATCCGGATCCCAAAGGGAAGTGTGAACCGGAGAGAGGCAGACTGGATCGCTAGGGAGACGCTACTAGGTAAAGTTTGTAGGGCCCAAGGTGACCGTCGTCCGCAAGGAAGAAATCTCTCCCAAGGAGGTGCTAGTTTTAGTGAGACGAAGGCAGATAATCCCACCAGGAGAGTGTGGGGTCTGACGAGGCGGTCGCCACACCTTTTTTTCATTTTTATTTGTTTTGTTGTATCACATGATTGAAGATTATTAATCTGAAAGTGGCTTCTCTTGGCTTTTCCCTTTCATCGCCAACTACCTGATAGTAGCCATCAGTTCTTTTAATGAACACTAGTAATAGAATGTTGTTGTTCGAGGACTTTTTCACACCACTGTAAATTACAAGAGATTTTTTTTGCAAAATCGGGTGTCTTTAAATTTAAAAGAGGACCTGTTGCAGAGATATGTATAATGTTGAAACGTTGTAAAACTATTAAATTTTTTGAAAACCTAACTTCAAGCGATTTCACGACAGTCTCTTCTTATATTTGTTAGTTTAGCCTCTGAATTTTGTCAATACACAGTGCTCCAAAGATTTTTTCAATGATTCGTCTCGTGGGGTAGAGTTACATTATGTACTCAGTTGTGAATTCGTGATCGCCATTCTTTTCCTACAGATAATTTATTGTTGCTTGTTCAAGGGTTGGTTGACTCAATAATTTAATTATTGTTACTCCTGGCGTTAAAACTGAAAATTTTGTTTGTAATGAATGATTAAAATATTTTATAATAAGATAACATTACGTAAGTTAGTTTTAAGTTTGATCAAAAAGGTTAGCCCTATCACCTTTATTAGTCAGTTCAGTTCAGTCACGTATAATGTATATCTTTATACTTGTTTATTCATTATATAATTTCTATAAAATAACAAAACCTGTATATAATGTAGCGACGCTACAGGAAATACAAAAATAATTTGTAAATAGATTCGACTGAGGATCTATAATTGTATATAATTATCTGTAAATTTAAAAGGGCTATGAAAAAAAAAATAATAATAATAAGATAAAACTTCTTCGATATGACGAAATAGATAGAATTTATTTCTTTTCCTGTCAAATAAATGATTGGGATGAAGAAATCCCTGGCCGCATAAGAAACGTTTGTTTGTAATAGATAAGCTCAGTGCCTGTTAACAAATAGGTTATGTCTTTTTTTTCTCTCTGACTCTTTCGGTGGATGTGTAGTGAACTTCAACTTGAATATGTAGGAAAATAGTTTTATTGCGCTATAATTTTATGCGGGAGAAGTCGTGAGCAAAAAGCTAGTTACCAAAAAAGAACGAGTCAACAATTTAAATCGAGTATCTTATGTTATTTCATCCGATCTCAATAGGGTTTTTGTATTAATGATGTAGCTTTTTTTTTGCGAATTGTAAGGAGACAAATAAAATGAAGTATTTTTTTTTATCAAAAATTCTAATTATTTATTCTAACTACTATCCCATAAAAGCAGGAGTTCCACAGGGCAGTGTCCTGGGTCCCATCCTCTATAACCTATACACCGCTGATGTCCCATCTACCCCCAATACCTTCTTGGCCACATTTGCAGATGACACTGCAGTCTTGTCATCCCACCTATACTCCAATATAGCATCCCATAACCTTCAAAAACACCTTGATGAGATCAAGTATTGGTGCAACCAATGGCGGATCAAAGTTAATGAAGCAAAATGTTCCCACATTACCTTCACCCTTTGTCGCAAGTCTTGTCCACTACTTTCTTTTAATTCTATTACTCTTCCTGTATCCAAGCTAGTACGGTACTTAGGCGTTCATTTCGACAAACGACTGACCTGGAACCCACATACGATGCTAAAAAGACAAGAACTAAAAAGAGGCTTTAGACAACTGTACCGACTACTTCGAAGGACATCCCATCTCTTAATAGGAAATAAATTACTAATTTACAAAGTTATACTTAAGCCAATCTGGAATAGAGCAATGGGGGACAGCAAAAAAGTTGTGCATCGATCGTATCAAATCCTTTCAATCAAAAGTCCTGAGAACAATAGTAAATGCCCCTTATTACGTCAGCAACAAAACCCTTCATAACGATCTTAATATACCTTACATTCTTTAACGCATCCCTTCCAAGTTCATGAAATTCCATAATAACCTATCTAACCACCCTATCGCGTAGCACAGTCATTGCACTGCACCACTCCATCCCTAGGCAGTGACCCCGAGACCTGCTACAAATGCGTAACAGTGGCTTCTCCAATCATGTCCTGAGCGTATGTGGCTCTCGCGCTCTTAGTCAGCCTCCACTGGCTCGTATCCGGTGGCACGGTTGACGGAGGAGTGTGGGGGACTGACTTCCTAAGACTCCCCTTCCTCTCTCTCATGCGAGGGAGAACCATGTGGATTTGGGAGGTCTCCGGGCTATTTGTAAATACTATACAAATGAAAAACTGTAAATGTAGTATCATATGTGCTTAAGAAACTCTTGAACATTTTCTTTCTTCTTCACTTTCGTTTGTATGTATTTAAATAATGATAAGGCTCTATGGTTTTGTATGTAGGGGGAATTAGTCTAGGACTGTATACATCCCGGGTTGTGTGGGCATCACCAGAAAGCGAAAATCGGAGCAAGTTCGTGCTGCGGTTTGGTCGCTGCAAGCTCGCCCAGGAGCCCTCGACCCAATATCTTATCGGAGATCGACCCAACTAACGAGGGAGGGCCCAGCGCCCAATTAGGTTGACAAATCACAGGGCGGTGCCTTTTTAGTCTTTATTGGCGCACTTATCCACCACCTCCTCCACCACTCGAATAGTTACTCTATCACTTGTCCGACCACAGCGACATATAACTGATGGATCACATTTAAAGATTTTTTTTATATATCTTAAAAATCTTTAAATTTTTTAAAAGGTCAGACCCGGGGGGGGGGGATTTATTAACCCTCGTGACTTAGCTCATCGAGGTTGTAAAGGATTCCACGATCCATGTAAAGGGCGTCCCAGAATTAACGCAAGATTTAAAGTGCTGGTTACCCTAAACAAAACAATTTGACAGCTGACAGTTTAGGGTTAGGAAAAATGGAGCGTTACACGATAGAACAACGTGTCTTTATTGTTGAACATTTCATACAAAATATGGTCGGAATAGTGTTTTGACTTCATAAACTGTGAAGAGATTAATTGAAAAATTTAAGGAGACTGGATCAGTTGGAGACACTAAACACACTGGGCGTCCAAAAACAAGCCGTTCAAATGTCAATATCGAAGCAGTGCGTGAGAGTGTTGTTGAAAATCCATAACACAGTTCTTTGTGCCGAAATTGGATGATATTGATGGGGGCAATATGTGGTTTCAACAAGAAAGTGCCACATGCCATACAGCCCATGAAACAATTCAAATACTGCATGAGACATTTCCAAGTTGTGTACTCTCTCGTTTCGGTGATCAGAATTGGCTCCCTAGATCGTGTGATTTAACACCTTTAGATTTCTTTTTATGGGGTTATTTGAAGTTTAAAGGTGTAAGTCAACAAGCCTACATCCACCCGTGCATTAAAAGAGGAAATTCAACGCTGCATCAACGAAATTCAACCACATTTATGCCAAATGATCATGGAAAATTTCGACAATAGAGTGTGTATGAGCCAGCAAAGTCGTGGAGGCCATTTGCCCGATGTGTTATTCCATAAATAACCCTATCCTATGTACTTTATAATTCAATAAAAAAATACTAAAGCTGTTCTCTGATTTCTGGGACACCCTTTATAAAAATGATGCTGTACGACGAGACAAGAGCTTTGACCTTGTCAAAACATCTTGGGCACAAGACCATAAATTAAATGATTGCATTAATCAGGAGATTGTATATGAGTTGTAGGAACATATATATATATATATTATATGTATGGACAGCAAACATAGCTACATAGCTACCCCACTTCTCTTAATAATACTCATGGACGAGCCAAAACAGGAAGCAGCCAAAATACTCTCTAGTGGGTCATCATCTTGCAATCCTCAATGCCTTGTTTAATTGCTTCTTCTGAAGGGAGATGGCCAATGGATTTAGGCCATCTGATGACTGGAAGAATCGAGTTAAACTCGATGTAAGTTCTTGTGCTGGAGGTTTTGTACCTAAGTTCATTATAGGGTGAAAATTGTTATATGAAGATACGGGATATTGTAGTGTTTCGTTTGAAAGCGACCGAGGTGAATGCACAATCCTAAGGTCTTTTAAAATAACACAGTTTTTTTGTCTGTTAGTTCTTATTTTTCTATTCCCTTCCAAAATCCGGCATTAATAGTTTAGAATTATTAAGAACTTTTGTCGAAATAATTCAGTCTTTCCCCATTTTCTGCACTTTAGGTCCAGATAGCATTATGTAGTCTTGTCTTAAGATGCGAGTCCGTTTGGTTTAGTTATTTTCATTTCTCTACTACGTCCACTGTCTTTGTAAGTCTTTTGTGCAAGCGAATGCCAAGGGCAGTGTAAATATCACTACTTACCACATTTTTCGAATTTCACTCATGCACCCCGACGTCCCAGATAAAACCTTATGTGGCACTGAAAGGTCTGCTCCCTGAAATACCCGTAGAAGAAATCCCCTCCGACCTACTATCACAAGGTCTGGGTATTTATAAAATATATCAGAGGGAGAAATCGGGAAAAGAATTTTACCGCCCTGATAAAATTATCATTATCCGGTATAATAGTACTTGAAAATAAAGAACAGCTTACAAAAATAAACAAAATAATAAATTGGTGTTGTAGCGTCGTCATTAACTGTCAGAAATATAAATCAAATAAGACGATAATGCAATGTTATTGTTGTCCAGAACTCAATTATCTAGCCCGGAAGAAGATCTTTCAAAAGATTGTCCCAAGATCTCAGTCGATGGGCCACGCCACAATATTGTGATTTCTCCAAAGAACATCTTTGGAACTCCATACAATGCGCTAGGTTTAGAAGAAATTTTGAACTGCAATCAAGTAAGAGAAAACCAAATTTAAAAGCCGTATGGTAGAAAATACTCAACCAAACCGACAAAGAATTTCCAGCTTTTCCAACATCAAAGTCACAATGACCACAAAACGTGTTCTCGACAAATAATAATAATAACGACAACGAACCAATCATTTCCGACTGTTTCAAATAAATTAAAAATATTTTCAACTTGTTTAACGATCAAGTTTAAGTTAAAAAAAAAATATTGTCAGAGTTTAAGAATGCCTATATTCCACCTAAAAAAAATAAGTACTTCACTATAAAAAAATACACAATCTTATTTGGCTATCTGAACGGTAAACATATTCAATGGAACTGTCTCAGTACCAACAAAAATGACAAATCCATATTAAATTTTATAGTAATTAACCAAATACAGCTACACAGCCCCTTTGAACCAAGCCACAGCCCTACGCAAAGTAATTGGATATGCATTGTCTGGCCCTCACTAGAAACATAGAAAATAAATCAACACTCATTACATTACCTGGTCTTGGCTTGGATGAAAACCACTTTATTTTACCAATAGATGCACTAGATGGACTCTTAAGATATGCATAAATCCTACAATTAACCCTACATCCTAAATCGACAGAAGGCTAATTAAATTAAACCATTTCACCTAACAGAAATGGCAGAGCCAATTTCACATAATTCCACCCACCCCTACAGTTATCATGGCTTAACTTTTCTCTTAAAAGATAAATAAAAAACTCAAAAAATGCAGAAAACATGCACAGATCCAAAGACTCTGTTCTACACAATTTCGTAAGATCCCGTATAAATTGCTTTATATTATACTTGTAACTTTTGCACACCTGGTGACAATACTTTATGGAAAATACACCTTCACAAAGAAATCCCCAAATACCCCTCCACTGAAACAAATATTACTTCTAGCTACCCACATTCAACCAGTACCCTACCACTCCGAATTTACGATCAAACAACCATAACCGGAAAATATCAAAAACTGTTCACGGCGAAAAATTAATCAATTAAAATCAAAGAAGTCTCCAGGTGACAACGGGATCAAACATATTAGCAGGCAAACAATCTTATTCGTAAAAAAAAATTTCAACTCCACATTGGTACAGATATTTCCCCACTTTATGGAAACATCAAAAAAATAGTAATACCTGAACCTAACAAAGAGCCAGCAGAAATTTCAAATTCCATGGCTATAAGTTTGCTGAGTATATGATCGATATCCTCGATAGATTCATACTAAAAAGCATACACAAATATAATATATTATATGCTATATTATATATATATATATATATATATATATATATATATATATATTTCATAGCCCCTTTAAATTTACAGATAATTATATACAATTATAGATCCTCAGGCGAATCTATTTACAAATTATTTTTATGTTTCCTGTAGCATCGCTTGCCATCTTTGCGGGGTCATAGTGTTAAACACTGGGTTGGTTAGACACAAATATATCAACCAACAAAATATTATAAAAGACGAACAGTCTGTTTTAAAAAAATTCACTAATTTCGGAGACTAGTAACCTTAAAAAACGACAACATACATTTACAAAAGAGCAAAGCATGCGTTGCTAAACTAAAAATAAAAAATAATCATACTAATTTAAATTGTAAATATTTATTATTCAATTTGATTTTGTAAATAAGGTTTTTCTTCCTTTTTAATGAGTTATTTTTCCTGCTATTAAAAAAAAAAAATGTTTTCAGCAGTACAATGTAACATGGAAAGAATTCCGGAATTCATAATAACAATATAATAACTGAATTGTATATAAAATTGCAAATAAAGTTTTCATATTCTATTCTTCTATTACTACTTCCATATGCTGAGATTAATTCGCTATCTCTAAGCACATCTATCTAATTGACCTGGATATCCTTGGGGAGAATCAGCGACCAGTGTACTATATACTATAGCAAATAAACCACTGGTATACTACTGACTATACATATATATACTAGTATACTACTGGCTATACGTATATATACTGGTATACTACTACTGGCTATACATATATATATATATATATATATATATATATATATATATATATATATATATACTGGTATACTACTACTGGCTATACATATATATATATACTGGTATACTACTACTGGCTATACATATATATATATATATATGTGTATAGCCAGTAGTAGTATACCAGTATATATATATATATATATATATATATATATATATATATATATATATATATATATATATATATGTATAGCCAGTAGTAGTATACCAGTATATATATATATATATATAGCCAGTAGTAGTATACCAGTATATATATATATATAGCCAGTAGTATACTAGTATATATATGTATAGTCAGTAGTATACCAGTGGTTTATTTGCTATAGTATATAGTACACTGGTCGCTGATTCTCCCCAAGGATATCCAGGTCAATTAGATAGATGTGCTTAGAGATAGCGAATTAATCTCAGCATATGGAAGTAGTAATAGAAGAATAGAATATGAAAACTTTATTTGCAATTTTATATACAATTCAGTTATTATATTGTTATTATGAATTCCGGAATTCTTTCCATGTTACATTGTACTGCTGAAAACATTTTTTTTTTTTAATAGCAGGAAAAATAACTCATTAAAAAGGAAGAAAAACCTTATTTACAAAATTATTATGTCAGCAACAAAACCCTTCATAACTATCTTAATATACCTTACATTCTTGAACTCATCCCTTCCAAGTTCATGAAAGTCCATAGTAACCTATCCAACCACTCTAATCCCCAAGGTCAGTCATTGCATTGCACCACTCATCCCTATAATCCTCTTCGGAGACCGAAACGGCCTCGTGAACTGCTATAAATAATACGTAACACGGGCCACAGTCATTAAGTAAAATATATTCCAACAGTGCTGGACTGAACTTAGTTTGAAATTGTATTACTTTTCGGATGTATAGATAGGTATTTGACCAAGTACACTGCTGTTGGATTATTTTTTCTTTTTGTTACCGTAATTACATTCCCGCCGCGATGTGATTACAGGAGGGCTTATCTTAAATCAAAAACGTGTAAGGAAAAATAAATAAAATAATTCCAGTAAATGCCACCGGCTCATTATCAGAGCGGCTGGGGACCTTTGAGTGGAATAAAAATAAATCAAAAGTTGGTTTTTTCAGCGGAGGGAGGGAAATATCCGAGGAGAAATTCGGATGGGGAATGTTGGGTATCGCACCCGGGAGAAGTGAGCTGTTACATTCGCCCTGACAGTGAGGTATGGTCGCCTTTTGAAGTCGCCGCGCCCACATGTCCCACTGCCCGCTCCATATCTGCCCCTAGCGTATAAGTGGTCTCTGGAATTCTTTCATAGATTTTATTTTCGTCTCTAATTCAGCCTCTCTATCGCGGGATCGCTCATGGGACCGACTGTCTGTCGGCTGTGACATCCGTGACTGCATTCTTGTACCTGGTGGAGAAAAAAAAACATAATGACAGAACTACATCGTAACGTGATAAGTCAATTCGATATAGCAATCGACATCATTTGCCCCAGCTTTTCTATGGCATTGCCTCCACTGTCCTTTCTAAATATTTTTTTAAAGTATTTTTACCAGTACAGTTTAGGAAAAATTAAATATTTACAAACTAGTTTTGTCTGTACCAATGTAAAGACATCTCAATAGATGAAACATGTGGTTTTAATTAAGATATTGGCTAACATGAACCCACACACGAGGCTAAAAAGACAAGAACTAAACAGACGCTTTGGGAAACTTTACAGACTACTTCATAGGGCATCACATGTCTCATTAGAAAATAAATTGCTAATTCACAAAGTTATACTAAAGCCAATCTGGAAAAAAGTCGAACATCAAGCACAGCCAATTCTTTCAATCAAACGTCCTGAGAACAATAGCAAATGCTACTTATTAAGTTAGCAATAAAACCCTTCACAATCAACTTAATATACCTTACATTCTTGAACTCATCCCTTCCGAGTTGATGAAATTCCATCGAAACCCTAATCCCGTAGCACGGTCAGTGCACTGTACCACTCATCCCTATAATCCTCCTCGGAGACTAAAACGGTAGTGGCCTCGTGACCTGCTATAAATGCATTACAGTCCTGGCAATGCCCAGGTTTCCATTCATGTCCTGAGCGTCTGTGGCTCTCGCGCTCTTGGTCAGCCTCTGCTGGCCCGTATCCGGTGACGCGGATGACGGAGGAGCGTGAGAGACTTCCCAAGACTCCACTTACTTATTGCTCAATAAGTCAGATTATAATTTTATCACAAGAAAGATTTTGATTTGTACTAAAAACCAAAATACAGATTTTAAATGGTAAAAAAGGCTTTTAAACCTAAAACTTTTTGGAACAAGTGAACTACCCGATGTCCTACCAAGAATTTGAACAGAAGAAATCAAGTTAACCTTCACGCTATATTTATCCCGCGAATCGTAGATTTTACCAGGTTCATAGCCAAAATGTGTTTTTTTTGGCCAAAATCACCAACCATACAAAGATATCTGTAATTTAGACGGGACTCGAACCCCCCATAAATATTTATGTTACGGCCATTAGTGGCCATTCAAGACAGGTGCCCTAGACTACTACAGCTGCTCGTCTGACTCCCTTTTTTTTTTTTTTTTTTTACAATTTAACACGTCTTCCTAAATTTTTTTACGATACCCTTAGTGAAGGTACAGAAGAGGGGATGAGCTTAAGATCACATTTTTTTTTTCATTCTTTATCTTTTTACGGATGAAGGAATATTCGCACGTCATGTGAAGAATGGGCGTGACATAATGGAACAGGTAGGTAAATATGTTTAACGGGACAGAATAAGCGAGTCAGGACTGTGTTTACATTTCTCTCTCTTATAAAAACATATATGTGCATTTTTAAACACTTGTTAGTAGCTATGAAAATGACATTATGGGTCGTTCCATTAGTATTTATAATATTCAGACATTAATGGCTCCTTGTACGATTTTCTCACATTTGCTTTCCCGTCTGTGAAGTTCAAATCCTATTTCTAAAGCATTAGATTTCTATACAATACAAGGATCTGTTACTTGTTTTTTTTTCTTCCCTTTCCTCAAATGGGGTTTCCCCACAAGCACGTGAAGCGAGCCCATGGGGGTACGTCGCCTGTGGTGTATATATCTTACGTAAATACTACTTTTTACTATTATTACTATACGTAATATCTTTTCCTTACTATTTTTTTTTTTTTTTTTTTTTTTTTTAAATTAAACTAGTATAACTAAAACTAACCTAACCTAACCTATTTATAATTCACCTTATTTCCTATTTACAAATCCTTAAACCTAATTATCTTAATCTATACATATATATATTAATATATATACAAGGGGTGTGCATCCTCTTTCCCCCTTAACAACTAAACTTATATCCTTACTACTTTACATGATTCTAAGTTCTATATTATTCTATATTTACAAAGACTCCACACCGGCCATAAGGCCATAAGGAGTACTAGGCCATTTTGTTTTTAAATTAGATAAAAGATTATAACAAATTTATTATGATAAAATTACAATCTGCCTGATTGGACTATAAGTAATTGTGCTATATGATCTCGTTTATACCAATTTACAATTTTCATTCACTCGCTCATTCATACTATGTATACAAACAGCCCAGAGGCCCCCCCGCGCTCCTCCGTCAGCCGTCACTGGATAAGAGCCAGCGGAGGCTGACCAAGAGCGCAAGAGCCACAGACGCTCAGGACATGATTAGAGAAACCGGCCATTGCCAGGACTCCCACTGTCACTTATTTATAGGAGGTCACGAGGCCACTGCCGTTTTAGTCTCCGAGGAGGGATAACAGGGATGAGTGGTGCAGTGCGATGACTGTGCTAGGGGATTAGCGTGGTTTCATAGGTTACTATGGATGTTTATGAACTTGGAAGGGATGAGTTCAAGAATGTAAGGTATATTAAGATCATTATGAAGGGTTTTGTTGCTGACGTAATAAGGGGCATTTACTATTGTTCTCCGGAGTTTTGATTGAAAGGATTGGATGCTCTAGATAAAAGATTATGAAATATATAATTATACTTCAGCGTTATTATATATCAGCGCCTGATATAATGCGCTTAGTAGCAACGTGACGTTTTTCGCTAATTTTTTAATATTTATTACAGAGTATATATAGTTATATAACTATATTTGGAGTTCGTAGTTAGCCTTCAAGTTCAATTCGGATGGATGTATTTGTACGGATATCTTGACCTAGGTTAATAAAAGAAAGATTTTAGATTTTTATTAAATTTATTCATTTCTGTGTAATGATTAGAGGATGGAAGTAAGACGTACGTATTAAAGGACTCTCATTACTGTTTCTTCACTTTCTACAGTTATATAATGCTAAGAATATTATAATGCTAATGTTATATATAATATATATATATATATATATATATATAATAGAAGGAAGCCGCTTCTAGTGTATACCTGCCTCGTGACTTCATGGAAGTCACTGGTGTTTCCTGTTATTTTATCACAGAGCTACGCTACTCTTATACATTTACGAGTATGTCTCAGCTTTAGTCCCAGACCCCAGTTGTTCCCAAAAATTCCACCCAGTATGTAGTAACGTAGCCCTTAATATTTGTATATACCCGTGTTTTGCTTGTACTTCATACTTTCATAAAGCTTTTCTTTCTTTTCATTCTCTCCTCTACAAAGATTATTTAACTTACGATAAATACATCCGAAATCAAATACACGTGAGTCTGATATATATATATATATATGTAGGATCATCAAATGGAACTACCATACAAAATGTCGTACTTCATGGTAAAACACTGACTGAGTTAAAATTTCTAATATCTCATTTTGACTCCGGTTCCTCTTTTGCATGAGAGGGAGGTGACAAACATGTGGATTTAGGAGGCCTTTGGGCTTTTTGTAAATATTCTATGAATGAGCGAATGAATGATGAATTGCAACTAGGGTATGAATGAGAACATTTATCTCAATTAATTATAGTAATTTTAACACAATAAAGAATATGTATATGTATAAAAAAAATCTCATTATTTTTATGTACCAATTAATTAATTATCATTAAACCCTTAATTACGTTTGAAAATTATAATTGTCACGTCTTCCGGTTAATGGATATACAAAATGGAGATATAAAATTTCATGTTCTTAAATTAAACATAATGGCCCACAATGGCAGCGACAGACTGACACAAGGTTGAAAACATACGGCTTTTGAGTTTGATAAAATCAATCCTAAAAGCAATGTATTTCATAAATGAAGTAAAAAAAAAAATGGTATGGCTACCGAGGTTAAGTCCTCCGACGAAGTATTACGAAGCCGATTAATATCCGTTGTGAGGGAAGTAATGAGCAATACGCCCCTGTTAAAATCTGTCAGGGCAGCCATCAGCCTCAATGAACTATAATTGTGAATATCCTGTACAGAAGCGATGAGAGACAAGAAAACTATCCACTTCCTCGGGCGTACCAAACTGGTCCCTAGCGTAATTATTATCAAAGGCCTGTTTACGCCATTAGATGCAGATGAGGCCGCTCCGTCTTATTAACATACCTTCAACAGGGTCGTTCTGTCTCCCTCCTTGATGCGACCTAAGCTAACGTAGAATAGACACAAATTTTTTTTTCTTCAGGACAAAATCTCCTATTTAGTGACATTAATTACACGTACGAAGAAGGAAGCGGAGTCTTGGGAAGTCCCCCACACTCCTAATTCAGCCACGTCACCAGGAGCGCGAGAGCCACATACGCTCAGGACAAATCCTTGCACATATCTGTGTGTCCTAGACGGAGTGACATAAACAATTAATAATGATGCACGTCTAAACCAAATATTGTTGTTATCATTGAAAGATAAGTTGTTTGCTTATTTCATTTTTTTTTCATCACGAATTAAAAAGTAATTATTTCCTTGCCACAAAATTGAATGATATTTTAATTGAATACCAAACGTCAATCTCATCATTGCCCTTATAGTTACAATGTCATGCAGTCCTAAATCTTCAGCCTACTCCCGTCAAACAATATCCCGACTGTCTGATCTTTTTAATCCTGGCCACTGCATCATTCGATCGTTCCTTTCAAGCTCGCTTTACCACTCTCTGGAATTCTCTCCCTCTTAACATCCGCCCACCATGCTTCATCGTTTAACCATCATATTAAAAAATCTCCTTGCCACTCATACAGGCGCTTGTTAATCAAGGAACCATGTATGAGAGGAAGGATCGGGACATCCTGTCTTGAGGAACCCAAAGCAAATGAAGACATCGTTGTAATATATGTAAGCAAAAGTCTTAATTGGTTATAAATATAATTATAATTCATTTAACCATTCTGAATAAAGTAAGGTAGATGTATCGGTAGAAAGATACATTCATTATCCCCCAACATTTTATGTATTTGGATAGAGTAAAATATATCTGATAAATTAGTACATTGGTATGCATTTAACTATCAAGAATAAAAATAATAAAACCCAGCTGAAACAACAGAACAGTTGAAAACAAAGGTCTTCGTTGTTTTTTCAAAAGATGAAAATAGGATTTTTCCATGTCGATAAAAATCTTTAAAAAAAAAAATAAGAATGCAACATCATTATAATAATGGATCAAGACAGCACTAAAAAAAGTTCAACATTGTTCGGAAATTGTTTACGAAATAAACACATCATTCGAAAATAAAAAATTGTCATTGAATTGAGATATAATACTACCCTGACATATATATTAACAACTATCACTGCATACATCATGGGGCAAGGGATGAAATACAAGCTGGCCCTTTCTCATGGTAAGGTGCACCCCACTGACAAGAGTGTTTATTTAGTAAAGGTCGGATTAGCATAAGGAGGTAGCTGGCACGAGGTAAATCATATCAGTCCCCCTTCTTTGCTGAATATGCTATGTGTCTGTCTAGCTGCCCCTCCATCTGGCTCATGTTACAGACGACTTTGTAAGAGAAAAAATAATATATATACCCTTATTGACTATGTGGTGCCACATATGTATATAGAATTATGGCCAGCTGAACGCTTTTGAAGGCAAGGACGTGTGTAGAAAAACGGCAGTCAGCTCTGTCAAAATACAAGGTAGAATCAAAGTAGCCAAGATGGGGGGGGGGGGGGAATTGAAAATCCTTAACTCAATGTTGATCAAGAATTTATAAACGTTCGTTGACCGATTCTTTTGATTATTACTCAAAAATCTAGTACTAGTGCAACCAATGGCGAATCAAAGTTAATGAAGTAAAACTGACATAGAACCCACACAACTGTACAGACTACATCTAAGGACATCATATCTCTCAATAGAAAACAAATTAATAATTTACAAAGTCATACCTAAGCCAATCTGGACATACGGAATACGGGGAACAGCAAAAAAGCCGAACATCAAGCGTATCAAATCCTTTCAATCAAAAGTCCTTAGAACAATAGTAAATCTAGATATACCCTACATTCTAGAATCCATAGTAACCTAATCCCACCCTAACCCTAACCCACCCTAATCACCTAGCACAGTCATTGCACTGCACCACTCATCCCTATAATCCTCCTCGGAGATTAAAACTGCAGTGACCTGCTATAAATACGTGACGGTGGGAGT
Organism: Acanthosoma haemorrhoidale; assembly: GCA_930367205.1. Lineage (NCBI taxonomy): Eukaryota > Metazoa > Arthropoda > Insecta > Hemiptera > Acanthosomatidae > Acanthosoma > Acanthosoma haemorrhoidale. The sequence goes on along the minus strand of OV884011.1, from coordinate 15,240,532 downwards.
CCTGGAAATGGTCAGTTTCTTCAATCATGTCCTGAGCATCTGTGGCTCTCGCGCTCTTGGTCAGCTTCAGCTGGCTCTTATCCAATGACGCGTATCCAATGTAGAGATGTTACCTGAAGGTGAGCCTCATCACCGAGTGTAGTGTATGCGTTTTTGAATTTTTAACAACAAACTGAAACGTATTATATCTATGCCCTCCTTCGAATGCATCTGTGTATGCAGAACGAGGAGAAATATGTAAATCAAAAAATTTTTTTTTTCATTGTAATTATCAATTAAGAGGATTAGAAATAAAAAAAAAAAGCAATGTAGAGTTTATGTACTTTTTAAAGATGAAAATAATTGTTATGGCTGATGGATAAAAACCTAAAATAACATGGAGTAGAGAGATATACAATGTAATGCTAAAAGTGCACTATTTAATTTTGGCGCCATTTCATGCACTTCGGTGTTTATTTTATGTACATATATCTTCTTTATTGTGCTAAAATTGCAATAAGTAATTGTGATAAATGTTCTCATTCATGCCATATTTACGATTTTCATTCACACGCTCATTCATACAGTATTTACAAACAGCCCAGAGGTCTCCCAAATCTACATGATTGCACCTCCCTCGCATGCGAAAGAGGAAGTCCCCACGCTCCTCCGTCAGCCGCGTCACCGGATACGAGTCAGTGGAGGCTGACGAAGAGCGCGAGAGCCACATACGCTCAGGGCATGATTGGAGAAACTGGCCATTGCCAGCACTCTCACTGTCAAGCAATTATAACAGGTTACGAGGTGCATATTTTATGAATAATCTACATATGTCCGGACTGGAGATCTAAGAACAGTGTAGACACTAATTTGCGATGATAATAGGTTGCTATGACATTAGACGGATAATGCCGAGAGAATGTGTTGAGAAGACAACCAATCCAAAATATATGGTATTTATATGGCCAAGCATTGCTGGCTTTTAATTTAAAGCAAGAATTAAACACTGACCAAGAATATACACGCGTTTTTCGACAGTTATAATTTAAAATTAAGTTGGAAACAGCTGATACAAAAAAAATTCACTCAATTCGAATTTGGATCTCAAGATGACATAACTTCAGACAATTTGACGAATAAACACGAAAGTGTCCATATTTTGACATAGCTTATCGAGAGCTTGAACTTTGATGCCAACACACAATGTTGATGCAAGATAGTTCTGTCAAATACACGGTAAAGTTGCTCGATGGTTTGACTAAAAAGGCTTTACAGTAAGTATTTGTTAAGCCATCTTTGTTTATAAAAATCACTTTATTATAAGTACCTGATTAGCATATAGCGAGGTTTTTTTGTTTTTTTTAGAACTTCGCCCAACTTTATTTTAAATTAAAATAAATGATATGGTAGTAAATTGTAGGAAATATAAATAAAACGAAACACAGTGTTATCAATAAAAAATAAGAGGGCACACAAACAGAAACCATAAAAGCATAAGTTTATGATATGTTGCAATTTAGTTTGCTGTAGTCTATGAGGTCAGCAAATGTAAGAACAGACCCCTTCCGAGGTGATTAAATTCTGCTTCCGAATACGCTGTGTGCCATATATTAACACTGCCGTTTTTATTAACTTTTATTAACCTGGTCAGCCTCCGCTGGCTCGTATCTGGTGACGTGACTGACAGAGGAGCGTGGGGGACTTCCCAAGACATGCGAGGGAGGTGACAACCGGGCTTAAACGGCAGTGGCCTCATGACCTGCATAAATACGGCCGAGGGAGTCCTGACAATGGCCAGTTTCTCCAATCATGTCCTGAGCGTCTGTGGCTCTCGCGCTCTTGGTCAGCCTCCACTGGCTCTTATCCAGTGACGTGGCTGACGAAGGAGCGTGAGGGACTTCCCAAAACTCCGTTTCCTCTTTCGCATGCCAGGGAGGTGACATCCATGTGGATTTGGGAGGTCTCTGGGCTGTTTGTAAATACTGTATGAATGAGCGAGTGAATGAAAATTGTAAATATGGTATGAACGAAAACATTTATCACAATTACTTATTGCCCAATTGGTCAGATTGTAATTTTACCATAACAAAGTTCTTTTTATTAACTTTTATCACAGTCAGTCTTCAATGAAATAGTAAATGGTCGTATGGCTGTTATGAACGGTTGTCACAACGGTATCTGTTGTCATCGGTCAGTTCAAACTTGTGCAAATAGCTTCTACTCCCGGGGGGGGAGGGGGAGTTATAAAGAAGACCAGAGGTGTCCGGTTAGGAGTTGGGCCCATTTGCAATTTGGATTTGATATATATATTCAGATTTTGTTCTACTAACTGCATGTGTACAGTATGGATGACAAATGCCACCCGTTTCAGGCGGTATAATGAATATACTTATGGTCACTACCGTAGAACATAGAGAAAAACGAAAGCTTCATCTTCCCCGGTGCTGGTTATAATTGGCAAAGATTTCCTAAAGTGTAAGATCCGGTAAGGAAGAGAAATATGTAATAACGAAGAAGGGCGTGGGTCTTTCTTTGGTCACCATTTGCACTTGACCACTTGCATTTGCATAGTCGCAATTTTCTAAAATAGGCTTTTAACGACGGCCGCCTGCAAACGACAGAAACGCTTCCATAACTCTCGCGGGCTCGACTAAAGCAAGAAAGACCAATTAAAAAGGCGGGTTAAGGAGAGCCCTAGGTATTAGTGATGACTTGGAGTGGATGCACTGATGTTGACAAAGCTGTCCCCGCTGAGGGCGCATTAATCTCTGCAGCAATTAGAGCTTCCTCTTTGACCAACAGCTCTTCTCTGTCCTCAGCCTCTTCCAGGCCGACCGTCAATTACTTTTCCTCGGCCCTTTCTTCTGTATCGGCATTCTAAATGTTCTATGGGGGCATCTAGCAGATTCCCAAGGGTTCAGTGGGTACAGATTTCCCCAAAATAGTTCGCTCGTTCTGTAAACCGTCTTGTTAAGGTAACCCAAAAATGCATAAAGACCCTGCGGAAATCTTAACGCTATAAGCCTATTTTAATTGCACAAAGCATGTTAACTGACAATCTAAGGAATGTTCAGGAGTTTGATCTCGTGTCGCTCAACCAACAGTGATGTTCGACTTTTTTGCTGTCTTCCATAGCTCTACTCCATATTGCCTTTAGCATAACTTTGTAAAGTAGTAATTTATTTTCTATTGAGAGATGGGATGTCCTTTAAAGTAGTCTGTACAGTTGTCCAAAGCGTATGTTTAGTCCTTGTCTTTTTAGCCTCGTATGTGGGTTCTATGTCAGTTTTACTTCATTAACTTTGATTCGCCATTGGTTGCACTAGTACTAGATTTTTGAGTAATAATCAAAAGAATCAGTCAACAAACGTTTATATATTCTTGATCAACATTGATTTAAAAGATTTTCAATCCCCCCCCCCCCCCATCTTGGCTACTTTGATTCTAACTTGTATTTTGACAGAGCTGACTGCCGTTTTTCTACACACGTCCTTGCCTTCAAAAGCGTTCAGCTGGTCATAATTCTATATACATATTTGGCACCACACTTAAATACCTACATAGTCAATAAGGGTATATATATTATTTTTTCTCTAACAAAGTCGTCTGTAACATGAGCCAGATGGAGGGGGAGCAAGTTTTTTTTTTAGTTCTTGTCTTTTCAGCCTCTTCTGTGGGCTTTATGTTAGCCAATATCTTAATTTGATGAACCTCATTTGTTAAACCATCCCAGTCACAGAATATTGGGATTTCGATCAAAAAGTAATCAGCATACTTAGAGGAGTTTTGGAAAGTCTTCTTATTTTTTTACAAAGGCCTCTGTAGAACATACCCTCAGATACACAAACTGCAATATCTTTCTAACTGAATTGTAGTAACTACTTGCTCGGAAAATAAACTTATATCCTGCCGGCAGCACATTTTTTTCTTTTTAGTTACATCTCTTTCTTAAACTCAAACCCACTTAAACCCACCACTAGATTGGGTACCATCTCACGCTTCCCATAGAACTGCCACTTTTGAACACTCGCTCTTAAACCGAGCAATAAATCTATTGAACCAACATTCAAATCAATACAGAGCCTTCTTTTTTATGGCCAATGAGAGTAATATAATATCATATTTGAAATCCTTCATGGGCTTTTAAATTTCTATAATAAAAAAAATTAACCAAATTATTAGTTTGGCCAATCTTTTCAGACGTGGAAAAGGCATTAGATAAGGTGCGGTTTACTGGTTATGGTTTTTATGGTTCAATAAACTATATATATATATGTATTTATTTTTGCATTTGGTCCTCCGAAGTGATGGGTTCCATCCATCTAAAAAAACCTAAATTTCAACAAATTTAACGGATTTTTTTTTTTTCAATAGAACTTCTTTATTGTGATAAAACTACAATCTGCCTTATTGGGCAATAAGTAATTGTGATAAATGTTCTCATTCATACCATATTTACAATTTTCATTCACTCGCTCATTTAGAAAGTATTTACAAACATCCCAGAAAACCTCCCAAATTCACAAGAAAGGTTTTATTACGTCAGCAACATTTCATGATCTTTGAAGGGATGAGTTCAAGAATGTAGGGAATATTAAGATCTTCATGCAGGGTTTTATTGTTATCTTAATAAGGGGCATTTACTATTGTTCTCAGAAATTTTGATTGAATGTGCTTGATGTTTGACTTTTTTGCTGTCCCCCATAGTTCTACTTTATATTGGCTTTAGTATAGCTTTGTAAGGTAGTAATTTATTTTCTATTGAGAGATGAGATGTCCTTTGAAGTAGTCTGTACAGTTGTCCAAAGCGTCTGTTTAGTTCTTGTCTTTTTAGCCTCGTATATGGGTTCCAGGTCAGTCGTTTGTCGAGATGGAAGCCTAAGTACCGTACTATCTCGGATACAGGAAGAGGAATGGAATTAAAAAAAAACACTTGTGGGCAGGACTTGCAGCAGAGGGTAAAGTAACGTGGGAACATTTTGCTTCAATAACTTTGATCCGCCATTGGTTGCACATATACTTAATCTCGCCAAGTTGTTTTTGAAGGTTATGGGATGCTATATCGAAATTTAAAGTAACATCATATAATTTCCTATGTTAAGTTTTGCTATAGTAAGAGGACTATCTCCACGAATAATATTTTTATAAAATAACATGCAAGGTTAAAATAAAATCTAGTGACAGCTAAAATAAAAAAACAGTCCTCCCTTCGTTTAAAATGGTACTTACTGTTCAAGCAAACTTAACGATCAGCTACAAAATCGGCTGGAATTAGTAAATAGGGTGTTAATAGGAAATAACCTGGTCTATTTGTTGGTAATAAAGCATGGTTGATGGTCACCAGCTTACAATGAGTACCGTGTTATTAGCACTACAACCTAAGATAAACCTAAGATAAAAGCCTAAAATTAGAATTTAATTGTCCCCTAGCTCTGTTGAAGCTGTTTACTTCAATGCTGTTTGAGGGTTCGCCCTCGAGCTGCCTGGTGTCCCTATCTTATTTGAAATTCTAATTGCATCTGTTGGCATCTCCGGTCAGTGATAGATTTACGGACAGTCTTGTATAAACCGTATTGTGAATGACCAGCAATACTGCCATAGCCAAAGTGAACATTTCTGGTTCAACTTGAGTATTCAAAGTCGCTCAAGCTTACACTAACATAAACACCATATCAGGAGAAACTATTTATATATTAATTACATTCGAGCAGCGGAGCAACGGTGAGCTTCACGAGATCTTTGAGCTGCCTACGGTGGATGAACTCATCCAACGTAGACATATCAATTTTTTTGACTCTCTGCAATACCTGACAAACCCGGTGTTTAATACGATAACCCCCGCTCCGTCCCCCCATCGATGGCAGGACGCTGTCGCGGCTGGAACGCTTTAGTCTTAGGTTCTAGGTTTAGGTTTTAGTGTTTCCACGGTTGCAAGCTGAAGGTGAGCTTCACCAACTAGTGAGTGTATGTGTTTTTGACTTTTTAACAACAAACTGAAACGTATTATATTTTATGCACTCCTTCCAATGCATCTGCGTATGCAGCACGAGGAGAAAGATGTAATTCCAAATTTATTTATTTATGTTTGTCATTGTATATATTTTCAATAAAGAGGTTTTGAAAGAAAACAAAATATATTTATTAATTATGTAAGGTGAGCCCCGTCACCTAGTCCTGCTAGGATAAGAACTTGAAATGCATCTAATGCAGTAAAAGGAACCACTCGCAACTATTTTATAAATTTGCTTATAATTTATTACTATTATTAATTAATATTGAAAATAGTAGTTAAGAAAAAAAAATTATTATGTAAGGTTTTGGTTGAGGAATCGAAACTAATTTTTGAACCACGTAGATGGGTCAAAAAAAAATCAAATGTGATGCATCCCACAATTGACGGTTTAGTTACAGCTGCAAGAATCATTTAAATGACTTTGTAACTATAATTCATTTAAGTCCCGTATACATTATTAATTAGTATATAAATAATAATTAATAAGAAGGCCTAGAAAATTAATATGATACTGAAGTAGCTAACATCTCTTGGGCATCAACTAAGATATTCTTAAAAAATATCACGCTCCATATAAAACTGGGGTTGAAAATAAATTATGAATAGAATTTTGATGCTTTAAAGTTTATGGCCTTTTTGTAACTGTAATCTCTTAAACCCCCATTAATTGATACATGTTATTAATAATGGTGTAAATATCTTTAATTGTATGCCCTATACATTAATATGGAAACAATTGTTAAGTAACTAAGTAACTAATGTAAGACCCATTTCCGTATCAAGTGAAGTCTTGAATATATAATCACTTGTATATATTGGGTTGGCAAGAAAGTGATTTCGGTTTGTTTCGTTATCCTTTTGTCAATGTTAGGAATTTTTTCTTTTGAGATTTAGTAGTCGATATCTTTAGGTTGCTATAGAAAGAAATTCCGTGTAATTTCCTTTACAACTGTCGGCTTACGGTCAGTTTTAATATGGAGAGCAGATAAGCATTTTCGACACATTTTTATTTTCATAAAGGCAAGAAAGCAGTTGAGCCTCACAAAGAGATATGTGAAGTTTATGGAGTCGATTGTTTAACAGAACGCACGTGTGAGAATTGGTTTAAAAAATTTCGTTCTGGAGATTTTTCACTCAAAGATGACCAACGTTTTGTCAATTTTCTCTAGTTGATGATGCCATAATGAAAGCCATAATTGGATCGATAACTGTGCGAGAGATTGAAAAAAAATTAAATGTATCACACACAACAATTGAAAATCGTATAAGATGTCGTGCACTTGTTATCACACATGTTTAGCAACACGTACGAAACTATTGGAGCTTGGTTGGGAAGTGATGTCGCATTCCCCGTACAGCCCCGACCTTGCACTATCGGATTATCATTTATTTCGAAGTTTACAAAACTTCTTAAATCAGTAATAGCGATGACCTCAAATCGCACTTGGTTGAGATTTTTGTCGATAAGGACCAGACGTTCTATGAGCGCGGGATCATGAAGTGACTAGATAGATAGCAAAAGGTCGTCGAACAAAACGGAAGATATTTGACTGATTAAAGTCAATTTTTTGTATAGAAATTTAAAGTTTTATTTCGCACTAAAAAACCGAAATTATTTTCTTGCTTACTTCAATATAAATATCCCAAGGAACAGTGATTTTTCGTCTTCCTGTATATTTGCTTGTTTGCATGTATGCATGTTTGCATGTATGTATGTTATACATTTATGGTTATGCAAATGAACTTCATACAAACTTGATCTAAAAGTACTCCACTACACCTTGAAATATGGTCTGATAAATAAAATTAATTTTTTTGTTTTAGTAATAGACGAAATGTCTTTCCGCGCGTGATTGCACACGTTTATTTTATTATACTGAGCACGTTCAACATATAACATCAAATTATGCCATTCTTCTTAAATTGAACGTGTCGCATGTAACATTTCATACCTCTAACTTGAACAAGCTCTTGAAAAGGACCAGAACAGGCATTCAGGCAGGAAAATGCATGGTTCCACTTCCAAAACGTTTAGAAAAACGTACTAAGAAATCTAAACGTTAAGATGGATCTAGATGGAAGTAGTGATCATTGTCCCTTAAGTGAAATAAACGCTTATACTTCAATAACCATGGCGACTACAGTTAAAAGTATTGCGTACACTTTAATTAATCGGCCTCGACTCCTATAAATAATTTATAGCCTCTTCAAGTCGATCTGAATTTCAAATAGCACACTGTTCGCAACGAATGATCCTTCTCCTAACGTGATAGCAGACTTTTCGAACGAAAAGAAAATGAATTAAATAAAGGCAGAGAAATAACATAATCAAATCGCAAGACCCAATTAGCCGGTTAATTAATAGTATAGATTTATCTGTATTGGAATCGCAGCTCCTGATCAGATTACTTATGACTTTGACTCTTTGCATAGCCCCTTGTTTTGTTCAGATCATATATTAAGATCTGTTCGGCATTTATTTTTTTTATCGATTTAATTAATTTAATATCAGGTATGCATTAGTAAACGTCAGTGTAGGGGTATGAATATTCATATTTTTTCCCTCCAAGCTTGAGAGATAGTATGGGTTTGTTTTATAGTAAATGAGCACTTAGGCATACAGTCTTAGATTGAATGGAGACAATTTGGATCAATCTGATTGCATGGCAGCGATAGTAAAAATATCAGGTCGAGTCATAACTAACTTCCGATGCAGCTAAGTAGAATCTATTGTTCGTATCTACCCGCTATGAGTTACCATGACAGCAAGTTTTTGTTTTCACCATATAGAAAAGGCTTCAGTTAGTCTTTTCTCAACAGTTTTGTGTGATACACGTTGCGTTAAACTGTTTTTTTTTAACCTCTGAAATGGAGAGTCAAAAAGTACATATTAGTCATGTAATGCTTTGGGAATTTAAACGAGGCAATAGTGCTAGGGCGACAGCTGACAAAATATGCAGTGTATATGGTGAAGGACTAATAACTGATCGGACAGTTAGAAATTGGTTTATAAAATTCCGTCCTGGAGATACGACCTTAAAAGACGAACCGAGGGCGGGACGTCCTTCCGACTTTGACGACAACCTTTTCAAGGCAATATTGGAGTAAAATCCACGTCAATCAACAAGAGGAATAGCAGAAAGGTTGAATACATCACAATCAACTGTTAACCGCGACCTGGAGAAATTAGGGAAAGTCAGTAAGTTAGGAGTGTGGGTACCTCACAATCTCAGTGAACAGCATAAAGAAGATCGCATGTCAATCATCACAAGTCTGCTCTCACGGATTAAAATTGAGCCTTTTTTAAATAGGATTGTAACAGGCTATGAAAAATGGGTTACCTATGACAATATAGTCCGCAAAAGACAGTGGCTTGATAAGGATCAACCACCCCTACCAGATCCGAAAGCAAATATCCATGACAAAAAGATTTTATTGTGTGTATGGTAGGATTGTCAAGGAATAATTCACCACGAGTTGTTGAAATCAAATTTAACGATTACTGCGGATAGATACGCTCAGCAGTTGCAAAGAGTGCAAGAGAAACTCCATGAAAAGCGTACTGCACTCGTCAAAATTAATATAATTTTGTTATTTAATGAGAGCAAAATAAATGTCTGATAAAAAAACGGAAGCTACTTATGACTCGACCTAAATAATTATAAATGGTATATTTCCCAACATATTGGGTTTTTTTCTATGTGAATTGTATTTAACATACAATAACGACAAGAATGACAGGAAAAATAACAGGAAAATGGGCAGAAACTAATTCGGATCGATGCTTGTGCCTATGGTTTAAAAACCATATAAGTAACCCAAGGGCCAATATTAGAAACTGAAGGGTGGTTTTAATGGGTTTAAATAATATTTTGGGTATTTTTAGCCATTTTTACTCCTTATTTTTTCTCTTATTAAATCCGAGGATGCTAATCTGATGATAATGTAAAGGTTAAGGTCAGAAATGTAAAGTAGTTTTTTCTACAGACATGTTCATTGATAAAATTTATTATTGCCGGGCCTGAAACAGGGGGACTAATCACATTCAGGACGATAATATTCCGTCTTCCCGTCTATTTGTAGGTACGCATGTTCTACAATAATAGTAATACGAATGATTCACTCGATCTAAAAGTTTAAAGTACTCAACTAAACCTTGAAAAATAGTTAGATAAATAAGATAAATTAATATTTATGGTTTGTCTACCCATAAGTGATTGCAAACTTTTATTTTATTATCCAGAGCAAGCTCAACATATAACAGCTTATGTCACTGTCTAATGATAAAACAGAAATATTTAATACAAATTCAAATATAAAAAAACAACAACTTTATTATGATAAAATTACAATCTGCCTCATTGGGCAATAAGTAATTGTGATAAATGATCTCATTCATACCATATTTACAATTTTCAATCACTCGCTCATTCATACAGTATTTACAAACAGAGACCTCCCAAATCCAAATCGTTGTCATCTCCCTCGCATGTGAAAGATGAAGCGGAGTCATGGGAAGTTCCCTTCACTGGATAAGAGCCGGTGGAGGCTGACCAAGAGCGCGAGAGCCACAGACGCTCAGGACATGATTGGAGAAACTGGCCATTGTCAGGACTCCCTCGGCCGCATTTATGCAGGTCATGAGGCCACTGCCGTTTAAGCCTCCGAGGAGGATTATAGGGATAAGTGGTGCAGTGCAATGACTGTGCTACGGGATTAGGGTGGTTGGATAGGTTACTATGGAATTTTATGAACTTGGAAGGGATGAGTTCGAGAATGTAAGGTATATTAAGATCACTATGAAGGGTTTTGTTGCTGACGTAATAAGGGGCATTGACTATTGTCTCAGGACTTTTGATTGAAAGGATTGGATATCCTTGATGTTCGACTTTTTTGCTGTCCCCCATAGCTCTATTCCGTATGTCCAGACTGGCTTAAGTATAACTTTGTAGATTAGTAATTTATTTTCTGTTGAGAGATGGGATGTCCTTTGAAGTAGTCTGTACAGTGGTTTAAAGGGTCTGTTTACCTCTTGTCTTTGGTGGCACCAATACTCATTAAGGTGTTTTTGGAAGTTATCAGGGTCTGGATGGGATGAAAGGACTCCCAGTCTCATCTGTAAATGTTGCCAAAAAGGTATTGGGCGTAGAAGGGACATCAGCAGTGTATAGATCATAAAGGATGGGATATTATAGGAATATTATAAACCACAGCTGATACTAATTGATAACAAATTTAAACAATATAACATATTCGTATAGCAGTTAAAATACTTCACATTAAATAACCAAAATATAGATAAATAATCAGTTATATAAAAAATACTGGTATAAAAAGCATAGTGATAAGTAGTTAAAGATCTGGTTAGTTTTTTTTTATATAAACTATAGATTTAAAAGCATAAAATAAATAGGTTAAAACAAATAAAGATTTAAAATAATATTTTTATTTATGTTATAAGATATGAATGTTTATTTCTTAAAATCATTTATGAAAATCACCATCGTAACTACATGGGTTATGGGGTGGTCTGTTTATTTTTTTTAACTATTTATATATTATTATTATTTGTTCCGGCATTTGCGCACCGCGGCCTCACTGAGACCTATTGTGCGCCGTACATGTCCCTGTCCTATATATGTGACAGGCCCACGGCCTTTGCAAATCTGAGGATACTGAATGGATCGATCAGTTCACATAGTTTGGGGTCTACAATGCGATCACTACCAAAGTGAAGGTATCGCCTTCTAGCTAAGTTATCACAGTCACATATTATATGACGTGCCGTTTCTCCCTCTTTCTTGCAGAATCTGCAGATTGGTGATCCCACTATCCCCAAATTAAAGAGGTGTTTATTTAACCGACAGTGACCTGTATAGAGTCCTGTCACACTTTTGAGTGTCCACCTGTCCATTGATAGAAGTGCTGAGCTTCTTCTCTTACAGGGTCCATTAAGAAACAGTTTCGAGTGTTCCTGTTTCTTAGTTTCTCTCCAAGAAAGTCTTGCCTTGTCCTCTAAAGCTAATTTTATACGCCTTTTAGCGTAGCTGAGGCTGATACCACATATGGTTTCAGGTGCAAGAGGTGTCTGTTCTGAGCCCACCCTTGCAAGGCCATCTGCCTTCTCATTGCCTGTGATGCCTGTGTGTCCTGGCACCCAGTCGATTCTAACCTTATTGGCTAGCGAGAGTGTGTTTAAGTTGTTTTTACACTCCTCAACCAAATAAGATCTGGTCGTATAGCTTCTCAGGGCGCCAATGGCTGCCTGGCTATCCGTGAAAATTGTGATCAGTCTGTTTCTTACACCCTCCCCAATTAAGGTTTGGGTACAGACATTGATCGCCATCACTTCGGCCTGAAAGACCGAGGTGTGTCTACCTAAAGGAATAGAAATCCCAGATTCTGGTTTATCTTTCCTCCATATGCCGGCACCTGATCCGTTTTCTGTTAGTGAGCCGTCTGTGTAGCAATTAATCCCATTACACAGTTTATGTGTTTTGGTCTTTGTGTTTTCCGCACAGTATAAAACGTCTGTGTGTTTCTTAACTTGTAGGTCAGAGTGCATTGACAGCACCTCGTCCTCATCAATTCTTCTGAACAAGTTCCCATGTCCCATGTGAGTCATGACTTTGGATCTTGTTCCTGATTTCGCAAGTCTGTAAGCCACGTTCAAGGCTTGCGCTTCTACTTCTATGTGCAGTGGATTCAAGTTCAATAAGACTTCCATTGCAGCAGTAGGAGTTGTACTCATGGCACCAGTGATCATGAGACATGAAAGCCTCTGTAATTTGCCAAGCAAAGTTCTATTTTTACTAATACTACCTCTGTGCCACCACACCATAGAGGCATAGAGCACCATTGGTCTAACTGCTGCGGTATATAGCCAGAATAACATTCTGGGTTGTAGTCCCCAGGTCCTACCCACAGCCCTTTTACAAGCATAGAGGCATCGAAGTGCCTTCATAGTAGTATTCCTGATGTGTTTAGACCAGTCCAATTTTCTATCCAGAGTAACCCCTAGATGCTTTACCTCACTACAAATGCTTACCTGTGTCCCCCCTATATAGGGTGGTCTAACTATAGCATTTCTTTTGTTAGTGAAGATACAGAGATTTATCTTCTGGGGATTGATTCCTAAACCATTCTTTTCACACCAATCCCTCAAAAGATCCATCGATGCGGAAAGCAACTCAGAAATGGTTTCTGAGAACTTGCCCCCTATGAGCACAGCAATGTCATCAGCATATCCCTGTGCGTAGAACCCTGCAGAGTTTAGGTTTGTTAACAATGAGTCAACGACCAAACACCACAGTAATGGAGATAACACCCCTCCCTGTGGACATCCTCCCACTGGCTTCATCCACAGTTTGGTTTGTCCCAATTGTGATTGTAAAATCCTATTCTCTAGCATGGTGTTTATCCAGCTAGAGGCTAAGGAACTAATCCCCTTTCTTTCTAAGGCTGATGCCATAGTGTTATAGGGTGTGCGATCAAAGGCACCTTCTATATCAACAAAGATGCCTGCCATTATTTCTTTATGAACTAGGGATCTCTCTATCCTGGAAACCAGGCGGTGGAGAGCAATTTCACAGGATTTTCCTGCCTGGTATGCGAATTGAGCGCTATGGAGCGGTCGTTCTACCAGTATTCCATCCCTAATATGTCTGTCTATGACCTTTTCCAAGGTCTTCATTAAAAATGAAGTCAGACATATTGGTCTGTAAGACTTGGGTTCGTCATAGGACTTTTTCCCAGGTTTTGGTATGTAACACACTTTTGCCATCCTCCAGCTTACTGGAATATAGCTCAGTGCCAAGCTTCCCCTTAACAAGGTAAGTATAAGGGGCCTAATTACTGGTAGCCCTTTTTGTAGCAAGGCTGGGAATATCCCATCAGTACCAGGTGATTTGAAAGGAGCAAAAGAATTAATTGCCCACTCCACTCTTGCAGAATTGACAATTTTATTTGCTTCTGCCCAGTTACCCTTGCAACTAGTGTGTTCACAGTTGGTAGGGTCATTATTAATCGTATCCATCAGTCCGCAGCCAGGAAAATGTGCGCGAGCCAGGCGCATTTATATAACTAATTTTATTTCAACTATATATTTTAATCTACTTTATTAAAAAAAATAACCAGGTTCTTAAATATTTATTATTATCATATTTTAATCTGCATTTTTTGTACAGGTCTAACCGATTTATAATAAGCTTTATTTAAGCTTGTCTATGTTATCAGTACTTTAGACCCTTGGATGTTTGTGTAAGTTAGCTGCTTCAGGAGAATGGTATATTGTCGAGAGTTTTATATACATAATATTTATAATCTTGAAAGAACAAGTAGAAGGGGTTGAGCAGAACTGTATACCTGCCTCGTGACTTCATAGAAGTCACTGATGATTCCTGTCATTTTTAAGTAAGCAACCGCATCCCTTTAAGACCTCCCTACTTCCGAGAACTATCACTTTCTGATACATATATGTCTCAGCTTTAGCCCCAGACCCCACTTGTACCTAGACATTACACCCAGTATGCAGTAACGTAACTCTTAATATTTGTATATACCAGGGTTTTGCTTGTACTTCATAATAAAGCTTTTCTTTCTTTTAAAAGACTCTCCTCTATAAAGAACATTTAACTGAGGATGGCATTTACGTGATGAAAACATTCCGGATATCGATAACTCATTGATGGAGAAACCATTAAATCCCTCAATAAAACAAAACCTACATACCACAAGAGTATATTTTCACAATACTTTTAAATGCCTTTTAGAAACTAAATATCTGTCGATATTGTTTTACTACATTCTACTCCGTTTTAAATATTTTAAAAAATACTGTAATAAATGCAAGACTACCGATCCATGGATTACTTTTTACGTGTGCTATTCTATATGGCACAGATTGAGGAGCATATATATGACTTTTTCCACTTTCTCCTTGTTGTCATACTCCTCTTGAGCGAGGCAGATGATGTCGTCAGGGTGAAGCAGTAAACTTGGCGGACGTGTAGAGAGAGAGACCTAGACTTATTGCGCATGGCTATTAGAGAGAGACCTAGACTTATTGCGCATGGCTATTAGAGAGAGACCTAGACTTATTGCGCATGGCTATTAGAGAGAGACCTAGACTTATTGCGCATGGCTATTAGAGACAGGAGGACAGGCTGTGGCTACCTGGTGGCCGGGCCGGGCCCGCTCGCCAATTACAGGGCTATTGTGGCCACCGAATTCACAACACTCATCGTTGAATAATTCACGATTGTGTCGCCGACGGTCTTCGGGGTAATCTAGAATCCATTTCTGCCGTCTGCGCCACCGAGTTCTGGCGTCCGAGGAACCAGAGTAGCAATCACCATCTTCGGGATTCCGTCTACTATGTAAGTACTCATCAAGAAGGAAGGAATATTAATATTTTGGCGTGAATGCGTTTTCTCGATTCGTAAGCTGTTGAGGCGGAAACAGCTACACAGTGATCAATCCACCACTTCAACCTATGGAGAGCTCCCATGTTTTGGATCTTCTCAGAAAACTTAAAGTGAAAAAACCATTGGTATTATTTAAAACTTGCAAAATTCAAGTCGGGTGTCATGCAAACGACATCTCGATGTGACAAGCCAACATAAAGTATTGTGAAAATATACTCTTGTATATGGTAGTACTCTTGTGTATATGGTAGAACTCTTGTGTATATGGTAGTGGGGTTTGTTTTATTGAATGATTTAATGGTTTCTTTATCAATGAATTATCGATATATTGTTGTGATATTAGATATTGTGGAGTTTGTATATAATATTTAATCCAACTTATCAAGAAGGCAAAATAAAAACAAGTGAGAGTGTACGAAAAAAACAAAGGACAGTATAGTTGTGGTTGTATCAGGATAGACACACAAAATTACTCTCTAGTTTTTTTTAACCAGTTATAATGAGTTGTTGTTGTGGTTCTGAGAAAACACACAGAGCATTATATTCACTCTAGTTTTTGGAATCAGCCTGATATGTGTATCTGAATTCAGTGATGAAATAAAAAGCCCGTAATACATATTATTAGCTTGAGATTGTGAGTAAGAAAAACTTATAAACTTTGTGGGTTAGTGGTTATTGACCTGAAGCGGAACGAAAGAGAAATAGCACGAAGAGAAGAATTATAAATTTGATTAAAAAGAAGACCATTGAAGAAGAAAAGGAATCTAATTAATTGACAAGTATTTATAAAATTAATATAAGTTTATTTTTTATGTTTGTAAAATTAAATTCATCTTTTTGCCAGAATTATTTTTGTTAATAGAACTTAATAATAAATAGTTAATAAAATAAATTTAAAGTAAAAGAACAAAAAATAAAATTATCATATCTATTCAAAGAACGTAATTATAAAGAACATAATAATATATTATAAGGTTTTGTTTCAAATTAAATTTATTTTTTATTTTGTCTTTAAATTTTTCTTATCTGAGGTTTTAAGGTTCTGCTAATAAATAAATAATTCTGGCAAAAAGGTGAATTTAATTACGAATAAAAGGAAACGTAGATTAATTATATATAAATACTTGTCTATAATTTTGCTTCTTCTTTATTTCTCATTATTCATCTTCAATCAAATTAATACTTTTTCTTTTGGTGAAATTTCTCTTCTGTTCTGCTTTAAGTCCAACAACCATTAACTAAAAAAAGTTTTTACTATAATCACTATCTTCAGATAACACGGACTGACCATAACAAGAGTCCTAACACTCTGTGTTCTCTTAGAACAACAACAACCATCTTGGTTTTTTTATAACCTTCCTCTTTTGTTTTTATCGCCTTCTTGATACATGGTTTGATTAAATATTTTTATTTCAAGTTCTTGATAAATAAATTTCACAATATCACAACAATATATTTATTTATTTTTTTGGTGCTATCCGGAGTATTTTTATCACATAAATACTATCCTCGACAATATACCATACTCCTGAAGCAGTTAACTCACACAAACATCCAAGGGTCTAATGTACTGATGACATACACAAGCATAAATCAGTTAAGATTAAAACCTGGTTAATTTTTTTAATAAAGTATATTAAAATATACAATTAAAATAAAATTAGTTATATAAATAGTTAAAAAACAAACTAACCAGCCTCTATTCAAGCCTCTTGCGAAATTCGGATGTCGTGCAAATGTCGATGTGACAAACCAACATTACGCAATTCTCATTTATCCGATCACTACTTCATATGTCATTTTTTTTTCTTTCCTCTCAATCCTCCACTATCTAACTATTTTTATATTACCCAATATCATCAAGATTTTGACTATTTGAATGGCTATTGTGAAAAATAATGTTTGTTTAAGTTAAGCCATGCACATACACTTACAAAATACTTGAAAGTTAGTATATTTTATTTTAAAAGATTTTTTTATCGTGGTACTCATCTAAATCATAATCATCTATAGTTCAATGTGCGTCCAAAAGTTAAATAATCTTTGTAGAGGAGAGTTAAAAGAA
This sequence comes from Acanthosoma haemorrhoidale, assembly GCA_930367205.1. Taxonomy (NCBI): domain Eukaryota; kingdom Metazoa; phylum Arthropoda; class Insecta; order Hemiptera; family Acanthosomatidae; genus Acanthosoma; species Acanthosoma haemorrhoidale. The sequence goes on along the minus strand of OV884011.1, from coordinate 15,223,050 downwards.
AAGAAAGAAAAGCTTTATACTTCATAAGCAAAACACTGGTATATACAGATAGTAAGAGTTATGATACTACATACTGGGTCGGGGAAGTGTTAAGGGACTAGTGTCTGGGAAACAACTTTGATCAAGTGGGTACTGGAACTAAAGCTAAGACATATGTGAATATGAGAAGGGTTGTTTCAGGAATTGGGAGGGATGCGGTCGCTTACTTAAAAAATAACAAGAAACACCAGTGACTTTCATGAAGTCCCGAGGTATACACTAGAAGGGGCTTTTAGCCTTAAATAATAATATTAGGATTGTAATATTCTTAGCATTATATAACTCATAGACCAGCCTGCGTTCCTGTATAATTGACTTTATATGTATTTTATTTAATTTAACATTTGATATTATTTTTGTTCATTCATATTTGATTTATTTTTCTTGAATGTTATCTCATTCGAATGATTTTTTTGCTGCGATTTAGCAACCATGTTAAAATTGGACGGTTAAAAAAGTAAAAATAAAGCGTTTCCCTCTCTCACATATATACATAATACCCATTTACATAATGCCCATATACATAATACCCATATACATGATACCGTTATACATAATACCCATATACATAATACCCATATACATAATACCCATATACATATTACCCATATACATAATACCCATATACATAACACCCATATACATAATACCCATATACATAGGCGACCTATATCACAAAATAAAGTTTATTTCATTCCAAAATTTATCAATACTTTGATCAGGACGAATATATGTTAAACTCCATACTGTAATCATTATGGTACGAAAATATTTATTGTTTGATTGGCAAATTAGCTCATCAACCTTCATGCGAAATAGTATTGCTTTGTGTGAAACTGGGATTACGAAATAATTTGATGAAGTTTTAGTGAGTTTTTATAATTATAATCCATTTACGTCCTAAGACATAATGATATAAATTAAAAATATTATTTTTATTTTTCATGGGGTTGCTGTGGTTTCTAGTATCATCCGGCCATCAGATGAAACTACCATATAAAAATATCATAGCTCTGAAGAAAAACACTGGTTAAGTTAAACTTCCGGACGTGATTTCAATAACAGTTTTAATGACTGTATTTTTTTTTGTTATAGTTTAAATGAGCGAGTGAATGAAAAGTGTAAATATGGTATGAATGAGAAAATTCATCACAATTACTTATTCCCCAATGAGGCAGGTTGTAATTTTATCACAACAAAGAAGTTTTCAATGTCATAGTTTAAAAAACAAGGCGTTGAAGGTTTCAAAATTGTTGTATAATTAAGTAGTTAAGTATTAATTACTTAAAAAGCCAAATTTGTCATACAGGCTTTAAATGCCAACAAGAGTATTTCCATTGCGTTAAGTTTTTTTTAAACTGTTACAAATTTATTATGATAAAATTAAAATCTGCCTCATTGGGCAATAAGTAATTGTGATAAAAGATCTCATTCATACCAAATTTACAATTTTCATTCACTCGCTCATTCATACAGTATATACAAACAGCCCAGAGACCCCCCAAGTCCACATGGGTGTCACTTCTCTCACGTGGGAAGGAGGAAGCGGAGTCTTGGGAAGTCCCCCACGCTCCTTCCTCACTGGATAAGAGCCTGCGGAGGCTGGCCAAGAGCGCGAGAGCCACAGACGCTCAGGACATGATTGGAGAAACCGACCATTGCCAGGACTCCCACTGTCTTGTATTGTAAAGTTTAAAATTAAAGTCTTGGATAAAAGAACAGTGGGCGATTATTACGCTTTTTTTTTTTTTGGAAACTTTGGTATAAATGAACAAATTTGTAATGTAGTGAACATTTGTAGTTCAGAAGCGAGTATGGATTTCTCCACTTCATGCACAATTGGTCATTTATATTTTTATGTTAATTTTCTTATTAAAAGTGTACTTTTTTAGTTAGTATTGCCGTTTTGGTTTTTACGTTGTAACGACTACCGTTAATACCAAACTTATACTAAAAGAAACGAAAAGAGAACCGTGATTAAAGAAGCACCAAATCGAAATCCCGTGCCGAATTAATACATTTATAATATGCTAATTGATTCCACAATTCAGAAAGAAACTGCACAATACACTTATTGTGCTTCGGCCCACAAAAATAAAAAATACAGCACTTACGCCAAGGCACAAAGATAATAGGCAGGCCTTAATGTATGCAAATTAACAGAGGGCGAACTAATATTTATTTTCTAATTATGCAATCAATATCCTTCCCTTTAATGAAGACTAATACTGGCATTTCTTTTCCTCCAATGTTTTTTTTTGTAATCGTCAGTACTTAATTTTAATTTATCCGTTGTTGTGAATTTGCCTAAATTTAATATTCGACGTCCTTTCCAATCAGCTGTCTTATAAAATTAAGTATAGGTTCGAGTAAGGGAAGTTTAAGTCAAGCAATGGACTCATGGACTAGTCCAAGAAGATTAAAAAAAAAATCAAGTTTCCTGTGGTTTTGCTGAATGTCTTTCAAAGGAATTTTGTAAACGTAAGGATGAGAAAGATTAGAAAAACTAAAGTTTTTGTTGTTTTTTTTTTGAGAGAGAGATAATTTCGTTGTTTCATTTTATGTTACATAAGAGCATTACAGACAGTTGAAATAAGCCAGACCGCATCTAACCTGAAATTAGATTACAATCACCCACTTATTTAAATACGTAGGATATTGAAAACTAAATGAGCTTACAACTAATTTCTAGTGGTTCTAAAAAATAAAATAGATATTTTCTAGTATCCTTACTATAATATACCTTATTATACTAGGAACATTGAAAAGAACACTTTTTACTAAATTATAGTTTCAATTATCAAGAAAATTTTGAGTGGTTTCTGTTACTATGAAATGTATTCAGTGTCACTGGTAAATGATAGTATGCTTAAGCCAATTTGTTGTTAGTTTTTAGAAATTTATTCTGAGTTATCTAAAGTTTACAAATCATACTCCAAGAAGTCAAGGCACGGACCAAATGAGGTCTCACAAGCATTTTTATAAATTATTGCTTTATATTTTATCACATAGCTCAAGCTTTTGACAGGGTTTGGCCCGCAGGTTTGCTTTACAAGCTCAAAACATATTTACCACCGACCCTTTCCCTAATCATACAGTCCTACCTTTCAAACCGCTTCTTCCAAGTCCGCTGTGGTTTAGAATATTTAAACTAATATATCCCATAAAAGCATGATAATAATAAGCCACAGGGCAGTGTCCTGGGTCCTATACTCTATAACCTATACACCGCTGATGTCCCCTCTACTTCCAATACCTTCTTGGCCACATTCGCAGATGACACTGCAGTCCTGTCATCCCACCCAGACCCCGACATAGCATCACATAACCTTAAAAAACACCTTGACAAGATCGAGTATTGGTGCAACCAATGGCGGATTAAAGTTAATGAAGCAAAATTTTCCCACAAGTCTTGTCCACTAGTTACTTTTAATTCCATTCCTCCCCCTGTATCCGAGTTAGTACGGTACTTAGGCTTCCATCTCGACAATAGAATTCTTAAATTCCTATGGTTTCCTCAAAACATCAACATTTTAACTAATAATAAAAACTTTTAAGAAAACCGTAAACCTTTTAGAAATTCAACTAACTTCAAAGGGAACCATTCGGACAAGCGCAAAGCCTAGCTATCCAATGAGAATGTAAAACTTCAGAAAAATGATGTATTCATTTGTGATTTGTAAACTGTTGCTGTACATACAAATAGAAAAGTTTTGCTTGCCATCGACAATTAAAAATTATAATAAGTAACTACTAAAGTAACAGAATAATGTGATTGGCAAAGAAATGGAACTTCAGAAGGGAGAGGTTCTACTTCCAAACTTTCTTTTAGGAGTATGATTTGTTCTATGTCATTGGGCATTGTAGCGACCGCTAACTACATAAGATAAATCACCCTATACTCTATAGCATATATATTGTAAGCGAAAGTAAATAACATGAACTAAATGTATTATAGACAAATGTAAATAAACAAATATAAATCATTGTAAATGTGTTAAGCAATAAAAGACGGGGACCAAGCAAGTAACACGAGAAGGGTCAATAGGTGTCAGTCATAAACATTAACAACCCTTTTGCAGCCTCTACACTCCAGGGGTCGGGTGATCAGGTGGCGGTCGCGGTTCATCACCACATGTGTGAAAACCCAACTACCGGCCTAGGCCCTTGCAGCCCTCCCAGAGAGGGTACTTAAGCCAGGGCTTCTGGTCCTGTTAATTAGTCTCTCGTGACCTTTACTCGTTGACGCTTGGTTTCCGCTCGAACTCTGAAAACTTGACTAATTCTTTATGAAAAACCTCTGTGCCTCTTCTCTTGAACATAGTGCATTGTCGGGGCACATACCTATCAAAAATGGAGTCCGATAGTAACGCCGTCATGAAACGTCCAGGTTATAAACTCGAACAATCCGCCCTTGTCACCAGGGCTAGGGTGACCAGGCACCCCCCTAGTGACGTCCCGACAAGCATAAAATTGATCAGAAAATTTAAAGGCATATTCCGTAACAGTTGGACATACGTGTTGGGTAAAACTCAATACGAGAGGTATAAAAAAAAAATGTGAACAGGAAAAATTGGAGTCCTGTCTTAAACTTTCTCAAATCAGAGCTCAGAAGCACTATTTAAGATTTAAAATTCTGATTTTTAACCTAAACCTAATGATAAAATAGAGATGACAACGCCCGAATAACTTAATAGATAGTAGTAATTGTGCATTTAATATTTTCATAGGCGATTTTAATAGTTTTTTTTTTCGGGAATACTTTAGTTATTTGTTAGCTGAAACGGCATATTCTGTCGCTCAAGATTGTTTATCAAATGAAATAATGGATGACAAAAATTAGTTTATGTACTGTATTTAAGAGTCCTAGAAGTAAGTTTCTCTCAATGTCGATTCTCCATTATACACGTTCTTTATTTCACATGTGTAAAAATAACAAAAAAAAAACAGTTATGTTCAAAATTCGGGCAAAAATATAAAACAATGAAAAAATTTTTTCTTTATGGAATATTTTCTTATCATTTTTCCCTGCTACTGCTTAAATTGCTAATACCTTTTCCTTTTTTAAATATCTATTAAGTTATTCTGGCGTTTTCATCTCTATTTTATCATTAGGTTTAGGTTAAAAATAAGAATTTTAAATCTTATATAATGCTTCTGAGCTGTGACTGAAGAGAAAGTGAGCCACCAGTGGACTCTCACCACTGTACCGTAACAATCAACCTCCACCGAGGATTCCCACACTCCTTACTCCTCTCACACCACCTTCAAGCAGGTCCTCCTAGTACAAGGATCCGATCACCCTAAATATTTTATATTTACCCTCATCCGAAAATTCTAACTGGAGAGCTTAGGACAAAAAAAAAAAAAAAAAAAAAAAGTTTAAGACAGGACTGCAATTTTTCATGTTCACATTTTTTTTTATACCTCTCGTATTGAGTTTTACATAAGACGTATGTACAACTGTTACGGAATATGCCTTTAAATTATCAGTTCCCTTAGAAGTTAGTTGATTTTCTAAAAGGTTTACGGTTTTCTTAAAAGTTTTTATTATTAGTTAAAATGTTGATGTTTTGAGGAAACCATAGGAATTTTATAATACCTTATCTGAGTTCATTCTATTGCAAATTCCTTCTAAATGAGTTTTATCTTCAACCATTTTATTAATACTTTGATTAAAATAAAAATGTTTATACGAATGAAATAAGAAGAGTTTAGAAACTGAAGGGGACTCTGCATCATGTGAAAGAAGCGTGACATTTCGCAGTCGATTATACAAATAAATGAAAAATACATATATATGTTTGTTTTTTTATTTTTTTACTTCGGCGTGTGAGAGTATCCCCGGTTAAAAAAAATAATAATTGCGGCTGTGGGAAAAAATGGTGGCTACAAGGGACATAAATGATAGGTGTTGGTAAGCCTGGCCGACTAACGATCTGCCACAGTCCGGCCCATTCATCCAGCGGAGAAGTCCATTCACATCGATGCTGCCGCCATTAACCCCTTATTAATGAGCTTCCGTTGCTTATTTGTGCCGGGGAGAGGCGCCCGCGTGGGTATAAGTCAGGGCTACCGGGGAGGGGACGGCCTCCACGATTTATGCCCGTCCTCGGAGTATCGTAAGCTCGGGGCCTATCTCTAATAGGTGCTCCCGCTGGCGGTGTTTCGGACGCCTGCGTGAGGATACGCTACTTGTTACTGGAAAAGGCAGGAAACGATCCATTAAGACCCGACGGGTATCGACCCTTGATCATTCCGACCAAAATCATTGAGCAATCCTCTCTAGGTAAGACGTAGTACGGTGAAGTGAGACCAAGTAGACATAAACTATTAAAAAAGATGTGATGAATCACCCAAAAAAGGGTTTTGTCTAGACTACGAAAAAATCAACTCCGACAAAAGATTTATTTTTTAAGTTACTTACTTTTATGAAAAGTAATTGATTAATGAGCCCTTATTAAATATTCATTGAGACTTTTTTTTATTCAGCACGATTGAATGAAACGGGTTGAGTTAAAATTGGGAACATGATGTTAATGAATGTTTGTAAATAGGAAATAATCAGACAAATACACTTACAAGTTCTTTGTCATGTTTTAAAGGGGCTCAAAATATTTTTCATGTCATTGGGTCTGCGAATGAAACCTGCATGTAAAACGTCTAGTCTCCAGGTCCTTGAAACGTTGAGGTTTCTGGTTTTGAAGAGAAAAAAAACAAATGCAACTAAATACACCTTGCTGCTGTGTTATGAAAGGTTTGAGATATGTAAAATACAATAATTCTACTTAAAAGATTTGGAATTGCAAGTTATGACATCACGAATCCTGCAGAAAAGGGGAGAACCCCCCCCCCTCGCCCAAATCGCAAGAGAATGGATACATAGTTATTTATGAGTTTGATCCCTTTCAAGAAAAATCCATTGGTGATTTTGAAATATGACTAAAACCCTAATCGCTTGAATATATATATATATACTTGGGAGCTAACCTTCAGATATATATATTAATATATTAGGGGGACCGGAAATTAATGTATTTTTTTTTTACATTACAATCAAAAAAATAAATTTTTAACACGTTTTTGTTTTTGATAAATTAAGTATTCACCCTCGTTATCAACAACCTTTTGCCATCTAGTGTGCAAATTTTCAATGCCAGATTGATAAAAGTCAATTGGTTTTTGAGCAAAATATCTGAATATATTTTGGACATCATCCAAATTTGCAAATTTTTTAGAGATCAGATTAAATTGAAATTCGAGGGCGCAATATCGGGCGAGTATGGTGGGTGAGGCAATACCTCCCACCCCCAATTCATTAATTTTTTCCTGTGTTCGTTTTGCGCAGTGTGGTCTTGCATTATCGTGTTGCAGAATAACGCCTTCAGTTGTAAATAGCTGAGCACTCTTAAAACTAAAGATTGATTTACTAGATACAATTGTTCACAGAAAAGGTCTGGATTCCAGGTTTCAGCACTTCAAAATGAACGACCCAGCGAATACTCCACCAAACACACAAAAACGCCTCTTTGAGGTGTAAATGTTAGATGTACTTCTTGACGATTTTTTCGCAGAAAGACACGCCTTTTGTGTTTTGGGTTATCATAGTGGACCCATTTTCCATCTCCAGTCTCACCAATTATACTCGCCCGATATTGCGCCCTCGAATTTCAATTTATTTTGATCGCTAAATAAATTGAAAATTTGGATGACTTCCAAAATGCCATCTCCAGATATTTTGGTCAGTAACCAATTGATTTTTATCGGTCCGGCATTGAAAATTTGCACACTGGATGGCAAAAGGTTGTTGATAACGAGGGTGATTACATCATTGATTAAAAAAAAAAAAACTTGTTAATAATTTATGTTTGAATTTAATGTTTAATTATTAACTGTTTTGACTAATCGTGTGGGAGATGTTTGTATTTTAGTATCTATTCCTTGATTTTTTAATACGGGGGGTGGAAATTATATTTTTTATCTAAATTGTATTTATGATTGATAATTTTGTGTCAGTCAAGTGGGTAAAGGATGTACAGCAGGGCTGGCCGGAGGACACATTTATATATCATCAGTTAGAGACGAAGCGACAGGTTGGATGAAGTTAGCAAGTGCGATAGCCGGTAAGACCTGTGTCGTAATTTTTCTATTTTATTACTAAAATGAGTAGAGATATGGAGATGCCTATCCATTTTTATACCCAGATAGTGCATTGAGAAAGCTGGCGAGTTCTCTTGCCCTCCTATACTATATGATTTTGGCAAGGATTTTTTCCCCTTTTGGAGGGAGAAGATTACGCAGTCGGTCTTCTCTGCGTTTACAATGATGTTTAACATGCCCAGTCTGTCACTGATTACGTTAAAAACTGACTCGGCCTGTGTAAGAGCTCTTTGTGCACTCATGCTGCTGCTGTAAACCACAATGTCGTCGGCGAAAGCGATTACAGTAGCTTTCTTATAGTTTGTCCCAACAATTTCAGATGTGTACATGCTGAAAAGAACCGGAGACAGAACCGCTCCTTGAGGAACTCCACAAGTCAGAGGGAATGGGTTAGAGAGGCAATCACCCACCCGTACTCTCGCCGATCTGTTCTTTAAGAAGGAAACAAACATGATGTATAGCTTGTTGGTTTCTTTCTTGAACCAACATTTCCAGAATGAGATCATGCGAAAAGTGGTCCGACATACCTCTCTCGACAGGTTAAAGAACGCAGACCTGCACCCATAGCTTGGTATGCCGTCGGTGGGTGAGTTCATCCGCGGAGACACGTCAAGTGTTTTAACTCGTTACAGCACCTAACCAACCCAGTGTTTAACACTATGCCCCCACCACCCCTCCCGCATCGATGGCAACAGACTGTCGGTTAAGATTAGGTTAAGAATTAGTATGTAAGTCAGTTTAATCCAGTCGCGTATAATGTGTATCATTATACTTGTTTATTCCATTATATAATTTTTATAAAATAGCACTAAGTTCAAGTGCTGTCGGGGAAAAATTATGATAAGAATTAGTATGTAAGTTAGTTTTAAGGTTGATCAAAAAGGTGAGCCCCATCACCTTATTAGTCAGTTTCGTCAAGTCACGTATAATTTATGTCATTATACTTGTTTATACATCATATAATTTCTATAAAATAACAAAACCTGTATATAATGTAGTGATGCTACAGGAAATACAAAATAATTTGTAAATAGATTCGCCTGAGGATTTATAATTATATATAATTATCTGGAAATTTAAAGGGGCTATGAAGGAAAAAAAAAAAAAAAAAAAAAAAAAACCTTTATGTAATGTAGCGACGCTACAGGAAATACAAATTTGTAAATAGATTCACCTGAGGATCTATAATTGTATATAATTATCTGTAAATGTAAAGGGGCTATGTAAGGGGAAAAAAAATTAATGTCTTTGTTATCATTTCCAATTCGAACTAATAAGACGCAGTATATACTCGACTTGGTAAGACCCGGCTTTAGATAGTGTTTTATTCTAGCATCACATACCTTTACTGCAATAATTGGCTACTCTACCAAATCCTATGACGTAATTTCCGTTTGCCTTTGTAACTGGCAATTTTTTTTTAACTTTTTTTTGTTTTTCCCCCTTTGAAGCGGACGGTCGTTGAGGATACAGCCGGTGTCCCGGTACAGGGACGACAGAAGAAAGATTTGGCAAGAGCATCAATCACTCTTTAGGCAAAAACGACTCAAGACCATCCTCAATAATTCACGAGCAAGGCAGCCTGGGGACTGTGAAGAAATCCCATTTATCCGGATAATGTTATACTTCAATTAATTTTATAGAGGATTCAATAAGGATCACCTTTGATGAGGTGCCTTGCCAACAGGAACAGCTCGGAGAAAATAAACAAAAAAACTCCGATCGTGTTCTTCAAAACCAACCCCACTTTCAACGGGCGACTCTTCCCCACTTGAAGGTAAAAAAAAAAAGTATCGTATTTTCAATGCATGTCCACACACAATCTGTTATTTCCGATAAGTATTATTAACGAAATCATTAGTAGTTACGATTTTTGGATGGTTACAGAAATAAAAAAATCACTAATAAATGTCGTCTACAATTAAACAAATACAGAATCAAGACATCGGTCTATCTATACCAAATACAATTTTTTTTTTTGTTTGTAAACCCCTTGAATTTAATACAATATGTGAAAATCAATGAACAAGAATTTACAGCTTTCTGCTATGCGCAGATGCATTTGAAGGAGGTTGGGTTACATAAATCAGATTGAAGTTAAAAGTTACAACATAAATACATTACAAGGTGATAGGGCTCACCTTCAGTTTAAAAATGTGGACCAAATACAAGCTATTTGCATGGTACATTGATTAAACTAGTCGATCCAAGGAGGCATGGCTATAATAGTAAGTAAAAAATGAATCGGACATTTTTTTTTTAATTGACATTACATTATCCTTTAATACACATAATCAAACCATGCTACAATCCTAAAAATAGTAGGGGCTAAAAATAGATTCCTGAGTGAAGCTGAGTTTTGTTCGCATGTGTCTCTCAACAGTTTGAGTCTGCCATATTCACCAATTTTCTGAATTAAAGGATAAAATTTTGTAGCTGTATATTTTTTTCAGTATGGGTGTACATAAATAGGATAGGGTTATTTATGGAATAACACATCGGGCAATTGGCCTCCAAGACTTTGCCGACACATACGCACTCTTTTGTCGAAATTTTCCATGACCATTTGGCATAAATGTGGTTGAATTTCGTTGATGCAGCGTTGAATTTCCTCTTTTGATGCACGGGTGGATATGGGCTTCTTGACATACACCTTTGACTTGAAATAACCACATAAAAAGAAATCTAAAGGTGTTAAATCACACGATCTAGGGGGCCAATTCTGATCACCGAAACGAGAGTGTACACGACCTGGAAATGTCTCGTGCAGTATTTGAATAGTTTCATGGGCTGTATGGCATGTGGCAGTATCTTGTTTAAACCACATATTGGCCACATCAATATCATCCAATCTCGGTGCAAAGAACGGCTTGTTTTTGGACGACCAGTGTGTTTAGTGTCTCCAACTGATCTAGTCTCCCTAAATTTTTCAATTAATCTCTTCGCAGTCGATGAAGTCAAAACACTATTCCGACCATATTTTGTATGAAATTTTCGAACTGCGGCCGCCAAACTTGTTGAGATAATGTTCAACAATAAAGACACGTTGTTATATCGTGTAACGCTCCATTTTTACTAACCCTAAACTGTCAGCTGTCAAATTGTTTTTTTTAGGGTTGCCAGCACTTTACTGCACAAATGGTGGCAAATTCAAATCTTGCGTTAATTCTGGGACGCCCTATAGATTCCACCTTATTCATTCCTGCTCTTGTGGCAATGACTCTTCATTATTATTACTATTATAGAAGATAAATAAATACATTTTTCAACTATTAAGATACTATGAAGTAACTATTAACTACTAAAAGCCCCAAAAATAGCCAATAGAATAATTAAATGTCCCCTGACACAATGATCAATAAATGTTTAAATAATATATGGTATATGTTTTGTACTTATGTTAGTGGCTGGGCAGTGCGTCGCTAGAGCGCCGTGAGAAAGTGCCTCGCTGCGGTCCGGGGATGGTTGGCGTTCCTCTCTTATCTCTACTTGGCCCTATTCTTTATCAATTTATAACCGCTTTTAACCTACCACTTGTAGTGCTGCCGTGTAGCCAATTAGGCTAATAGTTCGGCCTCTTATGTCGGTAACTCACCGGCCACTTCCAGTCTACATTCTGTCTGGGTCTCCTCCTATCAAGGGTTATGGGTTTACCATCTTCCAAGGAGGTGGTAAGTGTTATTTACAAGGGCTTGAATCTGTATTAACCTAAAATAAACACTGTTAACTATATACGAAGATGGAAAGATAATATTTACAAGAAAAAAATTGGCATTAAACTAAATATTTCTCGAGGTACGTATATACGAACATAGAAATGCTGCAGATATGCGGTTCTGGGACTTGTTTTATTTTATTTGATTTAACAGGTCAAAAACTATTAGAAACCACCAATATCAATTCTTAATTAATGTCCTAGACATTTTCGGAAGATTCAGGATTTAAGTATATCATGGACACCGCCACCCACCTGTTCAGACCAATGATTCCAGAGGAGTTGGGGAGGGAAACAGAAACAGATACGATGGTGTGAGCCATGATCCAGAAACATGTTGATAAATGGTATGAAGGATGAATTGGATAAGCAGGGAGGGATTAACGTGGCAGGTTGCTAGAAACTCATGAGAAAAAGAAAGGACAACAAAATAGTGGAAAGCAAGGAGCAAGACATATAGGGTAGAAACAAGTTATATGGAGCGTAAATAATTCGTCTATTTTTGGCACTGTTTTGTAATACGATCTAATACAGAGAAAATACATACAAATAATAGGGACCAAGACATTAAATACATTATATGCATAGGTGTCACCATAAACATCTTTTAATAAACCTTAATAATAATAAACAACACCTTAATCCGTTCTATTCTGGCAAATGACTCTCCAGTGTCGAGTTCTACATGCCAAACAAACTACAAACAACTTGAAATAATTCATAATATATGCATTTGATGAGTTCATAGAAATTTATATGATTTCGATGTATTAGGAAATAAATTGAATATCTTACAGACGAATCGTTAGAAAAGTTAAACGAACATCTAACATGCCAAGAGAAAATATAGATTTTAATAATTATAGAGTTCTCGACAGAATGTTTAAAATATGTATAATTATGAAATATTTTTTTGTAATGAATTCCAGTATCAATCAATGGAGCCTGTTATGATTTACAGCTTTTAAATGTGTATAATACCATAAATAATCATCGAAACCCTCAATTGTCTCGTAATTCACAATTAACTAACTTATAATAAAAAATATTATTTTTTAGAGTAACAGGCAAACAGAGACTCTTTTGAATTGATATTTATACTGTGTAAAAATTAGTTTAAAAAAAAATATAGATATTCCATTAAGATTTTGAGTGCATAAGTAAAAATTATAACAACGCGAACAAAGCGAAATTTTTGCTATTACTCAACTTAGAAACCTCGTGGTTTAAGTGTCTTTTTAAAGCCATGTACTTACCGCTAAGGAATAGAATATCTAAGTAGAGTATCTACCAGGAAGTATTTTATTATTGATATAATATTGTATTGCCTTTTATTATTGATATAATATTGTATTGTCTTCTATTATTGATATAATATTGTATTGTCTTCTATTATTGATATAATATTGTATTGTCTTTTATTATTAATATAATATTGTATTGTCTTTTATTATTGATATAACATCAACAGTCTTACATCTTTACACAACAGACCTAAATTTAAAATACGTATAAGAAAATGACATACAATTTGGTAGTTGAATGACTAATAAGCTTAGCAGAAATAAAATAATTAAACGAAACACCTGATAATGATACCATCATTAAATTTTTATTCATTTAATTTTTGTTGTAATTAAATTGTAATATACCAGATTACTGTCCCTTTAATTATTAAAGAAAAAACAGGACAGATGTTGTATACACGAATCTATTTTTTTTTTTAGCTGATTTATATTGTATACTATATATTGGTGAATCATGGTTCTGATTCTGGCTGATATGGCTCAGCCGTGGATATGGGGCGAGGCAAACCCAAGGGCCATCCCTGGGGGCAGGAAAAGCCCAACCATTGGGACAGAACTGCTTCGTGACTTTTGAGGATAACGTAAAGTAAAATTAACATAAAAATAATAATAGGTTAAGAGATAGAGATGGTAAATGCAGGGCAGTTGCTGACTGTCATAAAGGGAAGAAGTCAGCATGCAATAAACCCTTTTGGGTGTGGGCTGATTTTCCCAAAAGCGATCAAGGGTGCCATCCTCTTCGGGGTTTCGTTTAATGGCTGGAGGATTTGACTGTTTACAGCTCTTCCTTTTCTTCTTGCAGAAGGGAGTAGCATAAAAGATGTGGGGTGGAAAGTGTTTTGGGACACGTCCTAACTTAGTGACAACCTAGCGTGAAAATATATCCACTAACACAAGAGGGAAATAAAGAAAAAAACATATTCTTAAGGTATAAAGACTCGGTCCAAGACTATGGGATATAAACTTGGGGACGAGGTACTTCGTTCTGGGTTAGATCCGAGAGCCTCATTGCTTTCTGTGACGGGGCCAATGTGGAAGACTGGCTTGCGGATGTCTGGATCTGGGTTTCCCATCTTGAAACCACCGTTGTGTAAAGTAAGAAGTAGTTTATATTGTTAGCTAATAAGTAAGATATCTCTAGTACGTTCATCATTATTATTTTTTACGAAATTCAATTACATATCAGTAAAAATGTGCTTCTTTTTTGTAGGCTTGCGTTTCAAAACGTTTACTCGTCTCTTACAAGGCAAGTTAATAAATAATTTTCCGTGTCTGCACTAATCATTTCGTGCAGCCAAGAAGTCGAAGAGTCGCAGTTTGCTGACCACTGGTATATGGTATAAATAAATATATGGTGTCTCAGAAAAACGGTGCCACACTTTATCAGCTGATAAGACGCTATATTTTATTTTTGTTTCAGATTAAACTGCTGAGAAATAATGGCTCAATCATGATTACGTTTTGATGAGAGAAAATTCGTGGAAGTGCGCAAACGCGGTGAAAATCCAGAGTAGATGGTTAATTGTACCATTTAATTTAAATGTACTTTCTTCGCTTCAAATCGTCCTGTTCTTCAGCCAAATACCATTCAGAAATAATAGAGTCCATTGCATTTTGAAGCGATCTAAGTTGAAAGTTAGATACTAACATTAGCACACAGTCTTAATCGGCATGACCCAAATAGGCGAATGTAGTTTTGAATAGTAATTCTATAAGTGGATTGTTCCCACTAGAAAAGCCTGCCTTTGAACCACAAAGAGAGACATAAGAGCTTAAGTAATGAAACAAACTTAGATCTATTTTTATTTTTTAAGGTAGTATCGATATGAAAAATCGTATATGACTTACCGATATGATCGATAATCATCTATATGACTCGCTGATATGATCGATAATCATCTATATGACTCGCTGATATGATCGATAATCATCGATATGACTCACCGAGATGATCGATAATCATCTATATGACTCGCCGATATGATCGATAATCATCGATATGACTCACCGAGATGATCGATAATCATCGATATGACTCGAGCATAAGCGATACATGAAATTATCGGCCAACGTTTCGCACATTTAAGCATCTTTTGAGCTTGCATAAAAAAGTTGTTAGCGTTTTTTCAATCAATAGATATTTTTATTTGGTCGAAAGTATTTTAAACATATTTTATAAGAGGAGAAAAATAACAATAAAAGGGAAAATAAATAAATAAATAAAATGAAACCTATTTCAAATAAATCAGTCCCGGAAGATCATTCATAATAGTCATCATTCATTTCATAGTTTATCATAATAGTATGCTTTTATTTGTTGAGATATTGGTGACATTAGCAATCCTAAATGAATTTGCTTGCTAGTGCAGTGCCAGGACAGGCGATGTAAGTATTGGTATAAACTCATAAAATATTGTTTTTGTTTGTAAAAAACGCGTAAATTTTTGAGGGAAACTAAATAGTATTTTTGAATAAATTTAATAAAGGGGATAGAAAGAACGATTATACTGCAAGGGCGGGTCTCGTTAATTTTACGTTAATTAAATGAAATTAATTTTATATTTTAAACCATAGTTGAAACGTAAACCGAAAATAAATCTATTGAAATTTTATTTACGTTCAATTACCCAATTTTTATTATTAGATCCAAAAACTTGTTTGTTTGGAATATCTTTGAATTTACTGTCTTTTGGTTTATTAGATTTCTTTATTGCGCTAAAATTACAATCTGCCTTACTAGGCAATAAGTAATCGAGATAAATGTTCTCATTCGTACCATATTTACAATTCATCATTCACTCGCTCATTCATACAGTATCTACAAACAGCCCAGAGACCTCCCAAATCCACGTGGCTGTCACCTCCCTCTCATGTGAAAGAGGAACCTGAGTCTAAATGAGATATTAGAAATTTTAACTCAAGTGTTTTACCATGAACTACAACATTTGTATGGTAGTTCCATTTGATGATCCTACATATATATATTAGACTCACGTGTCTTTAATTTCGGATGTACATAGGATTTTTAACAGAAAGCCAATAGATTTTTTAAAAAGTTCTTAAAAACAGAAGAGAAGTTCGTCAGTGGGTTTTTTTCCTTCATAGCCCCTTTAAATTTACAGATAATTATAGATCCTCAGGCAAATCTATTTACAAATTATTTCCTGCAGCATCGCTACATTATATACAGGTTTTGTTATTTTATAAAAATTATATAATAAATATATACATGTACCTAACCAAGTTTGTCAGCGCAAGTCAACAGATGTATATAAATTAATATCACCTGATCGAGTCTTCGAGATTCAAAACGTAAATATAGGTTCTGTGTGGATCTGGTGTTAGTGCGTCATGTCATCAAGTCCCTGCGCAGGGTACAACCTCCGCTCAGATGCTCATTATTATTTTACTTCCATAAAAAAAATGTTTGTAGCCATTGATAGTGTCTCCTTTCTATCTTTCTTTCTCTAAATGGATTATCGTCAAATAAGGAAAAGGAAGCGGAGTCTTGGGAAGTCCACGCTCCTCCGTCAGCCGCATCACCGGATACGAGCCAGTGGAGGCTGACGAAGAACACGAGAGCCGCATACGCTCAGGACATGTTTGCCTTTTAATCACGGCGAAATAATCAGAACTTTATTCATAAACAGCTTCTGCGCTGGGACTCTTCGGGGTAATAATCAGTTTTTTTTTCTCATTTAATTCGTATTTGATATTTCCCTCTATTGAAAACCAAAAACAGATTTCAAGCTGTTGTGGAACATGAGTTGAAAATTTCAATCATTTAGAGCCCATATAGCTTAGTGAAAGTAGAACCTCTCCCAAATATGTTCCCTGCGGTAGCAAGTGTTGCCACTGGAGCCCAATCGTGTATCGGTCGGAATGCCTGTCGCCTCGAGATGATAGGCGCAATCCCACCGGGGAACTATTTGACCGACAGTCCCTTAATAAAGTGTCCCTTCCCCCTGTGATTACAGGCTCTCAGGGAGTATTATATGGATCGCCTCCAGGTACCGGCCATAATAATATGGTAATTACAAAACTGATCTTGGCTCCTGGAGGCTAGGAAAGTAATACCGGAGGGAACAATCTCGACCATCCACTCGTAAAAAATATAATTGACGAAATTCAGTAGCCGAAGGAGAGGGGATGTGTTTTAATTTTCTAAACAGCTTCTACATTCCGAGGCGTCGCGTACCCATGCCCTGTCGAAGTACGCATGGCAAGAAAAAGTACTAGTTACTGCTACAGACATGTCAAAAATAGAATCGGCCCTTGTGTGATGACAGATCAAGAAACTCTCTTTAGAGATATACATCCTCTCCCTGTATCCGAGACAGTACGGTACTTAGGCTTCCATCTCGACAAACGACTGACGACTGGAACCCACATACGAGGCTAAAAAGACAAGAACTAAACAGACGCTTTGGAAAACTGTACAGACTACTTCAAAGAAAATCCCATCTCTCAATAGAAAATAAATTACTAATCTACAAAGTTATACAAAAGCCAATCTGGACATACGGAATAGAGCTATGGGGGACAGCAAAAAAGTCGATCATCAAGCGTATACAATCCTTTCAATCAAAAGTCCTGAGAACAATAGTAAATGCCCCTTATTACGTCAGCAACAAAACCCTTCATAATTCTTGAACTCATCACTTCCAAGTTTATGAAATTCCACAGTAGCCTTTCCAACCACCCTAATCCTGTACCACAGTCATTGCACTGTACCACTTATCCCTATAATCTTCCTCGGAGACTGAAACGGCAGAGGCCTCGTGACCTGCTATAGATGCGTAACAGTGGGAGTCCTGGCGTGGTGGGGGACTTCCCAAGACTCCGCTTCCTCTTTCGCACGCGAGGGAGATGACAACCATGTGGATTTGGGAGGTCTCTGGGCTGTTTGTAAATACTGTATGAATGAGCGAGTGAATGAAAATTGTAAATATGGTATCAATTGGGTCGAATCTCATGTTTTAGTTGATAACGTTAATAATTTTAATTTGTCGGAAAGGTAACATTCACTTTTATTGTTGCCAACCGGATCATGGACTCGTGAAAAGTGAGTTTTTAGAAGGCAGTATAGCAGTCTGTATAGTCACACTACAGCACACTATAGTCTGATAAATAGCATTTAAAAAATTATAAATATATCTCAACTATCAATCAACCTTCCTGACAGATATTTGTCAGATATGATAGATCAGCATGTTCAGGAATATTTCTGTTTCTTGGTCTGCCATCACACAAGAGCTGATTCTTTTTTTGACATTTCTCAAAGTTGTTTTAATGACTACAGCAGTAACTAGTTTCTTGCCATCTGTATTAATTGATCAATCAAACTATTTATTTATAAATAAGCATTTAAAATAAATAGCAAGCCGGTCTAATAATCCACAGATATTTGGAAAATTTACGAATTTTTAATTTGAGTAAATTTTAATTATATTTTGTTTCACCGCGAGCTCATTGTGGTTATACAAATATGGCTTATGTTCTTTATATTGTAGAGAGATGTCAGGTTTTAATTAAATTTATTAAAGGACGTTTTCACATGCCATGCATGTCTGTGTCAGGTCCTTGCATATGTCTTGTGTGAAATAGAGAATCCTCAGTACACTTAAATGTTTTAAACAGTCAACATCCCACCCCGTCTACTATTAGGGGGACCGGAAAGTAATGCCGTTTTTTTTACATTAAATTCCAACAAATAAATTTTTAACAAGTTTTTGTTTTTGATCAATGATGTAATCACCCTCGTTATCAACAACCTTTTTTCGTCTAGTGTGCAAATTTTCAATGCCTGATCGATCAAAATCAATTGGTTTTTGAGCAAAATATCTGTAGATGGCGTTTTGGTCATCATTCGAATTTTCAAATTTTTAGCGATTGGAATTAATGGAAATCCGATGGCGCAATATCGGGTGAGTATGGTGGGGGAGACTGGATATGAAAAATGGGTCCTCTATGATAATCCAAAAATCTCTCTCCGCAAGAATGGACACGAAGTACAGCTAAGTTTACCCTCCAAAAAGGCGCTTTTGTGTGTTTGGTGGAGTTTTCGCGGGGTCTTTCATCACTGATACCTAGAAAAACTATGAATGCAGATCTTTACAGTGAACAATTGGATCGAGTAAATCAATGTTTAATTGAAATTTTCCCAGCCATTATCAGTAAAAAAAGACGCTAATTTTTCCCGCAATAACCCTGGAAAAAATTAATGAATTGGAGTGGTAGGGTATTGCCTCAACCACCACACTCGCCCGATATCGGATTTCAATTTATTTCGTTGGCTACATTTTCTCAGTGGCGAAAATTCGGATGATGTTCAAAATGCCATCTCAAAACCAAAAAAACAATTGATTTTGATCGATGAGGCATTGAAAATTTGCACACTAGATGGCAAAATGTTGCTGGTAACGAGGGTGATTACGTCATTGATCAAAAACAAAAACGTGTTAAAAATTGATTTTTTTGATTGTAATGTAAAAAAAAATACATTACTTTCCGGTCCCCCTAATATATTAATATATATATCTGAAGGTTAGCTCCCAAGTATATATATATATATATTCAAGCGATTAGGGTATTAGTCATATTTCAAAATCACCAATGGATTTTTCTTGAGAGGGATCAAACTCATAAATAACTATGTATCCATTCTCTTGCGATTTGGGCGAGGGGGGGGGGTTCTCCCCTTTTCTGCAGGATTCGTGATGTCATAACTTGCAATTCCAAATCTTTTAAGTAGAATTATTGTATTTTACTTATCTCGAACCTTTCATACCAGAGCAGCAACGTGTATTTAGTTGCATTTGTTTTTTTTCTCTTCAAAACCAGAAACCTCAACTTTTCAAGGACCTCGAGACTAGACGTTTTACATGCAGGTTTCATTCGCAGACCCAATGACATGAAAAATAATTTGAGCCCCTTTAAAACATGACAAAGAACTTGTAAGTGTATTTGTCTGATTATTTCCTATTTACAAACATTCATTAACATCATGTTCCCAATTTTAACTCAACCCGTTTCATTCAATCGTGCTGAATAAAAAAAAGTCTCAATGAATATTTAATAAGGGCTCATTAATCAATTACTTTTCATAAAAGTAAGTTACTTAAAAAATAAATCTTTTGTCGGAGTTGATTTTTTCGTAGTCTAGACAAAACCTTATTTGTTTGAATTTAATATAAAAAACAACATTACTTAGCGGTCCCCCTAATATCTTTCATTAACTTAAGTCGATTGGCCAACTCACTCCTTCACTCATCCGTATTTCTTTTCCTATGTAAATTAACGGGCGGTATCCACCCGTCGAAGTATATTATTTAAATAGCAGTTCTCCTGTTAGAGTGAGAATCTCGTATGCGTTGATTCTGCCATAAAGTAGAAAGAAGTGGGTGACAAAAGACAAGACGGAGGTTGGCAGCGGATAGTCAGACAGTAGAGACCGCTCCAGTGGCCAGGGGGACGTGCATCAGTCAGCCAAAGAAATATTTATGTCCGGAATAGTTAATTTGAGGAAGATATTGTATAGAGACGTCGGGTTTTTGTCTATTGTTCGAGTCCCGAGCGGGGGCCACTAGGCTGCGGAGCATTGTATTTAAATCTGACGGGGCCAAGTCAGAGTCAATCCCATTGTCTTCTCTTCGGCCTTGGTCGCTCTCTTTTCCATTTAATGAAAGCTCACCGCTAATATGTGGCTCTCTGCCATCCTCCCCCCGTCTTATCTCCCAGGCCATACGCTCCCTCCGATGCCCCTTATTATAGGCACTTCTACCGGCGATTCCATTCCGAGAGACGTTTGCCCGCGGTAAGCCTTCCCAGGAATGCGATGCTTAGCAAGGTAAATAAATATATATTTCAATAAGATGTTAATGGAAGGTTTCTTTCTACGGCATGCTGAGATACACAGGAGGTGGCGGCGAGAGTGTGAGAAAGAGGATAATAAGGGATGCGGCTCTTGAATTAAACAGCGCGGCACCTTCTATTGTATAACAGCCAATCAGGGGCCCGCCGGGTAAACACCAATAGAATACCAGAGTCTCTTTCATTACCTCCTTCCATAATTCACTCCGGGGCTGCCTTGTTACCACAGCTGGCACTCTCTTACTTACCTTCTGTTTGTATTTCCCTGTATTTTCCTTTGTAGCTACAACTCTACCCCCGCTGGCCCAACCAGTTAATGGCTCCATTGTCAGTGGTCGACCTGTGCGGCCACGATAAAGCACTTCCCTCCGGATGTACCGAGCACAATCACTTGAACAAACTGCGCCAAACCTAACAGGAGAGGAAGCATGTCACAAAGGAGACAAGCATCATTAGCAACAGCATTTTTTAGAGACCCATTGGTTTATTCAAACCATCAAAGTATTTGTGAGTCTTCTGTTAGAGATACAGACATGAAATTGTGCATATCCCCAGTAAATTTGATTTTAAGTATCAAACTCAAGTTATCAACTTCCTAAGTATTGTCAAATCATAATTACAAAAAGATTCATTAACGCCGTGTTCGCAACTTTATATTCACACGATAGCTCCATTTGATTAATAATATCAACTCATTTTTGAAAAATTGAAGATTTCACGCAAAAATGGAAATAGAAAAAAAAATATTCTGTGACTATGTCATCTCATAGGAGGGAAAAAATAAAGAGTATACTTCAAATCAAAAAAGAAAACTATTCCCCCTCTACAAGAAAACAACTATAGTAGGTTCAGTGTAGTTAATTGCTAAATAATGAGAGAAATGTAAAATATCAGAAAACAAAATATGTACATGTATTAAAGAATAATAGTCATGATTATTAATCATCAATTATGTATTCATAATTCATAGGCTATTTAGTGTCTGTCTGTGTTGGTTAGGAGGTTCGTTTGAATAGGAGGAAGAGAGAATTCCAGAGAGTGGTGGAGCCAGCAAGAAATGCTGTTGTTCTGCGGGAAGGCATCCTGAGCTCCATTGAGGATTTAAACTGTAGAGTATAGTAAATGTAAGAGGGATTAGGAAATTTCTTTCGAAAAGGTAAAGATCAAGAAAATATTAGATACGGAAAGAGAGGAAGAACCATCACGGCTGGAAGTAAAGATTTGAGGCACCGTTTCCCGTTGACAAATCCAACAAGACACGCAAGTGGCATATGTTAGGACATTAATGGATTATGAATACAAAGACGTTAAAATCGTTAACTGTATGATTCATCTAACCGTTAGCATCCGAAACGTTAAAAGGATCCATTGATAAAAAGCGCCACTCATTGATGAAGGTGAGTGTGGAGATTATTGAGCGAAGAGATGAGGTCTGGGCTTGAGTGAGGACAGTTCTCCCGTCAATCAAGGCACGGCTACTTTCCGACCGCGGTTAAATATGCATGAGTCGGATCTCTCTAATCAACCACTAACAGGTTTATGGCTAACATTGATGCTTGTTTTCCTAGGGCGCATATATTAGGTACCTTGGGTAAGTGACTCATACTTGCTGGAGTGGATAAGGCGTTTGTTACATGCTATGACAGCTCTGGATTCGAGTCTCAAGAGGTGAAGAGCAGTGAGTTTCCTCTATCAGCTTTGTAACTTTCTATATCTGAGAGTTTCGTTAAAATGGTGCATTTATTGTTTACCTATCATTTGCAAAAATTTGAAATCTTTTTATTTAGTAGCTGATTTCTTTCCTTCGTTGCCATTAAAAAGAAGAGATATGCATGAGGATAGTAGTGTAAAGTTCACTCCATGCCGCCTATTCAAGTCCTCCTAAGATTTTCACGTTCAATGTTGCAGTCTTCATAATGAATCCTTTAGTTTTTCTTTAAATTTTACTAAATAAATACTTAACTAACAGGTCGAGTCATAAGTGACTTCCGATGCAGCTAAGTAGAATCTATTGTTCGTATCTACCCGCTATGAGTTACCATGACAAGTTTTTGTTTTCACTATAAATACGAGGCTTCAGTTAGTCTTTTGTCAACTGTTTTGTGTGATACACGTTACGATAAACTGTTTTTTTTAACCTCTGAAATGGAGAGTCAAAAAGTGCATATTCGTCATGTAATACTCTGGGAATTTAAACAAGGCAATAGTGCTAGGGCGACAGCTGAAAAAATATGCAGTGCATATGGTGAAGGACTAATAACTGATCGGGCAGTTACAAATTGGTTTATAAAATTCCGTTCTGGAGATACGACCTTTAAAGACGAACCGAGGGCGGGACGTCCTTCCGACTTAGACGACAACCTTTTAAAGTCAACAAGAGGTATAGCAGAAAGGTTGAATACATCACAATCAACTGTTAACCGCCTTCTGGAGAAATTAGGGAAAGTCAGCATGTTAGGAGTGTGAGTACCTCACAATCTCAGTGAACGGAATAAAGAAGATCGCATGGCAATCGCCACAAGTCTACTCTCACGGGTAAAAATTGAGCCTTTTTTAACAGGCGATGAAAAATGGGTTACCTATGACAATATAGTGCACAAAAGACAGTGGCTTGATAAGGATCAACCACCCCTACCAGATCCGAAAGCAAACATCCATGTCAAAAAGATTTTATTGTGTGTATGGTGGGATTGTCAAGGAATAGTTCACCACAAGTTGTTGTAGTCAAATTTAACAATTACTGCGGATACGTTCAGCAGTTGCAAAGAGTGACAGAGAAATTTGATGAAAAGCGTACTGCATTCGTCAAAATTAATATAATTTTGTTATTGCTATGAGAGCAAAATAAATGTCTGGTAAAAAAAACGGAAGTTACTTATGTTTAAGTTACTTACGATCTAAATACGAGTAGATTAAATATTGTTATCAAACTACTAGCTTCGGTGAAACGTCTTGGCTTGAAATTCCAGTTGTATCAGTATTCATCAGCTTGAAATATACAATTGTTTAACGTAGCCTTGAAAGAGCTACACTTTTCTCATTCGATTTCTGCGCTTAAATCAATAGCATAGAGAAAGTCATCGCCCTGTCAGGAAATAATACTAAGCTTCTTAGGTGATTAACTAGTTTACTGTAGTAAATTTATCTATACAGTAAGTTTAAGTGGCAGCCCATAACATCTCCAAAGCAAATAATAACAGACCGAAATAGATTTTTGCTACAATTTTCTTCTCAAAGAAATGGGCAAAGTATGGTAAAGAGTAAATTACCGGGCAACATAATGTACAAGTTGCACGGACTTCTTCCGTCTTTTCTTCTGACGGTGCAATTTGGTCGGAGGCACGAGCACCATGGTAAAAAGCCTCGTGTTGCCTCAGCGGAGAATTTTTTGTGTTTGCCCTCAGAGATGCAATATAGAAATACAGTTATTATTAGAGGGGTACAATACCTAACGACCTGTGCAATAATGGCTGCGGTAATTTAAGAAGGGATCCGCGGACTAAAAAGCGAAGACGCCGGACATTAAACTTGAGGAGGTAGGTCGACAATTTAAAAGTGATTACTGTCCAGGGTCCGTCAGTTGTCGGGTCACCCCAGGTCTCACCGGTCCACCTTCATTTAGAGACACCGAGTCACTAATAGTGTGGAATATCATCGTCTGCCTTTCTACGCTGTTTAATGTTTTTACAAACTATATGATATTATAACTATAAGAATATCGGTGGTGACGAGTATGATAGATGTGGTAGACCTTACGGTTTTGGCCACATATTCCATAATCAGTACACTTGTGTAGAACATCCACAAGTTAAATAATCTTTGTAGTGGATAGTATTTTAAAAGAAAAGAAAGAAAAGCTTTATTATGAAATACAAGCAAAACACTGGTATGTACAAATATTAAGAGTTACGTTACTGCATACTCGGTGGAATGTGTGGGAACAAGTGGGGTCTGGGGGCTAAACCTGAGACATATTGTAGAAACATATACCGCTAACTACATAAGATAAATCACCCTATACTTTATTGTATATATATTGTAAACAAATTTAAATAACATTACCAAAATATAAATCATTGGAAATGTGGTAAACAATGAACATCCAGCTGTGAGCCGGTACTAAGCGACCCAACCCGCTGAGAGACCCTTACCCGGGTCACGTATCAGTGACATATCTCTTTGCCAGAGAACAAAGAAAACCACATACTCAACTGGCATTGGGTACTATAAAACCCAAGCTGATTGGCTACTGTCGAAGCCAGCTGGGTACTTAAAACCGGCGGTTCGGGCCTGTATATCATTCTGCTGACAACTGCCTGACTGGCTCGTGGCTGCTCTGATGAAAACTCTGAAACTTGACTTCTTCATTATGAAAACCTCTCCATCTCTCTCTCCTAACCTCGCTACGTTTTAGTCCGGCGTTGTCAGACCCCACACCTTCCTAGTGGGAATCTCTGCCTTCGTCTCGTTAAATCTAGCACCTCCTTGGGAGAGACCTCTCCCTAGTGGACAACGGTTGTCGTGGCCCTGCAAGCTTACAAAGCAGTGTTCTCCACGGCAATCCAGTCTGCCTCTCTCCGGTCCACACTCGCCTTAGGAATCATGACGGATTTCGCCTACCCTCAGATACCGAGTGTAAATCTTGGTCATTCCAAGACCACACAAACTACCTACACCACCTACCCTATACCTCTTCTCCTAAACATAGTGCGTGGTCGGTGCACATACCTATCAAAAATGAAGTCAGATAGTAAGACCGTCATGAAACGAATGTCCAGGTTATAAAGTCAAACAACCCTCACTTCGTCACCAGGGCTAGGGTAACTAGGCACCCCCCTCATGACGACCCGACACACACATATATATATATATATAAGGGTTGCTAGGTCTTCTTATTATAACAATAAGTAATCTGTTTCTCTGTAAAACAAAAGAAACAACAATTACAGTTTATTGTTACCACTGTTTCACTTTACTTAATTGTTTACACTGAACACCTTATAAGAACCTCCTGGTCATATGTCTCCAGCTCCACCTAGTGGCAGCCAACTGAAGCACGCGCGTGATAACAAAGCGCTGCTAATTTAATTGAAGAAAGCTTACTTTCTTTACATCTCCCCCTCCCACTGTGAAAATTCTCGTGAGAATTTTTATTATATAATGTTTATTCTGCTGGTATCAGTTTTGTTATGTGGAATAATCCTGTGTCTTCGTTTCTTTTTTCAGTTTTGATTTTAAATATAGTATTTGATATTTTCTCTGCAATTTTGAATGGTCCAACCCTAAGTTCATCTAATTTTTTTCTATTTAATCTATGTCCGTTTTCGATATATACTAAATCACCTGTATTGAATTCCCTTTCCTTTCTGTTTTTGTCAAATAATTTCTTATTGTATTCATGTGATTTTATAGTGTTATCTAGAGCTAATTTTCTATCTTCTTTCCAAACCTCTGCATGTGTTAGTTTCCTTAGTTCTTCAGGTAGCATACTTGTGTTAGTACCATCTAGTAAATATTTAGGTGTAAAACCTGTAACTGAGTGTTCTGTTATGTTATATTTGTCAACACATTCTCTTGCTATTGTTGTCCAAGCTTTCTTTTCTTTAGATTCATTGATTCTACATCTTATTTTATTAATTATTGTTTGATTTAATCTTTCATTTATGCCATTTGAAAATGGTGCATTTAAGGCTGTATAAATGAGTCTGATATCTTGTTCTTTTAGGTAATTTTTGAATTCTTTAGAATTTAGTCCTGGATATTGGTCTGTTAATATTGTACCTATCTTGTTCATTTCTAATGTATTTTGGACTATTTTTATAAAATCACTTGCAGCTTGAGTTTTTGAAGTTAATATATGTGCGTATCTTGTATAGTGATCAACTAGAAGATGGAGGTATCTTTTCGTTGATCTTTGACCACCAAATCCACCGATCGTATCAATCGACACTATCTCATACGGCTTTGTTGCTGGTCCTAATTGAGACATTAATCCATATTTTGCTTGACCTCTAGATTTATTCTTTTTACAAATTTCGCAAGTTCTGCATATATTCTGAATGTTTTTTATTAATTTTTTTGAAGTGTAATAAGGACATATTCTGTTCATCATTTGCCTTATTCCGATGTGACACCAGTCTATATGTGTATCTCGTATTAATTTAATGCTTAATTTTTCTGATAAAACTATCTTCTTTTTGTTTTTAATATTTTTATAGATTATACCATTTTTATCTGTACTTTTTTTCTTAAGTTCTCCTAATGCTGTATTTTCATTTTGATCTTTAATTATTTCTTGTAGTTGGATCATGTTTACTATTTTTAATATTTCTTGGGTATTATCTTTTGACTCTAATACCGGATTTCTACTAAGACAGTCTGCTTCAATATTGAATTTCCCTGGTATATATGTAATTTTGAAGTCAAATTGAGACAAATAATATGTTAAGTCACCTAGTTCCTCGTCTGTTCTTGATTTTATATTAAGGTTTTCTAACGGTTTATGGTCTGAATAAACTTCAAATCTTCTTCCAATTAACCAGTATTCCCAATAATTTATCGCTTCCTTTATTGCTAAGCATTCCAAGTATATAGCTTTTTTTCTTTTCTGCGACTCATTTAATTTTTTTGAGAAATAGGCTACTGGCTTTTCTTTTCCATCTTGTTGGGTTTGTTTCAGTATTGCACCTATACCTTCTATTGAAGCATCTGTAAATATCTTAATAGGTAAATCTTTATCAAATATTTCTAGGACTGGTTGAGAGCACAATAATTTTTTTATCTCTGTGAATGATTTTTCACAATCTTCAGACCAATTATATTTTACATCTTTTCTTAACAATCTATGTAGTGGATCTAGTATTGTTGAGATTTTTGGTATATATTTGTGATAGAAATTTATTTTACCTAGAAATTGTCTAACGTTCTTCTGCGTTTTTGGAGTCGGAAAATTGAGTATTGATACTAAATTGTCTTTAATTGGTCTTACTGTATTATTTTCTATTATATGTCCGAGATATTTAATTGATTTAGATGCGAACGTGCATTTTTTAAATTTTAATCTGAATCCTTCTTTTATTATGGCTTCTAAAACTTGTTTGATATGCATGATATGATCTTCAAAAGTCTCTGAAAATATTAATATGTCATCTATATAATTTTCTGTAAAGTTCTTTAGATTATTTTTTCTTAGTATACTTGATAAAATTCTTTGGAAGATTGCTGGTGCTGTTTTTAAACCGAATGGTAGGCAAGTCCATTGATAGTGTCCTTCTTGGGTTATAAAGCCTGTTTTTTTTCTATCTTCTATCCTTAGTGGTATTGACCAAAATGCTGAATTGATGTCCAGTGATGTAAAATATTTACAATTTCTAGCTTTAATTATTAAATCATCAATTAGCGGAAAAGGTTGGGCCTGGGTTGTGACAATCTTGTTCAGATCTCTAAAATCGACACATAATCTGGTTTTTCCTTCACCTTTTTTTAATGCTAGAGTTACCGGTGCAGCAAATGGACTATACGATTCTTCAATTAAATTTTTTTCTAATAGTTTTGCCACTTGCTGTTCTATTTCTTTTCTGTCTTCGATTGTGCATCTATATGGTCTTTTACTACAAAATTTTTCCATCAAGAGATCTATTCTTGCTTCATAATCTTTTACAGTCCCTATATCATACTTGTCTTTGGCAAATATTGTTTTATATTCTTCTATCAATTGTTCTATTTTGAATTTTTTTTCATTATCTAAATGATCTAAATTTATTTTAAAATCTTTCTCTTTAATATGTTCATTAAAATTTATTTCTATTATATCTTTTCTTTGCGATTGTTTTTGGCTTATATTTAGATTTTCGTCTTGCCTTAATTTAAATTCCTTTATTATGTCTAGGCCTATCAAAAAATCATGAAAAGTCTCATTTTCTACAATAAATACATCTACTTCTTTTTCAATATTGAAAATTTTTAATTTTATTCTTGCTAATCCCTTTGTGAGTGCCACACCACTAATTGTTTTTAATTGTATTTTGTTCTTATCTATATTATTATTTTTTATAGTTTTTATTAATCTTTTATTAATTAATGAAACTTGAGATCCTGAGTCATAGATCCCTTCTATTTTTATCTTATCTTCCAATACAATGTTTAATTTAATTAGTGGTGTGTTTACTCGTTTTTTGATTCATTATATATTTCTACATCTAGGATAGAATTGTTATTTACTTTTTTTGGTGTAGTGTTCTTTTCTCTACTTTCTTCATGTTTTTGGAACCAGCATTTATCTTTTGGGTGGTATCTCACACCTTTACCTAAATCTCCACACGTTTTACAAGGTATCTTTACTTCATATTTCTTTTGAGAATCTAATGTAGGTTTTTTTTGAAAATTTCTTTTATTTACTAAACATTCAAGTTGTCTCAATTCATTAAATAAGTCTGTAGTTTCTTTTAATTTTTCCTTGTTTATTCTATTCAATATAAATTCTGGTAACCCTACTGCTATTAATGCTATAAGTGACTTTATATCCATATCTTTGTTAAAATCTATCAAAAGTTTCTCTTTCCTCAAAGCATAATCCGTTAACGAACCTTCTCGATATTTAAATGATAGTGCATAGGTTATATTATTCCATCCATTATCTGTGAAACATTTTAAGAATCTTGTTTTCCATTCAGACCAACCAGCATTTATTGTTAGTCTTATGAGTGTGGAAGAGTGCCAGTCTAAACTTGGTTTATCAAAAAATAGTTTCATTAGTTCAATTTTTTCCTCACTTTTATCTATTTGAAATCTAGAACACTCTTTTTCAAAGCTTTCTATCCACTGTTTAGCATTAGTATTTTTGCTGGAAAATGTTTCTATGAGAAGTTTTTCTGATATTTTTTTTAAGTCTTTCTCGTTATCTTTCTTCTGTGTTGTTTCTATCAGTTTCTCTAGTATTTCCTTTAGACTATGATCTTGTGTTTTGTTTGTACTTTCTTCATTTATTTCCTCTAAATATTGATCTTTAAATTGCAGATTTCCATCTTCATCTATGTATGTGCCCTCTAATTCTTTTGTCATTGTAATCCACACTCTTCTTATCTGATTTCTTCTGTTTAATGAATTAACTAACTTTGTGTACTTACTTGTCTTTTTCAACTCCACATGATCTTCCATATATTTGAATTCTTCTGGCAATGTATATCTTCTTCCATCTTCTGTACCAATTGAGGTGATGGCAATTGCATTTGCTTTACTGTCTTTTGGTGAAGTCACTACCGTAAATTCAAACTGCAGTTTTGACATCATAAACAAATTGTTGTTTTATAAGGGTTGCTAGGTCTTCTTATTATAACAATAAGTAATCTGTTTCTCTGTAAAACAAAAGAAACAACAATTACAGTTTATTGTTACCACTGTTTCACTTTACTTAATTGTTTACACTGAACACCTTATAAGAACCTCCTGGTCATATGTCTCCAGCTCCACCTAGTGGCAGCCAACTGAAGCACGCGCGTGATAACAAAGCGCTGCTAATTTAATTGAAGAAAGCTTACTTTCTTTACATATATATATAAGTAATCGTCTCCCAGCTGTAGACGATCGAGAAAAAGGAATGAAGAAAGGAGGTAGATGATATAATAAGAAGGTTTGTTTTATAACTGGCTTTATTTTCCTCCTGATCCTCTATACACACGTTACGGGTTTGTTTACCCTAGGCTACAAGGCATTAGGCTTAACATTGCCGTACCGCTAGACGTAACTCCCCCCTACCAGTTTACGGACATTCCCCGTAAACTCCTAACATGTGACATCAGCTATGTATCTATAGCAACACAAAACAAAAAGTATACTCTGTTAATAAAAAAAAATTTGAAAAGAAAAATGTCTTCCAGGTCCATCTAAAATCACAGCACAGACCCATATAACACAAAAAAAACATAATAAACCAACAAAAAATATATATATATAGGCCTCTCGGGACTGGTCACCTGTGACACACCCCGGAGTTATGTTTCTACGACGGGGCTCCCGGGCTCCACCGCGGGAAACTTGAGCTGTTCCACATGTACCGTCCGCCGTTTGATCGGGGGTGTAATGCTTTCGACCGTGACCACGTTGTGTTCGCGGAGAGCGATCACTCGGAAAGGACCCTCGTACCGCACTAGTTCCTTACCCCTGTTCGACCCTTTTCTCCGGTACACGAGCGCGCCGAGTTTAAGATTGCCCAGAATATCGCGGACTTTGAGGTTGTCGCGCGCCACCCGTCGCCGTTTCTTATCCTGGAGCCTTCCCCGAACGGCCACCCACTGTTTCTTTAGCGCTATCTGATTACTTACTACCCGTGCGGCCAGTTCTTCATCGATCGCCGTACTCCTGCTATCGCGCCGGCATCTTCGAAATCCAAACAGCGTCTCGACCGGAGAAAAACCGGTGGCAGAATGGATTGAGTGGTTATACGCGATGACTGCCTTTTCCATCGCCACGTTTGGTTCTAAGCCCTTCTTTCCATGGTAAATTCGTAGGTGGTCGCTAAGCGTGCTGTGCAGCCGCTCTACGTCTCCTCGACTCTTCGGGTGTCCTGGGGTGTTGAGATGCCAACGGATCTCTAAGGCCGCCGCCTCAGCCCTTATTTCGGCGTTATCAAACTCCCTACCAGCGTCGGAAGCTATCGTGTCTGGTACGCCATAAAATTGGCACCATGTGCGTAGTGCCCTTAGGACTGCTTCCGCTGATCGTTCTGCTATCAGATGGGCCATCGCTGTTTTGCTGAACCTATCGACAATGGTGACCCATTTGTATCCCCTCCATGTGAACGTGTCCACCTGCAAATCCTCCAACGGTTGGTCTGCCGTTGGCGTCTCCTCCTGTATTGCTCTGGGGGGGTGGCGATCATATTTCGTGGTGAGGCATGTGTCGCAGGTACCAATAACTCTCGCAATCGTGTCTTTCATACCCAACCAGAAATATCTCCTCTTCAATGCTTGCAGGGTAGCGTCGATTCCCCGGTGGTTTGTCTTCCCTTGGTGGAATGCAAGGGTCACTTCTCTCTGCCGCGTTTCTTCTTTTACTGTCTCCACCTTCAGGGTACATCGGACGAACGTACGATCGACTCCGATCCTCTCCGTCCTCCATAGGCGTTTGATGCGTCCCCAGATGGTCGCATTTCCCACGTACATGTGGTGCGTTTTCCCTGGAGTAGATGCGTCCTTCAGAGCGCGGCAAATCGTATCGTCGTTTATCCCCGGTGTCGACCAGATTTTGACGATGTTGCAGTGGCCGTACTTCTCAGATTCCATCTTGAAGAGCCCAGAAGTTTTGGTGAGCCAAATGATCTGGCGCCTCTTGTCATTTATTATGGCGTCGAGGTCCTCAATGTCCGAGGGTCTATCCCCCACTGAACTCCCGTCACTCGGAACATCATTGGCTGGAGCCCCCTCCCGCTCCCCTTCCTCGCCGGGTGACCATTCCTGGACGAATTGGTGGGTGTCACGTGATGGTCCCGGAATCTCCTCTTCGATCGCATTCACGACCAACGCGCGGGATAACCAATCGGCCACGACGTTCTCCTTCCCCGGTTTGTAAATAATGTCGATGTTGTATTGACTGAGGAACTCCTTCCATCTGGTAATCCGCGCTGATGACTCTTTCATTTTTCCCACCCATTGGAGGGGTCGATGATCTGTTTTAACCCGAAACTTCCTCCCGAATACGTAGGGCCGGAAGTGTTCTATCGCCCATACGATACCCAGTAATTCGCGTTCTAGCGCGCTATATCTACTCTCGGATTCAGTAAGGCGTCTGCTAGCGTATGCTATTGGTCGCTCCCCCCCGTCGCGATCCTGCGAGAGTACCGCCCCCAACGCGTATTCACTCGCATCTGTGGTAATCATGAAGGGGAGTGCAAAATCTGGAAACGCTAGTATAGGCTCTTCCTGTAGCCGCTCCATGCAACGTCTTATATTGTTCTCCATTACCGGGGTAATGACGACTTTTTGTCCTTTTTTAAGGAGATTGTTAATAGGGACCAGGTACTCCGCCATTTCTGGAACGAATCTGCGGTAGTAGTTCAGGGATCCGAGTAAGCGCCGGATTCCTTTTACGTCTTTCGGGATAGTCATCCGCTGGATGGCCTCCACCTTCCCACGATCGGGTTGCACTCCCTCTCTGGAAATTATGTGGCCTAAAAATTTCACCTGCTCTTGTCCCAAAAGCGACTTCTCCGCAGACAATTTCAGCCCGAATTGCTTAATTCTGTCAAAAACCTGTCGCAGATGGTCCTGGTGTTCTACCTCATCTCGACTGAAAACCAGGAGGTCGTCCATATATATCTGGCAAAACGACTCCCCAATCCCTCTTAAAAATTCGTCCATCAGCCTCTGGAACGTTATTGGCGCGTTTTTCAGCCCAAACGGCATTCTGGTGAATTCGTAATGTCCCCGCTCGAACGTGAATGCCGTTTTGTGTTGGTCTCCACGACGCATCCGAATTTGATGGTAACCCGCCTTCAGGTCCAGTGTACTGAATACCTTTGCTCCACTTAGGCGGTCCAGGATGTCTTCAAAGCGAGGTATGGGGTATTTTTCGTCTATAGTATTGTCGTTTAATTGCCTGTAGTCTATTACTACGCGATATTTTTCGTCACCGGACGACCCTTTCTTTTTCACTGCCCACAGGGGACTGTTGTATGGAGACGTACTATCTACTATGATGCCCTGTCGTTTCAATTCCTCGATTTCGTCCCTTATATGCTGTCGCAGCGCCTGCGGGTATCGTCTCTCTTTGATATATATCACTCTCTCCTGCTTCAGTGGGATCTCATGGAACGTTTCCCCCGTCACTCCCAGTTTGTCCCCTTCGTTGAAAAATATATCGGCATACTCTCGCCGAATAGCGCGTTCCCAGTTGTCCTCCCGATCGATCGCTCCGATTCGCTCCTTCCCGTCCCCCACGGTTCCTGTACACCGGCATAACATTCTTCCCAGTCTAATATCCCATATTCCGTTACGGCACTTCACTCTTGCTCCTACCTTTCCCAAGAGATCGCACCCTATGATACCATCGTACTCGCGCGGCATCTTCCTAACCACGTGTATTTTCAAATATTCCCCATTTTTCGCCCACCTATCCAATCCCATCGTCAATTCGCCTTCGATTTTACACGGCCCTCCCAGGGTGATAAGCTTGCACTCGCATGCCTGAATCCGCGACGACCCCTCGCCCACACACAATCTGTCCGCCGCTTTCCTGCTGAGAATAGTACAGGAGCTCCCCGTGTCTATCAAGCATCTCACTCCTCTCGCCACTCCAATAATGGGTATACCGCCGTAATTCCCTCTGACGCTATAGTTTATTAACGTGCGGCCACCCCTCTGCCAGCCCGCTCCTCAGGCCACCGCTTGCCGTTTCCTTCCTCCTTCCGTGCCATATCGTCTGCTTCTTACGTAGTCCCTGTCGTCCTCTGCAGTCTCTCCTCTTCTGCTCCTGGGTTCATCTTCTTCTTCTTCTGTCTCCGACGCTCCCGTAGTTTTTGACGATTCGGAGGGGGTTCTGGTTCTTCTCCATACCCTCTGTGCGTTTACCTCCATCGGTTCCGGCCTATACCTCTCTGTTCGCTGGAAAATGTATGGACACTGCCTCGCGATGTGTCCCTCAATTCCACATTCAAAACATTTTGTTCGCGGGCACTGCGCCACTAAATGTCCAATTCTTCCACATCCGTGACATTTTCTGTCCTCCTTCCTCCCGCTGGGTCTCGGTCTCCTTTGGCTAAGTCTCCTTCCTTCAACCGCCGCCCCTTTTTTCTCCGCATACCGTTGATCTTTCCTCTTCCATGCCTGTTGCGGCATTCTCGGCCTCCTGTACATCACTTTGGACCACCCTGCCTCGTCTGCCTCTAATTTTTCTTCTTCCTCACGGGCACTAGTGTCCATTAAATCTTGGGCGCACTCAATGAACGATCGGTCTCCCGGTAGACTATCTTTCTTGCCGGTATCCCTGGCCAACTGTACCTTCAGAATGGTCGATAGGAATGCCATCCGGCCTTCCACTTCCGCTAGGTTCACCGTTTCTCTCATTTTTTCTGTTATTTTGTTAAATTTTGCCAAGAGTTCTCCGGCGTACTGCCCTTTCGTTTGATTGGGCCGTCTGGTCTCCCTGAACATCTGGAAGATGTCCTCTTCTGGTGTCCATCTGCCTCCCCCGTATGCCTTCTTTAGTCGTTCTTTTACCACGGTCCATGGGGTGTCTTCGTCGGCCTGTATTAGGTTTAGTACGCTCCGTTTTATTCTACACACTAGGCCCGCTTTGATTGATTTTACGTCACCAGGGTCGAGTAAACCCTCACTTGCCTTCGCCTCTACTCTTTCCATAATCCTATCCCCACCTTTGATGAAATGGTTCAATTCGCCTAACTCTCCTGAGAATTTCTCTAGGTCCGATATTGTTCTCTTCAGGTCCTGTGACGTCGCCGCTCGCACCTTCATCCAAGCCAGGGAGTTTGCATGAGCTTCGGCCATCGTTTCCCTAGGTAATTCGGGCACTTCGAAAGCCGCAGGCCGTAATTCTACCATGTAACTAGGTCACTTTTTCCCAATAAAACAACTGGAAAAAAAAATTAAAATTTTACTCACAGTTGTTTACCAGAATACTCGTAGTTCCCGGGTTTCGGCACCAGTAATCGTCTCCCAGCTGTAGACGATCGAGAAAAAGGAATGAAGAAAGGAGGTAGATGATATAATAAGAAGGTTTGTTTTATAACTGGCTTTATTTTCCTCCTGATCCTCTATACACACGTTACGGGTTTGTTTACCCTAGGCTACAAGGCATTAGGCTTAACATTGCCGTACCGCTAGACGTAACTTATATATATATATATATATATATATATATATATATATAAGAAAAGGGTAGTTTTGGGAAGTGGGAGGGAGGTCTCCATCAGTAATCATCTCCATCCAAGAACCATCAGTGACTTCCATGAAGTCACGAGGCAAGTAAACATTAGAAGGGGCTTGCTTCTGCTTTTAGCATATATATTTATATATTTATATATTTACATAATTTAGCATATATAATATTAGCATTATAATATTCTTAGCATTATATAACTCACAGATACTGACAAACAGTAACAGACAAAAAATTAAAATATTTTAAACACTTTTCACAGCAAACTGTATTGTGCTGGTTACTAGTTGTTTAAGATACAACAACGAGAAATATGAAAAAAACAAAGTAAAAGTGAAAAAAAAAAAAATTAAGTCGTGATTTTTTTCTCCATGGGTAGCGATAAAAAAAAAACAAGAAACCCGAAAAGCTAATTAAAAAAAAACTCATTAATCGAGAAGCTCTGATTTTAGCCTATTTGTCAGTATCTGCGGATGTGCCACGACAGTGGGCTGATTGGAATATGTTGGCAAAACCGTAAGTTCTAGCGCATCTACCATACACGTCACCACCGATATTATTATAGTTATAATATCATATATTTCAATATAATATCATATGGTTTGAAAAAAAGCAACGAGTAGGGGGTCTAAGTTTCCCCCGAGTATTCTCACAGAGGATTACGTACTGTGCACTTCAATTTCTTTGTTAATTTCAATTTTTGTATGTTTTTTCAAAACATTTTTTATAGAGCATATTTTTTAATAGTCAATGTTTAAATATCAAAAAACAGTAGGTACGCGTTTCTGTTCAGTTTATGTTTAAATGGTTATTTGAATCCTCTGTGAGTTGTAAGTATAGCAATTTTAATCAATAAAAAATAATAGAGTGTCGGGCTCAAATATGTGAGTCCCCTAGGTGGGGAGAGGACGCCCGCCGCGGGCTAGGGTCGCTACAACCTCTAGCCGCTGTCCGGCGAGCGCCAAGAAAGAGATAGAGCGGGTGGACCTGTGGTCTTTCACCCTGGCTGCCGGCCTAGTCGGCGGGCAGCCTAATTCGTTTTGTCTGACTCCATAATACCTTAGAAGGTGTGTGCCCCGACAAAGCCTTATGTTCAGGAGAAGAGGTACAGGGTAGGTTTATAGGTAGTTTATGTGGTCTTGGAATGACCACGAATTCACACTCGGTGTCTAAGGGTAGGTGAAAACCGTCCGGATCCCAAAGGCGAGTGTGAACCGGAGAGAAGCAAACTGGATTGCCGTGGGAGACGCTACTGGTAAGTTTGTAGGGCCACGGCAACCGTCGTCCGCGAGGGAGAGGTCTTAGGCTAGTTTTAGCGAGACGAAGGCAGAGATCCCCACTAGGAGAGTGTGGGGTCTGACAACGCCGGACTAAAACATAGCGAGGTTAGGGGAGAGAGATGCAGAGGTAGTTGAATGAGAAGAACATGGTTTTGAGTAGAGCAGCAAGCGCCAGTGCAAAGAGAGAGAGAGAGAGAGAGAGAGAGAGAGAGAGAGAGAGAGAGAGAGAAGTGTTCAAGGTGCCGGTTTGTTTCTTTCTGATTTTCACCCTATGGGGCTCTAGTTATATAGGCAGGCTAGCCGTGGTGGGGATAGATCCCCACCAGCTTCTTCCCCACTCCGACTGACTTCATAATTTTTATTTGTACAAATATGGAAACAGATATTTTCTGGGCCGAGATGAGGATAACTTTTAATTATTCGTAATTAAGAGGTGGCCACAATATAGAGAAGTCCAATAAATTCTCCAATTTATATTTATATCATATTATATTATATCAATTTAATATTGATAAGTTCTACGATAGCTGGGTCCATTGGTTCTATTTCTTTGAGGGATGGGTACAGTCAATTTACGCTTAGCCTCTGGTGGAGGAGGAGAAGAAGATGTCTTTTTTGTTTCCATGAGGTGTTAAAACCATAAATTTCTTTTATTTTAATATTACATAATTTCCTAGTTTGTGACTTTATATCCGAGGAATCCCACCAACCAGCTAAAGTATTTAAGACAGCGTTTTATGTTGATATACAAAACAATTATTTCCGGCAAGGATTACTGTATGCTTCAGTTTGAACGCTGTTATTTATTTTTTTTTTCAGCTCAAATAATAATTTGAAGAAATGATGCTGTATGAAGGGAAACGCTGAATGATGGTTGCCATAACTGACGGAGATGAGGCCGGGACAAGTTAATGAAAGTAATAGAGTGGAATTAAGCAGTGGACTCCATAGAGTGGGAACAGGTTCCCGAGGGAGTGGGTCTTGTTTGAGCTCTAGCCATTCATTTGAGTCTAGAGCTGATGTGATATTGGCCTTGTTAGTCCCTTCGGCCTCAGTAGGTGCCCTGAGCCACTAACGGACCACTGTGCAGAAACAATATGTTGTATTATAATACTAGGCAAGGATATAGGTTGAATCCAACCCTTGAGACGAAGCAAAAACCCATCATTACCATCAACTAGAAACTACTAAATCAATCATAATGAGCTCCATGTTCATATTCAATGCGATATTTATGATGAGATTTTGAAATATGTAAACATTGTAGAGCTTAAATGTTACATGCAAATTTTGCATTATAATGACTTTTATCAAGTCGAACGGTTTTTCAATTCCTCAGCAATACATTAGTTTGTTATTGGGACGTCCATCCAACAATGGACAAAACTCCAAAAATAAACTGTTTGCTTATTCCATATGGATTATTGGATTATTATTGGATTATATGGATTATATTCATATTCCATATGGACGACTCAGGGTTGTTTAATATTAGTCAAAGGTTTAGTAAACAAGTGTCAACATTAGCTTCTGGAATTAGAAGGTAAGTAGAACCAATTTCATTTAATAATTTGAGTACAATTGTTTAATCTCCTAACACGGCACATTTTAATGGTGTATTATTTCTTAATTCACAATAGACCTATCAAAAAAGCTGTGCCCCATCACCTTGTAGAGTTCTGTCAATGAAGCCAAGTACATTGTGTATCATTGTACTTGTATTGATTATATAACTTCTATGCCGATTCAGAGCTTGTATAGAGTGTACCGATGGTACAGGACATATAAAATGTAATACGTAAATAGATTCGCCTAACAATCTATAGTAAATAAAAGTTTTGACATTTTTTTTTAAGGGGATTGGAAAAAAACCTATCAATCAGTGACTACAGACCACACGAACCAGTCTGAGGCTGTTAATTATTTATTTATTTTTAAACTTTATTAATACGTAAACATAGTACATCTTCAATCTAAATTTGAAATATTCCAAAATGTACTTAAATTGTTATTAGTAAATAGATTAATTTGAATTAATACAATAATTTTATTCGTTTTTTTAAAATTAGGACGTTAAATATTATTAATTAATTTATTTCAATCTGGTTAGCAATTCTTGGTTCGAAGTTCAAGATCAGCTTTCATATTTAGATTTACTTAGTTTATTAAGATATTTTTATCTAATATGAATTATGAATTTCATTAATTTAAAAAGGAAATGCAACACTTTCAATCTTGTTACATACAATAAAAATATAAAATACTTATTGGGAGGAGAGATTTGGGTTTTGTCCTTGCTCCACATATATTCGATTCACTTGTACGTCGGGTAGAACGAAAAATAATTTAAAGTTTTTTTTGTCTCGGTTCTAGAGAGGTAATATAATTGGGCAACAGATCGCACTAAGTATCATCGTGCTGATTAAGTGCCGACTAAAGAGTAGTCGTACGAAGTCTATGAGAAATTTTTCAACGCAACAATGGCTCATTTTACGAAAAAAGCGAAAAACTTTCATTACCATTTTTGCAATTAATACTATAGTGCCTTATACGATTTGAATAAAATCAAAAACAATTATCAAATTCCACCATAATACATGAGTGTCATTGTCAAAATCGGTTAGAAATAAATAAAATAATGATAATTTTCAGTTTATTATGCTCTATTATCATAAACTCTGTAAAAATAGTATAGTGTTATTAAGTTGATGATTTTCTGAACAATTGAAGCAACATACATTTCTAACCAAAATTGTTTACACTTATGTTTGTTCGTGGAATTTATTATTCAATAACACAAGGCCTATGATATGAGGGAAATTTGACCGGAAAAGGGTTCCTTGAACATAAGAGAATAAAAACATCCGGTCGAGAAGATTTCATGTCAACTATACAGACTAAAGAACGAAGTATAGCTCATGTAATTCATTTAATGTAAGGCAATTATTTAAGGTGGGGTGAATAAACTCAAATAAGTTTCTCTGTAAACAAACAAAGCAATTCATTCATTCATATTCACTAAATTTTATCAATTATTTACACAATCTTACCTGTAAACAAAGAAACGGCAATTACAGTTTATAATTATCACTTCTCTATTCACACTCTATTTACAACTTTAGTAACCTTTCTCTAGCGGCTCACTTTTTAGAATCTTGCTGATAGCTCCATCTAGTGGTGGTCAGTAAAATGGCGCGCTAAGTAGAAGCAGCGCGGCAAATTCAAATTAAAGAAAGTATACTTTCTTTATATACATTAATAATAGTGTATTTGTATTAGTTATTTTGTTAATTTTACAAATGAAGTTGAGATATGTTTATTGACAAATAATGTGCAGTTAATATTTTTTTTACTTCAAGTCAATAATAAATAATTAAAGTGAAAAGAGAAAAAAAATAAATCGCCTGAGTAGTTCTTACGTATCCTTCTCACTTACGTTACATTGCTTGCAGGGTTTTGTGTACTCTATATTTGATACTTGTCCCATTTATGTCTAAGAATGACATAAATATCTCACATCCTAATATGAAAATTATGTTCTGAATTGTAAATAACTATTGTAATCAATTACTCTTACTCAAGATATTAGGTCGAGACATAAGTAACTTCCGTTTTTTTATCAGACCTTTATTTTTCTCTCAATAAATAACAAAATTATATTAATTTATTATGTATTCACCACTATTATCTATAACCTCCTACCATCTTACTGGCAGATTATCAATTCCTTCCTTGTAAAATTTGGTATACCTCTTGTTGATTGACGTGGATTTTGCTCCAATATTGCCTTTAAAAGGTTGTCGTCGAAGTCGGAAGGACGTCCCGCCCTCGGTTCGTCTTTTAATGTCGTATCTCCAGTAGGGAATTTGATAGACCAATTCTAACTGCCCAATCAGTTATTAGTCCTTCGCCGTATACACTGCATATTTTTTCAGCTGTCACCCTATCACTATTGCCTTGTTTAAATTCCCAAAGCATTACATGACTAATATGTACTTTTCAACTCTCCATTTCAGAGGTTAAAAAAAACAGTTTAACGTAACGTGTATAAAACAAAACAGTTGACAAAAGACTAACTGAAGCCTCGTCTGTGAAAACAAAAAACTTGTTGTCATGGTAACTCATAGCGGGTAGATACGAACGATAGATTCTACTTAGCTGCATCGGAAGTTACTTATGGCTCGACCTGATAGAATATAAAAGTCTTGACGCTCAAAATTCACCTTACACCCTCTCGCCAGCTCAGCGAAGTCCTTTCCTATAAAAATCCCCTTTCCTACACCATCAGGTGAATTCAAATGCCATTTTTAAATTCAATTGCCCATCCGATTCAAATCAGCGACTGACGTGAGAAATGTCCGTCGACATTAAGCCAGGACCTGAGTATAAATGGGAACAGTTTCCATTTCATTGCTGCGCTACTGTCCCAGGTGGGAGCGGAAGGA
This sequence comes from Acanthosoma haemorrhoidale, assembly GCA_930367205.1. Taxonomy (NCBI): domain Eukaryota; kingdom Metazoa; phylum Arthropoda; class Insecta; order Hemiptera; family Acanthosomatidae; genus Acanthosoma; species Acanthosoma haemorrhoidale. The sequence continues at coordinate 15,181,343 of OV884011.1, read as the reverse complement.
GAGGAGCTCCTGATGGAGTGGGAGAGGCTGAGTTGCGAGGTGACAACGCCCGGACAATGCAGCTGGTGCATCAGCGCTGCTATCGGTGCAACATGCATTATTGCACAGGGCTTCTTCCCTCAATCTGGCTCCCATTCAAGTCAAATCCAAACACCTTAAGAGATTGTCCTTCTCTTGGTACCCTATTTGGTTACAAATGTTGAACAAAAAGCTGCCCTGTTCATGATCATCTTGCATTCTACTCTCGAGTCCCTTTGTAGTGTAAAGTTCACTCCATGCCGCCTATTCAAGTCCTCCTAAGATTTTCACGTTCAATGTTGCAGTCTTCATAATGAATCCTTTAGTTTTTCTTTAAATTTTACTAAATAAATACTTAACTAACAGGTCGAGTCATAAGTGACTTCCGATGCAGCTAAGTAGAATCTATTGTTCGTATCTACCCGCTATGAGTTACCATGACAACAAGTTTTTTGTTTTCACAGACGAGGCTTCAGTTAGTCCTTTGTCAACTGTTTTTTGTGTGATACACGTTACGTTAAACTGTTTTTTTCAACCTCTGAAATGGAGAGTCGAAAAGTACATATTCCTCATATAATGCTTTGGGAATTTAAACAAGGCAATAGTGCTAGGGTGACAGCTGAAACAACATGCAGTGTATATGGTGAAGGACTAATAACTGATCGGGCAGTTAGAAATTGGTTTATAAAACTCCGTTCTGGAGATACGACATTAAAAGACGAATCGAGGGTGAGACGTTCTTCCGACTTAGACGACAACCTTTTAAAGGCAATATTGGAGCGAAATCCACGTCAATCAACAAGAGGTTTTACAAGGAAGGAATTGATAAACTGCCAGGAAGATGGGAGAAGGTTATAGATAATAGTGGTGAATACATAATTCATTAATATAATTTTGTTATTTAATGAGAGCAAAATAAACGTCTGATAAAAAAACAGAAGTTACTTATGACTTGACCTAAATATTATTGTATTTATTATTTCATCTCATAGTTCTTAGTGATTTCCAACTTTGATTTAGTTGTGCTTGTACTCCATTTCAGGAGAAAAAAAGTAAAGGGCGTGCTGTCAGTTGTCAGGGAGTTGCCCATTTCCAATCTATAATAAATTTATTTATCACAGTAATCATTGCCCAGCACAGAAGGAATGCGAACAAAGAATACAAGGCGCTTCCTTGCTTTATGCTTTATTTGTTTTCTTGCATAATAATTTGACAATTATGAGCTCAGTGTTTTTGTTAAAATGAGGGAATGTCGGGCCGATGCCGTTTTTGATATGTCATTAGGGAATTCTCGAGGTCCCTGGTGGTGGAGAAAAAGTAAGATGGTCTATTGACCTTGACAGAGGCTAAGTGACGTGTAACATCTTTGATCTGATTTTTTCAATCAAGATAAAGATTTCTTTTTTTAGGTGAGAAAGTTGTTTGTCATTGGCATTTTTAAATAGAAGCTTTGATATCTTATGTTTATGGTTGTTTGAACCTAAATCTGACACGATTTTGTCTATTGGTTAGAAGTGGATAGCTTTGTCTTTATGGAGGATAGCAGCGAATCCAACGTTGTTTTTTTTTAACATAGTTTTCTGCATGATTAAAAACGAATTTATTTGTTTTTCGGTAAGAGGTTGACCTATATCAAAAAATCACGAGGTTAAGATCCGAGATAAGGTTTTTTTTATTTCAGGAGCAATTGCAGCATTTGGGCGTGAAGCCATTGACTATGATGTCGGGACAATCTTTTGAAAGATGCGCTTCTGAGCATTTCAGACATTTTGATTTTTGAAGCATTTCCTTGCAACATGATTAAACTCCAGACAACAACATTATAACATCAAATTTCGTCAAAATTTTATTCATCTTTTATTTTTTTCATTTTATGATGACATTAGTTTTTTTTTTTTATGTTTTGTTTTTCCCATAGCCCCTTTAAATTTACAGATAATTATATAAAATTATAGATCCTCAGTCGAATCTATTTACAAATTATTTTTGTATATCCTGTAGCATCTCTACATTATATACAGGTTTGTTATTTTATAAAAATTATATAATGAATAAACAAGTATAATGATACACATCATACGTGACTGGACTGAACTGACTAATAAAGGTGATAGGGCTCACCTTTATGATTTTTGATGAATTTTTCCCCGACAGTCTGTTGCCATCGATACGGGAGGGGTGGTGGGGTCAGTGTTAAACACTGGGTTTGTCAGGTGCTGCAACGAGTCAAAAAACTTGATGCGTCTCCGGCGGATGAACTCACCCACCGACGGCACACCAGGCAACGGGCGTTCTTCGACCTCTCGAGAGAGGTATGTCAGACCGATGACGTCAGTTTAGTAATTGTTGCATTTCAGTTTGGATAACTAATCTTTATTATCGAGAATTGCAACGCACAAAGGACGTTTTATCGGGCCATTTTTTGATTTTCTCATTTGATAAATTTTCAAACCTTGAGTTTTGATCGGTGGTTCTAAGGGGAGGTAGGGGTACATATATTACAGTATTGTCTTTCGTTCTGTCTCAGATTTCTAGATAAATAGAAAAACCGAGATTTAATGCCTTCAGTTCATTTTTGATAAGATAGAAATCGTTGTGTTGTAAACATAAAATATGGTTTTACTGCCATTGTACTTCATGTGTACTTCCTTCAAATTGGGCTTCATTTCAGCAATTGTTTCTCTAAGGTTTATGTACGGGTTATTTACTATTTATCGGGGGATATCGGTTAGTCGATATTCTCCTAAAAATATCATTGCAACAACGTTTCAGATCTTCTTCATCTAGACCTGAAAAGACCTCGTAACTGTGTCGCACTTTTAAATTGTACTGGATAGACTCCCCTCTTATCCTTTTCAATGCTTGATGTACCTGGAGTGGAATACATCCATGATATGATAGACCCTCCCAGTGGGGGCACTTTAGGGGTTATTAAATAACTGCAAATTTAATTTCGTAAACTTTATTTTATCAGTAAAGTTGAATCATGTTGTAGCAACTCTGACCCTAATTTTCATATGTCATTCAAATTAGCGCCCCCCCTTAACTAATAATAGAGTAACAGCTAGGAAAAAACTAATTATCGATTTTGACAGGTCAAATAAAAACAACCACGGAGTTGAAACATTAGTAATAAAAATGTTCCAGATAAATTCATACAACTTAATTACCAAAAAATGAAATATATACCTTACCTGACATAATGGATTACAATTTTTTTTTTAAATCTATGATCACTCTAATTTGAAATTACCCCAATATAACAATAATAAGCCGAGCAACAACTGATCAAACAAGATAAAATAGAAAATAATGATATTTAGAACAATATATATATAAAATAATTGTAAACATTGTAAAGATATTTATAAAACTATTATCTTTCCGTAACTGATAACCTCTTCTTTATTCTTATTCGACAGCTCTAAGCTGTCTTCAGTTATCTCCATTGGTTTATGTGAGATACATAACTCATCCAAAACAATAGTGTATTTTTATCTATGTAACCAGTGCTGCTACATCCACGCTCCTCACTTTTGGACCTAAGGTTAAGTAGATGGAAATATACTATTGTTTTGTATATATTATATATCCCACATAACCAATTGGAGACAACTGAAGATGACAGCTTAGAGCTGTCGAAAGCGCTATTACAATAAAGAAGATATTATCAGCTGTTATATATATTATACAAAATAGCTACTGTTGCTCATTGGACAAATATAAAAAAATGAAAAATGTTGTAATTACACTTGAAAAATACTATGATTTTGAAATTATGGCTCTTATTTATGAGAGAAACACGTATTGTATAATTAGAAACTAGAATTTGTCAACAAAAATAAATATGTTGAAAAACTCTATAAATATAAAAACCAGACTGACTGCTAATAATTACACTGCTGCGGATAAAAAACTGATACCTATAGTAAACAGCATAAACGGAGCGCCCCCCTTAACTAATAATAATAAGCGTAACCTTTACGCTACCGGGTATGATTACCCGAAATAAACAGAAAACGTCTTAGATAAATGAACACTTACATAAAGAAATGGGATTCCTGATAAGACAGGTCTGTACTCGGTGGTTGCTATAGCGAGTCTCATTTGTGGGAAGGTGCTCACAACCTGAATTGCGCAGATTCGCTCTCAATGCGGCCACTTAGCTGAAGAGCATGTACGTGTTCCTGTCCAGTGTACGCACTGTGGGATAACTTCACGTCACTCTTTGAAATATTTAGAGGCCAAAAGAGGACTTGGAGGGTGTCATTCGTTTTTTAAAGCGAATTGCGAAGTCTTACCTTATCATTGTCAACATAACCTAACCAGTACCGGATATGATTTAGTATTTCGGCTTAGTGAATTCGAATCTGGTTTGTATCTTACGCAGTTAAAATACACATTTTTTCCTTTCAAAACCCCTTTTATTGAAAATTTTTTACAAACATATGATCAAAATGCAATGAACAAGATTTACAATATAATACTCCTCGTGCTGCATACTCAGATGCATTTGATGGAGGGTAGGGTTACAAAATCAACATTTCTTTATGAAGTTAAAAGTACAGCATCAAAATAGACAGGATGGGGCTCACCTTTGGTTTACAATATGGGAAACTTACAAACTATAACCTAAAGACTAATGCGTTCCTGTCTCGACTGCGTCCTGCCATCGATAGGGGAACGAAGCGGGGGTTATCGTGCTAAACACCGGGTTTGTCAAGTACTGTAATGAGTCGAAAAATTTGATATGTCTACGTCGAATGAATTCATCCACCGTAGGCAGATCAAAGACCTCGTGAAGCTCACTGTCGCTCCTCTGCTCGAATGAAGTATGTCTGACCACTTTCATCAGTATACCGTTTTGGAATTGTTGGAGTCGCCGAGCTGTCGTATAAAACAAGGGCATGGTACACCAAATAAACCGACAATCATCTAGACCTGGTCTTACATATCCCGTACCCCATATTGATAGGTTATATAGGACGAGAGGGGGGAAAAAATGAAGAAGGCCATGGTCCGGACGAGCTTATCTATGAGCGTGGACCGGATTGGTTTTGTGTAGGTAATGAGAGTGGATTATAGGAAGGCGTCATTTGAGATCTAAAGCCTCCAGTGAGATTACAGAGGAGGCTACCAGATAGTGGTGTGTGCCTAATGAGGAGGCAGCGGGCACGTCCACCGTCGATCTGGTTTTGATGAATTTCATTCTGTACACATGCATGAATAATTGGCCCTGATTAGGGGGCTCGACGGAGCTCCCGAAGGCAATGCAAATAACTATAATTATGATGGGACGAGGCTTCCGTCCGCTGGATGTAATAACCTGGCCGCTCCCCACTACCAGTTTATTATCATAAATATATTAATGAAATCTAGCTGCCCTCTGCATCCCATCACAACAACCGTCTTACCATATCTTTCCCAATATGGTTCTTCCGATGGCAATAGCATGCCATTACTCCATCTTTCCCCCCTCAGCCACGGCCCACATAATGATATCTTACGTATCAAGTATGCCTGAGCATCGCAAGTCCTGGCATACTAATTATCAAGCGAAGAAAATCCAGGAGCTCGCTCAGCTATCCCTAGCCAATATCAAATCATTTCAGCTACGCTCTCTTATGAACTTCACAAAAACTCATACAGAGGTGCCAACAATTTAGCCCGAGTGGCAGATATGAGTGAAAATTCAGTGTTCCATCTTAGAATGGGCTTGTTTCATTGTGGGCGCTTGTGCTGTTTACATAAATCAGTTTCAGTCTCTGTTTTTTGGGGGGTCAATCTGGATTGTGTACGTTACCTCCTTGTAATAAACGAGCTTACTGGCTACACTTTTAACTAATCGATGCTAAGTCAACTCCGATGAAACTCATCCTACTAAGAAAAATTCTTTGGAAGAGGCGGGGGTCAGACATGGGTCACCACAGTTGGAATGATGTACATTAGGCTATGTGGACAACACTGCATAGACGTTAATGGTGAGTCCAGATGGGCATTGAAAAAAATGAAATTGCCCAAACAATCCTGGAAAGTAAACTACTTCCTAGGTTTCCTTATACAGAGTTTTTTGTCAACTTCCATTGTAGACTTTAATTTGCATTGTGGGTTTCTGAATGGTCCTTAAATTTTGCAAACTACATTTAAATAAACTTTTCAATCACCACAGTATATTGCAGCTCTTATGTAATGATGTTAAGATACCTGTTTCAAGACAAAAAAGTTTTCAGCTCAAATCTCTCTTTAAAAGGCAATTTTTTGTTACTTCTCAATCGCATTTCTTGTCGCTTCCTCCGCTATGGAGGAAGTATATTGGATTACCCAATTAATAAGTATAAGTAAAACAACAATCTTTAGTGCGATAAAATTACAATGTGCATTATTGGGCAATAAGTAATTGAGATCAACGTTCTCATTCATAACATATTTACAATTTTTCATTCATATAGTATTTGCAAATAGCCCAGAGACCTTCCAAATCCACATGGTTGTCACCTACCTCGCATGCCAAAGAGGAAGCGGAGTCTTGGGAAGGCCCCACGCTCCTCCGTGAGCCGCGTCATTGAATACGAGCCAGTGGAGGCTGATCAAGAGCGCGAGAGGCACAGACGCTCAGGACTTCATTTGAGAAACTGGTCATTGTCAGGACTCCCACTGTCGTGTATTTATACCAGGTTACAAGGCTACTGTCGCTTTAGTCTCCGAGGAGGATTATAGGGATGAGTGGCGCATTGTAATGGCTGTGCTATGGGATTAGGGTAGTTGGATAGGTTTCGATGGAATTTGTTGAACTTGGAAGGGATGAGTTCAAAAACTTAGGGTATATGAAGATCGTTATGAAGTGTTTTGTTGCTGACATAATAAGGGGCATTAACTATTGTTCTCTGGACTTTAGATTGAAAGGATTTGATAAACTTGATGTTAGACATTTTTGCTGTGCCCCATAGCTCTATTTCGTATGTCCAGATTGGGTTTAATGTAACTTTGTAAATTAGTAATTTATTTTCTATTGAGAGATGGGATGTCCTTCGAAGTAGTCTGTACAGTTGTGAGTTTAGCTCTTGTCTTTTTAGCTATTTATTTTTTATTGAATATATTTTAATTATATATATTATTCTAATTATATATTTTATGTTTATTAAACAAACTAACATTTATTAGTTTTATTTTTTAGGGGGGAGGAGACATGATCGTGTGGTCTGGACCTTAGAATATTCTTACCTGGAGAATAGGGTTTATTTCCTGGTCAATCTATTAAATAAATTCAGCTTGCTATCACTAGGTAGCAAAAGTGAGAATTGGTGGGTTTTTATCCTCTTTGTCGAAAAGTGCTAAGATATTCAGTGCCTGAATTTAGGAGGTCAGCCCAGGAAATACATTATAATATTTTGTAATGTTATTTTTAATAAGGATTATTTTATTCTAAAAAATATTAAATAGTATCAAATAAATTATAAAAAGTTTAAATCCAAACCAAGTGAATATAACAGCAGGACGTATGTGAGTAATTGGAACATCGGAGACAAATGTTGAGACTCCAGTTGTTTCTAGTTATTAAGGGAGAGCAGTGATTGTTGAGAGAGCCTATAAAGGAGAGCTTTCGGTTTCGGAGTTGTTTTAAGAAGAGAGGTGTTGATGATAATTTGTTCCAGTTAGTGGATGGTCAAACATATTTGACGTGAGGGCCCTTACACTTTGTATTTCCTGATTATTCGTATTTCCTCAAACCTCTTATTACCTCATAGCAGTGGACGCCATCATAGAACCTCATACTTCATAGGAGGCCATTGAGGCCACATTGTATTCAGAGCATCGGGATGACAAAACTCAATACTTGGATAGAGCAAGGCAAACATTCAACAGAAAGCTTGTAAACAACTCATAAACTGTAGATCTATTCATTTTTTTTATCTAAGTGTTTGGTTATCAAGGACCCCCATGACATTTAATTAATTATAAGTTTAAATTTACTTTTTTTTTAATTAACAAATTAAAGATATTGGCGCACAGGGCTTATTCATATTATGTAAGGCCATAGTAGAATATTACATTTTGCACACATCCCTATTGAATGCATGGACTCATGGGTGAAAGGACAAGGGTCCTTAATAGGATTAATCAAATTTGACAGAGGTTATAATTTTAAATGAAGAATGAAAAAATTAACTTTATTAGGGGACAATAGTCCCCTAAGAATAACCTGAAGCAATACAAATAATTGTTATTATTGCATTATTATAAATTGGTAAACTACTTTACCAATATAATATAGCAAGGTAGAAAAATGTAATAAAGCTGTTCATGTAAACCAAGATATAACACACATCCGGAGTCAAAAAAAGAAGTAAATTAATAATTACTTTTTCTTTTGAATACTGTCTATGATTCAATTTTTATGATTTCATTTGAGTTGATAATATTACAAGAATTTGAAGTTTATCAATTTCGGCAATAATCAACAGTAACTTTGCAGTTATGGAGACTAGTTAGTTAAGAAATTTGTGATAGTATATTAATAAACCTTATTCTGTTCTATATATTGTAACAGTATTAAGAGGAAAGGTTGGTCATCCTAGTATATTCACTCGGTTATAAGAATAAACACCTCGGTTATAAGAAACAAAAAACACCTGAATTTTTTAGTTTTTGATGACAATAGAAGTTAAAGGTAGAGTAGACCAGGAATTGCCTGGGAAGGGAAATATTATCCCCTAGGATGGGCACCTACCTTTTTACTCCCCTCTCCCGCTTAGTCTTTCTTTTTGTGCTGAGAAAGTTGTTCCTACAATTCTTCTTCTTCAGTCCTTCTCATTCAGTAATTCTCCCATCGTTTCATCTCTGACCCGATTCAATGCTTGCCTTCCAAGGAGAAGGCATCGGTGGTGCAGAAAATCAAAAGACCCCCTCGCTATATTGATTTGTGCTATTTTGACAGGAACCTAAAAAAAGACAACTCTTGGTTAAGGAATGTCCAGAAGCCTAGGTGCTTCAAGAACATCAAAAGCATACAGGTAAATACAAAGTTACAAGAATCCCTGGTTGACGGCTGTTATTCACCACGCGTCTCAGGCAATGGAGCGATAAACTCATGAAAAAATTCTTCTCAACAACTGCACGGCTCACCCAAACATCAATTTGACAAATATCCGACTCACATCTACCATCGAACAGAATATCACGATTGCAGCCAATTGACCAAGGAGTGATTTGGTCATTCAAGTCTCACTTCAGTAAGAAAATTATGCAGCAAATTGTTCAGTCTATTGACAAGGGAGGAGGAGGAAAAAAAAAAATCAATGTTCTGGACGCCATTCTAAATTTCTAAGATACATGAATGTGTGTGCCTGAAGACACAGTAAAAACACTTCTAAATTTTTATAGAATTATAATTTTGAACATCATCAGGACATTAAATGGAACTATCATGCAAAATATGTCTCTTTCTCAGAAAAAAATATTTCTCCAGTTGAGTTCAAGTTTTGACACGATTTTGAGTGACTTCATGTAATTATAGTAAAGATCACATATTATTAATCAGAGCGGAAAGGAAATATTTTTAATCATCAAGTTATTAATTAACTTAACTTAATAGACAGAGTTAATATATACGAGGGTGGTCTGAAAAGTTTCCGACCTAACAAAGCTTTTATTTATTTTATTATCATCTTCATGTTGAGGTCGGAAACTTTTCAGACCACCTGTGTAAGTTATTAATTAAATTTACTATTGTTCTGATTTTATTTTCCCATCACAGAGGAATTAAATGAAATTTATTTGAAAATCATAATTTCTCTTACTGAATGTATTACAATTGTGAACACAATTTATAATGATTCAAAAATAAAAATTATATATTATCTATCAATCGAGGTGACAAGATCTTTCACTTGATACTCAATATTATGGATAAACATATTTTTTAATTATCAAGTAATTAATTAGTTATAAAACATAATTATCGCCACTGGCAAAAACTGCTTGGAAAACTAGCCAGTAAATGATTTTTGCAATCCACAAAACACCCAATGATTAAATGTTATGAATGCGATGTGCATATTGTTAATAAAGGGCTTGAAAACTTTAATTTGATGCCTTTCTCAATATGATTAAACTGTTGTGCATAATCATGTGTACAATCCCTCACACATCTTATAGACAATGACCTCATGAGAAGTCTTATCCTCATTTCAGTGGATTAAATTTACATTAATGAAAAAAACTAATGGGATGCCAATTCAGAACAAATAGTAACAGGGTGAGCTTGATTATCTGTCATGCTCTCTATAAGGCATTTACTTAAATAAAAAAAACAATTTAACATATAATATTTATATATATCTGTCTCAATTTCTTCTAGCAAAGGAATAGTGTGTTAATCAATGGCAGATATTGAACAATTACAATAAGCCGTGAATGTTATATAATAAAGAACTTTATTAGTCTCAAAGAAAATTAATTTTAGATCTATATGTCTTGCTAACTGATTACTGGAAACAGTTTAGTGATGAAAGTATCTGATAAAAATAATATGACAAAAGGCGAACCATCTCTCTACTTTTAAAAACGTGCGGTCAATTAAGAAATATTTTAGAATAAATAATGGTCATATTGATGTGGTATTTTAAAATCATGATCATCACATATGGAAGTTAACACATAAGTATTGTAAAAAATAAAAAGTGCGTTGTTTGGATAAATAGGATGGTAAGTATAAACAATCAAAAACTGATTCAATCTTTATTTATTAACATAATCTGGACAGTTCAATGATTTATTCACATGAAAGTAACTTATTCTTGTGTATAGAAATTATGAATAAAACTATAATAGATAATATAATAGTTCATCCCCACACTAATCTAAGTTTACTAACTTAAATAAGTAGTTAAACTAGTTTAGAAAATATTTAATACTTATGAAATTTCGTAAAGAAGTTATATTGATTAATCATTATTAATTGGAGTGTCCCACATACACATATAGTCTCATTTTAAGTAAATAGAAAGAGCTGTTTTTATTGAGAAGGGTTTCAAAATAAAGATCTTGTTGCTCTGATTAATAATATGTCATCTTTACTATAATAAACCGTGTCAAAACTTGAACTCAACTGGAGAAATTTATTTTTTTGAGAAACAGACATATTTTGCATGATAGTTCCATTTAATGTCCTGATGATGTTCAAAATTATAATTCTATAAAAATTAAGAAGTGTTTTTACTGTGTCTTCAGGCACACACATTCATGCATCATAGAAATTCAGAATGGCGTCCAGAACATTGATTTTTTTTTTTTTTTTTTGAAGTGAACTTACTGAAGTGAGACTTGAATGACCAGATCACTCCTTGGTCAATTGGCTGCAATCGTGATATTGTGTTCGATGGTAGATGTATGAGTCGGATATTTGCCAAATTGATGTTGAGGCACGGCTCATCTCTTATAACTGAGTGAATATACTAGGATGACCAACCTTTCCTCTTAATACTGTTACAATATATAGAACAGAATAAGGTTTATTAATATACTGTCACAAATTTCTTAACTAACTAGTCTCCATAACTGCAAAGTTACTGTCAATTATTGCCAAAATTGATAAACTTCAAATTCTTGTTATATTATCAACTCAAATGAAATCATAAAAATTGAATCATAGACCGTATTCAAAAGAAAAAGTAATTAATAATTTACTTATTTTTTTGACTCATTGACATTTTTCTACCTTGCTCCATTATATTGGTCAAGTAGTTTACCAATCTATAATAATGTATTAACAATTATTTGTATTGCTTCATGTTATTCTTAGGGAACTATTGTCCCCGAATAAAGTTAATTTTTTCATTCTTCATTTAAAATTATAACCTCTGTCAAATTAGATCCTTTTGTTTTTCACCTTTCTAGGCATTAAATGCCTGTCGATTTCTCAGCAGGAAAAATAATATTTTAATGATAAATCTATGTAATGTACATATTTATTTTAGTACTGAAGTTATTCAGACATTAGTGGAAGGACAAAAGAAAAAAATTTGATATAATATGAATGTAAAAAACGTTATTCAGAAAACATCCAATCTGGTTTTATTAATACATATCTAAGAAAATATTAAAGAAAAACAAGGAATTTAATGCTTTTTATACATGTCGAACTATCCATGTACATCATTTATTGATCCACATGTTTTATTATAATTTGCTGTTTTCTATTTTTAGTTACAAAATGTCTCATCATTTCATTATTTAACTATTTGTTTTAGTATTAAGAATTGAAATTATGTTATATTTATTGCTAACAAGTAGAAGCCGATTCCTGGCATATTCTTTTTAATATAGGATTTTTTTAGTTTTAAATTTCTGAAAGGAGTGTTTTGGATTATAGCAAGAAAGAGAAGTGATTGACAAATATTTCATAATGGAAATGGTAAATAATAATTTACACGTAGTAGAAGGGGAAAAACTTGACAAATGCTGATTTATATTTAAATTGCTTTGAATATTGTAATTCTTGCAATAAGATTGTTAGGTTTATTTAATAAATAATTACATAACAATAGTAACTAGGGGTAAGTAGCTGAGTTGACAATGGCATGCAATACCTGTCAAGTGTAATTCTTTCAAAGTCTTACACAAAAAAGATACTATCAACAGTTGGCAGGGGGCACTGAAGTGCTAATGAGGTTAGTACTAAGCATTACCCCTTACTACATCTTTTAAGTAGCTATTCATTTATTCTTTCTCTCCTGTCTGAGCCAGAGATTGAACCTCCTTCTCCTTAGCTAGAAGTCAGAATCATGATGCCAATGCATGCAGCTAACCACTAGACTGCAGGGAGCTGGTAGACTTATACGAACTATTTTGAAATAAAAAAATTAAAAGCATAATTTATAAAACACACTTCATCATTTTGACAAATACATTTATTTATAACTAAATACATAAACACAACAAAATTGCAAAATAACAGTAAATAAACATTAACCATATATTGCAGTTGACCATGGTATTGTATTTTTCATAATTATATAATCTTAAGTTTTTACGATTCACGTCTTGTATAGATAAGTCATCATTTTATATTATAAGATAGGCAAGAAGCTGTTTTCTTTTTTCTTGTTGAGGGGTAGGATGGAAAGAGCCTGCGCTCTGCTCTTGCCCTCGTACTATTTAGGACTTACATCAGTGGGCTTCCCGAAATGAGTTTGAATATAAACTCATGGACAAAATTACGTGCATCATTTCATGTTTCATATCATGAGATAGATAAACAACAACCTCTCATATTTTTCTTTAGGTAATTATAGTAAAGAGTATTTTTTGCATGATGATCAACATTAGAAGGGTTAGTGAGAAAAAAACAAGGAAAATGTTACAAACAGTTGTAATGTCGGAATGAATCACAAACATGGAATTAAGTAGAACAAAATGTTTTAAGTGTTAGTATTTGGTAACAAGTCCTCTTGCTTGTCTCACAGCTTCCACTCATATGAAGACATGGGTAATGTCCTCTTGAGTAATATTCTCCCAGGATTTTGAGCTCTGATATGCCTCTTCAGCATATCCCATACATGCTCTTTCGGCTCAAAGTCCAGACTTCTTGCAGGAAGGGGCAGAAGATTAATGCCAACTTCTTGGAAGTCAAGATAACAGCAGTATGTGGTCTTCCATCCAGGAGACAAAGAAAATTATAACCAATAGATGGTGCAAGTGGCATTACATATTGTTCCAGGACGTCAATAACATGCCTCTCTGCCATGGGTTAGCCCCTGTTTATGTTGTGTAACTTAGTGCAGGCTTCCAAACTTGAATATTCAAGTCAGGCTACTGGGTGCTGACTGGTGAGAAGTGGACCAGTGGTAGGGTGTCTGGAGGTCAGATTTGCTGCTCAGAGGCGTCAACTTATTGTTCGGCCTGTAATCACAATGTTTCTGGCCGAATGAACTTCATTTCGAAGTTGAAGAACATTTTAAAATGGTTATCTCTGGTCAAAGTAGACCTTGGCTGTTCTTTCCCGGGTCTCCTACTGTATCTGTCTATCTCCATGAATCGACAGAGTATCTGGCTAACCGACTATTGTTTTATTCTTAAGTGTATGGCCACTTACCTTTGGGACAAGCCTTCACCTAAGAGTGCCATTAATTATAATGGCCACACCTATTGACATTTTATAGAGGTAGTGATAGCAAAGAATTATGTGATGAAGTGAGGGCGAACGTGCCCCATCACCCTTTGATTTAAATAATTTTTTTTTAAGTAGTGGAAGTTCTCTAATTCACAATTTTGTTTTTTAACTGCTTTTGTCTGAATAGATTTATTAAAATTTACTATCATTATATCAATACAATCTAGACAAAATATTTATATTGTTGTTCAGTAAAACTACTTGAGTTTTATTTTTCAAAAGCTAGACTATTGGTCCCATGGAACAAACTCGTCGTCTCCACCGTGGCTAGAAAAAGGTTAAGGGAGTTGGTAAAAAGTTTATTGTAAGGACTGGACATGTCTCCTTATTTTGAGCGACACATTTTCATGACAGCAACTTCATTATTTGTGATTCATATTGGCAATGAGTTATAAAAAAATTGTCCAGCTAAGATAAACAGTTGATTCATAAAGAAAAAATTGTATACAACTTTAGTTCTCAAAATTTAGATATGAGTAAATTATTTGTTGGGAGATCAATTTTTGTCGACGGAAGATAGATTTTCATCTAGATTATCAGTGGACAATGTTTCGACTTGCTATGTACGAATATGTCTACATTAGGTCAGTGGGAGAAATCTCCGTTCCTAAATATATCGTTTAGATTTTATCAATCAATCCCTGTGAAAATATCTACTCATTTAAATTCACAACTATGACCTCAGTCTCTTATGTTAATATAGTTTTCTGTAGCAGTACAAGCTGAATGAAGTTTTGCATAAATTTCAGATAAAACAGAATTTTCTCAATGTAAAATTAAATTGACTTACAAAATAATAAAAATAAATTGTTAAATGAATTACATTGACATGTCTTAAGAATTAAATGAAAGACATCTATCTTCCAGTAGCATATCTAAAGTATTGTTCTCTAGCACTTTTGGGATCCAACAAACATTTTGATGTTGGTTTAATCATTTCTGTTGGTGTACAAAATGGTATACTCTAGAAAAATATGGAGTTTGGTTAAAGAAAATTATTTATACTGTTGTGTTTATAAATATTCACTTATATTTTCACAGTCCCTGAATACGTACTGTAAAACATAATTTTACACAAAAAATGAACAAGAATCTAGATTCATACTTTATTTAAATTATTCCATTTTAGTCCTGGGTGTCAAAATCCTTGGAATTATTTTTACCAAACCCTTAATTATTAGAAAGTAAATAATCTGAAATTCCCGACTCCTAGTTACTTATTTTAATTTTTCCCAATTAGTGCGGTGGTGTCTGGTGATCTCAAAGCCAGACCTGAACGAATGAGTAATTTTTTTTTGCAATTAGGTTCGCTAGGAATGCTGCCATGCCTGAGAACTATTCCGAATTGAAGTCCATCCTATTATCAAGAATATTTTCTTTACCAAGTTATAAAATTCCACTATTCTTCATATATCACCGGACATTGGCAATTTAAATCATACATTCACTTCTATTTTACTGGTTCACACCCTTCAAAACTGTATGTTCCAGCTAAAAGTACAACAGCTTTCGACTGTTATATCATCAATTTGATTTCTTCCAACATCGGGCATGTACATCTCCCTCCCTCCCCATTTTCAAATCGGAGTGTTTTGACCATCTGTCTTTCCACTCATGCTGATGCCTCGTAAATAGCAGAGCACCATGGTTTTGTTTTCTGTACTGTCTATGATCTATAACCCATTTTGTACTTCTTTTGATTATTCTAAGGGAGGGGTAGTCGCAGAATAAAAAAAAATTGATTATTAAACTCAATGTTTTATTGAGATTAAATTAAATCATGAGGTTTTATTGTGCATTAATTATATGATGTTATTGTTTTAGAATTGCATAAAGAAGAAGAAAATGCAGAGAGCGGGACAGGCAGCACGGGCAAAGAGAGCAGTAGATCAGAGCCTGTTGCTTCGGCAAACAATGCGACCTCCAGCGAAAGATCAAAAAGATCCAGGAGGAACCGTGGGGAAGATTCATCTGGACCTTCACTTCCCCCAGAAAATGATTCTCACAAGAAGCGCCAAAGTGGTGGAGCAACAACAAAGAAAAAGAAGAGGAAGTCCCGTACCAGCAATAACGCCAGAGATGATTCACCACCCAGAGAAGAAGATGTTGTCAATGCAGTGAGATTTTTTTTTTGTTTGTTTATTACAGCTGTACTGTTCAAAGGTTTTATTACCATTTTATCCCTAGTGAACAGTATCCATTTCCATAAACTGGTCCAAAACCAAACAGCCGCATACACAGATGACACAGTAACAATGTTATGACCTAGTTCAGAAAAAGAAAGACGATAATCAAATATCATAAAACAATACAAATCATATTCACACTTTGCCATGCCAACTGGAAACCAAAATATTCGGTTTGTTAAACAAGTTGACATTGACTTACCATGGGCAGGCCTTTGACAGAACATTGATGCGGGCCCATCTCACAAAGACAAACTCTTCACCATTAGTTTATGCTACACCACAAAGAATATGATTTATTATACACCGCCCCACAAAAAAAAGTGGTGCACATTAAATATTTACATTCTAATAGAATTATTTCGGCTTTCAATTCTTAGATAATTAATATTAAACATTTTCAGGGATAAGGGGCTATAAATATGAAGGAAGCCCCAGTAAATATTCATGAATTTTTGATTTCTAAAAATTTAGCATGAGGGTTTATTTTTTGATTTAAAAAAAATGGTTTTGGCAGTCAAGCAAGTAGCCCGTGTTGTTTTAGTGGAAGACAGTCTAAGCCAAAGTTATCTAGCCCCTGAGCATTGAGTTTACATGAAACTACTATTTGGAAAGAAATCACAAGTTACTGTGGGACAGGTTTGTGCAATCATAGGATAAGGTCGGCTTCGAGTGACAGAGCCAAGAGATGACCATTTTATTGGACTACACACGCTATGAAATCAGTTTTCAACTGCTACTTAGACTGCCAAATTCTTTGTTCACTTTGTCGAGGAGTATCAATATGTGAAAAAACTGTTAGAAGACGACTTTCTGAAGTGAATTTAAACCCTCAGAGACCAGCATTAGGGCCATAAAACATCTTAGAGCTCTGCATTCGCCTTCGAAAAATAATTTCCCCCACACCAAACTCTCCGAGTGACATTACACTCAGCGCAGCACTCACCTGGCCTTCAGTAAACTCTTATCCGTCCATCTGGTGTATAAAGAGAGAAGCATGACCCAGCTGAAAACATCAGATTGCTTCATTTATTTTCAGCCCTCAAAAGGTATTCCCATGTAAATTCCAAATGAGCTCTACGATGCTCTCGGTTCAACAATTGCTATGATGCTGGTCATTGAGGATTTAAATTCACTTCAACAAGCACATATTGGTATTCCGAGTTGTATGAAGTGCAGTTGAAAACCGATTCTGAAGCATGTGTGGTACAATAAGTCCTCTCTTAGCTCTGCTACTCGTGGCCGACCAGATCCGGGAGTGCGATGGCACAAACCTGTCTCACTGTAACGCACTAAAGTAACAACTTGGGTTACTTGCTCGACTGTAAAAACCTTTTGCTAAATTTTTAGAGATCAGTTACACAAGAAATCAAAGTAGAAATCTTTGAATATTTAATGGGTTTTTCTTCATATTTACAGCCTAAAAACTTCTGATATGATTTTAAAAAATTGAAACGGGATTAGAAACCAAATATTTGAATTTTTCTAAGCGCATCACTTTTTTTTGTGGAGCAGTGTAGTTAATTCTCAGACATTCACTAATCAATAACAAAAAAGTACAAAAGTTGTTTAAAATGTTGCCTTGCCAACATGAAAAATAATATAAAATGATTAGCATATTGAAATTAGCCTGTATGATGTAATAATATTGCAGTTATGTATATATGTTGAAATTTAAAGGAATTAATATTCACTAACTGTTGTTACAGAGAAGTGCAGCTTTAAAATTATTACTCGGAAAATAAAAATAAACTAAATTATGAAATAATTATAATAAAAAAATACAATGGATAAATGAGATTATAAATTGTTTGATACACTTGATGTCTTTTGCCTGCCTGTTCTATGATAGCGGTCATAAATATGATTCAATTGATCTAAAAATTTTAGTTATGTTGGTTAAAATATAATAGTGGGCAGTAAGAAAAAAAAATTAAATGCTAAAAAAGTCAATCCCATTTCACTAACTTTTAAAATTTATGAAGTTACTGTTCAGAAACTCTTTGGTTCTTATCTCTTTAAAATTCTTTGTCGGTCGGGTATAGATATGAGAGTCCCCAAGGTGGGGTGGAGACGCCTGCTGCGGGCTAGGGTCACTACCTCTAGCCGCCGTCTGGCAAGCGCCTAGAAAGAGATAAGGCGGGTGGACCTGTGGTCTTTCACCCTGGCTGGCGACCTAGTCGGCGGGCAGCTTAATTCGCTTTGATCTGACTCCATAACATCTTAGAAATGTGCCCCGACAAAGCACTATGTTCAGGAGAAGAGGAACAGGGTAGGTTTATGTGGTCTTGGAATGACCACGAATTCACACTCGGTATCTAAGGGTAGGCGAAAACCCTCTGGATCCCAAAGGCGAGAGTGAACCGGAGAGAAGCAGACTGGATTGCCATGGGAGATGCTACTAGTGTAGTTTGTAGGGCCATGGCAACCGTCGTCCGTGAGGGAGGTCTCTCCCAAGGAGGTGCTAGTTTTAACGAGACGAAGGCAGGGATTCCCACTAGGAAGGTGTGGGGCCTGACAACGCCGGACTAAAACATAGCGAGGTTAGGAGAGAGAGATCCAGAGGCAGTTGAATGAGAAGGCCCTGGTTTGAGTAGAGTAGCAAGCGCCAGTGCAGAGAGAGAGGGAGAGAGCAGTGTTCCAAGTGCCGGTTCTGTACGTTCTGAAAACTGCCTCAAGACGGCCCGGTTATATAGGCAGACCAGCCGTGGTGGGGGGGCATCATCAAACATCTCCCACCAGCGGTTGTTTCCCCCACTAGCTTCCCTCTCTCTCTCTTACTTGAAGCGTTAAGGTCTTTATTAAAATTTGGAAACATAGATAGATATTTTCTGGGCCAAGAAGAGGGGAACTTCTAATTATTCGTAATTAAGAGGTTGCCACAACACTAATAGACATGACATTGAAATGGTATGGAACCGTATTTAGTTTTTTGAATTTCCAAGAAGTGTGGATCTCTTCAACTTATATTGTTGAATGTAGGTAGTTGAATGAGAAGACCATGGTTTCAGTACAGCAGCAAGCGCCATAACAGAGAGAGAGAGAAGTGCTCAAGGTGCCGGTTTGGTAAGTTCTATTTTCCCCTCTCTGACGCGGAGTTTATATAGCCAGGCCAGCCGTGGTGAGAATGGCTCCCCACCTGCAGCTGTTTCCCCCACTAGCTTCTCTCCCCTCTCCGCCTGACGTCATAACTTTTATTAAACATATGGAAACATAGATATATTTTCTGGCCGAGAAGAGGGGAACTTATAATTATTCGTAATTAAGAGGTGGCCACAACACCGTCGAAGTCTGTTATACTGGTCTCTTGTAATGCCATTATGGATACTTTCAGTCTGTGTAGTTCTGTTGTAAGTTGTCTGAGTTTTCCCACTTGTATGAGTGAATTTATGTTGTATGCCCCTATGTAATATTTTTGTTTTGATTTGAATTTCTGTCGTTGGTTCTTGTCGTGCTCCAATTCACCACTTCCCTGCTTCTGACTGTCAGGCACCCTGGAATCCGATCACCCGACTTTGTCTTCAGGGTAGTGTTTTCCGTGTGAAGCTCCTTTCATGATATTGTTAAAAATTAGTTTTGGGTCGGGTTACCCCAACGAAGTACAACTAGGGTAGTTAGCCCTAGAGGGTTTCGTTTTAGTTCCTCTATCCCTAGCCTTTTATAGGGAGTAGAGTTATCCAGCCGTACCACGTGGAGGCACGCATTCCTTAGGAGTTTTAGATGGAAAGAAAAAGGCACTCCTAAGGATGCCGAAACATTAACGGCCTAGTACAAAAGGTTATTATTATATTTTTTATTTTTTTTTAGATTCCTGCAGAAATTGATGAATTTACCTATTGCCTCTGTGATCAGATATCATATGGTGAAATGATTCTATGCGACAATGACCTCTGTCCTATAGAATGGTTTCATTTCGTGTGTGTGTCTCTTATTACCAAGCCCAAGGGTAAATGGATTTGTCCAAAGTGCAGAGGGGATAGGCCGAATGTTATGAAGCCTAAGCCACAATTTCTGAAGGAGCTCGAAAGGTACAACAAAGAAAAAGAGGAAAAGTCATAGCTCTTGGTTAAGTGATATTTTTGTGAGGAGGACTTGATGAAAAATTGTAATTTTTGACTGAAAAGTTTTGATTTAATATACACCCCCTGTAAAGAACTGTCTTGATTTAGGCTCTGTTTGAAAATAAGCACTGAAAATGGTTAAACTAGTCAAGGGTTGGAAATATTTTTCAAATTGTATTTTGTAATATTAACTAAATGTTTTTATTAAATGATAGGTAGTTACATTGAACGGTCAATTAGAGGTTTAGGCCAGACCACTTCATTTAACCAGCGGATCGACCCTCAATGTCTTGGATTCATTATTTTTAAGAAATTTAATGATTTCCTGTTTTTTATTTGCATCTCAAAAGATTACAAAACCTCAGGAAGAATCAATCTTATAGCATTTATTTAAATTTAAAATTGTTAACAATAAACTTCAATTTCTATATTACAATAGTATTACAATTTTTGACCGTTCAATGTACATAACTACCTATCATTTAATAAAAACATTTAGTTAATATTACAAAATACAATTTGAAAAATATTTCCAGCACTACACTAGTTTAACCATTTTCAGTGTTTATTTTCAAACATAGCCTAAATCAAGACAGTTCTTTACAGGGGGTGTATATTAAATCAAAACTTTTCAGTCAAAAATTACAATTTTTCATCAAGTCCTCCTCACAAAAATATCACTTAACCAAGAGCTATGACTTTTCCTCTTTTTCTTTGTTGTACCTTTCGAACTCCTTCAGAAATTGTGACTTAGGCTTGATAACATCGGCCTATCCCCTCTGCACTTTGGACAAAACCATTTACCCTTGGGCTTGGTAGTTAGAGACACGCACACGAAATGAAACCATTCTATAGGACAGAGGTCATTGTCACACAGAATCATTTCACCATATGATATCTGATCACAGAGGCAATAGGTAGGTTCATCAATTTCTGCAGGAATCTAAAAAAAAAAAAAAAAAATATAATAATAACCTTATGTACTGGTAACATTTACATTTACAATGATTTATGGTTTCGGTAATGTTATTTACATTTGTTTAAATTAATTTACAATATATATACAATAGAGTATAGGGTGATTTATCTTATGTAGTTAGCGGTCGCTACATCTACAAAGACACAAAAGATCTTGAAACGGACATAAGGATCAGGAGACTGAAATTCCACGGACTTATGGTAAGAATGGCCCCGGAAAGACTAAACAAGGAAATAGTCCAGAAAATCCGAGGATACAAAAGCTCAAGGGGATACACCAAGCAGATAAAGGAAGAAACGGAAAGACTAGGAATAACAGACCAGGATTGTCAGGACGGAGAAGGATATAGGAAAAGACTGAAAGAAATCAAGGTTCTATGAGAAAGAAAAAATCGAAAAAGGGAGTCGCGTGGACAGAGGAAAGGAAACAAAAGCACGCAGAGATAATGAGGGCAAAATGGAAGGAAAGGAAAAACAAGAAAAGAACCGAAAGTAATGATATTCGCGTGGTCTTTAAGGCCTTTCCATGACAAAAAAAAAAACCTTATGTACTGATAAGCATCTATGTGCATTTATTATAAAATTGACAATCAAATACTAGTTCGAACTGTTATTAATGAGTAAAGCCACATTAGCCATGAGTAAAATGTATTTTTTAAAGAGATAAGAACCGTAAAGTTTAAAGAGTTTCTGAACAGTAACTTCATAAATTTTAAAAGTTAGTGAATTGGGATTGACTTTTTTAGCATTTAATTTTTTTTCTTACTGCCCACTATTATATTTTAACCAACATAACTAAAATTTTTAGATCAATTGAATCATATTTATGACCGCTATCATAGAACAGGTAGGCAAAAGACATCAAGTGTATCAAACAATTTATAATCTCATTTATCCATTGTATTTATTATTATAATTATTTCATAATTTAGTTTATTTTTATTTTCCGAGTAATAATTTTAAAGCTGCACTTCTCTGTAACAACAGTTAGTAAATATTAATTACTTTAAATTTCCACATATATACATAACTGCAATATTATTACATCATACAGGCTAACCATTTTATATTACTTTTCATGTTGGCAAGGCAACATTTTAAACAACTTTTGTACTTTTTTGTTATTGATTAGTGAATGTCTGAGAATTAACTACCCTGCACCATGATTTATATCACCATGCCTGCAATCTATATTTTTTATTATAAACTAAAATTAAGAAACCAATATGCAAAATTTTCTTTACTCGGTTTCAGGCAATATGACTGATGCCCCTTTTAAATGAAGCCGTTTAAATACAGCCAATTCTATGTTAATTGTGGTTATATCTCCCCTCTGCAGATTATCATAATTAAACAGTTTTATTTCATGGTTATTGTAGCATAATCGCAGTAAGTTTAATAGCTGCTGCTGTTTTTTTAATACAATATTTATATTAAAGGGAACGATAGAGCCCTTCATACTTTTTTTTTTAAAACACATTCCAATTTTACATTAGTATTTTTAACTGATTTTTTTTCAGCAAAACAAAATGGCACATATGATGTTCATGGACATGATCGAGAAGATGACCCATTCTTTATTGCCCTATTAGTCTTATAGACTACTAATATATACATTAATTATGAACTAAATTGAATTTTTTTTAAATTCATATAAACAAAATAAAGACAGAAAGTAAAGAAACAATATCAAGTAATGCTCATGGAAATTGGTATTTAATGAAGTTTCATTAAATCTATTAAACAATTTTGAAAAAAGTATTATTGACTATTGAGGGTACTCAGTTAATCTTTCACTTCTTGTAATCAATTAAGATTATATTTCCGTGACATGTGAATGAGTATAATCAATAGACAGAACGAAGGAAAGCTTACTTTTCTGAGCCTAGGTCAAATCATATACTGCTCTATATGCTGATGACACCTAAACCTAATCACCCTTTCCTCCCTGCGAATGTAATTTTCCATGTTTATATATCATGTTCATGATGCCTCTGCAGCTGGTTTATATTTCAAAATAATGCGAACTTATTACAGAAATACTGCTAAGCACTTCACAAAACGATCTGATGGTGATCTCAAAACTCCACCCCCACAATGTAAACTCAGATTTAGACCATTTATGAAAACAATACCATTGCGTAAGGTTCAGTGTAAGGATAAAAAAAAAAAAATACAATTAGAAATCAATATTAATTTAGACACAAAATATAATATAAAGTAAAAAAAATAATAACACCCTTCCTGGGTTTATGTTCCATTTAATTTTCAAAATGATGCTTTTTAATTAAAAATATATTTATTGATGATTATTGTTCCAAACTTAAAGAACATTTTATATTATAATTGATTATCATTAATAATTAAATGATGAAGTACGAACACAAACTAATAGGCCACCCAGTCAAATAAAAAATAAAGACATTTCGGCCCTCACTATCTTCGATTTATAAAAAATTAAAAAAAAATCAACGTTTAAAATGTATTTAGTGATTGCCTGAATGATTGATGACCCTTTAGTCAATGATTAGAAATGGAGTTAGGATTAATTTTAAAATGATCACTATACATTTACAAACTACAGCTTTCTTTCCCAAATAAATTGAAAATATTTTAATTTACTATAATATAGAAATTGAAGTTTATTGTTAATGAGACCTAAAGGACATCCTTAACACAATAGTGGCTTGGGCGAGGAATAAATGTTATAAGATTGATCCTTCCGGAGGTTTTTGAAATCTTTTGATGCAAATAAAAAACAGGAAATCATTAAGATTCATAAAAATAATAAATCCAAGACATTGAGGGTCGATCCGCTGGCTAAATGAAGTGGCCTGGCCTAGACCTCTAATTGACAGTTCAATGTAACTACCTATCATTTAATAAAAACATTTAGTTAATATTACAAAATACAATTTGAAAAATATTACCTGTACTACACTAGTTTTACCATTTTCGGTGCTTATTTTCAAGTAGAGCCTAAATCAAGACAGTTTTTTACAAGTGGTGTATATTAAATCAAAACTTTTCAGTCAAAAATTACAATTTTTCATCAAGTCCTCCTCACAAAAATATCACTTAACCAAGAGCTATGACTTTTCCTCTTTTTCTTTGTTGTACCTTTCGAGCTCCTTCAGAAATTGTGACTTAGGCTTCATAACATTCGGCCTATCCCCTCTGCACTTTGGACAAAACCATTTACCCTTGGGCTTGGTTGTGAGAGACACGCACACGAAATGAAACCATTCTATAGGACAGAGGTCATTGTCGCATAGAATCATTTCACCATATGATATCTGATCACAGAGGCAATAGGTAGGTTCATCAATTTCTGCAGGAATCTAAAAAAAAATAAAAAATATAGTAATAACCTTATGTACTGATAAGCATATATGTGCATTTATTATAAAATTGACAATCAAATACTAGTTCAAACTGTTGTTAATGAGTAAAGCCACATTAGCCAAGAGTGAAACGAATTTTTTAAAGAGATAAGAACCGTAAAGTTTAAGGAGTTTCTGAACAGTAACTTCATAAATTTTAAAAGTTAGTGAAATGGGATTGACTTTTTTAGCATTTAATTTTTTTTTCTTACTGCCCACTAATATATTTTAACCAACATAACTAAAATTTTTTTAGATCAATTGAATCATATTTATGACCGCTATCATAGAACAGGTAGGCAAAAGACATCAAGTGTATCAAACAATTTATAATCTCATTTATCCATTGTATGTTTTTATTATAATTATTTCATAATTTAGTTTATTTTTATTTTCCGAGTAATAATTTTAAAGCTATACTTCTCTGTAACAACAGTTAGTAAATATTAATTGCTTTAAATTATTGATTAGTGAATGTCTGAGAATTAACTACACTGCTCAATAAAAAAAAGTGGTGCACTTAGAAAAATTCAAATGTTTGGTCCCTAATTGTCTTTCAATTTTTTAAAATCATATCAGAAGTTTTTAGGCTGTAAATATGAAGAAAAACCCATTAAATATTCAAAAATTTCTACTTTGATTTCTTGTGTAACTGATCTCTAAAAATTTAGCAAAAGGTTTTGATAGTCGAGCAAGTAACCATATTGTTACTTTAGTGGAATCCAAAGATATGCAGCCCGTGCGTTGGTTATACATGAAACTACTCTTCGGAGAGCAATAACACGTTACAGTGAGACAGGTTTGTGCAATCGCACTCCCGGATCTGGTCGGCCACGAGTAACAGAGCTAAGAGATGGCTTATTGTACTACACATGCTTCAGAATCGGCTTTCAACTGCACTTCATACAACTCGGAATACCAATATGTGCTTGTTGAAGTGAATTTAAACCCTCAATGACCAGCATCATAGCAATTGTTAAACAGAGAGCATCGTAGAGCTCATTTGGAATTGGCATGGGAACACCTTTTGAGGGCTGAAAATAAATGAAGCAATCTGATGTTTTCAGCTGGGTCATGGTTCTCTCTTTATACACCAGAGTTTACTGAAGGCCAGGTGAGTGCTACTCTGAGTGTAATGTCACTTGGAGAGTTTGGTGTGGGGGGAATTTTTGAAGAAGTCGATCAGTCTATGTAGCAGTTGAAAACTGAGTTCAATAAAATGGTGACTTGGAGCCGCCCTGATCTGGGTGGGTCTGTGATTGCACAAACCTGTCCCACAGTAACATGTGATTTCTCTCCAAATAGTAGTTTCATGTAAACTCAATGCTCAGGGGCTAGATAACTTTGGCTTAGACTGTCTTCCACTAAAACAACACGGGCTACTAGCTTGACTGGCAAAACCTTTTTTTTTTTAATTAAAAACCCTCATGCTAAATTTTTAGAAATCAGATACACAAGTAATCAAAATAAAAATTTCTGAATATTTACTGGGGTTTTCCTTCATATTTATAGCCCCTTATCCCTGAAAACATTTAATATTAAATAGATAACAATTGAAAGCCGAAGTAATTCTATTAGGTTGGTGCGAATGAAATGTCAGATTCTTAAGTGAATATATTAAACTGCATATCTTTTTCCAAAAGCTGTTTATTTAATCAAAATATGCTCCATTTACTTCAATACACTTTTCCCAATGAGATTTTAATGCATAGATGTCTGTCTTGAAGAAATTCTGATCTTTAGAATCAATGAACTCTGATATGGCATTTTTCAGACTGTCTTCATTTTTGTACTGTTTAGCCCGTAAAAACAGTTCTAGATGTTTAAATAAATGAAAGTCGGTTGGCGAAAGATCCGGTGAATAAGGTGGGTGCTGCGAAATTTCATATTTAAATTTATTTAATTTCGAAATTGTTTTGTACGATGTATGCGGCCGAGCATTAAATCGGGTTAGCAATGATCGTTCACAGTATTCTCCCCAAACGCCTGGTTTATATTGCGTGCAGCTTTTGCAGCATTATTACCAAGTTTATACTCATAAAAGAAAATTACACGAATATCGGTTGAATTCATATCAGTGCCAAATTCAAAGCAAATAACAAAAGGGAACACTTTTGAGAAAATCTTCTTTGCTAGAACGTGACTCTGGCAATGGACAGTACGACTATAAACCAGGTTATGTCAAAAACAAAAGCATAACAAAAAGAGGGAGACAAACGTTCACATTTAAAAAAAATCCGACATTTCATACGCACCAACCTAATAATAGAAAGCAAATATTTAATGTGCAACACTTTTTTAGTGGGGCAGTGTATAATAAATAGTGTTATTATGTAGAGTTAATTATCTATTAACTGGGCAATTCTGGTTTAATTTAAGAAGTCTGTAGGTCTTTCATGTTTTGAGTTATGAATTCGAGTCATGTAGTTTGTAGGGTGGTTTGTATAAGTATAAATGTTTTATCTCTGCACGATGGGTAGTTCATAGTCTTTGTGGTGTAGCATAAACAAATGGTGAAGAGTTTGTCTTTGTGAGATGAGCCCGCATCAATGTTCTGTCAAAGGCCTGCCCATGGTAAGTCAATGTCAACTTGTTTAACAAACCGAATATTTTGGTTTCCAGTTGGCATGGCAAAGTGTGAATATGATTTGTATTGTTTTATGATATTTGATTATCGTCTTTCTTTTTCTGAACTAGATCATAACAATGTTACTGTGTCATCTGTGTATGCGGCTGTTTGGTTTTGGACCAGTTTATGGAAATGGATACTGTTCACTAGGGATAAAATGGTAATAAAACCTTTGAACAGTACAGCTGTAATAAACAAACAAAAAAAAAATCTCACTGCATTGACAACATCTTCTTCTCTGGGTGGTGAATCATCTCTGGCGTTATTGCTGGTACGGGACTTCCTCTTCTTTTTCTTTGTTGTTGCTCCACCACTTTGGCGCTTCTTGTGAGAATCATTTTCTGGGGGAAGTGAAGGTCCAGATGAATCTTCCCCACGGTTCCTCCTGGATCTTTTTGATCTTTCGCTGGAGGTCGCATTGTTTGCCGAAGCAACAGGCTCTGATCTACTGCTCTCTTTGCCCGTGCTGCCTGTCCCGCTCTCTGCATTTTCTTCTTCTTTATGCAATTCTAAAACAATAACATCATATAATTAATGCACAATAAAACCTCATGATTTAATTTAATCTCAATAAAACATTGAGTTTAATAATCAATTTTTTTTTATTCTGCGACTACCCCTCCCTTAGAATAATCAAAAGAAGTACAAAATGGGTTATAGATCATAGACAGTACAGAAAACAAAACCATGGTGCTCTGCTATTTACGAGGCATCATCATGAGTGGAAAGACAGATGGTCAAAACACTCCGATTTGAAAATGGGGAGGGAGGGAGATGTACATGCCCGATGTTGGAAGAAATCAAATTGATGATATAACAGTCGAAAGCTGTTGTACTTTTAGCTGGAACATACAGTTTTGAAGGGTGTGAACCAGTAAAATAGAAGTGAATGTATGATTTAAATTGCCAATGTCCGGTGATATATGAAGAATAGTGGAATTTTATAACTTGGTAAAGAAAATATTCTTGATAATAGGATGGACTTCAATTCGGAATAGTTCTCAGGCATGGCAGCATTCCTAGCGAACCTAATTGCAAAAAAAAATTACTCATTCGTTCAGGTCTGGCTTTGAGATCACCAGACACCACCGCACTAATTGGGAAAAATTAAAATAAGTAACTAGGAGTCGGGAATTTCAGATTATTTACTTTCTAATAATTAAGGGTTTGGTAAAAATAATTCCAAGGATTTTGACACCCAGGACTAAAATGGAATAATTTAAATAAAGTATGAATCTAGATTCTTGTTCATTTTTTGTGTAAAATTATGTTTTACAGTACGTATTCAGGGACTGTGAAAATATAAGTGAATATTTATAAACACAACAGTATAAATAATTTTCTTTAACCAAACTCCATATTTTTCTAGAGTATACCATTTTGTACACCAACAGAAATGATTAAACCAACATCAAAATGTTTGTTGGATCCCAAAAGTGCTAGAGAACAATACTTTAGATATGCTACTGGAAGATAGATGTCTTTCATTTAATTCTTAAGACATGTCAATGTAATTCATTTAACAATTTATTTTTATTATTTTGTAAGTCAATTTAATTTTACATTGAGAAAATTCTGTTTTATCTGAAATTTATGCAAAACTTCATTCAGCTTGTACTGCTACAGAAAACTTTACTAACATAAGAGACTGTGAGGTCATAGTTGTGAATTTAGATGAGTAGATATTTTCACAGAGATTGATTGATAAAATCTAAACAATATATTTAGGAACGGAGATGCCACTGACCTAATGTAGACATACTCATACATAGCAAGTCTAAACATTGTGTACTGATAAATTAGATGAAAATCTATCTTCCGTCGACCAAAATTGATGTCCCAACAAATAATTTACTCATATCTAAATTTTGAAAATTAAAGTTGTATAAAATTTAAACTTCTTTATGAATCAAATGTTTATTTTAGCTGGACAATTTTTTTTTAAACTCGCTGTCAATATGAATCACAAATAATGATGTTGCTGTCATGAAAATGTGTCTCAAAATAAGGAGACATGTGCAGTCCTTACAATAGGCTTTTTACAAACTCCCTTAACCTTTATCTAGCCACTGTGGAGACGACGAGTTTATTCGATGGGACCAACAGTCTAGCTTTTGAAACTCCATTAGTTTTACTGAATGATGAAACAATATAAATACTTTGTCTCACTAAGATGAAATTTAAATGCCAACTCTTTAAGTTTAAAAGCTTCATTGAGATTATGAACATTTTAGAAAAATTATTAACAATTATTCTTCGAGTTCATTGCTATTTGTATGTGAAGAAGAGTTTGAAGGGAAATCATAAAATTTATTAATGGTGATTTCAACATACTATGCATTGTATGTCTGTATCAGGTTGTTTTGATTAACAATAAAAGGAAGTGGGTGTTAAGAGTGGTGATAAGTATTAAAAAAAGTTAGGTTTAAAAGAATATAAACAAAGAAAAGTGCACTGTGGACAGCATTAGAACTTATATAAATATATAACATTGGGCAAGATTAAATTTATGGAATATAAATAACAGATTCTCGATAATAGATATAAAACAGATGTATACAACAAAATATATGATACAAAATAAATGGGGCACTGTTAGTTTGATAGAATATCAATAAAAAACAACAGTTACTAACATAGTCTGAACAACTCTCTTTAACTTAAGCCGATTTCCCTACGAACTGTTCTGCTCAATTAATAACAATATTTGAATTTCAAAAGAACTGTAAAAATAAAAATAAAACATTCAGTACCTGCTGTTCCTAATTCTCTAAGATCTTGGTCCAAGGATCTGTATTTGTTATCAATCAAATCAATTATCTGCTGGCCAATTTCAACTTTTTCGTCACCTACTTCTTGAAGTGCAATAAGAATTTGTTCCAGTTTAAACAATGTCTTGCGCTCAACATGAGGTTCCAAATCCTCTCTCTGAAGAGTTTCTTTGTAAGTGTTTGCATCTCTCATATGATCTGAAAACAAAAAGAAACGTGGATTACACACGTCTTTACAAGAATGAATATTTAAGTTTTCACATTATTTTAACTCACTTCTGTAGGTTATATCCAATTCATGAAGGTTGGAGAAATACCGCTGTACGTCTTCTGGAAGGTTTTCGACACAATCCATATAATTTTCAAGATAAGCTGCCAACCTTGCAGAGTCGGCTGTATTTTGATTTAACATGGTGACGGGTGTTCTTGAAATTTAATGCAATTCGTACAGCTTCAAACCCAATTCACGCTTGTTGAGAATCCGCTATTACACCGTTAAAAT
This sequence comes from Acanthosoma haemorrhoidale, assembly GCA_930367205.1. Classification (NCBI taxonomy): domain Eukaryota; kingdom Metazoa; phylum Arthropoda; class Insecta; order Hemiptera; family Acanthosomatidae; genus Acanthosoma; species Acanthosoma haemorrhoidale. The sequence goes on along the minus strand of OV884011.1, from coordinate 15,150,645 downwards.
CCTGCGACAAAGTCATAAGCAAATAAACGTACATAGGTAAAAAAAAAGGTTTCACAGAAGCCAGCGAGACGAGTTTACTAACATTTGACAACTCAAATAATATTCTATAGCAGAGCACAACGACGCACCTCCCGGGAGGGGAAATAGAAACCACAACCAAAGAGGTAGGAACATTGTAGAGCTTGGTGGCCGCTGATATGCATTCTAACTTAATATAGAGATGTCGGGCATTTTGTACTAGGGTCAGCCCCTTGAGGACTTCTTGTCGCAAGAGCTTTTCAAGTGTGGTCCGGCTTGGGTTTAGGCCCCGTTGAGATAGATAGACGTTACCATCGAAGTAGGCTAGTCAGAGGCAGCTACTATTACCTAAATCGTTAAAATTAAAGTGACTTTAAGTGGTTTTTGGTTAGTTAGATTACAAAAGAAAAAGCGGTAGGTGTGCCTTAAATAGATACCGTATGTCTCTATCCTGGCCCCAGGTTAAATCCGGAACCCCCCACAGGAGCGGAAATAACTCTGCAGTCAAGGCCTTAAATAAGGATCTCTCTTTGTCCTTTAGGAGGTCTGCGTTCTTTTGTGTATAGTCTAATCTATTATATTTTCTATCGAGAGACGGGATGTCCTTCAAAGTAGTCTGTACAGTTGTCCAAAGCGTCCGTTTAGTTCTTGTCTTTTTAGTTTTGTGTGTAAGTTTATTGTCACCTTTCTGTCGAGATTGAAGCCTAAATACAGGACTTTCTTGGACACAGAAAGAGAGACGGACTAGTAGCCCGTGCTGTTGCTTAGTGGAAGACAGTCTATGCCAAAGATATGTAGCCCGTGCATTGGGTTTACCTGAAACTACTGTTCGGAGAGCAATTATATGTTACCGTGAGACAGGTTTGTGCAATCACAGACCCGGAATCAGGTCAAGAAATGACTACACACGCTTTGGAATCTGTTTTAACGGCTACTTAGACTGCTTAACTTCTTTGTTCACTTTCTTGGGCAGTAGCAATAAGTGCCGAAACTGTTTGGAGACGACTTGCTGAAATTGATTTAAACTCTCAGAGACCAGCTTTAGGGCCATTGCTGGCCAGAGAACACCCTAGGTCTCTGTGTTCACCGTCAAAGAAATTCCACCACACACCAAACTATCCCAGTGACATTAATCTCACCATAGCACTCACCAGACTTTCGATAAACATTCATCCGCTCGTCTGGTGTATATGAGAGAGGCATGACTCATCTTAAAGCAACTCACTCCTCCATTTGATTTCACTCCACATAAGTTATTCCCAAGCAAATACCAAACGAGTTCTGAAAATGTATGATTTGTTTCAATATTTACTAATATAGTGCTATCGTTGCAGTTTTGCAGAGCAACAGTTAAAGTAATAGTCAAAGTTCGAACGTTTTTCTTGTAAAATTCCACATTTTCACATTGTGGCGCTCTTCTTCCAAGTGAACGATTGGAATGTAATTTTGAAGAAGGTTTCAGTTGTCATTCTGGATATTTATTGGAATTAATCCTATATTTCAGTAGAGTGGTTTTCATTAATTATTACACTGTATTTGTAAAGCTAGTTTAAGATTGTTGACTAGCCTGTTTGTCCAAATGTGATTAGATTGTTATTATGGTGTTAAGCAGTAATTTGAAATAAGCGAAGAAAACCCATAAAAAAAGTTTGTAAAATTCAAAAACGTGACGCTTAGCCTAATCAACTATTTAGGAGTAAGTTGTGATATCACAGAGGACGAAAATAAGCCGTTGTAAGTTTAGTTGCTCGAGAAGAGAGATTGAGGTCACATGGCGGAACGCCTTGCTATTTTAAATGATGCAAGATAGTCAATGCATAATTGGCGCTAGGGCCCTCCTAACTTACATGTAAAAACAATACGCGTGGTTTTAATGGTTATAAGAATGCAGAATGACGATGATTTGAAAGTCAGGACATGATTTAAACTGGACCATGTCCCCAATGCACTTCAGAAGGTATGAACCACTGCTGCCAATTTCCGTACCTTGTAAAAAAGAAAGATTTTACCCACGTTCAACAATTAGAGAAGAGTTGTGAAACCAGTTAGTAGACACCGCCCTACAGCAAAGACTACCAAAAAATAACAAATATGAATGTGGACAGAGGTATCGAGATAGGATTCTCCCACTTCCCACTAGTTCTTGCAGTCTCTTAAGCACTTTTGTTCCCAGAGTCTCAGTCTCTGGTGACTGGTAGTTGAAGTGGTCGAAACTGGTGACTGAGTCACCTTCTGTTAGGTAGTCATACCACCAGGCCAGGCGGTCTATCTCCTGTCGGCGATGAATATTCCTTTGATTTCAGTCAATATCCACGTCAAAGATTCATGTAACGTTGGGATAAAATAACATTTATATGTCAATGTACATTGCAGGGAAACTATTCTATGTATTCTTTTATTACACACAAATGTATGGCTTAGTGTTATTATTTAACCAGGCTGTTAGATCGCGAACAGGAAGGCGTCATCTTACGCCAACCTTACTCCCGCGCCGGTCATGAGCTGTGATCATGTCTGGTCGTTCATTTCCGTTCATAATCTTTCTCGTTATTTTGAAACCTCCCTCTTCTCTCTCACCCATTCTCTTCTTTGCTGGCGTTGTGAATACTTCTTTCTCTCTTTGTCTCCTTATGAGTCAGTAACATCCATACTCCTCTTCTGCAGACAGTCAATTCGATCAAAGCGAATTTCCCGCTTCACCATCTTTGTCTATGCCTTATAAACCATCTCACCTAACTGGATGCTGGAACCAGAAAACTAGTCATTTTTCTAGTGGCCCTTTCTTCAGTCATCACGGCGTCTTCCAACTAGCAAGGGGCATCATTCTCTATCTTCATATATTTTTCTTCTTCAATAATTTCCTCTATTTCCTTGCCTCCTTTTCAGCTACCCATCTTATGCTAAGTACTGTTTACAATTTTCATTCGTGCCTACATTTTTTCTGTTAAGTAGCAGTATCCAGTGATATGCACTGAACCACTCTATTCCTAGATATTTCATTATTTTTTTCCTCTTTTTTGTGTTTTCTTCTGCTTTCTTCGAGGTAAATTCTTTCATGTGGAAGTCACAGGAATCATTCTAGGTACATAATAAATTATTAATTATTTAAAATTACATTTGGTGTCCGCACTGAATCTCAAACTGACTTTTATATAAAGGACAATCTCTGTCAATAAATCCTCATAAAAGTTTTGGTAGGTTAATGCCATATCAAAATGGTGTCACAAACCCAGGACTATTTTAATTATTGATTTTTAAATTTAATACTGCTACAATATTGAACGCTACAATATATTTAATATACATATATTCTACATATGAGATATATACTATATATTGTGGTGTTTAATTTTAAAATATATTTTTAGCATATTTTTTTAAGAGGTAATGTTAATGTAAGAAAACTTTATAACAAATGACAGTATATTTATGTTGAAATATGTTATTAGCTTATTATCAAGGAAATACTAATCAGTAAACATGCAATGTGTAAACATTACTGTTTTTACAGATATATACAGAGTTTAGGTCAATTTATAACCATGTTTACATTTGTTTAATGTTGCTAAATTTTAAATGCACTAATATTTTGTCTAATTGTACTAAGCTGCATTTGTTTTAATATGTTTTTCATTAAACACAGTTAATATAAATAGGGTTGAATCTCCTTCAGTTAAGTATATGCTAGGTTTGAGGTTTAAAATAAAAAAAATTGTACAAAATAAATAATTTATTTGTATAAATAAATACAAACTTACAAAAATAAAAAATAAACTGTTGAATTCACAGTTAAACATTCATTTGAAGGTACTTGATTGTTCACAATAGCAAACAAGGAACACTCATGACAATATCATTAAGTCTGTACACACTTTGGCATCACTCCATTAAGTTCAAGGTTTGTTCTGATCATAGTAGTTTGGACTGAGAACTGTGTCCGGTTGCTTTTTGTAGTAGGTCGGAGCGTAGCTGTCTGCAGACTCCTTGAGGCTGTCCTCATAAGGGGTGAAGCCGTAGGTCTGCTTGGGTGGCTGGAACTGCCCTTGAGTCTTGGTGTCCTCCTCAGAGGTGTCAGCCTTCGGTTTGTATACTGGCCTGTGGTTGGCCTGGGGCTGGGTGGTCTTCGCAGTGTCCTCGTATGTTGCGTGGCTCTGTGTGTATCCGTAGGTAGGCTTGCCTTCTTTGGTCGCCTTCTCACCCTGATAGACGTGGAGGTAGCTCGTGGGGGCTTCGTCTTTGACTTTTTCCTGCGGTGGTTCTGGGGATCCGGCAGGATGAGGTTTTCCGTAGGTCGGTGCTGTCAGATGATAAGATGCTTTAGGAGCGCCATAGCTGTCCGATATCACTGGGGACTTGTAGACTGGCTGAGGCTTGTAGCTGTCATAAATGGGCGTCACTTTGGGATATTTGTAGATAGGCTTCCTGGTGTACTTTGGCTTAGGATTCCTTGCTTTTCTCATAGGACCCTTTAACAGACAAGACGTAAAGATCAATGACAAAACAAAGTTGAGTATACTCATACAAATAAATCTTGGTTACGAAAAAAATAATTAATTGGCAAATATTGGCTGTCAGAAAACAAAATTATATTCAAGTCCCCTATGAATTATAATTAAGTACACATAAAAAAAATTAAAAGCTCTTGTTAGCCTGACATATTACATGACAAAGTAAAATTAAGTGTAAACTTCCAATAAGAAAACTAAAATTTAAAAGCATTCTTGTAAATAAATTTATAGATGGAACGTTATAAAAATAGAAGAAAATAATAAAAGTCAGTAAAATACAATATTAAATTGAAAAAGAAAACTTTAAAATTAATAATAAAAAAATAATGAATAAGGAAGGTGCTTAGACATGTGTTTATATACTATAAAAAAAACCCAAAAAGCCTAATATAATATAAATGCGATATACTCTTTACAAGAAGCCTAGTTGCTAATATCCTGACTTCTATATATGGAGACTCAGGTTCGCTTCCTGGCTTGCTATTCTTCCTTTGGGAGATGGGTTTGGTCGAGGTTAAATTGACAGATTAAATTTAATGAAGGAAGGCAACTATAAATAGACCAGGGTTTTTGCCTGTAAATCATTCTCAAGACGACTCTCTAACTGCTGACTTGCGGCTGCAATGATGTCTCAAAACTTCTCATTTATGAAAACCTCTGGACTTCTCTTCCTAGCCTCGCTATGTTTTAGTCCGGCCTTGTCAGACCCCACACCTTCCTAGTGGGATTCTCTGCCTTTGCCTCGGAAACTAGCAGCTCCTATGTGTGTATGTATAACATGTGAATAAAAAAAATCTTTCATCGAATTTATTTGTACGCTAGCGTCTTTATAGGGGTATGAGCTTTTTTTACCAATGTGTCCAGGCCTTATCAAACTTTTTAATTTTTGCCCGTCACTATAGCTAGATGAAGCTACAGTACAATATCTAAATGAGGACAGATTTGGGCGTCGTTGCCCCCTTAAAATAGAACATTACTATGTTTTTCTTCTGCCAAAAAAAAAATTAATTACATTTTTGTTTACGCCCTTGTACTGAAAAAGCATGTAATATACCGATAATGTCAACATTGGCGCGATCCATCACGTCTGACATAAAACCGTTAAAAGCATTTGACACCAGCAGGCCTTAAACATTGGCCGAGTTAACTGCAACTACTACCCAAATTATTATTATTTTTAATTGGTGTTCTAAGCTTTCTTCACGGCCATTAGAGGAAAAAGGGCACGCATCTGGAGCCAGGAGGAGATAATTTACGCAAAAGTGGTTGCGTTTCTTTGAATGCACAGTTTTATAATGCTAAGAACAAGTAATAGGGTGTCCCAGAATTAACGCAAGATTTGAATTTGCTGTCATTTGTGCGGGAAAGTGCTGGAAACCCTAAAAAAAAAACAATTTGACAGCTGACAGTTTAGGGTTAGTAAAGATGGAGCGTTACACGATAGAACAACGTGTCTTTATTGATGAACATTATCTCAACAAGTTTGGCGGCCGCAGCTCGAAAATTTCATACTAAGTATGATTGGAATAGTGATTTGACTTCATCAACTGTGAAGAGATTAATTGAAAAATTTAGTGGACTGGATCAGTACCACTGAACACACTGGTAGTCCAAATACAAGGTGTTCGAATGTCAATATCGAAGCAGTGCGTGAAAGTGTCACATGACGCTAACAGTCAAGCAGTGACTGTTACTGGTGCTCGATATCGCGTCATGATAACACAGCTCTTTGTGCTGAAATTGGATGATATTGATGTGGCCAATATGTGGTTTCAACAAGATGTCGCCACATGCCATACCGCCATACAACCCATGAAACAATTCAAATACTGCATGACACATTTCCAGGTCGTGTACTCTCTCGTTTCGGTGATCAGAATTGGCCCCCTAGATCGTGTGATTTAACACCTTTAGATTTCTTTTTATGGGGTTATTTAAAGTCAAAGGTGCACGTTAACTAGCCCACATCCACCCGTGCATTAAAAGAGGAAATTCAACGCTGCATCAACGAAATTCAACCACATTTATGCCAAATGGTCATGGAAAATTTCGACAAAAGAGTGCGTATGTGTCGATTCGCACATGTGAGTCGAGTATGGCAAAGTAGTGGAGGCCATTTGCCCGATGTGTTATTTCATAAATAACCCTATTATATTTACTTTATAATTAAATAAAAAAATAACAACAAAAATACTAAAAACTGTGTTTTCTATTTAAATCAAATCTTGCGTTAATTCTGGGACACCCTATAGAAGGGGCTTGAGCAGAACTGTATACCTGCCTCGTGACTTCATGGAAGTCACTGATGGTTCTCTTTATTTTTAAGTAAGCAACCGCATCCTTCCAAGACCTCCCTACTTCCCAGAATCGTATCCTCTTCTTATACATATACGTCTCAGCTTTAGCCCCAGACCCCACTCGTCTCTATACATTCCACCCAGTATGTAGTAACGTAACTCTTAATGTTTGTATATACCAGTGTTTTGCTTGTACTTCATAAGAAAGCTTTTCTTTCTTGTTGTTGTTTTTCATTTAGAATTTGAAGGTAAATATTACAAATAGTAACAAACTAGCCAACAAGTGAAATCATGGAGGTATAATGTAATCATCTACTGGAAAGATAAAAAACAATGTCTTCAGATGAATCGCACCTCTGGAATAGAGTGTGATAGAAGAGACGATGCAAAAGACAGATTTGTCATGGAGTTGAGAGACATGGACTAATACCATACCGTTGTCATGGCACACACAAATAAAGTAAATTCATTCAAACAGAAGTACAAAATAATTCAGGACATGATTGGAGAAACTGGCCATTGCCAGGACTCCCACTGTGCGCATTTATAGTAGGTCACGAGGCCACTACCGTTTCAGTCTCCGGGGAGGATTATAGGGATGAGTGGAGCAGTGCAATGACTGTGCTACGGGATTAGGGTGGTTGGATAGGTTACTATAGAATTTTATGAACTTGGAAGTCATGAGTTCAAGAATGTAGGGTATGTTAAGATCGTTATGAAGGGTTTTGTTGGTGTCGTAATAGGGGGCATTTACTATTGTTCTCAGGACTTTTGATTGAAAGGATTGGATACTCTTGATGTTCTACTTTTTTGCTGTCCCCCATAGCTCTATTCCGTATGTCCAGATTGGCTTAAGTATAACTTTGTAAATAAGTAGTTTATTTTCTATTGAGAGATGGGATGTCCTTCGAAGTAGTCTGTACAGTAGTCCAAAGCGTCTGTTTAGTTCTTGTCTTTTTAGCCTCGTGTGTGGGCTCCATGTAAGTCTTTTGTCGAGATGGAAGTCTAAATACCTTACTGTCTCAGACACGGGGAGAGGAATCGAATTGAAAAATACTAGCGGACAGGACTACAAAATAATGGGATTGCTTTTATAAATATTCAAAACTTTATTCAAATCCTACATTACAGGCGGAATTCACGCTTGGTGACATCAGTACATTGCGTATATGTTTTGCACTAAGTTGGATGGATATTATATTTCCACTGGGACACCTGGAGTGTCTTTAGTTAAATAATCTTTGTTGAGGAGAGTATTTTAAAAGAAATGAAAGAAAAGCTTTATTATGAAGTACAAGCAAAACACTGGTATATACAAAATATTAAGAGTTATGATACTACATACTGGTTCGGGGGGGGGGGGGTGTTTAGGGACTGGTGTCTAGAAACAACTAGTGGGGACTGGAACTAAAGCTGAGACATATGTGAATATGAGAAGGGTTTCAGGAATTGGGAGGGATGCGGTCGCTTACTTAAAAAATAACAAGAAACACCAGAGACTTCCTTGAAGTCCCGAGGCAGGTATACACTAGAAGGGGCTATTAGCCTTATATATATAATATTAGCATTACAATATTCTTAGCATTATATAACTTTTGACAGACATTAACTTTCTCATCTTAGCTAAGCACGTGGTATCTTGATAAATAAATAACGAGACTGCGCATAACCTAGTAAACAAAGGAGTCAGGACCGGTTATAACTGGATACGAAGTAGACTTGAACATGTCTAAACCTAAACGTTCAGTTGTTTCAGTCAGTCGCCATTTGGTTGTGTAGAAGTAGATTGCCGAAAAAAGAAACTACCAAGGAATGGTGGCAATCTGCTGTAACTCGACGCTGATCAAAACCTATTTCATTTAGTAATAAAAAGGCAGACAATACTCCAGAAAGCTGCGTCATCAAAGCAAGCCACGGTTCCAAGAAATCCTCAACGTTTTTTCCGATATAAAGGAGATAATTTTGAAAGAATGGGTTTTAGAATACACATCAGTTAATTGACATTGTTTTAAGAAAGTTTTTAAAAAGCTGAGGCAAAGAGTTGTCATGATTACTCTTGAACATACTATGTTTCGCCATTGATCATCTTGACTGAGCATGGTGATGCTATAAACGCCATGCCTTCGGTCATTGAAAAACAAGTATACAGCCATGTATACTTGCAAGTATGTGAGTGCAAATAGGGTGACCATTTAAGGTGACAATCATAACGTTTGTAATACCAATAAATAAAGATGAGTTATTAGCCTCAGCTTGTATTCTTCTACCTCTTACCTTCGCCACAGTCATCGACCACTGTCCAACATTTAGGACCGCCTTCCTCTTCTATCCACTTAGGTCACAATCTGTGGAACGAACTCTATATGACTAATACTTACAATACACAGGGTGGATATACTCACAGGCCAGGAAGGGACGCCACTCCTACTCGGCGCCTGCGGGGGCCCGTGGTGGTACATCTTGACTACGGGCTTGTGCTTCCAGTGAGGCGCCTGTTCGTAGGACGGGGCGAACCTTTGCTGCTGGGGCAGGACGTTCATCGGCACGTATATCCTCTTGACCGGTCCGTTCCTCACCCTGATGACCGGGACCGTCCCGAACCTGTGGAACTGCCTCATCTGGGGCTGCGGTCTGCGGGCCGGCATCGTGATAGCGGACACTGCGCTCCAGCAGGCGGCCATCGCCACCATTTTCAACAGCAGCATCTATAACAGGGATTTGACCAATGTAGTCATCAGGCGAATGAAGTGGAACGGAAAATAAACATTAGTCTGTGATGATTTATTATTATTGTTATTGCTTCTAAGGGTAACATAGATTACAAATAATACAATAGGAAATCACCCCCTTAAGGGTTGAAAGAGAAGTACATACAAAGTTCAAACTTATCCTTATTTGAGGGTTAAAAATAAAAGATGCAGACACCTCAAGTAGAGATATCCCTAACCCATACCCATATGGGAAGTAGGGCGTAGGAAGATCAGGATAAAGATATTCCCGAAGTGGCGAGAAACTGGAGAACGCTTTTAAGACTAGTAGATCTGAAAAGTAGCAAAGGCAAGCTGTTATTGCGAGATACTTGATCCCGCATCTGCGGGCGCAGGAGCACTCGGAATGTTGCGGTCATTTCACGTGTGGCTGAATTGTTTCAAAAACTTTTTTTGGGGAATTGACTAATATTCAGTCAGATTTAACGCAGCTCTTAACTGACGTGCATGTTGTAACGTGGTATAATAATAATAATAATAAATATTATTTCATTTGAAGTTAGTATCTTTACTGCCCAAATATTCATGGCTATATAATCCGGTACACTAATTTTAATTCCCCCCCCCTCCATAGCCCCTTTAAATTTCCAGATAATTATATATATAATTATAGATCCTCAGGTGAATCTATTTACAAATTATTTTGTATTTCCTGTAGCATCACTACATTATATACAGGTTATGTTATTTTATAAAACTTATATAATGAATAAACAAGTATAATGATATACATTATACGTGATTGGGCTAAACTGACTAATAAAGGTGATGGGGGTCACCTTTTTGATCAACCTTAAAACTAACTTACATACTAAGTAGTCCATACATAGTCCACTTAAGTTCCTTTAATGCATTACATATTATCGATTAGGAAATAGAGAGCTTACTTTGATACTACTACTTAAGTACTCATTTTTTTTTTTTTAATTTGAGACCAGCATCATTATTGACAATTAATTATATTTTATGAGTCGGTCGAGTTTTTATGGTTTTATTGGTTATGGCGAATTTTGTAAATATTTCATTGCGATAAAATTGGGCAATAAGTAAATGCGATCAATGTGCTCATCCATACAGTATTTACAAACAGCCCAGAGATGTCTCAAATCCACTTGATGATTTAGTTGTCTGTTCATTAACTGGGCATTTAGTTAATTGTTAATAGAAACTAAACATTTTCACATCAAACTGACTTGGGGTCACAAGTTTCAACTTTTTTTAGTGATGCTACTCGGAAAGGTATTTGACGAGTGTCCGATCGTTCTTGGCAATGTGTAGTCGTTCGGCTCTAGACCACGTAATGTAAGCATACTTGAAGCACATCTATGCTTTTTGAATCATTTCAATAATCTACACATCTCTTAATATGGCTTTTTTTTTCTCTTCATCTAGATAAAAATAACACATAGAATGATGAATGAAGACCTTATCGAACGCACAAACAAAAAACGGTGTTCAAAATGTTGTGTTTATAACTTAGAATAATTTTTCTCAGCTCCTAGGCCTCATTAGCAAGTTCGTAAGGAAAAATGAATAAATATTTTTTGACCAAACTTGTGAGCAAAGTTTGATTAATGATACGCAATTAAGGTGGGGCTTTGGCGATCCATAGTGACATTAAAATCCCGTAGAAATATATTTTTTATGTAGCCACGACGTTATTGTAAATATGTTATGAATGAGAACATTTATAACACTTAACTATGTTATCAGTCACATTAGACCGGTTTAAATTTCAATAAAATGTTGATGAAATTGTGCGACTGTAGCATTCATAATACATATTATAATATATCATGGAGGGTGGACCTTGGAGGTGTGTTAGAACATTATGCTATATTTTCAATCAGGTAAGTTTGTAACAATATTTTTTTCCCGTGGTCAAGGAAACATGATAAACAGTAGCACAAAAACAATTACTCCATAATATTCTAAAACGTTTTGAGGACAATATAAAACATGAGTTTATTCACAGTCTACAAACCTTATTTCGTTGATGTTATTTAAAAAAATGTTCGTGATAAGAGTAAATAGTTTAAGTCCACTTTTTTAAAAAAAATGAGTTAACGGTAATTTTAGTAAGATATAGACATCTTCTCTCCAGGTTGAGTCATAAGTAACTTCCGATGCAGCTAAGTAGAATCTATTGTTCGTATCTACCCGGTATCAGTTACCATGACAACAAGTTTTTGTTTTCACTATATAGACGAGGCTTCAGTTAGTCTTTTGTCAACTGTTTTGTGTGATACACGTTACGTTAAACTGGTTTTTTTTTTAGCCTCTGAAATTGAGAGTCAAAAAGTACATATTTGTCATGAAATGCTTTGGGAATTCAAACAAGGCAATAGCCACAGCTGGAAAAATATGCAATGTATATGGTGAAGGACTAATAACTGATCGGGCAGTTAGAAATCGGTTTATAAAATTCCGTTCGGGAGATACTACCTTAAAAGACGAACCGAGGGCAGGACGTCCTTCCGACTTTGACGACAACCTTTTAAAGGCAATATTGGAGTAAAATCCACGTCAATCGACAAGAGGCATAGCAGAAAGGTTGAATACATCACAATGAACAGTTAGCCGCCACCTGGAGAAATTAGGGAAAGTCAGCAAGTTAGGAGTGTGGGTACCTCACAATCTCAGTGAACGGAATAAAGAATATCGCATGTCAATCGCCACAAGTCTGCTCTCACGGGTTAAAATTGAGCCTTTTTTAAACAGGATTGTAACAGGCGACAAAAAATGGGTTACCTATGACAATATAGTCCGCAAAAGACAGTGGCTTGATAAGGATCAACCACCCCTACCAGATCCGAAAGCAAACATCCATGGCAAAAATATTTTATTGTGCGTATGGTGGGATTGTCAAGGGATAATTCACCACGAGCTGTTGAAGTCAAATTTAACGATTACTGCGGATAGATACGTTCAGCAGTTGCAAAGAGTGCAAGAGAAACTCCGTGAAAAGCGTCCTGCACTCGTCAAAATGAATATAATTTTGTTATTTATTGAGAGCAAAATGTCTGATGAAAAAACGAAAGTTACTTATGACTCGACCTAAATATAATCATACATTCAATGGAATATGTTTTTTAACGTTTGCCAATATTTTTAAATTAACTCAAATTCAAACCCTTAAATATCTCGATACATGAAAAAATGGACTTATACCACTTTTTAAAAATAACAGCTCATATGTAGTTTAATGAGCACATGGTATGTAGTATGTAGTTTAATGGTCACATGGTATTTAGTATGTAGTTTAATGGTCACATGGTATTTAGTATGTAGTTTAAGTAGTGAATGGTATTTAGTATGTAGTTTAAGTAGTGCGTGGTATTTAGTATGTAGTTTAAGTAGTGCATGGTATTTAGTATATAGTTTAAGTAGTGCATGGTATTTAGTATGTAGTTTAAGTAGTGCGTAGTGACATATTCCGGAATCAAGTGTTCCGTTGGGCAGAGCGGCCGACAAAGCCGAGTACTGTAAACTGAGTGAGAACCCAGCTCAGAGCTAATGAGGCAGATAATAAGACGGCACTTGAGCCCCACAACTGCTGGGAGGATTAATTAAAGGTGAGTTGCACAGGGCAGCCTACTGTGTCCGCCCCCGTTTCAACTGGTCAATTTATCGCATCAAAGTAGTGTGAGATATCTACTAGACTTTATTTTAAAACAATTACGGACTATAGACTATTATTGGGGGGGGTTCGTTGTTTTGTTTTTTTAAACAAAAAAAAAACCTGTGTTTATCCGGTATGAAAAATGTTGAAAGGAATCAAATAAATGGTCTTATCTTGACTGATGCTATGTACCTTGCATTTGGTCTTGTGTTTTTTCTTTTATTTAAAAACGATGTCATATTTTCATATTATGCTGTAACATTGGCAAACGAGCTCTCTGGAACTTATATGAGGTTCCCCACTAGCTTCTTGGCCACATTTGCAGATGACACTGCAGTCTCGTCATCCCACCCAGACACCGATATAGCATCCCATAACCTTCAAAAACACCTTGATGAGATCGAGTATTGGTGCAACCAATAACGGATCATAGTTAATGAAGCAAAATGTTACCACAATACCTTCACCCTCTGCCGCAAGTCTTGTCCACTAATTTATTTTAATCCCCTTCCTCTCCCTGTATACGAGAGTATTTAGGCCTCCATCTCGACAAACGGCTGACCTGGAACTCACATACGAGGCTAAAAAAGACAAGAACTAAACAGACGCTTTGAACCACTGTACAGACTACTTCGAAGGACATCCCATCTCTCAATATAAAATAAATTACTAATCTACTAAGGTATACTCAAGCCGATCTGGACATACGGAGTAGAGGTATAGGGGCCAGCAACAAAACCCTTCATAACGATCTTAATATACCCAACATTATTGAACTCATCCCTTCCAAGTTCATGAAATTCCATAGTAACCTATCCAACCACTCCAATCACCTAGCACAGTCATTGCAATGCACCACTCACCCCTATAATCCTCCTCGGAGACTGAAACGGCAGTGGCCTCGTGACCTGCTATAAATGCGTGACAGTGGTAGGTAGCCCTGGCAAAGGTCAGTTTCTCCAATCGTGTCCTGAGCGTATGTGGCTCTCGCGCTCTTCGTCAGCTCGTATCTGCTGACGTGGCTGACGGTGGAGCGTGGGGGGCTTCCAAAGACTCCACTTCGCATGCGAGGGAGGTGACAACCATTTGATTTGGGAAATTCTGGGCTGTTTGTAAATATTGTATGAATGAGCGAGTGAATAATGAATTGTTAATATGGTATGAATGATGACACTTATCTCAATTACTCATTGCCTAATAAAAGGCAGATTGTAATTTTACCACAATAAAGAAGTTATATATAGAGGTGCCCTATAGTGGTCCGGCTGTATTACGCTCGTGCTCACAATGACACGAGAGTTACATAATTCTCAACATGTTAATAACTGAACTTTTATGTTTTTGCAGTTCCTTAAAAGTTAATTTTATTCAATGTGTCATTAACCGTAGGGAAAAATCACAAATTTTAAAATGTAATAGTTACTGATCTGTAACCTTCATCATTCGTCATATTTCGAGTTGTTGTTAAATATAACTTTAAAATTTCAAGCCCGGAAGTAATCTGTGAGGACATGACAGTGTCCGAACCAGCTCTCCATAATCCCTACTTTATCTCCCCTACTCAACATCCGCTGTTGATGCTCTGCAAGTCTATTTAATTCCAACATTGCTACGGTCTGACGGACATCTTTGATACGGATTATTCAGGGGTAGGCAACCGTTCAGATCTCTTTATCCAGATATATGTTACTATTGTTTCGTACCAGTCCCCTAATACAGATGGCAAATAATATCAAATGATTTTATTAAACTGAATGAATTAAATAATAAAAATATGTAAATAGCCTATTGTAATTCAATTGTGTATCTATTTTTATGATGCATACCTACTTGATGGTACGCAATAGATAAACATCTGTTAGTAAAAGTACTTGAAGAGAGAGGCTTTAGATTCACGAAAGCATAAAGTAATCGTCATTTGTCTACGTGTTCTAAGTATGAGGTCATAAAAATGATACAATACATTTTAAATAAAAATATATTCTTAAACATCTTGTTTTTTTTCTTTCATGGCCCCTATAAATTTACAGATAATTATAGATCCTCAGGCGAATCTATTTACAATTTATTTTAGTATTTCCTGTAGCATCTCTACATTATATACAGGTTTTGTTATTTTATAAAAATTATAATATAATTTTTATATTATAATCATTATTATTATATTATAATGAATAAACAAGTATAATGATATTCATTATACGTGACTGGACTAAACTAATAAAGGTGATAGGGCTCACCTTTTTGGTCAACCTTAAAACTAACTTACATACTAATTCTAAACCTAATTTTTCCCCGACGGTCTGTTACCATCGATGCGGGTGGGGTGGTGGGGTCATAGTGTTAAACACTGGGTTTGTCAGGTGCTGCAACGAGTCAAAAAACTTAATGTGTCTCCGGCGGATGAACTCACCCTCCGACGGCAAACCAAACAACAGGTGCAGGTCAGCGTTCTTTAACCTCTCGAGACCACTCGGACCACTTTTCGCATGATCCCATTCTGGAACTGTTGGAGACATTTGGCTGTATTGTCTGTGGGTAAATAGCGGGGCACCGTACAGCAGTGCTGGCCGGAAGACACATTTATAGATCATCAGTTTGAGACGAAGCGACAGGTTGGGTGAAGTTAGCAATTGCGATAGCCGGTAAGACCTGTGTAAAACATCTTGTACGAAGCTGCTCCTATTTGTTAAGTAATAATATATAGAACTACATCGCAGTTCTCATAATCACAAAGGTCCATCAAAACTAGCATTACCACCGTTATCGTGACTTTAAATAAGTTTTTATTAGATGCATGATATATTGGCTGATAATTCCACATGGTACCCTCTTCTGCACGCTAAAAATAAAACTCCGCCCAAATAAAAAATTATTTTTTGGCATATCATATCAATAATACATTATATATCCAGTCTTCCAGTCTTTGTGTGATCCACCACTCTTGACTTTGATTTTGCGCCATTAGATAGATTTAGCACACCAGGACAGTTTCAACATTCAAAACAAAATGGGACATACTATTATTATTTTTTTCAAAGAGAAAAAAAAATTCTTCATTTGAATAGAATTACAATCTGCCCTAGAAGGGCAATAAGTAATTGTGATAAATGATTGTGTACATACCATGTTTACACATTTACATAATTTGTTGTTAACTACTGTTTTTATACACAACATCAAGCGCATCCAATCGTTTCAACCAAAAGTCCTGAGAACAATAGTAAATGCCCCTTATTACATCAGCCAAAAAAACCCTTCCTAACAATCTCAATTTTACATTCTCGAACTCATCCGTTCGAAGTTCATGAAATTCCATAGTAACCTATCCAACCACCCTAATCCCCTAGCACAGTCATTGGACTCCACCACTCATCCCTACAAACCTTAATCCAAGGACCTATATTTTTTTGTTGTATTTTCTTTTAATCTGTTCATCCGTAAATGTATTGGAATGAAAGATTGTAACAAATGGTAAGGTAAAGAAGAGATTTATAAAGAAAAGCTATTCGATCGGGTAGAAATCCATTCTGGCTTTTGTTAAACGTACTGTACCACTCATCCCTATAATTCTCCTCGGGGACTAAAACGGCAGTGGCCTCGTGATCTGCTATAAATACGTGACAGCGGGAGTCCTGGCAATGGTCAGTTTCTCCAATCATGTCCTGAGCGTATGTGGCTCTCGCGCTCTTGGCCAGCCTCCGCTAGCTCGTATCCGGTGACGCGGTTGACGGAGGGGCGTGGGGGACCCAAGACTCCACTTCCTCTTTCGTTCGTGAGGGAGTTGACAACCATGTGGACTTGGGAGGTCTCTGGGCTGTTTTTAAATGCTGTTTGAATTAGCGAGTAAATGAAATTTGTAAATATGGTATGAATGAGAACATTTATCACAATTACTTATTGCCCAATGAGGCAGTTTGTAATTTTATCATAATAAAGTAAAAAAACTACTGTTTATAAAGTAGTTTTAATTCCTCAAACATAGGCACAAAAACTAAGCTACCTAAGCAGGCTTAGTATATACTGAAAAATTAAAAAAAAAACATAAAACTAAAACTGAGCTGAGAGTATAAACTATTACAGAATGGTGGAGTAATGGCAAGCGGTAGAAATATATGCCTTTAGAATGTTCCACCAACACGACATTCTTAGAACTTTATACTGTCATCACTAAAGTAGGGCTGTAAATTCTCATTTTGTCGCCTTCCTTTAAGATACATACGCCACCTGATCCAGTAGAGTAGTCGTAACTCATTCTGCTCACATGGCAGTAATGTTGGTGCCCCGTGTCATACAATTCTTATTTTCCGAGGTCGCCATTATCAGAAATTGCATTTCCTTCGATCCTTCTTCTTGGAATGTTCGGGGAAAATTCACAGCCGTATCTGTATGTTTCAGCCTTCATGCATGCAGGCCGACCATGTACCAAAATAGAGATGTCTTGAGTGTCGCCTGAAGCCTACAGCCGTACTTCGGTAAAAAGATGCAGAAAATGTATTTGCAGAAAATAAGCAAACTGTTTAATGTTTACTGTTGTGCCAACTTCATTCTACGATTCACTTCGTGCTGCGGAGATTTCTCACCAGAGATAGTCTTTGTGTTAAAAATCACTGTGATTCGGCAGTTAGTCGCGTTTAAGGGGTCCAATAATACAATGACTCCATAAGCACGAATACGCTCAAATATTTCTGTAGCCTAGTGAGTAACAGGACGTGTTCTTTGCGGGATGAGTCTGGTCAGGAATTCACTCAGCCTCGAAGGGAGAAATGAATAGCACTGCTTGAACAAAGAATAAAATACATCTAAGAAAATTAAAATTACTGTTGAGTGGTAACAGTTCCTCAGTTTCACCGATTGACTACGACAACCTCAGTCGGCTGTACTCCTTCGTGAATGCAATTGGTTTAATAAAATACACGTGATAAATTGTGAGGATTCAGATCAAGACGTCTTCAGGACTTCGTCAAATTTTGTACTGTTTTGAAAAGAATAGATCAAATATAATCCTAATTCAATAGACATCTGCAAGGTGTCGACAGACCTGTCGCTCAAGAAATGATGATCCCAAAAAAAAATTCCACGGGCACAAGAAAAGGCACCCCGGCACGATGCACGATAGCAGCAGCAGGATGCTGTCTTATAACGCGACTCATGCAAAAGAACAATACTAAAAAAAAAAGGAGTGGAAATGGCTAGAAAGCCTTGTCATCACTATTTGGATGAACTGGTTCATTTCTATTGTGAGGTTTCACCTTAAAAAAACATATATATGGCGGATTCATCCAAAAACATAAAATAAAATACACTGGCAGGCGAAAAATTCGGCCCACTTGTAAAAAAATTGTATTTGTATATAATACTTATTATTTATTGAATTTATAAAATATTTTTTACCTTTAATAAGGTTTTTAACGTTTATTAAATGAGCCTTTGTTTAAAAATTTAAAATCAAAATGTGAACTGCTAAGAAACATGAAAAAAAAAAATTGAAAAATAACCATTTTTGTCCTAAAAGAAATTAATGGCATGATCATTTAAGAGCGCTTATTTCCTCCTCTTGCCTTTATTACTTCTTGAAGACGCCTCGGCATACTTTCCACCAGTCGGGAAATGTCCCTTTGCTGGAGGTTAGCCCATTCTTCCCGAAGAGCCCTTTCAAGGTCTGCAAGTGCTGAACGCGCTCTTATTCGTCTTCCAAGGTTATCCCATAAATAAACGACAGGGTTCAAACCTGGAGAACGTGCTGGCCAGGCTTAGACCTCAATGTTGTGCTGATGAAGGAACGTCTGTACTATGCGAGCGACATGTGGACGTGCATTATCGTGCATTAGAAATGAATGATCGCTGATTTCGATGAGGATAGGCAACACATGAGGTTCCAAAATCTCATCTACATAGCGAGTGGCCGTCAAAGACCCTCCACGAACAACAACCAATTCTGTGCGGCACTCCATTAAAATCATGTTCGCAATTATAATTCTACCATACTTATTTCAGAGGCATTACACATTGTATAGTCTATTAGTTCAATTCGATGACCCGATGATCGTAAAAATAAATGTTTCCCTGTCATAATAAGTTGGATATTGATCTAATTTTGTTTTCACCCTACATTTTTTTATCCATACTCCCCGACCGTTGTATTATAAACAAATCATATTCAGCACATTCCGAAATATTTGTGGAATATACCTTCAAAAATTCATTTTTACGACCACTATCGCAGAAGGTACACACAGACTGATAACCCGAATAAAAGTGGATCCTCTCCCTTCGGGCTCGGCAATAAGTGGAAGATATTCCAAGAGGAAGGTGCACTAGGAACTAGCCTCTACGTGAGAAAGTGGAACGAGCGGGAGCGTGCCCCTTTATCAATGATTCCCAGCCGTGACTGACTAAATCTTAAAACATCCACTCTAACGCAGGTTTTAAAGTCTCCTTTGATGTCCAGTAAGAGTAAGATATTCTTCAATATGGCTCTATTATTCAATAATATATAAAAATATTTAAACAAATGAAAACTTAAACAATGAGTTATAATAATTGCCGAGGCCCGATGTGTTGAGGATTATTCAGATATGAAACAATCATCGTTCGCCTGTTCGTGTTCTATGATCGCGGTGGTAAAAATTGATTCAATCTATATCGAATTTTAAATTTGCGTTCCACAAAACCTTAAAATATGCTGATTAGGAAAAACATGTATTGCTTACTCCAACATTTCCAGAATGGGATCATGTGAAAAGTGGTCCGACATACCTCTCTCGAGAACGCTGACCTGCACCCGTTGATAGCCTTCGGTGGGTGAGTTCATCCGCCGGAGACGCATCAAGTTTTTTGAATCGTTGCAGCACCTGACAAACCCAGTGTTTAACACTATGACCCCACCGACCCTCCCGCATCGATGGCAACAGACTGTCGGGGAAAAATTAGGTTTAGAATTAGTATGTAAGTTAGTTTTAAGGTTGACCAAAAAGATGAGCCCTATCACCTTTATTAGTTTAGTCCAGTCACGTATAATGTGTATCATTATACTTGTTTATTCATTATATAATTTTTATAAAATAACTAAACCTGTATATAATGCAGCGATGCTACAGGAAATACAAAAATAATTTGTAAATAGATTCGCCTGAGGATCTATAATTATATATAATTATCTGTAAATTTAAAGGGGCTATGAAAAAAAAAAAATTATACTTATACCATGTATGCAGAGAAGTATTCACAAATATTTACAAAAATAAAATAAATATGATCCATTGCCACGTTCAATATTGTGAGTGTGAATTGGGTTTAAATTATAACTACAATACGATTCTAATTTGTAATTTGTTACAAAATTACTTGGAAATAATTTAAAGTGTAGTTTTACTGTTTTTTACAACAAAAAAAAAATCGTTTTATTTTTAGAAATCACAAAAGCATTCTTTTTCACGTTTATGATTTCACTTTTATTTAAAAAATTACTGATTTTTAACTATCGACTGTTTAAAAAAAAAAAATTATTTGGAAAAATTACAATATACAGTACCGTAATATCTATCGACAAACCACAATCCACCATGGGAGCCTTCGACAACACCCTAAAAATCCGCCTACGAAATGAGATGCAGACCAGGATTACCAATCTTCCCTAATGAGAGTTCATAGCACGCCATCATTTGCTCACTAGCCTGCCCCGGTTCACATACAGTCTCTCCCAGTATCTCAGTATTTCCTCTTCCTTCCTGTAATTTCGGGAGCTTGACTTGTTAGTCATACCTCAGAAATACAGTTTCTAATCAGTATGCTTCATTCGTCCAGGATATATAAGCCCTTTATTTTGGAAGTAGCCTGAGTGTAAAAGATAACGTCAAACGTAAATGTCGGGTAGAGGGCGCCCGCCGGGGGGATGTCTCGCCAACCCGGTCGCTTCCCGGCGGGCGTCAATAAAGAGATATATTAATAAACATGTGGTTTTGATCCTTTGCTGGGGGCCTAGTCAGCTTAATTCGTATTTTTTTATTGTATCTGACTCCATAAAATCTTAAAAGGTGTTCCCCTATAAGAAGAAGAGGTATAGGCTAGGTATTATAGGTTGTTTACGTGGTCTTGGGATGACCACGAGTTCACACTCGGAATCTGAGGGTAGGCGAAAACCGCCCGGATCCGAAGTATGAACCGAAAAGAGGCATACTGGATCGCCGGGGGGGGGGGGCGCTACTAGGTACATTTTGTAGGGTCCCGTCGTCTGCATGGAAGGGATCGCTTCCAAGGATATGCTAGTTTCCACGAGACGAAGGCAGAGAATCCCATTAGGGCGTTAGGCAGAGGTAGTTAAATAAGAAAGCCATGGTTTGAGTATAACAAGCGCCAGTGCAGAAAGAGAGCTCACTTGAAGTGTCTGGTTCCGACTGAATGGAAAATGTCCAGAATTTAGGCCTTGCATAGGCAGGTCAGAGGCCGGGTTATGCCCGCGCCCCCTAGTGAGCTCCGGCCGTGTCGTGAACTAGTCCCCTCTCTCTGTTAGGAGAGTTTATTAATAAAGTATGGAAACGTAGGCAAGTGTTCTCTGATCCTTGAAGTGGGTAACTTCTACTTTTTCGTGATGAAGAAGGCACAACAGTAAACATTAAACAGTTTGCTTATTTTCTTCAAAATGCATTTTCTGCAGCTTTTTATCGAAATACGGTTGTAGGTTTCAGAGGACACTCAAGACATCTCTATTTTGGTCCATGGTTGGTTAGTCTAAAATTTAGTCTCTATGTAAAATTTCATGAGCCCAGAACTGTCTGCATCTGAAGACTGAAGTCAAACAGCCAGAGACAAGTGGAAACATAAAGGTTGCTAGTTAAGAAAAAAACAAAGAAACTTTAAATTGAGGTTAAAAAATTTAAGATGGAGCAGTCTGATCATGTGACATGAATCCACTCACTGCTTTGAGCTTCTATCGAAATGCTTCGTGTCATCTGGCAATTACCTGTGCACTTTCTACAGACGAAATGATGCCGGTTACGTTCCATTTACAGATACGCGGTGGATTCCACCAAGCCTATTCCACGTGGAGATAAGGATCCACATGTATAAGAGCCGAATAAGTAGGCCATTAAATGAAATGAGATGGGAACCAGACCGTGCCTTAGTAGTGAGTTATTAGTTATTCGCGGTCTAGCTCCTCTGCTAAACATCCCAGTTCTTCGCCTTTCCTAGTCTTCCTCAGGACTAACAAACGATCTCTAGGATGTTTACTTCAATTAATAAAGGGTGTCGCAGAATTAACGCAAGATTTGAATTAGCCACCATTTGTGCAGTAAAGTGCTGGAAACCATAAAAAAACAAAACAACTTGACAGCTGACAGTTTAGGGTTAGTAAAAATTGAGCGTTACACGATAGAACAACGTGTCTTTATTGTTAAACATTATCTCAAAAATAATGAAAGTTTGGCGGCAGCAGTTCGAAAATATCATACAAAATATGGTCGGAATAGTGTTTTGACTTCATCAACTGTGAAGAGATTAATTGAAAAATGTAGGGAGACTGGATCAGTTGGAGAAACTAGGCACACTGGTCGTCCAAAAACAAGCCGTTCAAATGTCAATATCGAAGCAGTGCGTGAGAGTGTTGTTTAAAGTACATATGTATATGAATATGTAGTTATAACAAAATGGTGCCACATGCCATACAGCCCATGAAACAATTCAAATACTGCATGAGACATTTCCAGGTCGTGTACTCTCTCGTTTCGGTGATCAGAATTGGCCCCCTAGATCGTGTGATTTAACACCTTTAGATTTGTTTTTATGGGGTTATTTGAAGTCAAAGGTGTATGTCAACAAGCCCACATATACCCGTGCATTAAAAGAAGAAATTCAACGCTGCATCAACGAAATTCAACTACATTTATGCCAAATGGTCATGGAAAATTTCGACAAAAGAGTGCGTATGTGCCAGCAAAGTCTTGGAGGACATTTGCCCGATGTGTTATTCCATAAATAACCCTATCGTATTTACTTTATAATTCAATAAAAAAAATAGCAATAAAAATACTAGAAACTGTGTTTTATATTTAAATCAAATCTTGCGTTAATTCTGGGACACCCGTTATAATTGTCCAAGACATGTTATCTCCCAAAGTCTCCTGTACACGGTATCTTGTCCTATTTGGGCCGTTTAATTCTTCTCTTACTTTCCTTGCCATTCTTTCTCTTGACTTGATGAGAGGCGAAAGGAGGTCTAAAGAGGCAGGGGTTTTACATGCAGATATTATTCCGCCTATATGGACGTAATGGTTTTACAAAATGATTTCTTCAAGTATAATTATTATTAAATACCTATCATTATGGTAGCATAACCGACACTAATAATCCAAGATGCTGGGAAGTATACCTCATAAACATGTGTATGATTGGACAAATACCTTCAGACAGATGAAAGACAATTTTTCCTTGCATTGTTTTTTATTGTATACTCTCAACCGTGTAAGAAAGTAAATTACTTCAGTATTCTCATAAACCGTTATAATCTCTTGAAGAAGTTAATGTAGCCATGGAGGTAGGCAACTTCAATGTAGTGAGAGTAACCCACATTTACTTTTTCCTATACTGATAAAGAACAAAACACACCAGACTTAACGGTCAGGATTTTTCTCACATGAGAAAAAACTACCTGATTCCGGTCAGATTATTGACGCTATTAAAGAAACATTTAAATTTATGCGCAATTGTAGACATTGTTCATAACAATTTCAGTAACTCATTTGACCTTCTAAATTAACAGTCTGCTGGCATTGGTAAATAAAGTGAAATATTAGACTATACTCTATAGACACAAGAAAGAAATTGAAACTTTGTCTACCTTACACCGATTTTAATTCGTTAACATTATAAATTATTCTTTTTTGTTTTCCCCGTTGTTAGGTTGTTAGTCCTGAGCGGCTGTGGCTCTCGCGCTCTTGGTCAGCCTCCGCTGGCTCTTATCCAGTGACGCGGCTGACGTAAGAGCGTGGGGGACTTCCCAAGACTCCGTCTTTTCCTTCGCACGCGAGGGAGGTGACAACTTTCTGGACTTGGGGGGCCTCTGGGCTGTTTGTAAATATTGTATGAATGAGCGAGTGAATGATGAATTGTAAATATGGTATGAATGAGAACATTTATCTCAATTAATTATTGCCTAATAAGGCAGATTGTAATATTATCTTAATAAAAATTGTTGTTAATAAATAAAAGTTCAGGTTGTTATTGGTTAATATAAAGTACAGGCACTGATGAAAGTACGAAATTAACGATATCATGTTTAATTTTACTATGACGTTGTACGTAGTTAATAAAGAAGAGCTTGCTGGGGGATTGGCTTCGGGGGCGGGGGGGCTCCTGGGCTGAATCTGTATGTATATAGGTATGAATGGACTGTATATAGGTATGAATGGAATTGTATATAAGGTATGAATGATCTCTCAGCACAATTATTAATGCTGGAAAAGGCAAATTGTAATTTTTTTTTCAATAAAGAATAATAAAGAAGAAATTGATAACAAAGTAACATTAATAATAACATAAACGAAAAAAAGTTTATTATACACAAAAAAACAGAGCAAAAGAAAAACGAATTAAATGATATATCATTGATCATAACGGCGATGTTCCTGGAGTTCGACCAAAGCATTATTTCCTTCACAAAAAAATTGATCACCAAAATTATATTTATAAATTACCTGGATGTTTCTTATGTACCGAAAATACAAAATTGTTCATTCAGAATAATTCAGCTTACACAGACTGGGTCTTGGGCGGGAAAACTGAAAATTGGTATCCCCACCCTGATCCATTTCCTCTTCCGCCGTGCCTACGACCATTCAGGAGGATTTTATGAGCGCCCTCATTGGCTGAAACTAGTTCCGAACCCGGAGGACCACATTCCTAGGCAAGTTCCGGAATCGCTGCGGTTCGATACAGGAGGCACTGGGTTAAGGGTACGGTCTGAGTCTGGGCAGAAAGCGAAAGTGTTTGTTATCAACCTTAATATAATATGATACTTTCAAGTACACATTTTTAAGTTTTACTGAATTTCTTAGGATCTTATTAAGAGGTTAATAAAACTGCCACCCTTTTATTTTTCGAAAATACTTAATTTTTTTTTAAGCTCCTCTATCATTAAACATTTTTGAGAAATCAAAATAATTTAAAAAACCTATTGATATCAGTAGGAACGAGTTTAAATATCAGCTCATAATACTTCATTTTTGGGGATATCAATTTTTTTACTTTAAAGTCATTCATGTGTCCTTACTCATGGGAAAAATAAGGGAAATTAAAGATTTAACAACAACTTTATTATGATAAAATTACAATATGCCTCATTGGGCAATAAGTAATTGTGATAAATGTTTTTATTCATACCATATTTACAATATCCATTCACTCGCTCATTCATACAGTATTTACAAACAACCCCGACCTCCTAAATCCACATGGTAGTCACCTCCCTTGCATGCAAAAGAGGAAGCGGAGTCTTGAGAAGTCCTCCACGCCCCTCCGTCAGCCGCGTCACCGGATATGTGCCAGCGGAGGCTGACCAAGAGCGCGAGAGCCACATACGCTCAGGACATGATTGGAGAGACTGGCCATTGCCAGGACTCCGTCTGTTACGCATTTATAGCAGGTCAAGATGCCATTGCCGTTTTAGTCTCCGAGGAGAATTATAGGGATGAGTGGTGCAGTGCAATGACTGCGCAAGGGAAATTAAGATCTTAAATATCTCTATGCTGGGAAGGAATTTTTACACACTTAATTTTTTTTTAATATATTTTCTATTATCGCATTTGTTCCTGATAGTTAATTTATTATTTTTATTTAATTAATAAGTTTTAAGGTAAAACTGTTTACTTCAATTCAATATGAATTATATTCTGTACTCATGTACATGGCTAACTCCAATAGAATAGGGGCACATTGACAGTCATGTAGTCTCTCGCTTACAGCTCGGCACTATTGATAGTCGATAAATCATAGTCTAGTTCGGTTCTTCGATTTGTAAGTCAACTACCCAAGCTGCTCTTACAATAATTGCAAATGATGTGATTAGTATTTTATTAGTGATTAGTGCAGAACATATGCCCAGAGGAATTGAACCTGAGAGTTGATGAGTTCGTTTGAAGCAATGACCTGTGCATATCCCAAACTGCCTTAACACGCTTACCTAACGCGGACTTACATCGAAAGTACCACCCAGTGAAAGTCAGCTAACCAGCCAGAAGAATGGAGGATCGGTTGAGAGCGATCATTACTCGATCAGAACAAGACAGCTCTGCCTCATCACGTCTCTTTGAGGAACGGTAGATCAACAGCGGAGGCTATTAATAAACAACGGACCACAAGTTGATTATGACCTAGAAGAAAGTGCGCCGGCGGAGATGAAATGATGAGGTTTCTATTCGAAAGTGAAATCAGAATACAAAAAAAAGTCATGAAAAGCAAGTCAGAGCGTCGATTCAGTAAGATCAACTAGGTCGCTTTGTTTAAAGGCATTTTTTTTTCTATTGTAAGGTGGCGGGATAGTATTTAGGTCGAGTCATAAGTAACTTCCGTTTTTTTTTATCAGACATTTTGCTCTCAATAAATAACAAAAGTATATTAATTTTGACGAGTGCAGGACGCTTTTCATGGAGTTTCTCTTGCACTCTTTGCAACTGCTGAACGTATCTATCCGCAGTAATCGTTAAATTTGACTTCAACAACTCGTGGTGAATTATTCCTTGACAATTCCACCATACACACAATAAAACCTTTTTGCCATGGATGTTTGCTTTCGGATCTGGTAGGGGTGGTTGATCCTTATCGAGCCACTGTATTTTGCGGACTTTATTGTCATAGGTAACCCATTTTTCATCGCCTGTTACAATCCTGTTTAAAAAAGGCTCAATTTTTACCCGTGAGAGCAGACTTGTGGCGATTGACATGCGATCTTCTTTATTCCGTTTACTGAGACTGTGAGGTACCCACACTCCTGACTTGCTGACTTCCCCTAACTTCTCCAGGTGGTGGTTAAACGTTGATTGTGATGTATTGAACCTTTCTGCTATACCTCTTGTGGATTTTGCTTTAATATTGCCTTTAAAAGATTGTCATCTAAGTCGGAAGGACGTCCCACCCTCGGTTCGTCTTTTAAGGTCGTATCTCTTGAACGGAATTTTATAAACCAATTTCTAACTGTCCGATCAGTTATTAGTCCTTCACCATATACACTGCATATTTTTTCAGCTGTCACCCTAGCACTGTTGCCTTGTTTAAATTCCAAAAGCAGACAAAACAGTTGTCTGGAGGAAATTATTCAGCTATTATAGTTTAATTATAGCAGCGCAATACCTTTTTTTTTTTTACCTTTGCTCATCAGTGGGGAAGGAAATAAACGGATCAATGAAACGTTCGAACGGGGAAGTAATGAATCAACGAAATGAACGAATTTGCCCACTCGAATTGAAGATACAGCTAAGCGCTATTTCGGATTTATTTACTAGCGAATAACTTGTCTGGATTCAGTGAGATTAACTAGGTCGCTTTGTTTAAAGGCATTTTGTTTTTTTCTATTGTAAGGTGGCTGGTCTAAGGTGTTTCTTTTTTTTATTGTAAATGTTTGTTTGTTTCTTATGACATTATTAAGTTCTATAATAATTTTACATCACATTTTACTTTTTTGATTGAATATGTTTAACTTTATAGTAAAATGAAACATTATAGCTAGCCTATGTACTTTCGTACATGTACACTAGTTATAGGGGATTCAGTAACCTTTAAGTACGTACGTTGCAGGACTTACTCCAAGGTGGAAAACAAGTAAAAAACCCTAGGACCAAACACGCGATTTCTTCAACTACTGACAGTTTCAACAACTCTAAATCTTTATATATTTACTTATGTCACAATCTTCGTTTGTAATATGGAATAAGAGTACTTTCATTGTAATACTTCCTTGGATACACTATATTGTAATTGAATGTCCATATAGCAATCTTCCCTTCCAATCCACAAAACTTTCGATCCTATTCCACCTTGAAAATATTCGTAACTCCATTTTCCTTAATCTTCGACATCCCCTATTCACATCCAATTCCCCTTTCTTTTCAGTCTGACAACTTTTATTCCAGTTCTTGATCGGAAAATAGTAGACATTTAAAAATATTTTATCTAGTACAAACTAGTTTTAATAAGTTCGATGAACGGAAAAATAC
This sequence comes from Acanthosoma haemorrhoidale, assembly GCA_930367205.1. NCBI lineage: Eukaryota > Metazoa > Arthropoda > Insecta > Hemiptera > Acanthosomatidae > Acanthosoma > Acanthosoma haemorrhoidale. The sequence goes on along the minus strand of OV884011.1, from coordinate 15,122,226 downwards.
CAACGCAGATTCTATCCGTAGGCTCAGAACTATTTACATTGCCTTAATTGAAATCTCCGTTTAATATCGCTCAGCCACGATGGCCTATACAGAATATGAGATTACCACAGGCCATTGTCAAGACTGACTGCCTTCGAATACCGTAGGAGCGTTTCATATAAATCCGCCTCTTCCTAAAGACTATTGTTCTTCCTCGACTAGTGAGAGTCGGAGCAATATTTACCTCGGAGTAATGAAGTGGTCAATCCTTCTTGAACATAATATTGAAGCTGCTTTTGTAAGTTGAAGATATTTTGATTGGATGGCCGCTTTATTGCTGAATTCCTGGAGTAATTGCGACGCTATTCATTACTCGAAGAAAAACCTTAGGGTATGTTTAGCTCTGATTTGTCTTGTTGATAAGGCAATAGCTTATGAAGTACAGCTCTAGGGTTCATCGACCTCTGTATAAAGTTACGACTTTGGTACTCGTAGTAAGTACGCAAACCCCCACTATGAGTGGACAAAGCAATATTAGTAGCTGCGGCTGCTAAAGGTTATGGTACCATAATGGTCGGTATTTAATAATAATTATAGTTGAAGAAATCATTTTGTAAAACCATTACGTCCATATAGGCGGAATAATATCCGCATGTAAAAGCCCTGCCTCTTTAGACCTCCTTTCGCCTCTCGTCAGTTTTTTGCAAGTCAAGAGAAAGAATGGTAAGGAAAGTAAGAGAAGAATTAAACGGCCCAAATAGGACAAGATACCGTGTACAGGAGACTTTGGGAGATACCATGTCTCGGACAATTATAAAGGGTGTCCCAGAACTAACGCAAGATTTGATTTAAATAGAAAATACAGTTTATAGTATTTTTATTGCTATTTTTTTTATTGAATTATAAAGTAAATAGGATAGGGTTATTTATGGAATAACACATAGGGCAAATGACCTCCACGACTTTGCTGGCACATACGCACTCTTTTGTCGAAATTTTCCATGACCATTTGGGATAAATGTAGTTGAATTTCGTTGATGCAGCGTTGAATTTCTTCTTTTAATGCACGGGTATATGTGGGCTTGTTGACATACACCTTTGACTTCAAAAAACCCCATAAAAAGAAATCTAAAGGTTTTAAATCACACGAGCTAGGGGGCCAATTCTGATCACCGAAACGAGAGAGTACACGACCTGGAAATGTCTCATGCAGTATTTGAGTTGTTTCATGGGCTGTATGGCATGTGACACCATCTTGTTGAAACCACATATTGATATACATATAGACTTTAAACAACACTCTCACGCACTGCTTCGATATTGAAATTTGAACGGCTTGTTTTCGGACGACCAGTGTGTTTAGTGTCTCCAACTGATCCAGACTCCCTAAATTTTTCAATTAATCTCTTAACAGTTGATGAAGTCAAAACACCATTCCGACCATATTTTGTATGAAATTTCCGAACTGCGGCCGCCAAACTTTCATTATTTTTGAGATAATGTTCAACAATAAAGACACGTTGTTCTATCGTGTAACGCTCCATTTTTACTAACCCTAAACTGTCAGCTGTCTTATTGTTTTTTTTTTAGGGTTTCCAGCAATTAACTGCACAAATGGCGGCAAATTCAAATCTTGCGTTAATTCTGGGACACCCTTTATAATTATCGATTTGCATCTGCTCGGAGGAAGAACAGAACTGTCCCATAAGTCCATTGCTGTCACCTTCAATCACTCTAGAATAATATATAGCTTGACAATTTTGACAGCGATCGCTTTAAATAGAATATCTATAAGAGGTGTCCAGAATATATGCCATACCAAACCTATGAACCTTTTAGACTAAACTGCACAAAGATCAGAAATCGTCACAATCCTGATTAAATAAATACTATGCAGTGTTACTTTTCGCGTTAAAACAGCTCTTACAAATCTGTTGAGAATGCTTTAAAGAAAATCCAATATGGCTTTCTGCTCTGGATACCCAAAATAATTGTGATAATATGTTATTACAATTTTAAAATCATTTGTTATTAGTATCACGCCTGTACGTATTCTAATTGAACTGAGAGCCATATTCGCTTAGCTTCCTGGAGTATAATAATAATGACCAACCACATTAGTATGTAGCCGCAATGGTTGGTGGCTTTTAATATAATAGTTACGGTAAATACCGCACCCGACTGACACTCATGCAGCTATTACTGAAACATGAGTGGAATAGACGGTATACACAGGCGTGAAACTAGTCCAGCTAAAGCATTATCAAGTGTTATTTGAAGCAATTAGTATGTCAATTGTTTTACTATACCTCAATATATACAGGCAGAGAAATAAACAGTTGATCCATGGATAATCAACTTCTTCATATAATTTGTTACTGACGGAATTCATGTTTAGTATATATTGTATTTTTGCAATGAAACAAATTCATTGTGTTGCTAAACCAAACAGGCCGCCCAAAATTGACTTGTTAATAAATAAAAAAAATAATACTATTCATCAGCTTAGAACGTATAAATAGTCGATTTATATTTTTGGTATAATATACCTTTGTCAATGTATCCACGGACCTAAAATCTTTACAATTCCATTTTTTTTTTTTTTTTTTTTTTTTTTTACATAATTTGTTGTTAACTACTGTTTTTATACAGTATAGAGCTACGGGGGACAGAAAAACAGTCGAACATCAAGCGCATCCAATCCTTTCAATCAAAAGTCCTGAGAACAATATTAATGCCCCTTAGTATATCAGCAAAAAAAACCCTTCATTGCGATCTAAGTGGACTTTCGATGTAAATCCGCGTTAGGTAAGCGTGTTAAGGCAGTTTGGAATATGCACAGGTCATTGCTCCAAACGAACTCATCAACTGTCAGGTTCAATTCCTCTGGGCATATGCTCTGCACTAATCACTAATAAAATACTAATCACATCATTTGCAATTATTGTAAGAGCAGCTTGGGTAGTTGACTTACAAATCGAAGAACCGAACTAGACTATGATTTATCGACTATCAATAGTGCCGAGCTGTAAGCGAGAGACTACATGACCGTCAATGTGCCCCATTCTATTGGAGTTAGCCATGTACATGAGTACAGAATATAATTCATATTGAATTGAAGTAAACAGTTTTACCTTGAAACTTACTAATTAAATACAAATAATGAATTAACTATCAGGAACAAATGCGATAATATAAAATATATTTTAAAAAAATTAGGTGTGTAGAAATTCCGTCCCAGCATAGAAATATTTAGGATCTTAATTTCCCTTACGCAGCATTGCACTGCCTCATTCATCACTGTAATCCTCCTCGAAGACTAAAATGGCAGTAGCCTTGTGACCTGCTATAAATACGTGATAGTGGGAGTCCTGGCAATGGCCAGTTTCTCCTGAGCGTCTGTGGCTCTCGCGCTCTTGGTCATCCTCCACTGGCTATTATCCAGTGACGCGGATGACGGAGAAGCGTGGGGGACTTCCCAGGACTCCGATTCCTCCTTCGCACGCGAGGGAGGTTACAACCGTGTGGACTCGGGAGGTTTATGGGCTGTTTGTAAATACTGTATGAATGAGCGAGTGAATGAAAATTGTAAATATGGTATGAATGAGATCATTTATCACAATTACTTAATGCCCAATGAGGCAGATTGTAATTTTATCATAATACAGTTGTAGAATATCAGATCTATTGAAACATTCTTATGACTGCTAGCTTAGAACCTGCATACAGACAGACAGACGACTTCTTCCCCCCTCCCCACCTGAATGTATAGTCTCTCCCTTCTCTTTATTATCCCATAAAATAAGTTGTGATGAGCGGAAAGATGTTCGTCACATGGACGGCTGGTGAAGGATATTATTTTTTTATAACTCCCCTTTCTCTTTTCCAAGAGGCAGATTCAAAGCCGAGGCTTCTGGAATGCTGCTATACCACTAACCTAATATCCCTTCTTTTCACTCAACTAAATTCGTGCGCGGGACATTCGATGATAATTTCCCTTCTCCTGTTAAGAGATATATTTTCTTACCGGAAACTAGTAATAACAATAGCCTAGGAACGTGGTGCCAATAAAACCTTCCTATGGAGAGCTTCAAAAATAAATCTGGGCTCTTTAATACGAAATTTGCACAATGAAGAGTTTAATTGCAAGCTGCCCATAGGAATGCGTCGGTAACGAACGAACAGAACTTAAAGATCATATCGGACACGATTCCCGGGGCAAGTATATCTGCTGGTATAGATAGAATATTGATGAAGAAATTCTCTACTAAATATGTCATTGTTTTGTTCGCCAGAACGGTTTGGAATTTGTCTTATGTCTCCGAGTATATGTGTAATTTTTTTTAAAAATGATTGACTGGAACTTAAAAGTGAATTATTTATTATTGAGTTATTATTATTTCTCTTACTTTGAGTTCATTCTTAGCCATGGATGTATTGCTTAGGAGATGGAATTGTTGAAGATCATTTCTCCAATATGTCTTAGGTAGCCAACAGCTCCAAGCAGCTCATAATAGGCCTGATGCAGACATACATAGTATTTCGAAACGATTTCTATTAATAAATTTGATGAAAATCAAACTTACTTTCATTAACCTAAGCCTAAGATGGGCTATCAAATTCATTCACTAAGTTATTCATTAGTATACTGAAGAAGGAACAGGAAATTATTCAGTCATTATGTATGAATATGTACTTTTTGACCCTCCATTTCAGAGGTTAAAAAAAGACAGTTTACCGTAACGTGTATCACACAAAACAGTGGACAAAAGACTAACTGAAGCCTCGTCTATATAATGAAAACAATCACTTGTCATGGTAACTCATAGCGGGTAGATACGAACGATAGATTCTACTTAGCTGCATCGGAAGTTACTTATGACTCGACCGATAATTTTTCGTGGGGGTTACTAACAATCCTCTTAGTCGTAGGAACAGCCTTCTAACTGGAGGAAATTGTTCAGTTATTATAGTTTAATTACAGAAACATAAAAGAACTACTTTATTCAAAGGGAAATTCGCAAATTAGTGTGGCTGTTCTACGATAGCAGCGCAATACTTTTTTTTTTTTTACCTTTGCTCATCAGTGGGGAAGGAAATAAACGGGTCAATAAAACGTTCAATAATAATGAATCATCGACTTTGCGCACTCCTATTGAAGAAACAGCTGAGCGCTATTTCGGATTTATTCACTAGCGAATGACTTTCCAATAAAAAGAACCGCTCGTGGGCACGTTATTCGACTCTGTTCCACCGTACAAGACAGTGGAAGACGATGGTTCCCGCACGAGGAAGGAAGCCCGCACACAGACAATATATTGTTAGCAGAGCGCTTACAAAGGGCCACTCCGGTTCGTATAAAAACATTAATTAGTCGAGGGAATGTACGGCCCGTTAGGAGGTCCTCGCTGCCTCCGCTAAGGAGGTGGGCTAACAGTCTGCATGGGATAACGGATGTTCATCCTGGTACCACTCTCCGTTTCGGTGATCTCTGTACCTACTTCCGGTCTTCGGCCGAGTTCCTCCTAACCCCATGGCCTGCATTATAGTACCCTAACATCATTAATCACGTTACAGTTTAACTATCTGATATAGTTAACTTTTAAAATCTCAGTGAGCTATGGAATCTGTTTATTGATTCTTTAACACTTCGTTAACACTTGGTTAACACTTATATTGATTTTATATCTATAGGGTGTCAGTGCAAGCCGCATTCCACGTTATTACTTTATAAGTAACAATATTTTATGATTCGAATATATTTTTGAAATTTCAGTTCCACCATCGTCCTAACACATATCGATTCGGATATCCGTTTTCAAATATTTTTTTTAGCATATTTTAGTCATAAAGTAAAACTTCGATGCAAAATATCACCTCTCTATTGAAACAAGAGCTGCAAAAAACATAGCGAACACAATCCTGACGACATAGTGCATTAAAACCCCAAAACATTACGTTTACGTATCATTAACCAGTACGTTGACATATTTATTAATTCAATACGCTTTTTAGAACGGGATATATACACAGACACACCAGTGAATACATGGGTTTTGGGTTTTGAAAAACAACAAGATGTTTTTCGTAATTTGAACTTGTTTATATATATTTGTAGATAATGTACATTAAAATACCTTATATTGGTGTAACATAGGTAACTAGCTATCGGAAAATAAGGGCTGTGGGGGGGGGAGTATATTCCTTGGTAATTTGGCTAAATCAAATTCATATCGGGAAGACAGTGACTTGTGCACAGTAGTTCAATAGGTAGAGTCCCCGACTGAATATCGAGGAGGTCACAGATTTGTGTCCGGATTCTCCCAGTACACTTTTATTTTAGGCTAATATATAGTTACTATTAACTTTAACTATTAACTTTCTAAGGATAAAAAAATAAAGAAGAAAGTAAATGAAAACTACAACAGTATATTATTATCTTACCTAAAGTGCGCCATAATTGATTAGTTTTCCTAAAAACTAGCGAGACGTGTTTATGTAACATAATGAAGGTGTAACAATGCATCTTAAGAAAGTTAGTTGTTAAAAAAAAAAAAGGAAGTATGCTTTTTTAAAAGGCCTTCTGTCTAAGCATTGATAATATTTCGAAAGCATTTCGCAAGTAATTCATAAAGTATAGAATAGGTTCTGAGATGAAATCCTAGAACAGTTCCTTGTCGAAGTGCCTAGAGGGGGTACAAATTACTACAGAGTGAAAACTACATTGCTAATTATTCTTCCTAATCTCCTAGCACAGTCATTGCACTGCACCACTCATCCCTATAATCCTTCTTGGAGGCTAAAACGGCAGTAGTCTCGTGACTATAAATGCGTAACAGTGGGTGTCCTGGGATCAGCCAGTTTCTCCACTCATGTCCTGAGCGTATGTGGCTCTCGCGCTCATCGTCAGACTCCGCTTCCTCTTTCCCATGCGTGGGAAGTGACAACCATTTGGATTTGGGAGATCTCTGGGCTGCTTGTAAATACTGAATGAATGAGCGAGTGATTGCTCAATGAGGCAGATTGTAATTTTATCATACTAAAGTTGCTGTTTTTAATTATTCTTCATGATTAGTTGTTAGGGCGAAGAAGAGGATACCAGGAGGTCGAAGGTCGGTAACGTTTCTCACCCATCAAAGGCACTGCTACTGGAAGAAGGTAAAGAGCGGCTCGTTAAAGAGCGGCCCGATGACATAAAGGAACCCTAGATGATTTATGTAGCTGTGATTAAGCTAGCAGTGAAAGTAGCAATTATTTCACAGGTAGAATGAAAGTGAAATGTCTCCACCTGAGCAGGGTAGTTTTCACTGCCCCTTCGTAAAACTCGACTACCTTGTATAGGTGTATTGGCGACTTGTAAATAATTTTAGCCGGCGAAGGTGGTTGTTTGTGAAGTTGTCAGATTTCTTCTCTCACTTTCTACTTGATGTCCTACATGAAATTATATTATTGAATTTGTATAGGTCCAAATTTCTCTTTAAGACGAACGAAAATAAAATTATAGGACTTCTGTGTAACAAATTGCAGTAATAAATAAATAAAATCGCCATACACACACTAATAAATCTTGAACAACAATTAAGCTATTTATTTTTTGCAGTTTTCCAGATGCCTAAGACCAATATCAGATAATCTTTTTTTTACTATTTTATGTTCCTCGTGACCTACTATAAATCGTGACAGTGGGAGTCCTGGCAATGGCCAGTTTCTACAATCATGTCCTGAGCGTATGTGGCTCTCTCGCTCTTTGTCAGCCTCCACTGGCTATTATCCGGTGACGTGGCTAACGAGGAGTGTCCGGTCAAAATGCCTATTGATTGTTTTGCCGGCTTCAATTCAATAGCCATAAATTTTTTTTTTTTGAGGTTCTGTTGATAAACTGCTTTTTTTAATGTGTATATACATATTATTATGGTAAGGTATGTTTTAAAATCGAAATGTAAATATTTAGTAGGCAAGAAACAATTAAAACCATCCCATAATAAAAAATCTTCATTTATCAATTATGTTAATTATATTAGATATTCAATCCGTTCGTTGTGTCATCAAGACCTCTTTCTACCCTCCATCTGCAATAGCGAAGAACGCTCTTCAAGAAATGCAACCTCCACTATTCAAGACTTCCTAAATGAGTAAGCTCACAATTTTATTCTGGAGAATATTCGATTATGTTATCGATTAAATTGATAGGCAATGATATAGGGGTTTTCTATTTGTGATTTTAACTAGTTATATTGATCATTTTTTTATGTAAAATAATTTTCATTTATAATATTAATTTGCTCTCGCGCTCTTCGTCAGCCTCCAGTGGCTCGTGACGCGGCTGACGGAGGAGCGTCCCCAGACTCCGCTTCCTCTCTCGCATGCGAGGGAGGTGACAACCATGTGGATTTGGGAGGCCTCTGGGCTGTTTGTAAATATGGTATGAATGAGAATTGTGGTAAATCAATTACCTATTACCTAATAAGGCAGGTTGTAAGTTTAGCACAATAAAGATGTATATATATATAATAAAAAATTACCTGTAAGGTATGTTTCGCATTTATCAAACAATTTTTCTTTGTAATTTGATACTTTAGAATGTCCAAGCACAGTCTTTATTTCAAGGCAAACAATTTTTTTCGGAGATTTTTCTCAAAGCTAAAAGCTTCGCTCATTAAAATGTGGTTTTATCCACAAAATATAATTTAGCAGACAGATGGAATTTTTTTTCAATCTTCACATTATTTTTAAATCACTGGATCTACCCTTAATGTGAATTTATACCCAAGATATTCGGGACGAATTTCGCCTCTCCATACCCTACACTGTTTGAGTTCAACCAGTTTTTGATGTAAAGGCATGGATATTTTTCCTGTTGGTTCCATTTTAAGTTAAAATGACAGTAAAAATAAAAAAACCCATTAATCCTATTACTTAGTGATTAAATCATTAATACAACCAAATTGAGTAAAGTAACAAATTAAACATTTTGACGTCTTTAATCTTATGTCTGGATTGGCATTTCGGTGGACTATAATTACAAAAAAAAGCCGTGTCTCAAACTTTTTCACATCCATAACGAAACCTTTTAATGTAATTCGCAGCTTTTATCGCTTGGCGGTGCGCCGTATTAACTTTAAAACGGTACAATTTGTCGCATTATCCGATTTCTCTTCTTAACCCTATTCTCATGCGGACACGGACTTCAATAAACTTGACCCCGAAATCTGACTAAATTCGATGGCCAGGATACCGAAGTAATGAGCACCGCTGTCACAAATACGTGCGAGACCGGCCATTGGGAAAGCGGGCAATTGAAGCTTTTATCTCCCACATGGGATCTTCATTCGATTTTTTATCCACTCCTAAACGTGGTCAGTTCTTAGCTTTAGACCACCCCCCCCCCCTAAAAAACTTTTACTGAATTAAAGAAAAACTATACATTATACTAGTGGATACAAGGATCAGTTCCCTCACCATTTTCTTTCAGAGTTAAGAAGCGAAGAATTCTGACCGGGGGTCAGATTAAGAGGCGATTTCTATGGCTCTCAAAATTTAACCTTTTAAAAAATATTTTTGCGTTCTTCAAAGGGTTCTCAAAAACCATAACTTTCTGTCAGAGTTGCTTTTTCAAGTCCACCAGCGGACTGTATGGAGTAAATCCTCCGTGTTTCCACTGTAGGTCCGCACGGCCAGGAAATGCCTGTTGGAAAGGCCAGAGCTTCGGAGCACGGAGGGAAAAATGGCATATACAGGACTGTTAGTCCAACCACACGTGTGTGGTGAGTTGACTCCTGTCCTCCCTCATATTAATAACTGAATGTTCACAGTTTTTTTCACAGGCCTAGTACATATTATAGAGCTTCGGCAATAGGATGTAGTATTATCCTGAATTATTTTTTTTTTTTTGTTTCTACCATAAAGGAGAAACTTAGTAGGTTGATAATGATGATGGCGGAACGAACTGCCGTTATTCCGTGAGAAGTGAAGAAGGTTAGCGGGTCCCCCTTGATGGTGCATGAGAGTACAACCTAGCGAAATTGCAAGAACGGTGCCAGGCAATGGCGAGTGATGAGTCGTGATGCACTCTCCAGGGAGGTGGGGGAGAGGATCGGAGAAATTCGTCGAATGTCCATCTGATGAAGCGTGATGAATTTTGATGAAGGGTGGGTCAAAAGTCTATAAGGCTATGGAAATGCAGCGGGTTATACCGCTAGAATTCTTTGACGGAACGTCAAACCACTGCGTTTTTGTTAGCGACAGGTATGTCCAGTCATAGATTCCTTAATCTATTCTGAAATTATAAAAATTGAAAAATCTCAATTTAATAAATTTTAACTAATGTGTACATACATATTATTAAATGTCTCCAACACTTCCAGAATGGAATCATGCGAAAAGTGGTCCGACATACCTCTTTAGAGAGGTTGAAGAACGGTGACCTGCACCCGTTGCTTGGTGTGCCGTCGGTGGGTGAGTTCATCCGCCGGAGACACATTAAGTTTTTTGACTCGTTGCAGCACCTGACAAATCCAGTGTTTAACACTATGACCCCGCCACCCCTCCCGCATCGATGACAACAGACTGTCGGGGAAAAATTAGGTTAAGAATTAGTATGTAAGTTAGTTTTAAGGTTGATCAAAAAGGTGAGCCCCATAACCTTATTAGTCAGTTTAGTCAAGTCACGTATAATGTATATCATTATACTTGTTTATTCATTATATAATTTCTATAAAATAACAAAACCTGTATATAATGTAGTGAGTCTACAGGAAATACAAAAATAATTTGTAAATAGATTCGTCTGAGGATCTATAATTATATATAATTATCTGTAAATTTAAAGGGGCTATGGAAAAAAAAAAAAAAAAAAAAAAAAAAAAAAAAAAAAAAAAAAAAAAAAAAAAAAAAAAAAAAAAAAAAAAAAAAAAAAAAAAAAAAAAAAAAAAAAACCGTCCCCAGACCATTCCTCTTTCGCATGCGAGGGAGGCGACTTGTGGATTTGGGAGGTCTCTGGGCTGTTTGTAAATACTGTATGAATGAGCGAGTGAATGAAAATTGTATATATGGTATGAATGAGAAGATTTATCACAAGTACTTATAGCCCAATGAGGCAGATTGTAATTTTAGCACAATAAAGAAGTTTCAGTATGTATCATATTAATTTAGTCTTATATATTGCAATTAATTTCAAATCATTCTTTTAAGTCAATTTCAAAATTAAATGTATGTAAGTTTGAACGTTACCGGCAAACTTCGGCACATATGTTAGGTGTCTCTCTACAGAGGGAGTTAGTATCAAAGGAGGCTCCGAGCTGTTAACCTCCTGAATAGCTGTACTCTTGTTAAGACAATTATCAACGCTTATTATCGACAATTATATTGATTCAGGTTAGTTTTAAGTTTTATTTGTTGATTGTTATATTTTTAGCGTAAGCTAATGGGTACATATGTTAAATATTACAGTTCTAAACTACATCTGCAAGTGTTCGATTAACAACCTTACAACCTCCACTTCCTTTAAGCCTCTGAATTCGAAACTTACATGTATATAATAAGTAGTAATAATTAATGCAGTTCTTAATAATAGCTTTCCTAAAATCCTATTTATTATTGAATATTATTATCGCATCCTCTTATCTAATAATTAACCGTAATTAAAAGTAAATACAAATGAAGGGATATTATATATCAAAAAAATGAATTTTAGAAAAATAAAATAAGAGCAGACAAGAGGGGTTCATGTAATAATATATGTATATCTTTAGTTCATATTTAATTTTACATTTAAAAAATTTTAGTCGCGGGGGGGGGTCCCCTAGGCTAATTACGATCCTTGAATAAAGTAGTGTAATTGGTGAAGTTGCGGTGCAAATCCCGGTCATTTGTCAGTAAAATTGTTTTATGAAAGCGGTCGTACATACGGTTCGATCAATTATGCCGATTGTATAACCATTTCATGATTTCTCAAATCCCCAGGATGAATTATTTATTTATGATTTAAAGATCTCATTAGTTTTGGCAAATTTATATTAGCTTAGAGGGTAAAAAAAATAATATAAATAATAAAGGTTTCAGAGCCAGCGATAGAGATTGACCATTGACAATTTCCAGCCAGGTAGGCCTGACAATTCCTTTCAATTCTCTATTTATTGTTAGATCACTTTCCTGTACGGTTCGTCATTGTAGAAAAATTCCGAGATACTGGTCCATGAATCAACTAGTTAGTTATTCCATCACCGGCAACATCACATGCTGGAGAATCATCCTGCGGTGAAGGATTACATGGAAAGGTGACTTGGCTGACAAGCTCTGACGAGAAAATCACCATAGGTGCTCTTGTCATCTCCCTAGTGACAAGCTCGGGACATGCGAGACCTTTCCCGCCCTCGATATCCAGCCCGCAACTCGAACATGTCGTTCGAAAAGACTACCCTAGAAAACGTACACAGTTGTAATACTTCGAAATGGCAAATGGGAGTTCCTCGATCCTATTCCCGAGGGAAAGCTGCATGGGATACCGTTACGCCCCTGTTTAAGTCGCTCGTTGGTACAATTTAAATTAACCGACATGGAAATAAAGCATTTTTTTATGAATTATAATGTATATGAAATATATTTCGGGTTATTTGAAATATATGATACAACACTGTAATTATAATTTTTTGCGTCATTTCTACAATATAAATGACCAATGGTCTATTGTGTTAAATTCAGTTTAATTTTTGAGGCTGGCTTTTTATTTTAAAGTTAAATCCAGAAACAGCCAAGTCAGTTTTTCCCCTGAGTCTCTTTGATCTGCTTGCGAGTATGAGGGCCAGTACAGTCAATTTATTTACCTTGTAAATAATCATATTATTATAATATATTATCGTAATCTTAATAATAGGCTCGTATCTGGTGACGCGGCTGACGGAGAAACGTGGGGGACTTCCCAAGACTCCACTTCCTCTTTCTCACGCTAGGGAGGTGACAACCATGTAGGTTTGAGAGGCCTCTGGGCTGTTTGTAAATACTGTATGAATGAGCGAGTGAATGCAGGTTGTAAATATGGTAAGAATGAGAACATTTATCACAATTACTTATTGCCTAATAAGGCAATGGCAATACAAAGCAATTTTTGTAATGGTGTCAATAGTTTTTGCTAGACTACAGGATTGACTAGACAGTTATTGATTCCCTAATCATTTAGTGAGTAAGATATCTAATTACCTTTGAATAATTCCATTTATACTTCTTAAAAAACTTAATAAATCATCAGTCAATAAAATATTATAAACTATTTATTCAAAATATATGAAATACCTTCTAGAGTCAAAGTACCATTTTTATTCAGCTTTAAGTAAAATGGTTCGTTTTATTTATATTTCAACTTTATTATGATAAACTACAATCTGCCTGATTGGGCTATAAGTAATTGTGCTAAATGATCTCATTCATACCGATTTACAATTTTCATTCACTCGCTCATTCATACAGTATTTACAAACAGCCCAGAGGTCCCCCAAGTCCACATGGTTGTCACCTCCCTCGCGTGCGAAGGAAGTCCCCTTCTTGGGAAGTCCCCCACACTCCTACTTTTTTTTTTTCTAAACCTTGAATTTAAAACAAAATGAGAAAAATGAACAAAATAAGTTATAACATGCATACAATTCTAAGTGATGGGGCTCACCTTCATCTTACAACCGCGAAACTAAAAACTAAAACTTAAACCTATAACCTAAGACTAAAGCATTCCAGCCACGACAGCGTCCTGCCATCGATGGGGGAACGGAGCGGGGGTTATAGTGTTAAACACCGGGTTTGTCAGGTATTGCAAGGAGTCGAAAAAATTGATATGTCTACGTTGGATGAATTCATCCGCCGTAGGCAGCTCAAAGATCTCGTGAAGCTCACTATTGCTCCGCTGCTCGAACCGTTTTGGAATTGTTGGAGTCGCCGAGCTGTCGTATACGTCAGATAACGAAAAAGCTGTGCACCATACAGCAGAGTAGGCCTGAGTACGCTCGTGTAGATCAACAGCTTGAGACGCAATGATAGATGCTCCTCCGTAAGCCGCGTCACTGGATAAAAGCCAGCGGTGGCTGACCAAGAGCGCGAGGGCCACAGACGTTCAGGACATGATTAGAGAAATTGGCCATTGCCAGGACTCTCACTGTCACGATTTATAGCAGGTCACGGGGCCACTGCCGTTTTAATCCCCGAGGAGAATTATAGGGATGAGTGGTACAGTACGTTTAACAAAAGCCAGAATGGATTTCAACCCGATCGAATAGCTTTTATTTATAGTTGTCTTCTTTACCTTACCATTTGTTACAATCTTTCATTCCAATCAATATATATATCATTTGGGACGAATACATTTACGGAAGAACAGATTAAAAGAAAATACAACAAAAAATTATAGGTCCTTGGATTATTTTTGGTTTAAGTTTCTGGATAAATTGGAACAGTGCATACAATCACATTACCTCTTCGCTGACTATTCTTTGTGATGTTGGGGGTATATTCCAAAGGGATTTGGGCATTCCTGACGATTGAAGGTGCTTTGAGCAGTAGTATTTTGTTGTTAAGTGTTTGTAGCCTTCCCTAGCTAATTGCTAGTGCAGTACCATACTGACGTAAGTGTGTGGCGTTCTTGTGAGGTTTTATGCAAGTGTGAGTGTCAGAAATTGTAGTAGCAGACGTCTATCGGTGGATTCTCCACCTTTAATTTAGGATGGATGGTAGAAATTTAGCGAAATACGAATTAACTTGTAACTTTTGCAGTGGGGAGGAATGTTACTGCATCTGGCGTACAGTAAGCGTTACAAGTCAGTGCCCGCGTTTAGATTCACCCAAAAGTACGCCGTACTTCACCAGCTGATATTTGACCGGAAAGAACCAAGCTCTGTTCCCGCTTGTGAATGTTTTATTCAAAGTTGAGCCGTCTGTGGGACAGCCGATGTAAATGCCGCTTCTCCTACGGCGATTGCCTGTACTCGCCGAATAACGGTGCTCTGTGAACTCTGAACTCCGTCCTCCTTGTGCATCTTAAAGAAAAGTATTTGCATAGAAAGTATGTTGGCGCACAAATTGAAAACGACGGTTCGATCACTTCGATTGGTACAAGTGACAGATGTCAGACAAATATTTTATTTAAAATACACGTTCAAAGCTTAATGAATCGGAAAAAAATATTATTGAAGCGGATAGATTGAGAAACTGGGTTTGAGAACGAACGAGAAAGTGGCTGATATTTGAGGTTTTTAGCTACACTTGTTAAATCAATGGTGCAGCAAAGTGAAAGACAAATTTTCTGTCTGGCCGGGGTTTTGGAGAAAGATATTCATTTCATGAATAGTTAACACAAACCAATACACATATTCCCCAGATATGAGTGATAAGAATTTAATTTTTTTGTATTGAACTTTAAGAAATTAAAAAAATAAAATAAACTTTCCCACAAAAAAAGTGGCTATCGCGCTCATGGTCAGCCTCCGCTGGCTCGTATCCGGTGACGCAGAGGAGCGTGGGGGACTTCCCAAGGCTCCGCTTCCTCTTTTTCAGGCGAGGGAGCTGACAACCATGTGGATTTGGGAGGCCTCTGGGCTGTTTGAACGAGCGAGTGAATGATGAATTGTAAATATGGTATGAATGAGAACATTTATCACAATTACTTATTGCCTAATATGGCAGATTGTAATTTTAGCACAATAAAGAAGTTTCAATAAATTTTAAAAAAAATATCCGTTTTTAATGATGAGGGTCTATAAATGTGAAGTAAACCCCAAATAAATATTTAGAAATTTCTATTTTGATTTTTTGCATAGTTGATCTCTAAAAACTCAGCAAAAGTTTTTTTCAAATTTCAAATTAAAAAAATGGTTGATTGAAGGCAGATCAAGTAGTCCTTGTTTGCTTTCGTGGAAGACGGTCAAAGCCAAAGATATGCAGCCCGTGCGTTACCTGAAACTAATGTTCGGAGACAAATCACACGTGGGACAGGTTTGTGCAATCACAGATCAGGACGGACACGACTGACAGGTCCAGCAGATGACCTCTTTATTGTACTACACACGCTTCAGGATCGGTTTGCAACTACTACTGAGACTAGTCAACTTATTTGTACAACTCTGGGAGTATCAATATGTTCAGAAACTGTTAGAAAAAAAGACTTGCTGAAGTGTATTTAAACCCTCAGAGACCATTGTTGACCTGAGTGCATCGAAGAACTGTGTGTTCGTCGTCGAAGAAATCCCACCCACGCCAAACTCTTCCAGTGACAAAACACTCAGCGCAGCACTCACCTGGCTGGTGAGCTCTCATCCTTCCGTCTGGTGTATAAAGAAACATACGTGACTCTGAAAACAGCACGTTGCTCTATTCCTTATCAGTACACTTAAGGTGTCCCGAGCGAATTCCGAACGAGCTCTAAGATGATCTCTGTTGGACAAAAGTCACGATGCTGTATCTGAGGGTTTAAATCCACTTCAGCAAGTCTTCTTCGAGATGAGTTACACGTGAAATGAAAATAGATATTTCTGTATAATTTTGTTCAATATTTATTGGGGGCTTCCTTCAAATTCATAGGCCCTTATAACTTAAAAAGGTTAATGTTAATTTTAAAAAATTGAAAGCCAAAATAAGTCTTTTAGGAATCAAATATTTAAATGTTTCTAAGTGCTCCAATTTTTTATGGGGCAGCATATTTTGTACTTCATTTTGTCCATTATATGTTATCAACCACAATAGTTATAATTTAGTTACAATAGATATAATTTTTTATTTTTATATCGGCTGTTTCGAAATAAAAGTTTATTTCATTAAACCATAAAATTTCAAGTCAGCTGTGCCTCATAGTACAATTAAGGGTTTTTTTAGCCAACTCAAGGGGCACTAATTAATTTTTAATAGATCGAGATCTCAAAATAATCGATTTTCAATACTAAGTAATTTATTACTGACACTCGTGTTTTATGAAAATTATTATATTTTGCAAGTCTTTCTAATATCAAACAGTACTTCCGCGGTAGAATTTTGTATTTCTCGCAGGAAAACGCGTGTGAAAACATGTTATAGAAACTCTGAAAACCTAATATTTTTAACGACTATTTCACATTTTAACTATTATGTACCATGGCTACTAATAAGGTAATATGTACACAAGAATATCGAACAGAACTGGTGAGGAATGTCAGTTACGCAAGAGTGGGTCACGGGCGCCTCTCGTTCAAGTTCTGTGTCACGGCCAACCAAGGCTGGGCACCCAGGTGCACCACAAGGATCCATATTCAACCTATTATGTATTATATTTTTTGTAAACCGTCACTAAATATTGCATTTTTAAAAAGTAAAAAAAAATTGTAAATGATTTAAACAATAACATGAAAAAACCCCTGTAACGCATTATATAGACAATTTCTATTGTTGGCTTAAAAAGCTTTATTTTAAACATCTCTCTAACGTGCCTACAAAAAATCTGCACTTTAAAGCTTAAAGACCTTCTGAGTTGTGACCTGTGAAAAATTTACCGTATTTCAACTAAAAACTTTTTTTTTTAAATAAATTATTTCGAGGCATCGCGGGATATCATTATTACGAACCCGCTCATAGAGCGAATTATAACAATTACTCCCCATTCCGTTTTTGAAAGTGAATCAGATATCGAAAATAACTTTTAACTTCGTTTCTGCGAAGGCTAAAAATTTGTTGTTAAGACAAAGTGGAAAGTATTTTATTATATTCACTTACTTTCATAGTCGAGAAAGCTAAAGGGAGATATTTTTCTATCCGCCAAAAAACAACAAACAAATGAATAGAAAATTCATAAGCAAGTAACAATATCGAGAGATTCTCTCGGAAGTTTGTTAATAACCTATTGAATAATTGTGAAAACACAATCTAACATTTTTTACCAAAGGTACTTCATTTTGTTTCCGTTAAATACTACCTCTATAACCAATAACATTTTTTGTAAATACCTAAAATATACGTAAAAGAAAAAATTACGAACTGGTTTGTATCAAATTAAACCTAAAGCTAAAAACTGGGAATTAAACAAATCTTAAAAGTAAGTGAAACATTTTTTTTTCGCGTTTAATAGTTTTTCCTGATTTCCGTTATTGTGCTGTAGCCAATGTTAATTTTTAGAGATATATAATGTCAGATCGACACAATCATTTGTACAACCGCTATTATAAGGCAAACATATAGAAAGTCATTTGTCCTCTACTTACAAAGTACTCAATGTTTAATACTTTAGTAAGGCAAGTGGCGATGTGTATTATAGTTTTCTATTTAGCTGCTGAAAACAGCAAGGTGCTGAGTAGTGCTCCTTGGTGGGCATCCGTTAGTCAAACTCACTCTTGGAAGTTTGCACTTGAATGTTGTTTGTACACAACCATATTTACCGACACAACCCGAGGGGAAGTAGAAAGTGGCCGCGTCATTTGCCTTTCAGATTACATCCATCCAACAGGTTAAGAACCGCACGGAGCCTGTTTGATGAAAACATCTTGAGAAAGCATCTGGATAACGTCTCCTCAAATACTTTTAATAAGTACTACATTATGAGGAATACTTTATTCGTCGTAGCTAAATATGTACTAGAAAAAAATTAAGGCCTTTGTTGTGGCTGCGAATAAGTTACGAACGCGATTTTAATAATATATTTAATGCAATCAATTAATTTACGGCCCTAAACATAGCGCATAATATGGATAATTGATATGATAGCCCACTCAAATATAATATGAAAATATTTACTTTTTAATTAACAAATAGTTTATTAATTAATCTTTATTTTTTCTTTGAAGCTGCTTTTATTTTTAGCATCATTAGGGATCATGGTATGGAACTACTGCGCATAATATATTGCAGTATGTTAAGCATGAAAACCCAACACAATATAATAGGAAACTTGTGTTTCAATAGCTGATTGTTCAATTAAGGGCCATTAATCATTTTGCGTGATCAGCATCATAATAAATTCCATTAGCAAAATATTATCTGTAAGAAACTTAGGTTGCGAAAATGAATTTAATGACTTTTCTTAATATAGTCCACTTAAGTTTCAATATTTAACACATGTTATTGATCTTAAATTCCATACTCTTAAATGATCCTGATTTATTTTTTAATTACCAAATTATTGCTTATTGACCATAACTTATTTTCCACCGGACCGTGCTTTTACTTAAACACCACGGGTTAAGTTAATGTTGTGAACATGGTTTTTATTGATAACAGTTTTAATCAAAATAATTGTGCTTACAGCTTCACAATGCCAAGAATAGTTACGCATTATTGATCATGACTTCGTGATTGTTAGATACTTAATGCTGTATTGCATTACATGACTAGAATTTTTTCTTCGTTTTGCATTTTTTTTTTTATTGATAAATTAACCTTAATTTTTCCTTTGAGGTTTTTATTTTTAGCGTCATTAGCACTCATGATATGGAACTACTGTGCAGAATATAATGCTGTATGTTAAACATGAAAACCCAACACAATATAATAGGAAACTTGTGTTTCAATATCTGATGGTTCAATTAAGGGCCATTAATTATTTTTGATGTGGTTGCGTGTATTGTATTTTATTTAAATGTGTATCGCATTACATGACTAAAATTTTTTCTTTTTCTTTTTTTTTTTTTTTTTGATAACCTGAATTGACTTTATCTAAAATCCCGTAGAGAAGAGGCACTTAAATAAGTAATGTATAATTATTTTTGTAGTTATTAATTAATTATATTTAAGGTATTGAGGACTTTCACTTTATTAATCTATTTCAACTTCTACCAGAGACCTTTAAATGTATACATCGTCAACGTCATATTAGGTCATGTTGTGATTTTATGGTTATTAAAAGTTTTTTTTTAACCTTTCAGTACACGAACCTGCCCTTGCCCGTGTAACTTTTGTGGGCATGAAAATAAATGGCTTCAGTTGCCCCAGAAACTGAAGCACCTGCACGTTCGGGTTGCGCCCTCTGACATGTCACGATTTTTTTTTTTCTCGTTTTCTTCTCTTTAATACACAACAGGTGAAATGCAACAAAGAGTAGGGCACGGACAACTGCTTTCTCTCAAAGATACATATTCTATTTTTTTTAATAAGTGGAAAAATACAAGAAACAATATGTCGCTTTGTTTGATGTGCACAGATAACATTCTGTTACGGGTTAACAATAGTGAAACTCGAAAAAAAACAGTAAAAACAGACGGTGAGTTTATACTTTCAAATTGGTCGATACTGCAGCCATGCCTATCCGTTTTAAACTTTTAGAAATATATGGAAATATAAAATTTAAAATAAAAATGTGAACAGGATTCATTCCTTTGAACTATCACCTCTTTAATCCTAACAATCTAATTTACAGTAAAATTGCTTTATCAGGTCATTGAAAAAGTTTAGCAATAATAAATTATTGCAAAAAATAGTCTGAATACAACTTGATTTAACTGTTAGCTAACGTTAAATTTTACATGGGATTTTAGAAACAAATTAGATAGAAAAGCGAAGAAAAATTAATTCTAGGGGTCACCAAAACGAGAAGAAATAGATCAGATTTGATAATGTATTTGTCGATTCCTCGTGTACAAGTTTAATATTATTTACGTCTAAAAAAATTGAACTAGTCATATATGGTTGCTTTACACTTACCAAAAAAAAAAAATTAAAAACAAATTGTTTACTTTTTTTGTCTGATTTGTGTACCTAGGAACACCATTCATATCAAGGGAGTGAAACATGTTATGATCTGTAACGAGATCAAACTGAATCGTTTTAAATAATTATTTTTAATCATAGTCTTGGAAAATTTTACAAATCCTTTGATATTTCGGAAATGACAAGGAAACGAAGCTTGTGAGCACCCTATTCGCCCAGAAGATTGCGTATATATATATTTGTTAAGTAAAATGAAACGAGGTACAAAACTGAAATATACGTTTATAATTAAAAGTTACTTACCAATTACCAAAACAAAACAGGAGAGCCTGACAGAAAAACTACACCGAAACTATAAATTATTTACTAATCTCAATTTTAACTTAGACTTTTTTTTTTTTTTTTTTTTTCTTAGCTCTTAAACGTATAAAATAGGATGTGAGAAAATTATTTTGGGCTAATGAGTGCCTTTCACTAAGGGAAGTCCCCCATTTGAAGGATGTATGAGAAGGATATAGGGTGGGGTATGCCTAAAGGAGGCGGGTGGAATCAGGAAGGTAGTGAGAGTCTACCGAGGGTGGGTTTAACTTTGACATATTCAGAAAAAAACCCGTATTGATTTGACTAAACTACAATAACGGGAAGTAATATGGAAAAAAACTTCAAAAAAAGTCTCGCCTGTTTTTTTATTTTATAAGCACTCTTGTGTTAGTTTTTTCCCTAACAAAGTAATTTTATGTATAATAACAAAAAAATCTTTTAATACCTACAAGTTTTTTGTAACCATTAACTTATTAATTGCATCGTAAAGATCACGTTGTGGCCCGACCTTGCCGTTCACGTGTCATCCGGATCGTAACTAGAGAAGAAAATCAAGTTCAAAGTACTTTGGTTTCATAAGCTCAAAATATTTACTTTATATAAACGAATGAACACTATGGTAATTTAGTTTCTTAATATTGTAATTCAATATATGTCAATGAAGGGTTTTGAAAAAAAAAAAAAAATCGTTTCTTGTTTGCATGAACGTGAACTTACGATTTCATAGATTTTTCATAACAACAAACATTATGAATGAAATAAAATTAGAAAGGCTATTGACGTTTGAATATAATTTTGGGGAATTTTGGAGCCAAAGGTCTTTCAGTAGGTCTTGTTTGTCAGAACGTCTTCGAAAGAGATCGCAAAAAATATTCTGTCTATCTGAATTTATAAGAAGGTATACGCAGATTTTTCATGACATTTTGAAATATATTTATTAATTATTGGTTAAAATAAAAAAAAAAATCGAGAAAAACATGAAAAAAGTCAGGCCAGTTTCGCTGACTTTTAACACATCCCGGTTGTAAAAGATTTTCAAAATGTCAACTATTCGTAATTTTAGTTAATTGATAAAATGGCGATTTTTTTTATTTTGACTCATCAGCGGGAAAATTCCGATTATTTCTATAGTTCGTTTTTAACGGGTATAGTTGTCGAAATACTTTAGTCCGAGCATACGAAGAAATGACGTATTGAAAATGTCATAGACGATAAGCGGTCGCATTTTACTGTCAGCAGAAAAAACATTTCTCACTTTTAAAAAAATCGAATAATCATCTTAAAATAATTTTTATCGTGTTAGCATTTGTGCTCATTTATTACTTTGCCGAATGCCCTGATCAGTCGAATGACCAGTGAGTGCATTGCGAGGAACCTTGCAAACGGTTCCTTAAAACGTATTCTACATTGTAAATATAGTAAATAATATATGATGAGGCTACTGAGCAATACCAGTACATAATGTTCTAAGACCGAGGGTCTCACAAAACTATTTGTACTTCGCGCTGCCTACACAACTAACGCACTTCGTAGACCTACTGGACTTCTCAATCAAATATGAAAGTAGCATTATACTAAGGTAAATTTGATATATGTGCACTGGACTTACAGACATTGTGTTGTTAGTCGAGGATAGGACAGACTGCAGCATGGGTCCAGCCCCAGGAAGATATATAACTTCAGATGGCACACTTCCGCCCCACTCTCCGGAGCCTCGCTGGAGGAGGGGGCTCTCTCCTGGAGGCGATCTTCCCTTTCTTCCGTATCCCGGAGGTCTGGGAGGAGCGTCAAAAAGAACACAGGATTCCTCGAGATCGTTTAACAATATGAAACTATGCGAGAGATGAAGAAAGCCGGTCGGGAGAACAAGGGATGTGGGGCGCGGGACCTTGGAACGAAAGCTCTTCGCCTATGAGGAATCTTTGTGGTCAATAGTTCGAACCTGGTATCGAACGCTTGTGGTTCTTCTGGTTTTTTGGTATCAACTTTCGGTTTCGACCACCCCAAAGAAGGGGACGTAAGACAGGAGATGAACAGCCCGTTCACACTTTTTTTTTTTTTTTTGGAAAATCTTTCTTTGAAAAAAATAAATACAATTTGCCCTGTTAGGGATATAATATAGATTGTGATAAATGATCTCGTTCATAACATGTAAACTAATTATCTTCACTCTCAAATTCATACAGTATTTATAATGTACATATAAATATTATGAATATATAAATTTAATAATAAATAAAAGATATAAATTGTATAAAGAAGATTGTATTTTTCGATATTTTTTTTTCTTTCATAGCCTCTTCAAATTTACAGACAATTATGTATAATTATAGATCCTCAGGCGAATCTAATTGTATGTATTTATACAATATATGTACAGTGTAAATACTGTATGAATGCGAGAGTGAATATAATTAGTTTACATGCTATAAACTAGATCATTTATCACAATTATCCATATCCCTATACCACCCCTCCCGCATCGATGGCAACAGACTGTCTGGAAAAAAATTAGGTTAAGAATTAGTATGTAAGTTAGTTTTAAGCTTGATCAAAAAGGTGAGCCCCATCACCTTTATTAGTCAGTTTAGTCCAGTCGCGTATAATGTGTATCATTATACTTCTTTATTCCATTGTATAATTTTTATAAAATAACAAAACCTGTATATAATGTAGTGACCCTACAGAAAATACAAAAATAATTTGTAAATAGATTCGCCTGAGGATCCATAATTGTATATAATTATCTGTAAATTTAAAGGGGCCATGAAGAAAAAAAAAAATATATCGACAATATCGAATGTATTGACAAAATCCAGGGATCCCCCAAATTGACGTATGGGATTATCACTTCCGTTTGATGGAAGCAGTATAGACTGAGAAAGAGCGTGAGAGCCACAGACGCTTACCAGGATATGAGGGGAAAATATTGGCCAGTACCAGGAATCCCAGTAATAGGTTAATAACAGTAGGTTTCAATGCCGCTCCAAGAAGGATTGTAGGGATAGATAGCAGTTTTTCTGGGGGACTGGGGGTTTCTCTAATTTTCTATGGAATTTCAAAAATTTAGTAAGGTGTAAACACAATTAGCTTCATTAAATGGGGCAATCCTTATCGTTCTAAACTTTTTGATTTGGAAGGATTCCATGCGCTCAATTTTAGAGTTCTTTGATGTCCTCCAATTTCAAGTCTGTATGTCCAGATTGTTTTTTAAAAATGATTTTGCAAATCGGTACTTTGTTTTCTATTAACAGGTTGAACTTTGTGTTTAGCAGCCTGCGTAGTTATCCCAAACGTCGATTAAGCTCTTGTCTTCTTAGTCGCGTGTGTGGGTTAATAGTTTTTTAAAAATGTATACTTCAACTTCAACTTCAAATAGGAGCTAGTGAGAGAGGAAAAGATTGCGATGCATTAAAAAAAAAAAGGGGGTTACGCTATGCATGCTAAAAGATTTTAATGATATTTTATTCCACTCAAACCTCAAGTTTTATTGAGGTGACTAAATTTAAGAGTTCCCAATCTCCAAAGGATAATTTTTTTTTTTTTTTGTTCCATACCCCCTTTTTACAAATTTATATAGATTCTACAAACGAATGTCTTCATTGTATTTCCTGTAGCTTGGCTGCATTTTATACGAATTCCAGTATAGAAAATTGTACAAAAGTATAATGATGTACCTTATACATTAATGGACTGAATTTACTAAAAGTGATGGGGCTCACCTTATTTATCATAGACTTAAAACTAACTTACATCTTAACCTTAATTATGTTAACTTAATTTTCCCAGACAGTCTGTTACCATCGATGCGGGAAGGGTGGGGGGCCATAGTGTTAAACACTGGGTTTGTGAGGTGCTGGAACGAGTAAAAAAACTCGATGTGTCTCCGGCTGATGAACTCTCCCACCGACGGCACACCAAGCAACGGGTGCAGGTCGGCGTTCTTTAGTCTCTCGAGAGAGGTATGTCGGTCGATTTTTCTCATGATCCCATTATGGAATTGGTGGGGACTTTTAGCTGTATTGTCAGTAAAGTGGGTAAATAGTAGGGCACCATACAACAGAGCTGGCCGGAGGACACATTTATATATTAGTTTAAGACGCAGCGACAAGTTGGGTGCAATTAGCAAGTGCGAAAGCCGGTAAGACCTGTGTTGTACTTTTTTCTATTTTATTACTAAAATGAGTAGAGAAATGGAGATGCCTATCCATTTTTATACCCAGATAGTACATTGAGAAAGCCGGCGAGTTCTCTTGCCACCCTTTAGGTTTTATTAATAGTTATATTAACTAACAACTGCCTTCCCACACAGAACTTTACTGTATTTACATTTACCCTTCAACGGACTACCAAGCATCGAGGGCAGGTCGGCGTGAAGAAGTGAAGAAGTAGATGAAACAGAATTGTCCATAATAACACAGCCAAAAATAATCCATGTTTTAGATGCATACAAGGCGATACGTACATTTTTCGTACACAATAGGGATGTAGATGACGAAAATTTCAACCAATTAGAAAACGATGTTTCTAAAAACAGCTCAGTTTGTGTTAAACAAAAATGAAAAGATGAATATTTTAAGCCGATGCAAAGCAACATGGAAAACAAATTGTTAGATGGCTAACAAGTAATATAAAGTATTTAATTAATTGTAATTATTTAATTTATATGTAAATTATAAATTACTTTTTTTTTCATTATTTAAAAATATACCTTGTTTATGTATATATTTTTAAATTCTATATTTGTCTATCTTTTAACGTCCTGTATATGTACATACATTAAAATAAATATTATTTATTTATTAGAGCTCTAGCGCTCTTTTTCTTCAATACCTAGAAGAGCATTAAAACGAAGTTTTGCTGTATATATAAATATATTGCTGATCTATATAATAATTAAATCCGAAGATAATTGAGACAACAGTTAATTACCTGGAATCAAAAGCAAATAACAAATCAAAAACCTTTTTATGTTTAATAATTTATTCAACAAAGCCTAGATAGGGTGTTCAGCTCATCTCAAAAAACAAATGTGTGAAACTGCATTACCGGAGTTTTCTATCTCAATCCATTGTCAAGATATGATATTTAAAGGTTTTTTTTCTTCCCAGAAAACAATGTTTTTTTTGCCTTATATCACATATGTTACTTCAATTTAAATAAACTTTCAACTTTAGACTCTATTTTCGTTAAATTTTCGACTAAGTGTACTTCTAGTTTTAAAAACGGTCATCTGGGAATCAGTAGCAGCACAAACTTCAAAAGCAAACATTGAAAAATTAAAATTACTTTTTGAAAAATTTCTGGAAAAGGTCAAAGTGAACGGTACACCCAACATTGCGATTCCGGTTTAAATTGATGGAGAAATCTTAGTGAGGATGCCAGATCTGTTTGTAGTGACACTTGATGCACTACGTTGTACGACCAAGATTCTTAAAGGTTATATTGAATGAATATGATGTTTTAAGGCTTCTGTGAGAATGAATGAACGAGAATGAGAAGAATGAATGACATTAAGCAAATTTAGCTTCCTTCGGTACACAGTTTTATAATTCCTTTCATTTATTTATTTCTCAATCTATCAATCCTTTACTGCTGGATAATTAAACCAATTATTACTCATACCTTTACATGTGTATAAAATATATACAGTAGAATCCCGATAATTCGTATTGTCAAGGGGCTGACAGTTTGGTACGAATTATCGGTATCGGGAGTACAAAATTAAAAAACGTATTAATGCAAACATGTATGTATTAAGAAGTATGTACAATGTAGTAAGGATAAAAACCATGCAATAAACACTGCTTAATTCTAAACTAAACAATAAACAATACATGAAATAAAAAATATATACATACTTATGTTCTAGATTAAATATACACCAATCATTTGTACAAAAAAATCCGTAATTTTTTTTTGACGCAATACTTGCTGTCGGGTATTGTCAATTCCTTTGTACATTTCCTCCAACTGGTACATTTGAATTCCTTGCTTGCGCGAACCACTTTTTTAAGTTCTCTTCAATTTGTGGCTAATCACCAGTCTTGAAGCGTTTTACTTTGCTGCTTGATGTCTGGGAAGTTATTTTGCCTTTATTCTTCAGGATTGATGTGATCGTGGAACGAGGGACGTTAAAACGCTTGGATACGTCAATTTGCTTAAAGCAACAGGCCACGGGGTTTATGATTTGTTGTTTTTATTTAATAGAGAGGCTAACTTTTTTCGGAGGCATGGTAACGTGTCACAATGATAACGAAAACGAGACTGAACTGTAGAAACGAAAGAAAAGCTTAGTACAATTCCTAAAACTTTCCCTCTCTCCTCTGTTTATTTCCTTTTAGTAAAAAGAGTACGAATTGGAAATAGGATTCATAGAAAACATTTATCTCGCACTCATTCTGCTCTCTGGTCACTCACTGTCCTCTTTCCCTTTCTTGAAACAGTACGAATTAACGAAGTTTTTAAGCTGGAAATACGTATTATAAGACGTTTTAAGTGACCTCGAGTCTAAAAATAATACGAATTACCTAGGGGACTGAAATGCATTGTTTTTATACCACTTACCGGGATTTTCTCTGGAGACCGGCAAATTTGTACGAATTAGCCGGAAATACGAATAATCGGGATTCCACTGTATTTATTATTAATACGTACCAAGCTGTAAGATCAACAGAAACAAAGGTACAAAAAAAAAACTAGAAACCCTGGAGCCCCTAACTCATTCACTTTTTGGCTGTGGGAAACGAAGTAGATGAAGGGATTCAACAAAAAATGATAATAAAGGAGATATAGAAAAAATCAATAGGGTAATTCAGAAATTGAGAAGAAAATAATTGGCGAGAAGACGCATAACCGCCATTGGCCCGAGTGGTTGATAATCCCCTGACAAGCTGTCAGTCAAAATACAAAAATACTATATTATATACAGTGAGATGGTCTCTGACTCGTTTTAATGTTTCCATGTCTCATCAAACTCAACAGAAATTTTCCAGAGCGAGCCATTACGGTAAGATAAAGGTCATGCTCGTATTTCAGCCAGGTCAGGTCAGGCGGTCATGACCTATGACTATAAAATTGTGCCTCTAAAAATATTTGTTATACCTTTTAGACTATGTGCTGTACATTTTTGGTTTAAATCTAGCTTAAGATGTACAAACAATGATCGAAGTTTAGAAATAGATCAGACTAGGTACGCCGTCATTGAAGTTAAGACCGACAGTTGAAGAATCCCAAATGTCGGAAATACTTTTAATAAATTCTAAACCTTGTAATCCTCCTCGGAGACTGAAACGGCAGTGGCCTCGTGACCTGCTTTAAATACGTGACAGTGAGAGTCCTGGAAATGGTCAGTTTCTCCAATCATATCCTGAGCGTCTGTGGCTTTCGCGCTCTTGGTCAGCCTCCGCTGGCTCTTATCCAGTGACGCGGCTGACGTAGGAGCGTGGGGGACTTCCCAAGACTCCGCTTCCTCCTTCGCACGCGAGGGAGGTGACAACCATGTGGACTTGGGAGGCCTCTGGGCTGTTTGTATATATTGGATGAATGAGCGAGTGAATGAAATTTGTAAAGATGGCATGTCCTTTGAAGTAGTCTGTACAGTTGCTCAAAGCGTCTGTTTAGTTCTTGTCTTTTTAGTCTCGTGTGTGGGTTCCATGTCAGTCTTTTGTCGAGATGGCCCAAGTTATATGCAGTAGAAAACATTCTCATAGCAATTGATAATTAAATGACGTAAATTGTTTTGCAATGCCTCTATGTCAAACAGGCGACAACTGGAAAAAAAAATTAAGTTTTTATACAGTTTCAGGTATCTACCCACAACGTGACAATTACGTATAAGCGCTATCGACAACTCACGCTGCCATTACCTAAAAATTAAACACTAATTGATCACCAATCTTAATTTTCTTAACAAATAAGAAGGCTTTAGTGGCACCACCTTTTAGAAGACCTCTCCCTACTTCGCTGGATTGCTAGACTTTTTAAATAACTTACCTTTTCATTATATTTAATTGGATTTTATTTTTTGATTTATAGACCTGATATCTGTTTAATGCTGTAAAATTACACACTTTTTTTATCTGAGTACCTTTTTATTAATTAATTATTCCATATTACTTATAATTATACTAATTATATTCTCAAATTTAGTTGTGTTATGGATTAAAATATATCGTTTTAATATAGTCTTTATATTTCTCACGAGTATTATAGCATTGCTGTGCTGTGGTATGAGAATGAATGGTTGCTGTACTCCTTCACCGATGATATCATCGCCTGAGGAGAGTCATCCATTCCCCGAAGAGGAGGTCCAGAAGAAGGGCTCAGGGACATCCTGGTGTGCCCGCTATGTCTGCTTCGGTGCAACAATCCGGAATTGGGACGCGGCTCGGGTTTACTTACAGGCTGCTAGGGAGGAATCACCATGTCATTATTGCAGAAGTATCTATCTCTTAACTTATATGGCATTTACAGCAAATCCTTCAGCTATCGAGGCGAGAATAGTTTGAGGCAGTGACGCTGTAACGGTTCAAGGAACATAATTCAGCTGATTGTCACTGAAGTGTATAAGCCGCTCTCCGTCCTACTGCATAAAAAGTCGATAAGATCAGCTATCTTGTAGAAACTCAGGCGAGTTCAGTGTATGCTTGATCTTGATTTTAAATATTAAGTCAAAATCAAATTCTCGATTTCCTGCTCTTGAAACACTTAAATAAATATATTAAAAAAAATTCCCATTCCAGCTTTTTTTTTATTTATTTCAAAACCCATTTATTGATCAATAAGTTTTACAATTTACAAATTGTCGATACACAAATTTCTCCTCTGACTGCATACGCAGATGCATTTGAAGGAGGGTAGAATTACAATTATAAATTTTCTATTTGAAGTTAAAATTACAAATCACTGAGTACAGGACTAGGCGATGGGGCTCACCTTCAGATCACAATGATGGAACTACAAACTAAAACCTAAAACTAGAACCTAAGACTAAAGCGTTCCATCCACGACAGCGTCCTGCCATCGATAGGGGAACGGAGCGGGGGTTATCGTGTTAAACACCGGGTTTGTCAAGTAATGCAGGGAGTCGAAGTATTTGATATGTCTACGTTGGATGAATTCATCCACCGTAGGAAGCTCAAAGATCTCGTGAAGCTCACTGTTGCTCCGCTGCTCGAATGAAGTACCTCTGACCACTTTCATCAGTATACCGTTTTGGAATTGTTGGAGTCGCCGAGCTGTCGTATACGTCAGATAACGAAAAAGCGGTGCACCATACAGCAGAGTAGGCCTGAGTACACTCTTGTAAATCAATAGCTTTAGACGCAGTGATAGATTGGGGGAAGTCAATAAATGCGTAAGCCGGTAAGACTTCGTGCGTGTTTGCTTCAACTTCCATTCAACTCAGAATGCCCGCTTATAAAAGGTTGCAGTTTAGCAAGTAACTGAGAAAGCACAAGAAAAAAGTTTCGAGCGATTAACAAAGAAAATTAAACATTTGTAGTTACTTAGTTGGGCAAGAGTATCACTAAAAATGCAAACTCTTAAAGCTTGTAAAAACAGGAATCAAAAACGTAGAATAATACAATAATAAAGATTTATTTACACATTTATATTTATCAAAACTTGACTAATTAGGAACGACTTCAACTCTCTTCGGACAAAGTAACTCATTTTTTTGTAAAGGGAGGCAATGACAAAAACTCAGAAACCAAAGAAAAAAGCCAGAAACCAAGATACTTATTCGTTGTAACCCTCCCATTTCCCGTTTATATCACTCTGATTGGAAGATTGAACACATTTTTTCAAACAACATTTCCATTATTTGAAGTAGGCATTAGATGATATTATGTCAAAATTAAATTAAATTTGTGTACATAAAATTGAATTAATTGGAGCAGAAACAGCATGATCCCATTATGTAATGGATTCTAAGAAAAAAATGTATATAAATTTTCTCTCTCTCTTACAAAATGTTTCCACGAATTCTATTAACTTGCGTTTTCCAGTATCAAATGTATTTTTCTTTCAGTATTTTATCTTCTAAAGTTACTTAGGTATACAAGAGCAGTCAGTAAGAATTCTGATACTAAAAGCTTGTAAAAACAGAAGTCAAAAGATTAAAATAATACAGTCATAAAGTTGTTTTTTTTACCAGAAACTATGCTTAGTCACTAAAAAAAAAATACCCACCTAATAAATAAGCTGGTTTATATCCAATAATGCGCCGAATCACAAAAAAAAAGTGTCAAAACGTACCGGGGATTTTTATTAAAAGTGAACCAAAAAGATAAAAAACTAGTAAGGCATACTAACGCACTCTGGTGCTTCAACTGTAAATTATAAACTAATTTGTAATAATATTGTTCGTAAATATATTTTTTAGGCAAATATATTGTGCAATATATCTGAGAAGGTGGTTTAAGTGACCAACCACGAGGTGGCCCCTTAATACTGCTCAAAAAATTGATTGAGTAATAAGGAGGAAAAACTGTTGCTCAGGTAATAAAAAAATCAAAGTGTTCTTGAAAATTTTAATCAATACTGTATATAAATGTATACTATTTATTATTTGCATTTGGACATCTTTTTAGTTTTTTTATTCTTTTAGCAATATTTCGCCTGGTGAAATCTAATCTCTAATTACATATTGGTATATATTTTTGTTAAGAATATATATTTATCATATAAAATATGATTCAATATTAATTTTAATATTTGGTATCACGTTGGGATTTCTGATTTTTATCTATTTTTTTAGCTGTTAAAAATTGTGGCGTGAGCTGTAGAAAGAGATTTTGCGATAATTTCACATAATTTGTGGATAAATACTTAAAAGTTATTTTTCCAACTCTTTATTATTATTCAAGTTGTCGAGATACTAGGCAATTATATCAACTTGATTTTGTTACCATTAGAACCAGTTTAAAAAAAAACAAAAAAACATACTTCTAGGATAATCCGAGATTATACCAAATCTAATTTCAACCCCCCCCCCCCGCACCTAAAAACACCCTTCCGTCATAGTAAGTTTTATAGACTGTTTTGATTCTTCTCAAGAAAAATGAATCACCAGTTTCATCAACGGCGCAATTTTTTTTTTTTTGGAGGAATAATGGAACTAATTTCTCTGTACTATAAGTAAGTAAGTAGACTTAATTATATTTTTCATAACGTCCAATATCGAAGGACCTACATTCAATTAAATTATTGTTTAAAATTTGTAGTGTTGTAGCCTTCGGTCACATAAGGTGACCTTGTTTCTGAATATTCATTTCCTAAAATCGTTCCAATACTCGGACTGTAAATAGAATTTTTCCAGTGCCGAAGCAGCGTTTAAAAAACATGTATTCGAACTCAAATACACGACCGATCGGACCTTCGTGGGAGAGACACTTGCATGTTGAAAAGGTTACTCATCTTGGGAACTCCTACTGTAATAAAACTGTTCTTAGCTCCTTGTAACCACCGACAGTAAGAAGTTTTGCAGGATATCCGGAAATATTCACTAGAGAAGTTCACTTTCCCACACACGGAGAAAGTGCCGTTCCGTGATTACTCAGTTAGTATATTCAGTTTGGTGGCGGCTCTGAGTGGCCGCATTCTTCACAGACCCAGCGGGGCCCCGCTAACAGCACTCATTTGATAGGCGGATAATAGGACCCCGGATCCCCATGCCGGAACGGTACAGGCTCGTGCGGGAAAAAACCGCAAGTATGAATTTAGAAGCAGTTACAGACTAGTTGATCCCAAAATGAATGCTGTAGCTAACTAGATAAGATAAATCACCCTATACTCTATTGTATATATATTGTAAATTGGTCATAATATGTTGTAAAGTAATTTAAACAAATGTAAATAATATTACCAAACCATAAGCCATACCATTGTACATATTGTAAACAATAAAACACGCAGCTGCAAAAAACTAGTCAGAGGCCCTTGAAGAGAGAGTCAGGTAGCGACCCAGGCCTGGATGGGTCCCGGTCTAGAACAGTCTAGCATCACCACAATCCTGTGGTTTGGTTGGTCAGAATAAGACCCCAGATCATTGGCTACTGGAGGCTATATATAGGGCCTCGTTTTAGTAAATCATTCTAACTACGGCTCTCTGACTGGTACCTGCAGCTGCACTGATGTTTCAAGATTTGGCCTTCTCATTTATGAAAACCTCTACATCTCTCTTTCCTAACCTCGCTATGTTTTAGTCCGGCCTTGTCAGACCCCACACTTTCCTAGTGGGATTCTCTGCCTTCATCTCGCTAAAACTAGCACCTCCTTGGGAGAGACCTCTCCCTCGCGGACGACGGTTGCCGTGGCCCTACAAACTTTACCTAGTAGTGTCTCCCACGGCAATCCAGTCTGCCTCTCTCCGGTCCACACTTGCCTTTGGGATTCGGACGGTTTTCACCTACCCTTAGATACCGAGTGCGAATTCGTGATCATTCCAAGACCACATAAACTACCTACAATACCTACCCTATACCTCTTCATCTGAACATAGTGCACTGTCGGGGCACATACCTATCCCATATGGAGTCAGATAGTACAGTAGTAAGACCCGTCATGAAGCAATTGTCCAGCCTAATCAACCCTCACTTCGTCACTAGGGCTAGTGTAACCAGGCACCCCCTCGTGGCGACCCGACAAATGCCTTAGCTGTCTTTAGGATTTTGTTGAATTTTTCATCATCTAAAAGCGTAAATCATTAAAAATTGTTAGTAGAAGAAAAAATAGACAGGAAGTAACATGACTCGCGATCCCGGGGCATCCTAATATCCGGTCGGTTGCTATGCCAAGTGAACTAGTCCTTCACGAGTGTCTTTGGCCTTTCGCCTTGACGTCTCTTTGGATAGCACGCGCAATGTCACAGAGGGAGAAGTTTGGCAGCACTTAGCTAACCCCATAATTTAATGCTACAGAGAGCTAGTTTATTTTCGTTACTGTATTATATAAAAATATAAGATATTTTAACATATTTCGTTTACCACTTATTATTAAGTGTTCTAAGCCAAAGAAAATATATAGTGACAGAAATCTTAGTGCTCTAACGCACTACAAAAAGTAGCAATCCAAAAAAACATTTGTACCCGTTCATATGCCTTCAATCGATATATGTTTAATCGAAAGACGTGAAATTTTGCATGGCGGTGTTACATTTCATTTTAAGAGAGTTGAAAAAAATTGTCATCTTCATAAAAATGTTTAAGTGTCATTAATTAACTAGATTTAAAAATATGTTCCTATAACTTTTAATATTTTCCTTTAAATATCTCCACTTGCTTATTAAAAACATGCAGTATGTCTTAATGGCTTAAGATTAATTACTAAAGTCTCTAAATTTATCATATTCCCAGCTATAACAATACCAGTGTTAAAAAAAAAATTTTTCATGGTAATTCCTATTTACAGCCCAATGATGAAAATAAAACCAACCCCTTTTAAAAATAATAAAGGGTTTTAAATTAATAAATCAATTAGTAATAAAAATAAATATTTTTTATCATATTGGTTAGGATATCAATATATTGATCTAATTACCTAATCATAACAACGTTCTAATTGAGTTTTTTGAGAGGGTTTTAGTAGCAAAACTGTCCCCTTATTGATAAAACCCTAATTTGTATGATATGTCACTCTCGAATTGAATTTTTTTTTGTCTCGAATCATTCCATTACACAGAGAAAAATTGAATAACAAATTTTCCGTTGTCCACGAATTATGTAAACAAGTACAACAACATATTTAAGATAGCCACGATCGTATCACGGAACGATGAGGATACTCGTCTTGAAAGATCACGAACGTGTGAGGGAGAAATCAAGTTCCACGACTTAAAGATTATCCTATTGTTCTTCGGAGAGGGGAGTGGCGCTGTGGTTATGGATGATTAAGCTTTGTAAAAGATGGACGAACAAGATAAGGCGAAGATGTCCGAATTTGTTGCTCAGTTAAATAATCTTGTAGAGGAGAGTCTTTTAAAAAACTTTATTATGAATAACAATCAAAACACTGGTGTATATACAAATATTAATCAGTTACAGCGTTAGAACATACTTAAGTGAATGCTTAGGCCCAAGTGAGGGTGTCTTGTCTAAAGGTTGGATTTTAGGGGATGAAAATGGTTACTAAAAAAACAAGGGGACCATAAGACTCAACTGAGGTACACGTTTCTACTAAAAATGTAGGATATAATGAGCATTATATAACTGCTCTTTAAACTAATACCCAATAATACCTAATAACTGGGGTACTAAAACAATATCGGTAATCAAAATATTGAACACTAATAGAAATCACTAAGGATCTGGAGGTACATTATGTTGAGTTTTTTTTTAAAATCATCATCATAAGATCAATCTCCTTAGCACTCACACATACTGAAACCATAAAGCAGTCTTGTCTTGAGTATTATATTACATATCTAAGAAATATTGCCCAAAAGGAATAAAATCTGACGCACACTTCACACGCCGATCTTGAACATATATTTGATTGATAAAATAACTTGCCCGGTTATTAACGAGTTTTTTTTAACACTACTGTCAATCTAATAAAAATTCTGTCCAGTTAATCAGAAACGTAACTTGCTTATGTTTTATTTCTTTAAGGTTTCCGTAATCGGAATATAATTATATTTTTATGGCTGCTATTTTGGTGAATATTGACATATGAATGACCTTCTCATCCATTCATCCTGTGGCAAATTAAACCTTCTCGCTTTGATCATAAGTGAATATGTAAAAAAAGCATCCATAATCCATACTTACTAGAGGTGACCTATCGGTCAATCGACAGCATGCATGAAGAATGGTGTTTCAGAATTTCATACCACAGTTTATAATTTCTGTTGGACTAATCCTTACTGTCATTTTGAATAATAAAGGTTTTTTTTTTATTATGTCTCCAATATTTCCGGAATGGGATCATGAGAAAAGTGGTCCGACATACCTCTCTCGACAGGGTAATGAACGCTGCTTGGTGTGCCGTAGGTGGGTGAGTTCATCCGCCGGAGACACATCAAGTTTTTTGACTCGTTGCAGCACCTCAGAAACCCAGTGTTTAACACTATGACCCCACCACCCCTCCCGCATCGATGGTAACAGACTGCCGGGGAAAAAAATAGGTTAAGAATTAGTATGTAAGTTAGTTTCAAGTTTGATCATAAAGGTGAGCCCCATCACCTTTATTAATGTCAGTTCAGTCCAGTCACGTATAATGTGTATCATTATACTTGTTTATTCATTATATAATTTTTATGAAATAACAAAACCTGTAAATAATGTAGTGACGCTACAGGAAATACAGA
This sequence comes from Acanthosoma haemorrhoidale, assembly GCA_930367205.1. Classification (NCBI taxonomy): domain Eukaryota; kingdom Metazoa; phylum Arthropoda; class Insecta; order Hemiptera; family Acanthosomatidae; genus Acanthosoma; species Acanthosoma haemorrhoidale. The sequence continues at coordinate 15,085,979 of OV884011.1, read as the reverse complement.
AATAATTTGTAAATAGATTCGCCCGAGGATCTATAATTATCTGTAAATTTAAAGGGGCTATGGAAAAAAAAAATTATTTTCTCGTATACCTGTGAATCATATTATACCTACGTACATAGATTTATAAAATATAATAGATACTTAAAAACTTCAAGGAAGAAAATTATTATAAATAAGACACAGGTTATGAAAAATCGACTGTCAATGGGAATCAAGGAGATTATGTTTCTAAATTATTAATATTATTAAAACACCTTTATTATGATAAAATTACAATCTGCCATATTGGGCAACAAGTAATTGTGATAAATGATCTCATTCATACCATATTTACAATTTTTCATTCACTCGCTTATTCATAAAGTATTTACAAACAGCCCAGAGTCCTCCCAAATCTACATCCCAAATCCACATGGTTGTCACCTCCCTCCCGTGCGAGAGAGGTTATTTCTGTAAAGAACATACTTTGTGGTTTGTTTAGATATCGTAATTAAATCGAATTTATTTCCAATATTTATTTAGTAAAATAATCTTATGCTAATATCGCCCCTCTGCAAGAAAAAAGTTTGACGAAAAATAGTTTTGGCAAAATTCCACCAGTGTCTCATTGGTCAACTTCGGTATTGGCCTATCAAGAAAATCCACAGAATATCAGTTGCGTTTCAACTGCAGAGTTTTTCGATTTATTTATGGGCGATGTCAGGAAAAGTGGTCAGACAAACGAGGTAAAGGGTAGGTTCAAATGGACTTAACATTACACTGTAACAAAATTAGTACCTGATTGCTTATAGAGAAAGTAGAATTTCCTGTAAGTTTGCTTACGTGTGATGCTTAAAAAACGGTTTTGAGAGTGCTTAATTTTCTTTAGTATAAAATTTACATTTTTCATTCACATTCAGAGTCACTAACTATTTTTGAGTGGTTGCGATATACAATGTATCTTGTCTAAAGACTAACATTATCGCTTTTGCCATTGAAGTATACTTAAATTGAAATGAAGGAAAAAAATAGAAATAAAAAAATCGAGGCCCTATTAAAAAAAAACATTTCTTCGTGATAAATTATGTCCTAAGCCCGTATGTTCGGGTACTTTTCTATGTTAGCAATATTTTGAGTTAATGGCTTCACGCTGTGCATACATTTTGATCTAATATATCAAATCTATATGATATGATTGTAATATCTATTCCTCTCCCTGTATCCGAGACAGTACGGTACCTAGGCTTCCATCTTGACAAACGACTGACCTGGAACCCACATACGAGACTAAAAAGACAAGAACTAAACAGACCCCTTGGACAACTGTACAGACTACTTCAAAGGACATCCCATCTCTCAATAGAAAACAAACTACTAATCTTTAAGTTATACTTAAGCCAATCTGGACATACAGAATAGAGCAATGGGGGACAGCAAAAAAGTCGAACATCAAGCGTATCCAATCCTTTCAATCAAAAGTCCTGAGAACAATAGTAGATGCCCCTTATTACGTCAGCAACAAATCCGTTCATAACGATCTTAATAAACCTTACATTACTGAACTCAACCCTTCCAAGTTCATAAAATTCCATAGTAACCTATCTAACCACCCTAATCCCGTAGCACAGTCATTGTAATGCGCCACTCATCCCTATAATCCTCCTCGGAGACTAAAACGGCAGTGGCCTCGTGACCTGCTATAACTACGTGACAGTGGGAGTTCTGGCAATGGCCAGTTTCTCCAGTCATGTCCTGAGCGTATGTGGCTCTCACGCTCTCCGTCAGCCTCCACTGGCTCGTATCCGGTGACGCGGCTGACGGAGAAGCGTGGAGGAATTTCCAAGACTCCGCTTCCTCCTTCGCATGCGAGGGATGAAAATTGTCAATTACTTATTGTCAAATGAGGCAGGTTGTAATTTTATCATAATAAAGCTGTTGTTAATAATACATGAATATTTATAGTTTGCTGATGTTGATTTGACTAAGGACCAATCAGGTGATGTGTAAGTTTTTATGAGCTTTACTAACAGAATGTAAATGAGTAATTTACTCTGGTTATTAAGTTTAGAGTTTACATTGATAAATATGAAAAGGATAGATATATCTGCTTTTCCGGTTATACATATATGGTTGACACGTGACATGAAAGTGAAAATCACAGGTCTAGATATCTAAATAAAATTAGTCGGACCCTCTGTGTTCAAGGTTAAACCTTCCTTAGCCAGTTATGAAGGAATGCCAGGTTCATAAATATGCTGAGAAGCTCAGAAAACTTTTTTCATAAACTGATTTCCCAACGGAGCACCCGCTTATCGTCTGAGCGATAGGGGATTTTTTCACACTTATCCTTCAGGATTTACAAGGGAATTTTCGGAAAAAAATATGACGGTAGACCGTTCAAATTGACCTAGATGAGGGGTGGCCAACCTTTCGCATACCCTCCGCCAATTTGGTCGATAGGTGAGTTCAGATGCGCCATATAACTCGAAAACTTTTTATACCTTATTTTGTTCTTACCTACCCCTTAGGTAAATAGAGATAAGGATGGTATATACTTCGCTTAGGAGAGGAGAAGGAATAACTTCAGGAATAATTTAAATCACGCAGTTAAATTAGTTTACGCCGAGTTTAATGAAACACCAATCAACAATAGTCAGAATTGGTCTCCTGTACGAAAAGGTGATACTTTCATGATGGTCGTGAGAGTCTTGTCTGGCGAAGATAACTCTAGACGTCTGAACCGTAACTGTTGGCACTTAAAGCGAGATCAGCTTGGAACTTGCATCTGCCTGTTGTCTTTCCTTGTTTAATAGAAGTAATATAAAAGTCATAATTAACTAAAAAAAAATAATTTTTTAATAATTAAAAAATAATTTAATTATTGTATGTAAAATAATGTCTATTACAGCACATAAACATTACTTACTATTAGTGAAGCTTTCGAGCCTGTTTGGATTTTGCTATTTTTTTAATGTTAGGAGTCAAATTCGTCATTGAGAGCTCGAGAGAATTCTTCAACTTTAAATCGGTTATTCGCGACCGTGTTTTGCTTTTAATCAATTCCATTGATGAGAATGCTTGTTCGCATCTGTATGTCGTTCCAAAGCGACATATATACAAATTTCCTTAGCTCTGGGAATTGTTCACGTGGTAATAAACGCCAGAAATTAATTACCTCAGAAGCATTTTGATTTGGTAAAAGCTCATTAAACTGCCTTATTGCAGATCTAGTAGCCTCGTGCACTTTGTTTGTTTACATCAGTAGCTATGGACACGCTAACAGCTAGCTTAGCCAAAGTTGAAGGTAAACCAACTTCGCGTTGCTGCTTTTGCATATGTAGCGACCGCTAACTACATAAGATAAATCACCCTATACTCTATTGTATATATATTGTAAACAAATGTAAATAACATGAACCATATATACATCATTGTAAATGTGTTAAGCAATAAAAAATGCGGGGTGCCAATTAGTTATATGAGCTGGGACGCCAGCTGTAGTCAGGTAGGAGGCCCAGACCTTCGGCAAACCCTTCCTGCCTCTGCCAGGGAACAAAGGAAAGCCACATCATTGGTCACAATGATGGCGATGCTTATTGGCTGCGGGCAAGGCTAGCTGGGGTATTTAAGCCGGTGATTTGAGTCCTGTAAATCATTCTCCTGGCAACTACTGGCTCGTGGCTCCAGCTTGAAACTCTGAAACTTGACTGCTTCTTTATGAAAAACCTCTGCATCTCTTCTCTCCTAACCTCGCTATGTTTTAGTCCGGCGTTGTCAGACCCCACACCTTCCCAGTGGGAATCTCTGCCTTCGTCTCGCTAAATCTAGCACCTCCTTGGGAGAGACCTCTCCCTCGCGGACGACGGTTGTCGTGGCCTTGCAAACTTACCAAGCAGTGTCTCCCGCGACAATTCGGTCTGCCTCTCTCCGGTTCACACTCGCCTTTGGGATCCGGACGGATTTCGCCTACCCTCAGATACCGAGTGTGAATTCGTGGTCATTCCAACACCACACAAACTTCCTATCTACCTACCCTAGACCTCTTCTCCTGAACATAGGGCATTGTCAAGGCACATACATCAAAAAATGGAGTCAGATAGTAAAGCCGTCATGAAACGATTGCCAAGGTTATAAACTCAATCAACCCTCACTTGTCACCAGGGCTAGGCAACCCTAATAAACCTAACTAGGCACCCCCCTCGTGACGACCCAACACCATATTAAAGATATTTGAGAGATTCAATGCAAAACCTGAATGCACGAAAGCGCCACGTTTGGCGCATGCACCATGGTTTGGCCACCTAGGACCCAGATTAATCGTTTAGGTGAAGAATTACTACACAGTTTAGTTGTATTTTAGTTAAATTTTTACTAACTAAAATTTCGGCCACAAAACTCTCAGACAGACCCCCCCCCCCGAAATACCACTCCGGAACTTGTACCTACACTGAAAGAGATTTATTACCTCTCCTATAAAACGTTATTAAAATCTAATTTTGCATTATTTTCCGAACAGGTAAAACAAATCCGACGGGAGCTAGGGGTAATCTAGCCCATTTTATCGATATCACGTTTCTCTAACCGCACGCGCGCCTAGCTCCGACAAACAAAATGCCCTCTTTGTTCTGTACAAACAGTTGTCGTTCGTTTATAAAGGCCATTATCTTTGTTGTGGGACTGGCGTTAGACTAACAGCACTGTACTTAACAATCCTACATCTACGACGGAATATACCTCATTGCCGAGCCCGTAGGAAGAGGATCTACTTTTATTCGATGATTTTCACTTTCACGTCAATTGTCAACCATATATGTGTAACCGGAAAATCAGATATATCTATCCTTTTCATATTTATCAATATAAACACTGAAATTAATACCCAGAGTAAATTACTCATTTACATTCTGTTAGTAAAGCTCATAAAAACGTACGCATCACCTGATTGGTCCTTAGTCAAATCAACATCAGCAAACTATAAATAAACATTTACTATTAACAACAACTTTACTATGATAAAATTACAATCTGCCTCATCGGGCAATAAGTAATTGTGATAAACGATCTCATTCATACCATATCTACATTCATACAGTATTTACAAACAGCCCAGAGACCTCCCAAGTCCACATGGTTGTCACCTCCCTCGCGTGCGAAACAGAAAGTCCCCCACGCTCCTCCGTCAGCCGCGTCACTGGATAAGAGGCTGACCAAGATAAATAATCCAAAATAAGTTTTTAAAGTTATTTGACAAACCAAGGTTTATCGCAATAGTTAAGTTGCACGAAGTTTCCAAAGCTGATCATATTATATAGATCATTTATCATATAGATCATATTGTATATAGATCATATTGTATATAGATCATATTATATATAGATCATATTATAGATCAAAATGTACAGAAAAATGTACACGTAGCGTGGATCCATTAACTACGGGGTGATCGTCATTTGTCAGTATGTATGTTCATAGCGATCATAAAATCAATGGAGTTTCTACGAAAATATTAGTAGTACTTCCTTTATTGTGCTATAATTACAATCTACCTTTTATAAGGCAATAAGTAATTAAGATAAATGCTCTCATTCATACCATATTTACAGACAGCCCAGAGACCTCCCAAATCCACATGCGAAGTGAGTCCGTCACGGAGGTCACGAGGCCACTGCCGTTTCAGTCTCTGAGGAGGATTGTAGGGATGAGTGGTGCAGTACAATGACTGTGCTACAGGATTAGGGTGGTTGAAAAGGCTACTGTGGAATTTCATAAACTTGGAAGGGATGAGTTCTAGAATGTAGGGTATATTAAGGTCGTTATGAAGGGTTTTGTTGCTGACATAATAAGGGGCATTTACTATTGTTCTCAGGACTTTTGATTGAAAGGATTGGATACGCTTGATGTTCGACTTTTTTTCTGTCCCCCATAGCTCTATTCCGTATGTCCAGATTGGTTTAAGTATAACTTTTTAGATTAGTAGTTTATTTTCTATTGAGAGATGGGATATCCTTTGAAGTAGTCTGTACAGTTGTCCAAAGCGTCTTTTTAGTTCTTCTCTTTTTAGTCTCGTATGTAGGTTCCAGGTCAGTCGTTTGTCAAGATACCTAAGCCTAAGTACCGTACTACGAAAATATTAAAAAAAACGAAAATATTATGTGCTGGCTAATCATTAAATGGTTAAATAATTTCACTTTGCCATGTGGTGTAGTGTTTTACCTCGTCAATTACAATGAACAGTTGTGCTGTTCACTGGTTAGTATATAATAAAAGAACTATGAAAATAAAATTATAGTTGAAAAGAAGTAAGTACCGATTCACGATCTTTTAAACTATCATAAGGCCCCAGCTCAGAATAAAAAACACATTATCAACACCATTTTTATAGGTTTTTGTTTTTGGTTTTTTTATAGTTTAACGACAATTTTTATTATCTGCTTGAAAATTATTTTTCAGTCGAATGGTTTAACAGATGAAATCAAGCATTTTAGTTCGAATATAAAATATAGGAAAATAAATTTATAATTAGGTCAATAGTCTCTCGATCTGTCATACACCTTTTGGACTCATTCAGTCCATCATGATGGAGTGACGTTTAAAATAAATAATTAATAGTAAAAATTAAAATGATTAATAAATACTGTCAGTATATAAAATATTTTTTAGGAATAGTTTCATCCATATACCAGCTCTATCTATCACTGTCTTATCATCTTATCTTATGTAATAACTTGCAATAATAAAATCATATGAAAATTGTCATCGAGTGGAAAGATAAAAAATAAAATGTCAAATTAACACATTAATGTATATTAGAAACCCAATAAGTCCAGACTTTCAATTTTTTTTGGGAGATTAAAAAAGACAGTTCGCTTCACTAAGACCAAATATTTTTTTTCGGTAAAATTCTTCAAAAAGTACGAGATTGTTCTACACTTAGTATGGAGTCATCATTTATTCATTATGATTAAGGGTTGGGGCATAAAAAAAAATTCCCAATATCTGCAGTTATGGGGTTTCTGAAATAAAATTGAATTTTAATCACTGTTTTACTATTTTTATGGTAAAAATAAATTTTATTAGAGGTAAGAGTCAACAAAGAAGACTTTTATGAAGTGAGTAAGATTTATTTTTGTCAAATAGATGTTTGAATGAAATTAAAAAAAATTGTTTTAAGCAGACCATGGATAAATTAAATTCATATTCTGAATCTTCAATTCTTTCCTATTCAACTGATGTCGACTAACGAACATTATATTGTAGAAGTCGGAATGATACGATGAAAAATTGAAGATTCATCCCTTCTTATCAGTTGTTTAATATTAATCAGTTGATAAAAGTCTGCTTTTCACTCCTAAGAAAACTTATTTTAAAAAATAGTAAAAGGGTGTTAAAAATTCAATTTTATTGCGAAAACCCCACAACTGCAGAGATTGAATTGTGAATTATCAAGCATCGAATTGGGTGTTTAAATAAGACGAACATAAGGGGTTGCTGCACCAATCGAATTATCAATCAATAATCAAATACAAAAACAAATTTGTTTTCAATATGGGGTATCTGCAATATTCAAATACAAATTCTAAAATCCACCGACTTGGAAAATCTGTTTTGTTCATAACAACAAATTTATTTTCATTCATTTTACAGAGAAAGAAAATTGTTTCAGTTCGTCGTTTTACTCTTAAGAATATTATTGATGCGTCTCTGGTCCTAATGCCTATTAATACAAATTTAAACAAATTCCCGTCCCGCATTTCTCAATATTGTTTTCCACGTTTAAATTCCTTGATATTGTTCAAGAATATGCTTAATATAGGCTATTCAAGTTCGGATCCATTACTATACTATAATGACTATTTCACTTCGTGAATTTTAACGTCAGTTCAAATGTTATTCCTCAGCTCACCGACAAGAGGAACGGAAACGGATTGTACATTAGCATATTGTGTTTAGTGACACAACTCTACAGACCCGATGTACAAATAAGGGTGCTTGAATACTCCACATTCGATACTCCATCGAATCAAATTTTCCAAAGCGAGGGTTAGTTGTGAATTTAGATTGTAGTGGATTTGCGATATTGCGATATCGTTTTAAATTGACGAAACAAAGATGTAAGAGTTTCATAAAATTTATTTAGGGATGGCGTCAATACCTGTTAAACAGTACTGCTTCCTTCCACTGACCATCTCATACCAGAAACTGACATACGTAGTATGGCTGAAACGTTGCCCAGTAATCTAACATCTTTGGATTTTAATGGTTAAATTACAAACTGTCCTTAAAACTATAACATGCGCAATCTTTAATAGAATGACCCCCTTGCATACGCTGAAGAATATTGTAGGAACATCGTGTAATGAGGCTTTTCTGGCTCCTGAGGTTGCGGCTGGGCGATTGGGCTTCCCATAAATGTAATGAAGAGAACAATTGCGTATAAGGTATCCGAAAAGAGGCACCTACAGACACCGAGAAACGAAGGCCATTATCGATTTGAGCAGGTATCTCAGTTTATATACTGTAGGGAAACGTCCTCAAAGGGAGGAGGACGCCCACCAGTGTCACTACAACCCGGCCGCTGTCCGGCGAGCGTCAAGAAAGAGATAAAATGGGTGGACCTGTGGTCTTTGACCTTTGCTGGTGGCCTAGTCGGTGGGCAGCTTTATTCGAATTAATCTGACTCCATATGATCTTAGAAGGTGTGCCCCGACAAAGCAATATGTTCAGGAGAAGAGGAACAGGGTAGGTTTATAGGTAGTTTATGTGGTCTTGGAATGACCACGAATTCACACTCGGTATCTAAGGATAGGCGAAAACCGTCCGGATCCCAAAGGCGAGTGTGAACCGGAGAGAGGCAGACTGGATTGCCGTGGGAGACGCTACTGGTAAGTTTGTAGGGCCACGGCAACCGTCGTCCGCGAGGGAGAGGTCTTTCCCAAGGAGGTGCTAGTTTTAGCGAGATGAAGGCAGAGATTCCCACTAGAAGAGTGTGGGGTCTGACCACGCCGGACTAAAACATAGCGAGGTTAAGAGAGAGAGATGCAGAGATAGTTGAATGAGAAGACCATGGTTTTGAGTAGAGCAGCAAGTGCCAGTACAGAGAGAGAGAGAGAGAGAGAGAGAGAGAGAGAGAGAGAGAGAGAGAGAGAGAGAGAGAGAGAGAGAGAGAGAGAGAGAGAGAGAGAGAGAGAGAGAGAGAGAGAGAGAGAGAGAGAGAGAGAGAGAGAGAGAGAGAGAGAGAGAGAGAGAGAGAGAGAGAGAGAGAGAGAGAGAGAGAGAGAGAGAGAGAGAGAGAGAGAGAGAGAGAGAGAGAGAGAGAGAGAGAGAGAGAGAGAGAGAGAGAGAGAGAGAGAGAGAGCAGTGTTCTTCAGGTGCCAGGTTCCAAGAGTCTTGCAAATGCTTTTTTTTTTTTCTTTCAAAACCTCTTTATTGATAATATATATACAATGACAAAAATAAATAAATAAATTTGGTATTACAGCTGTCTCCTCGTGCTGCATTCGTAGATGTATTTGAAGGAGTGCATAAAATATAATACTTTCAGATTGTTGTTAATAAGTCCAATACACATACACTCACTAGGTGATGAGGCTTACCTTCAACTTGCAAATCCCTCAAATCTGGCCGCTTATATAGGCAGGTCAGAGATTGGGCCTCACCCACGCCCCTAGTGGGCTTCAGCTGTTTCATGCACTGGTTTCCCCCTCTCTTAACTGACGCTTTAAGGTTTTTATTATTAAACTATGGAAACATAGGTAGTTTATGGACCGAGAAGAGTGGAACTTCCATTTATTCGTGGTAAAGAAGTTGACACAACACATACCTTCACCACGCTCGCAGGTAGGTAATGAGAACCGCATGTCTGTGAGAACGAAAAGGAGGATTATATCACTTCCTCACGGCCTTCAAATAATGTTTTATCTACGACACTTATTCACCTAGTTCTGATAAACGGAAACCAGGATAGCAATCAAAGCCGAGGAAAGTGAACTCCAAATATTTAAAAGGGGAGTTTTCTGACGCATATGCGGTCCTAAATGTTCTGCAATGGGGTAAATGGAGACGAAGAAGTGACCAATAGTTGTTCAAAGAGGCCGATCTAATAAAATCTATGAAACTGGAAAGGCTGGGTTTCTGTGCTGGTCATCAATCAGTGATGTTTATCTCCCAAAGCAGTTACAGACAGAAATTATGCATGGAAGGCAGTGTGTGGGAAGCACAGTATGGCCACCAGGACCATTGGGACTCGTCACTAGTTCATGGAGTCCTGGCGATTGCTCTACGAGAAAGCCGAAACTCGTAAGTCGGTTTTAGAGCAAAGTTAAGTGAATAAGTATTAAAATGGTTTTCTTAGCCTAACGAAAAGTCTGCTAAGAATTCACATAAAACAAAAAGAAAGAAACTTATTATTTTAACTTTAATTTCTAATAACTAATAGGGAATGTTTGTTACTACAAGTATGGGTTTGGCGATGATGACTTTCATTGTTTTTTTATTAAGAAAGTATTTGTAGCAACTCATGGCATAACTTCTTTTTACTGTTTAGTAATTTTAATAAAACATGGTTCACAATAACACTTTATTCTATAGCGGAGAGATTCAATTGTCTATTAAAGCGCATTCCTTAGTGTGCCCGAGCCACACCGAACCCTTTCAGACCCGAAGTCACAGAAAAGAGGATTATTTCGAAGATGAAGTGAAAACATCATTCTCATAACATCTAATGCCTAAACTCACGGGTGTTGTTGAATGTACCCCCTCAAAATTTCAGAACGATTGTATCATTTTTACGAAAAACACGAGATACCGGTTTGAAAGTAGAAATTGAGATCGGTTCTAATCTAGATCGGCCCATTGGGGCAGATTAAATGAAAAACAAATATGGTGTGGAAAATGTCCTAAGATCTACCAGTTATAGTTTTTCCAGAATCAGAAAGTTTCTTTTTTGTAAAATATATTTTAACTCTTGATCCTTGGTGTTGCACAAGATTTTGAGGGAGTCTGTTTTTTATTTTTTTTGTTCTAGTTTGAGGCAGCGAAGAAAAAGTTCAGTCGTTGACGTAACACCTCCGAAGAGTTGGATTAAGTCTACTTTTCACGAAGTAGTTCAAGATTCAAAAAAAAAAAAAACATAGTTGACGACAGCTGTGCAATTTCACAGTTGGAATCTTTAATCAACCGTTTTTAGGAATCAGTTTTTTTTTTGTTTTTTTCCAAAACCAGAATGGCTTATGTTTTCACCGTATATCTGATAAACCATAATCAAGTGAATTTATTAATAATAAATGTAATATTATACTTATTATTAACGTTATACCAAATATTACGGTCGCTCAAAAAATATTATTTAGTATATGTTTTAGTAATTTTGAGAAGAGTAATCAATTATATACATTTATATGTTAACGAAATTTGCGTATTGATTTTGTAAGTATAGCTACAAAATTCGTTAAAATGATTATCGTAGCCGTAGAATAACCCTATTGTGTAATGCATCTTTTTTTTTTTTTTTTTCAAATATCTCAAAATTTGAAAATAGGAATGGGTAGTTATATAATGCTAAGAATATTGTAATGCTAATATTATATATAATGCTGATAGTAGAAGCTAGTGTATACCTGCCTCGTGACTTCATGGAAGTCACTGATATTTTTAAGTAAGCAACCGCATTCCTTCCAAGACCTCCATCCTAATTCCCGGAACTATCCTTCTTTTGTACACATATGTCTCAGCTTTAGCCCCGGTCACCACTTGTTTCCCAGACACTCGTTCCCCAACACCCGACCCAGTATGTAGTAACGTAACTCTTAATATTTGTATAAACCAGTGTTTTGCTTGTACTTCATAATAAAGCTTTTCTTTTAAAAGACTCTCCTCTACATTATTTAACTGGGGACAAATAAAATAGCATGGAATTTATAGGAGTGAAGGGTCCTTTTACTAGGAGGGTCCTGTTTGAAGGTTGGGTGTGTAATGCATCAACATAACCTGAATTTTTTCTAATCTTTTTTTACAGTTAAACTTAATGAGATCTACTTTATTAAGACTTTCTGGAATTTGGAAAGGATTTTGACCGTGTAAACCACGATTAAATATAACATTAGGGGGACCGGAAAGTAATGTCGTTATTTTTAAGTAATGTCCAAAAGGCCACCTCCAGATACTTTGCTAAAAAAACAATTGATTATGATCGATCAGGCATTGAAAATTTGCACACTAGGTGGCAGAAGGTTGCCGATAACGATTACAACGATAACGAAGGTTGGTTACACCATTGATTAAAAACAAAAACTTGTTTAAAAAAAATTAATTAATTTCCGGTCCACTAATTAAAAACCATTACTTTATATGCTTGACCCGTCGATGATGTAATAATCGAACTTGAAATTAGTTCACCTTTTGCCCGGTGATAGATGATGGTACTTCACCCACCGAGTTACCTTTTTCTGTTTTCCTTTCAACCTCTCTAATTACGTTATCCCTTCTGCTATTCGATAATGGACGGTATGTTTGAAAAACATCCCCAGTAGCCACTTCAAGTTTTCTGTTTTTTGTCAGTTATAAAGTCAATTGTTGAAGCCTGCTAAACTCGGAACTTTTGGCAGAAAAATGAGCGACTTCAGTGTGATGAAATTATTACAAAAGAAGTAACACACATGCGTAGATCGTGCCATGTTTAAATTTACACCTGGTCTTGCCTTTAAAGCTTTCCATAAAACTATCTAATCAAGAAAAAAAGTGGCTTTAATCAATTCTAGGTTATTAGAAACGTACTTGAAACTAGTTTATTTATAAAATAATTTATTAATCCAGGCTAATTCATATGTGGTCACATTCCATTTCCTGGCATACCATCTTCATTTACCATCAAGGAGAACTGCAGGGTGACAGGTGCCTCTGTAAGAAAGACAGGTATTTCCACCACTGAAGTGTTTTAATCAAAGCTACTACAGTTTTTCGATGCAGACATCCCTTTCACATTCTCTATGGAATATATTTCTTCGGCTGCCACCTTCGCGTTCAATCGTTTTTGTGCAGTAGAGTATTTAAAGATCGATATAAGCCTACACATCAAGTTCTTCGACTCGATGAAACATAGTCTAAACCCTCTATTCCGAGACATGACACCCCCACCGCTACCGACACGATGGCAACTCACAAGATCGAGTAAAGCAGACCAGATGGTGGACATCACGGCCCTTGGCCCACCAACAACAAGCCTCTGACGGGCACTCATCACTGCTATCTGACTAACTAAGACTGCACGACATGCCTAGAGAGACTCTAGGCCCAGCCACCAGTGGACTCTCACCACTGTACCGCAACAATACACCTCTACCGAGGCTTCCCACACTCCTTAATTCTCTCACACCACCTTCAAGCAGGTACTCCTAGCACAAGGATCCGCTCAACCCAAATATTCCTTATTTTCCCCTCATCCCTAATCTTCTAACTAGAGAGCTTAGGGAAAAAAAAAAAAAAAAAACATATAAGGAAAATGAAATGGAAATGGGCGAGGTACTTTGCCAGAATTCAGGATGACAGATGGTCTTTAAAGGTTACCGAATGGACCCCATATAATTTAAAGAGAAGGCGAGGAAGGCAACACAGGCGCTGGAGTCTCAAGACTGTCGCTGGTCCCGATTGGATGAGAACTGCTCGTGATATAGAAAAATGGAAAGAACTGTGGAATGAAATTGCGAGCTCCACTTCCCAGTAGGTTTTGGTCTTCAGGTAAGTTGGACCATCACCCCCATTAAGGGGAGGCCTGCACGAGGCAACATGTTCCAAACATATTTGCTTATTTATAGTTGTAAATATATTGCAAACAGTTTTTTTTGAAGTACTAAGTATAACTTTGTAATATATTATTATTAATTGTAAATAGCTCAGAAGCAGTACTTTTTATTTATATTGTCGCAAGCTATTATTTATTTTACAACAATTTATTAAGATAAAATTACAATCTGCCTTTTATTAGTGTCATCATTCATACCATATTTACAATTCATCATTAACTCGCTCATTCATACAATATTTACAAACAGCCCAGAGGCCCCCAGAGTCCACATGGTTGTCACCTCCCCGCATGCGAAGGAGGAAGCGGAGTCCTGGGGAGTCCCCCACGCCCCTACGCCAGCCGCGTCACTGGATAAGAGCCAGCGGAGGCTGACCAAGAGCGCGAGAGCCACAGACGCTCAGGACATTCAGACACTTACTTTAAAAAATATTGTTTGTTTCCTCATGCAATAAAGGCTGCAATAAATGGCCAGCTCTGCTGTACGGTGCCCCGCTATTTACCCACTGTACTGACAGTACCGCTAAAAGTCTCCAGCAATTTCAGAATGGGATCATGAGAAGAATGGTCACCCATACTTTTCTCGAGAGGTTAAGGAACGCCTACCTGCACCCGTTGCTTGCTGTGCCGGTTCAATCAAGTTTTTTGACTTGTTGCACCTAACAAACCCTCTAACACTATGCCCCCACCACCCTTCCCGCATAGATGACAACAGACTGTCAGGAAAAATTAGTTTAAGATTTTGTTGTTAGATGTTACTTTTAGGTCTATAATTCATAAGGTGAGCCCCATCACTTTTTAACATGTTTACACAATGAATGTATAATGTGTATTATACTTTTGTAGCAATCACAAATCGCAATATCAAATTATTAAAAATTGTGTAATATGTAGCCAAGCTACAGAAGATATAATGACCAACTGTAATTAGATTCATTTATGTAGAATCTATACTGATTTCCATAATTTATACTTACAAGGGGTTATTAAGAAAAAAAAATTGTTTGTTCACACATAAACGTTCACAACAAATAAATGCAACTTATTTCCATATATAGTTGAATAAATAATTAGCAAATGTAAACATGGATATAAATTATATATCCAATAAAATCTTTTTTATTTTTTTTTATAAGATTGCGTTTGTTTTAGCATCGTTGGGGTACCAGGTAAAACCTTTATGCAAGTGTGAATTCTACGCTAACACGATTATAATGACAGTGAGGGTCATATGTAATAATAGTATACATAAACATTTATTAGCATGGTAATAATTTATTTTTTTATTGACCAGTCATTGAGTGATGACCCTTCTTCATTTCTCATAGGGCTGCTTTTATTTTCACCATCATTAGGGAATGGAACAACTGTGCATAACCTAGTTTATTAATCAGGACTTTGTTTTACTATCGAGCTTCATTTCGATACCATTGAAAACCTCCACGCCATGTCATACAAATGTCTGGTTTTAAACATGATAATAACCCTAATAACATTGTCGGGTCGTCACGAGGGGGGTGCCTAGTTACCCTAGCCCTGGTGACGAATTGAGGGTTGATTAAGTTTATAACCTGCACAATCGTTTCATGACGGTCTTACTATCTGGCTCCATTTTTGATAGGTATGTGCCCCAGACTGAATCGCCGTGGGGAACACTGCTTGGTAAGCTTGTAGGGCCACGACAACCGTTGTCTACTAGGGAGAGGTCTCTCCCAAGGAGGTGCTAGATTTAGTGAGACGAAGGCAGAGATTCCCACTAGGAAGGTGTGGGGTCTGACAACGCCGGACTAAAACGTAGCCAGGTGAGAGATAGATGCAGAGGTTTTTATAATAAAGAAGCCAAGTTTCAGAGTTTACATCGGAGCAGCCGCGAGCCAGTGAGTTGTCAGGAGAATGATCTACAGGCCCCAAACCGCCGGTCTTAAATACCCAGCTGGCTTCGTCAGTAGCCGATCAGCTCTGGTTTTATTGTACCCAATGACAGTTGAGTATGAGGTTTTCTTTGTTCTCTGACAAAGAGATATGTCACCGATACGTGACCTGGGTAAGGGTCTCTCGGCGGGTTGGGTCGCTTAGTACCTGCTATATTATAGCTAATATAACTAATTGGCTCAAAGCTGCATGTTTATTGTTTACCACATTTACAATGATTTATGTTTTGGTAATTTTATTTACATTTGTTTACAACATATATACAATAGAGTATAGGGTGATTTATCTTATGTATTTAGCGGTCGCTACAAACATTTGTCAGCTTATTCCGTATCCATACTCATATTTATCCAGATATTGTTAAGAAGGCAGGTTTTGAACCCTCGTCAGTTTGAAATAAATGAATGAACCAATTCTTGAATGATGTTTATCTGGAGTTCAATGTCTGTACATGTATGTCAACGAGTGATACGAAAGTACCTGACTAAGTTCATAAATTATTTATTACGATGTATGTCACCGGAGTCGGTACTTTCCTATTCAACGCATCATTAGCAGGATGGCTGGGCATGATTGATGGATAGAAATTATTTTCGAAGGTTAGTAGTTCATAATTGAAAAACATAGACGGAAGCAGGGGTCGGAGTCAACACTAATGACGGGCAACTGTTCACTGAAATATTGTACAATAGACCATCAATTAAAAGCTTATGAAAATAAATTAAGTATTTTTATGTGCGCTTGTCTGGTAAGGGGGTGGTGGAATAGGACGGATCTGATGGTTCACGAGGAAGATCCATGGTGAGTAATAAGAGGTAGGGAATTCCAGAGAATGGTGAAGCGAGAAAGGAACGTATGCTGTAGATTTGTGTGAAATTTTGTTACTCCAAGTATGGACTCGGCGATGATGAGTTTCATTGTTTTTTTAGCAACTCATGGAAGCACAGTGTGGCCAATGACACACTACTCCCGTGATTCGTCACTGGTTATCATGGAGTCCTGGCGATTGCTCTACGAGAAAGCCAAAACTCGTAAGTCGGTTTTATAGCCAGGTTAAGTAAGTAAGCATTAAAATGGGTTTCTTAGCCTAACGAAAATTCTGTTATGATTCACAACTTGAATTTCCTTTATTTACAACTGAAAACATTCACTTAAAACAAACAGAAAGAAACTTATTATTTTAACTTTTATTTCTAATAACTAATGGGGAATTTTTGTTACTCCAAGTATGGACTCGGCGATGATGAGTTTCATTGTTTTTTTAGCAACTCATGGTGTAGCGACCGCTTATTACATAGGTTAAATTACCCTATACTCTAGGGCATATATAATATATTATAATATAATGTAAATCATGGTGAAAGTCTAGCAATAAAGAACGCAGGGGCCGGCAGTCGTAAAACAAGTCAGGTAAACCGGCAAAAAAGCTGGCCGTAATAAAACAGACCCTGTTAGACCTAGGATCGCCTCTCGGCGGTCATAAACTTAAATGGGTGAGTCCCTAGCATGCCATAAACAGTTGTAAACTAAGCAACCCTTGTCTCCGGTCACGCGCCTTGTGACAGAGGTGCAGCTGTGCCATTATAAACATACCCCTTTCAGACCGACTCCACCTTCCGTCAGGAAGGGGAAAATACTATTTAATCCAGGGGCTTCTAGTCCAAAAGCCCCCTCTCTCCTCAGCGCCTCTGAGTCTGTCACCTTGCGTTGCAGACCCTCTGCCGACTTGTACCTGTGATGCTGCCGGTCTCCCGCCCGAACTCTGAAAACTGGTCTTATTCTTTATGAAACCTCTTTACCTCTTCTCTTGAACATAGTGTATTGTCGGGACACATACCTATCATAAAGTCAGATATTAACGCCGACATGGAATAATGGTCCATGTTATAAACTACAACAATCCGCACTTGTCACCAGGGCTAGAGTGATTAGGCACTCCCCTAGTGGCAACCCGACACATGGCATAACTTTTTTTTTCCTGTATAGTAATTTTAATAAAACATGCTTTACAATAACAGTTTATTCTGTAGCGGAGAGATTCAATTGTCTATTAAAGCGCATCCCTTAGTGTGTCCACACCGAACCCTTTCAGACCCGAAGTCACAGAAAAGAGGATTATTTCGAAGATAAAGTGAAAAACTTTTTTTCCTATTTAAATATTCTTCACATTATTCCCTTATCACATCATTCTCATAACATCTAATGCCTAAACTCACTGGTGTTGTTGAATGTACCCCCTTAAAATTTCAGAACGATTGTATCATTTTTATAAGAAACACGAGTTATCGGTTTGAAAGTAGAACCGATCTCAATGGGCAGATTAAATGAAAAACGAATATGGCATGGAAAATGTCCTAATAATTTTTCCAGAATCAGAAAGTTTCTTTTTATAAAATTATTTCTGAAATCATGTTTCACGACATTGTACAGCTTTTGGATTCTTTATCAACCGTTTTTGGGATAGATTTTTTTTTTTTGCCTAAACCAGAATGGCTTTTGTTTTAACCGTGTACCGATTGCTATTTATTTATTCAGACTAGAAACATGAAGTTTTATGATATTTTAGTTTTATGAAGTATTATACATTATAGTAGTTTTATGAAGTTATATATACATATAATATATAATTATATTCTAAAACTATATTTAGTATATGTTTCAGTGATTTTGAGAAGAGTATCAGTTATATACATTTATTTAACAAAATGTAATTTGCGTATTGTTTTTGTTTTTTTAAGTATAGCTACAAAATTCGTACCACCAGAGAATGGTGGATTTGAACTGCCGAAAATCTTAATAATACTTATATGATAGAAACGAAAGATAGCAAGCAATATAAAAAGTTTTAACTAAAAACGTAAACTCTTGGTGCCTCCTGTTCTTCTGATACCTGACCTGAGAAATGATCATCAAATTTTGGATATTTCAAAGGGATGGGATTTTTTGCTAAATATGTGAGCTCCCGGTGCCTCCATTTTCTTCTGATACCTAACCAGAAAAAAGATCATCAAAATGTAGCATTTTTCTTTTACTGGGCAAGGGATCATTTAATCATCCACAACAATTTACTTTGTGAAGTGTATTTGTAGTACTATTGCTTGTTTGAAAATTATATTTATTTTTAAGAGATATCAGGCCTGGACTAGACAAGGCAAAGGTGGTTGAATTTGCAAAGGAGTTTGTACTTCACACTCTACAGCGAGTTATGATATACGCTCCGAGAGATGACTTCCTCAAGCCAGTTTCCTCATCTAATTACCAGGCCATTTCCCAGTTGGCGGCTCCTGTGCCATATGGTCTTATGATTCATAGGCCCTCCACACAACTCAAAGCAAAGTGTACTGGTTAAGTTGGCAACAGATTATTTTTACGGAGGTTCTTGGTTCGATTACGAACAACGAGCATAAACCTGACTCTGTAGATTAGAAGTGGTAACCGTTC
Organism: Acanthosoma haemorrhoidale; assembly: GCA_930367205.1. NCBI lineage: Eukaryota > Metazoa > Arthropoda > Insecta > Hemiptera > Acanthosomatidae > Acanthosoma > Acanthosoma haemorrhoidale. The sequence continues at coordinate 15,066,832 of OV884011.1, read as the reverse complement.
AAATAGTTCTCCTTAATGTCTACAACGTAGACGTTCATCCGCCGGAGACACATCAAGTTTTTTGACTCGTTGCAGCACCTAACTAACCCAGTGTTTAACACCACCCCTCCCGCATCGATGGCAACAGACTGTCAGGGAAAAATTGGGTTAAGAATTAGTATGTCAGTTAGTTTTAAGTTTGATCAAACTTGATCACTAGTCAGTTCAGTCCAGTCACGTATAATGTGTATCATTGTTTATTCCATATTACATAATTTTTTATAAAATAACAAAACCTGTAATAATGTAGCGACGCAACAGGAAATACAAAAATAAATTATAAATAGATTCGACTGAGGATCTATAATTGTATATAATTATCTTTAAATTTAAAGGGGCTATGAAGAAAAAACTCAAGCTGATGATATATAAGCATGTACTTCGGCCAGCTCTGCTGGTGCCCCGCTATATACTCACTTGACTGACAATACAGCTAAAAGCCTCCAACAATTTCAGAGTGGGATCATGAGAAAAGTGGTTAGACATACCTCTCGAGAGGTTTAAGAACGCCGACATGCACCCATGGGTGTAACACTATGACCCCGCCACATTTGTCCCCCATTGATGGCAACAGTCGGACAAAAATTAGGTTAAGATCTACTTTAAGTTTTTATTGTTAGATGTAAGTTACTTTTAAGTCTACGGTAAATAAGGTGAGCCCCATCACTTTTAATAAGTTCAGTCCATTAATGTATAAGGTACATCATTACAATTTTGTACAAGTGCAGATCACAATGTGTAATAATCAGAAATTGCAGAAAATGTAGCCAAGCTACAGGAAATATACTGACATATTATAAGTAGATTCATTTGAAGAATCTATATTGAATTCTGTAATGATTTTTTAACAAGGGAGTATGAAAAAAAAAATTAATAAAATGTATAAAGTTCAGTGTTTTCATTGTTTTATTCATCAAACTTTCAGTGAACCTTCTTGCATTTATATTTCTTTCATTGAGTTCATTCACTCAGTAACTTCCATACCCTACCATCAACCCTCGCTGCTGGTAAGAACTTTTTTTTTTGTACAAACATAAAGAATCTATAATTGACAACTGTAATTAGAATAATAATATAAACCTAAATGTAAGCTCTGAACTACCAAGATAAGAACTTAAATAAGGGGTTGGTTTCTATTGCTTTCTAGCTTCCTGAAAATATATGGACATAAATTTTTTATCATGAGCCCCATCACGTTTTAAACATTTATGGACAATGAATGTATAATGAGTATTATACTTTTGTAACAATCGCAAATCACAGTGTAAAATTGTATAAAATTTATGTTTATTCACTACGCAGCAGTGAGGGTTCGTGGTAGGGGGTATGAAAAGTTACTGAGTGAATGAACTCAATAAAGGAAAATTAAGTACAAGAAGCCTCACTGAAGGTTTGATAAATACAACAATGAAAAACACTGAACCTATCCACCTTATACCTTTTATTAAAAAATAGAACCCTGAAGATAGACCTTTTCACTGCCTTCTCGACAAATATGTATATCATGTTAGGGCTTAGTGGATTATAAAAAAAAAATAAATAGATAAATATGCATTGAATTATTTAAATAAACAGCTGTGGGGGCGGTTACAACTTCATGTACAATACAAAGAGCTGTTAACTAATTATAGAGAGCGGGAGAGAAACTGATTTTGAATCTATTAGTCGAAAAAAATCGAACATCAAGCGTATCCAATCCTTTCAATCAAAAGTCCTGAGAACAATAGTAAATGCCCCTTATTACATCAGCAACAAAACCCTTCATAACAATCTTAATATACCCTACATTCTTGAGCTCATCCTTTCCAAGTTCATGAAATTCCATAGTAACCTATCCAACCGCCCTTATCCCCTAGCACAGTCATTGGACTGCACCGCTCATCCCTATAATCCCCCTCCGAGACTAAAACGGCAGTGGCGTCGTGACCTGCTATGAATACGTGATAGTCGGAGTCCTGGAGATGGTCAGTTTCTCCAATCATGTCCTGAGCGTCTGTGGCTCTCGCGCTCTTGGTCAGCGTCCACTGGCTATTATCTAGTGACGCGCCTGACGGAAGAGCGTGAGGGAATTTCCAAGACTCCGCTTCCTCCTTCGCAAGTGAGGGAGGTGACAACCATGTGGACTCGGGAGGTCTCTGGGCTGTTTGTAAATACTGTATGAATGAGCGAGTGGATAAAAATTGTAAATATGGTATGAATGAAAACATTTATCACAATTACTTATTGCCCAATGAGGCAGATTGTAATTTTATCATAATAAGGCTGTTGTAATATTAGTCGAAAAATAATTGAATCTATTATTTGTTAATGAAAATAATCCATTCAACTTAGGAACTCAATCAAGAAAGAGTAATTAGCAAGATCCTTGACCATGTTAGCTGTGTGACATTGCACACTTAAAAATTTTTTGTTACCTCGAAATTTGTCTTGTCAAAATATTTTTGATGATTTTCTTAGAGGGTACATTAAAAGACGTATCACTCCTTGGTCCGTGTAGGTGGTCCAAAGAGGAAAGTGTGAAGCTCGACAGAATAAGATTTCATCAATAAGTGCAGATGAAGGCACAGTTGGAGTAATGGTGGAAAGCTACTCCGTCAGTGGTCGTCCATGTCCAGTCATGGCGAAAGTACAGCCCGGACAATCAGATTTTTTTTTGATTATTGATGGAGACGACTTCTCTCAGGCAGGGTGACATCTTCAGATGATGAAATGTTTTGCTTTTGACATGTGAAAACATACGCGAAAGTGCTCATCACCTGTGTAAATCGTCTAAAAAAAAAAACAAGTTGTGTTCGAAAATAGTTTTTGAACTAATCGTAAAGGTGATCGGTATTTAATAGCCTAACTTAAGAGTATGAATTTTTGAACGCATATACTTACCCTTATTGTTTCATTCAGTCGGAACCCGGAACTTACAGTGAACACCCGGCACGTGTAGCTCTACTCGAAACATGGTTTTCTTATTCAACAACCTCTGCATCTCACTTTCCTTACCTCGCTATGTTTTAGTCCGTTGTCAGACCCCACACATTCCTTGTGGGATTCTCTCCCTTGGTCTCGCTAAAACTAGCACATCCTTGGAAGGTATCTCTTCCATGCAGACGACGGTCTCTGAGGCCCTTCAAAATGTACCTAGTAGCGTCTCCCCCAGCGGTCCAGTCTGCCTCTTTCCTGTTCACACTCATCTTTGGGATCCGGAAGGTTTTCAGATACTGAGCGTAAATTCGTGGTCATTCTAAGGCCACATAAACTACCTATAATACCTAGCCTAATCCGTTTCTCCTGAACATAGTGCACTGTCTGCGCACTACTTCTAAGATCTTATAGAGTCAGATAAATAAAAAAAATACCAATTAAGCTGCCCACAGACTAGACCGCCAGCAAAGGTCAAATACCACACGTTTATCCATCTCTTTCTTGACGCCCACTGGGCATCAGGTCAACGAGGCCGGAAACCCCAGCGGGCGCTCCCGATAATAATATTCTCTAGATCAAACTATAAACGATCAACAACGTGAAAACCTTAAGTACAAAACAGGATTTGTAACGTAACTAAGCATCGTTAGGTTAAAATTTCAGATCACATAACTATGAAACAAATTAAATTAATATATAATATATTAATAAATATTAAAACATATAGATATGCTAGAAGATTGTCGAATATCTCGAAATGTTGTCTATGCAGTAGTTTTTTATTGGAAAAACATTAGTAGAGTGTCTGACAAACTAAATAATAAGAAATGAATAACTTTAAACAAAAAAAAGTAATTTTGGCATCATAGTTAACATTTCAGGATCTTAAATGATTAATCGAAGTATTGATTTGATGCTTATAATAATTCTTATGACAACTGCGATGATACTGTCGGAATATACTTAAATTACAGAAATGTATTTGTGATTTTAAAATTTCCTGAAATCCGGTCTGTTACTCTTACGAATGAGCCATCCCGAATCGAGCACTGTCCTACTCGAAGTTAAATCTTTTGTAATAAACAAATATATACGTAATTGGTAAAGTGGCTGGAATCGAAATAAGAAGACTAGCTCCGAAAAATTAAATACACAGCTTAGCCATGGAAGGCAACAGTCACGCGAAGGCATTGTACTAACTAGACTAAGAATAGGTCGCGCACGACTGAGGCATACAGAACCAACCCAATGCAAATAACTTACTCACCAGTGACTCCTAAATATTTACTTACAGGCTGTCGATCAATACTAACTCTAAAAACTTTCTAACAGTTTACTAAACCGACAAAAGCCCATATAATTACTATACAATTATTTTTTTTAAATAATCATCTATTAGGAGGTTACAAGAGTTCTAAATCGTCTACCGCAACCAGCCATTGCGTTTCATTACCAAGATATATTTATTGCACGAGAACGTGAGAAAAAAAAATTTTGATTCTTTTAAGGCTAGTGAAAAAAAAAAAAACTATTGAGTGCGGAGGGGGGGGGGCTGCGCTGCGAGAACTTTTATAACATCCTAATGTAAGACAAACAATTTTTATAACAAAATAAATAATAGTAACAAAGTAAATATTATAATAAATAAATAAATGAAGCATAAATCTACAGGCTGTCGATCAATACTAACTCTAAAAACTTCCTAACTGTCTACTAAACCGACAAAAACCCACATATATACAATTTTTTTTGTAAATAATCTTCTATTAGGAGGTTACAATAGTCCTCCATGAATGAAATTATTGGTGATTTTAAAACAACATAGTGAATCCTTACGCTGGAGTAAGGTAAAGATTTATGTGGACTATTAAAAGAAAAATGAGCCAGACAGACACCGAAGGTGAGCCCCATCACCTAGTCCTGTTTATTTGTATTGAGATTTTAACTTCAAAAAGACTTGTTATTGTAATTCCACCCTCCTTAAAATGCATCTGCGCATGCAGCACGAGGAGTATTATATTGTAAATTTTGTTCATAGTATTTTTGATCATATATTGAAAAATGTTTGAATAAAAGGGGTTTTGAATTAAAAAAATAGAAATTTAAAATCCTTCTGAAAACCACTCTTGTTCGACGTAGAGACTCTTTTGAGAATTTTGCATGGATTTCATCAGATACACGAAAAATACTAAAAAAAAGTTACTTTGGAATTTGAAAAATCCGATCATATTAAAGATTTTTACGCCTTGATTAATAATATGAAATATGTAATTACAAATATTTTTAGTAGACAGTTTAAAAACAACTTGATTTCAAAATAAGTACAGCCTAAATCCATTAGTCTGCCAATCAATACATAAAACGTTGTGCATGAAAACATTGTTGACTTTAAAATAAAATATTAAATCCTTACTCTCGTCATCATACTTAAATATTTACTCTTTTGTCTGTGTAATTAATATAATTTTTTCCGTGGATTAAACTAAATCGTGTACCGCAACCAGTCATTGCGTTTCATTGTCAAGATATAAAGGGTGTCCCAGAATTAAGGCAAGATTTGATTTAAATATAAAACAAAGTTTTAGTTAATTTTGTTGTTATTTTTTTATTGAGTTATAAAGTAAATAGGATAGGGCTATTTATGGAATAACACATCGGGCAAATGGCCTCCACGACTTTGCTGGCACATACATGCACTCTTTTGTCGAAATTTTCCATGACCATTTGGCATAAATGAGGTTGAATTTCGTTGATGCAGCGTTGAATTTCTTCTTTTAATGCACGGGTGGATGTTGGATTGTTGACATATACCTTTGACTTCAAATAACCCCATAAAAAGAAATCTAAAGGTGTTAAATCACACGATCTAGGGGGCCAATTCTGATCACCGAAACGAGAGATTACACGACCTGGAAATGTCTCATGCATTATTTGAATTGTTTCATGGGCTGTAAGGCATGTGGCACCGTCTTGTTGAAACCACATATTGGGCACATCAATATCATCCAATTTCGGCACAAAGAACTGTGTTATGGATTTTCAACAACACTCTCACGCACTGCTTCGATATCGACATTTGAACGGCTTGTTTCTGGACGACCAGTGCGTTTAGTGTCTCCAACTGATCCAGTCTCCTTAAATTTTTCAATTAATCTCTTCACAGTTGATGAAGTCAAAACACTATTCCGACCATATTTTGTATGAAGTTTTTGAACTGCAGCCACCAAACTTACATTATTTTTGAGATAATGTTCAACAATAAAGACACGTTGTTCTATCGTGTAACGCTCCATTTTTAGTAACCCTAAACTGTCAGCTGTCAAATTGTTTTGTTTTTTTATGGTTGCCAGCACTTTACTGCACAAATGGCGGAACATTCAAATCTTGCGTTAAGTTGGGACACTTTTTATATATATAAAAAAAGCTGTGCTGCGAGAACTTTTGTCACATCCTAATGTAAGACAAACAATTTTTATAACAAAATAAAGCATAAATTTATGACACTAAAAAAAATATCTCTTTGACTACGCTCTCGTCCAGCCTTGGAAAAACATCGACAGTGCGTAATCCTTCAGATGGGCGTAGTATTTTAATTTTATATTTTCCTAAATTTAGAGCCTAGACTTCACTTATTATATTTTAAATTTAACCTAACTTTAAACTTGGATAGTAGAAAATACCAGACATAATAATATTGCGAGTGAATTGGAAAAAAAGGAATCAAGAGCATATATATATAAAGCCGGTTTTGTATTTCGCCGCTTTAGAAGTAAAGTGAAAGCATTCATCATTTGCCATGATCAAAGTTAAAACTCAGCTTTTTGTGAGGGTATTCAGCGCCTATCCTAAACTCCTCTTTGACAGGATGATGTCGGCTTTAGAGTACTTGTTGAAAATGCATACATGCGATTGCATTAAAAAAATAAATAAATAGATCTAGCCAACTTCGACATTAATGAGCTCATTTCTACCAACATCCTGTAATGTGCTGCCCATTCCGTTTTATAACTCGTCTATAAGGCGGAAAAGGAAAGTTTTTTAGAAGCGGAAATGACTTTTCAAGCTACAATGGCCAAGGCGCCATTTGTTTAGGCGAAAAAACAGAGTAGGAAGTCGCGTTGTTTTCTTAACTTTTCACCATCAAGACATAACTTTTCTTTTTTTTTTCGAAAAATCTTTTCCGTTTTCTGGGCTAATTCTCCATACACGTCTATTTATATTTCAATAGGTTATATAGTCCATGCAACCACTATTGATGGAAAGTTTTTCTCTTGGTTGCTCTTTTTATCACTTGTTATTAATGTCTTTGAAAATTCCCAGGAAACGTTGTTATGTAAATCCTTTTTATATGATTCCTGATGAATAAAATAGATACTCATGTCAGTATTTATGTGCGTTTTCCAAAAGTGGCGATATTATCAAAATTAGCGCAAGTGATGCACGCTGCACAACATGCAAAAAATACTATGTATGCTCTAAGATATATATTAAAAATTGCCAGCTATGTTAGCATGTTTATCATGCCTGCCGCTTTAAATGCATTGTCAATTCTGACCTACGCTACTTACAGCGTGTCTTAACACATATTAGCCCCCGTGGAAAAAGTGGCCCTTGAAAATTATGACATAGGAACACTGAGTATATTCTGTGCTGGAAAAGCAAATTAAATTGTCATTTCTTATTGTATTAAATTGTAGAAATTAAACAAATTAATATCTCATGGATAATATCATTCTTGTATGGTGTCTATAAAACACCATACAAACGATAAAATATTAATTAATAGCCTGGAAAATATTGAAATAAAATTAGATTAGATAATTCCGGACAATATTAATAAAAAAGAAGAAATATATACTATGCTATGAAACCCGCCCCCTCATACCTCCTGTACAAAGCCAGTCTTAATGTGTAATCCCTGATTAAATAAATAAAAAGTTTTAGATTTATATATCCCACATAATTAGTAGGTTTTTTAATTTAAAAAAAAAATTATTTCCTTTTATTTTTCCCACATAATTTCCTAATTTTTATAAGTTTGAGAGCTATGGGGGAAAAAAAATAGTAGGTTTTTGGTTGATCAAAAAGGTGAGCCCCATCACCTTTATTAGTCAGTTTAGTCCAGTCACGTATAATGTATATCATTATACTTGTTTATTCATTATATAATTTTTATAAAATAACAAAACCTGTATATAATGTAGGAATGCTACAGGAAATACAAAAATAATTTGTAAATAGATTCGCCTCAGGATCTATAATTATATCTGTAAATTTAAAGGGGCTATGAAAGGGGGGAAAAAATATATATATTAGGTTTTTATAATTTTATGGGCACTTGTTGATAGATTTTTGATAATTTCTGATGGTTTAAAACCGTTAAACGGCTATTTCATAGTCAATTTTGTTTTTTAAATTCTACTTATTTACTGCATAGGTATTCTGAATTTTTCATTGTAGCAGAATAGATGGACAATTTCAATAATCACTGTTACTTATAATAATAAGTAATTAGCTTCTCTCCACATGCGCAGGTAAACGTTTTTATCATTTGACTTTTTTATTTTATTGTAGAGACAATTGAAGATGACAGCTTAGTGCTGCCGAAAGCACAATTACAATAAAGAAGAGATTATCAGTTGTGAAAATACAATGAAACTGTTTTTATATCTGTCCATCCCTTGTAAGAATGGACTCTAACAGTATCATCAGTTAATTAAATAGGCATATTCAAAAAAAATAAATTCAGTACGGTTTCAAATCAAAAATTTAGAGATCCTTATTAGCAATACGTAATTTTTATTCTCTCTCTCTCCCTCTCTCCTCTCTCTCTCTCTCTCTCTCTCTCTCTCTCACCCTCTCTCTCTCCTCTCTCTCTCTCTCTCTCTCTCTTTCTCTCTCTCTTTCTCTCTCTCTTCCCCTTGTGAGAATGAACTCTAACAGCTAAGGAGGGTGTTCCTTCCTCCATTGGCACATTTGCTACCCAGTTAAAAATATCAATCCCTTTACCTTCATAGGTTCTATAGCTATTGAAAAATTATAATTTAATATATAATTTCATAAAATTTGCTTATAAAATTAATACACACAAAGTATGAACAGAATAGGCTGGTATTATTATATCTGATGCACTCGTAAAAGATTCAAGAGGCCACCGACGCCACTGTGTTCGCACAACTACCCCGGTGTTGTATGTCAAAAGGGGCAAAGAGGGATCAAGTGTCAAAATTAAATTTAACTGATAAATAACTGAGCTCACTAGTTACACAAAATTATATTGCATAACGCAGAAAATGGGAAAAAATGAAAAAAATATAGCGATCTCCATAAAACACGAGTTAATTAAATAGGTATATTAAAAAAAAAACTAAGTAGGGTATCAAATCAAAAATTTAAGATCCTTATTAGCAATACGTAATTTTTATTTTGTTCAGTATATAATTATAGGAGTTATTGGCATCTTGTTCGCAACTTCAACTCAAGCAGCGATTTTTTGTTTTATGAGCATTGTAGCGACCGCTGACTACATAAGATAAATCGCCCTATACTCTATTGTATATACACTGTAAATTGGTTATAATATGTAAATTAATTGAAACAAGTGCAAATAATATTACCAAACCATAAGTCATATCAGTGTAAATATTGTTACCAATGAAAGACGCAGCTACAAAACCAGCTCAAAGGCAGGGGTCAGGTATAAAGGGACCTGGACCCTTTAGGGGGGCTGGGTTCTGGTCGAGAACATTCGTGCTTCATCCAGACATGCAATGTGATTGGCCAGAATCAAACCTCGCCTCATTGGCTGGACGCCATTGGCCAGACAAAGACCCCGGCCCATTGGCTACTTGGGGCTATATATACCCCCTAGCTTTAGCCGATAATTCATGAAACAGTGAGCTGCATGACATATTTGAGCTGCCTGTGGTGGATGAATTCATCCAGCGTAGACATATCAAATTTTTCGACTCATTACAATATCTAACAAACCCGGTGTTTAACACTATAACCCCCGCTCCGTTCCCCCAACGATGGCAGGACGCTGTCGCGGCTGGAACACTCTAGTCCTAGGTTCTAGGTAGAGATTTAGTTTGTTTTGTTTAGTTTTGTTTTGTTTAGTTTGTTTTGTTTTTGTTCCTAGTGTTTAGTGTTGGTGTCGGTGACAAATAGAAGGTGAGCCTCATCACCTAGTGTTGAATAAGAACAATGAACTATTAACGACAATAAAAATTTATTATATTTAGGCACTCCGCCAAATGCATGCAAATGCAGAAAGAGGAGAAACATGTAATCCAAATATTTTTTTATATTTCTTTTTTGTACATTGTATTGTTTTGTTGAGGTTTTGAAATAAAAAAAGAAAAACGATAATTCATTCTAACGACGGCTCTCTTGACTGGTACTTGCAGCTGCACTGATGTTTCAAGACTTGGCCTTCTTATTTATGAAAATAAATAATCTCTCTTTCCTAACCTAGCTATGTTTTAGTCCGGCCTTGTCAGACCCCACACCTTGCTGGTGGTATTCTCTGCCTTCGTCTCGCTAAAACTAGCACCTCCTTAGAAGAGATTTCTTCCTTGTGGACGACGGTCTCCTGGGGCCCCACACACTGGTAGCGTCATGAAGCAATTGTCCAGGTCGTAGCCTAATCAACCCTCACTCGTCACTAGGGTAACTAGGCACCCCCTCGTGACGACCCGACAAGCTCTATTATATTTTACATGGTAATTCCGTTTGATGGCAACGTGAAATTTTTTCCATCTCTCACTTCTTTAATATAACATAGATACATCAACTTACAAAAACAGCAACGAATCCCTTTATTCAGCATATATCCTTCCCCGAACAGTAAACCCTGGTGTAATAAACAGATCTTTTGCAAGTAATAATAAGAAGGCCACGAGATCTATTGTCCCCTTCTTATTATCTACTGCCATTCATCAAGCTATCTTCTCCGTCGTCTTTCTATTTTATTAGCTTCGCCATCTAATAACTTCATCCATACACCCTCTTCTATCGTCCTTCCTTCCAGTGCCTGTGACTTAGAATATTAGTTAAATGCTCAATTTCAATTTTTCCATTCCATCTGAAAACGACGGTATAGTAAGTGGACAGAAGTAGTGCTGTGAATAAGAATTCTGTCGGCAGAGGCATTTATATTTATATGAGAAAAGCCACCGCCATCGGCATCTAAACAACAACAACACAAGTTCTGGCCTTATTTATTACATTTTACAGGTCCATTGAGTTGTTTTCTGCGCGTCGATCCTGGTCTTTATGGGTCATCCGTTCAAGCTGGAGACGTGAAATTATTTTCCCACGTTGGAGTAAGCCCTTCAACACAGAAATTTTTTGTTTACAAAATACTGCATTCTTCATAATTAAACATCTTTATTATGACAAAATTACACTCTGCCTCATTGGAAAATAAGTCATAAGTAATTGTGTAAGTAAGTAAATAAATAAGTAATTGTGATAAAGGATCTCATTCATACCATATTTACAATTTCATTCATACAGTATTTACAAACAGCCCAGAGACCTCCCAAGTCCACATGGTTGTCTTGTCAAATGTCACATGGAAGCGGAGTCTTGGGAAGTCCCCCACGCTCCTCCGTCAGCCGCGTCACTGGATAGAGCCAGGGGAGGCCGACCAAGAGCGTGAGAGCCACTGACGCTCAGGACATGATTGGAGAAACTGAACATTGCCAGGACTCCCACTGTCATGTATATATACCAGGTCACGAGGCCACTGCTGTTTTAGTCTCCGAGGTGGAATATAGGGATAAGTGGTGCAGTGCAATGACTGTGCCAGGGGATTAGGGTGGTTGGATAGGTTACTATCGAATTTTATGAACTTGGAAGGGATGAGTTCAAGACTGTAGGGTATATTCAGATCTTTATGAAGGGTTTTGTAGCTGACGTAATAAGGGCCATTTACTATTGTTCTCAGGACTTTTGATTAAACTTCATAATAAAGCTACGTACATGTACATACTGTACCATTAGTGATCAAAATAATATAAACTCAAATATTTTATGTGTAGGATGTTGGTGAAGACATTTTCATGAAATATGAATGTGTCTGTAATTAATGACATGGTATTAAGATTATATATATTTAATTTTGAGTTGGGTACCAAAAAAAAAATCTTTGCGTTCACGAAATCCTTAATTGTGTGATAGATCACAGGACTCTTTTGGTATTGTGCCTATTTTGTGAGATCTTCCGTAAATTGTATTCAGTGTTTGACTGATCTTTTCATGAATGGCAAGTTCTAAACGTGATATATAGGCCAGTTATTGGCTGCAAATATTTCAGACCATATAAATTCCCCGTGGAGATAAAAGCGATCAAGTCTGCCCCGGGGCTGTGATCCAGGCGACAAGACAACAAAATACTCCTCGGGAACAATCCGCTATAATGAAGATCCGATGATTCTGTTGGTTGATGAATTTTTGAACCGAAGCCCTGGGGCGTCTCTACCATTGTTTCCAGATGGCACATCCTTGTCTTCATCACCATGCTATTGTTGTCATCACCAGCTATGTGGGCTTATTAACATTATTATATATATTATTAAACTATTTGCCGATTCCGAAGGGGACCCACATTCAAATCGGTACGGGATCGATAGTCCTTTGTCTGTCTGTCGATAAACATGAAGGTTATAGGACAAAGGCTGAGAAACCCAACAAAGGTCAGCTTGGCATAAAACTTCCTAAATGAGAAGTAAACGTTGGACGATTGGCACCCCGCCAGCAATGCACTGTACCTGATTGCCTTGTGGTGTATCAATGCACTGTACCTGATTGCCTTTGATGACATACCGAGAGTGTGTGAAGAGATGACAGAAAGACCAATACCTGTATCCTGTCGGGGCCTAGATGACGTTCCCCACCTTTGTCCAGGTATCTTACCCAGACCATACCTGTCATTGCCAATTTAACCCAGTTGATCCTTATGTATTATTAATAAAGTCCTGAGAGCAATAATAAATGTCCTTTATTGCATCAACAACAAAACCCTTCATAACGGTCTTACGAAGGGATGAGTTCAAGAATGTTGAATGTATAAAGATCATAATGAAGGGTTTTGTTGCTGACGTAATAAAGGGCATTTACTATTGTTCTCAGGACTTTTGATTGAACTTCATAATTAAAGCTATGTACATGTACATACTGTACCATGAGTGATAAAAATAATCAAAAAAAAAGTCAAATATTTTATACGTAGGATGTTGGTAAAGACAAACTAGACATTTTCATGAAATATGAATGTGTCAGTAATTAATCACCTGGTATTAAGAATATATATATTTAATTTTGAGTTGGGTATACCTTACATTCTTAAACTCATCTCTTCCAAGTTCATGAAATTCCATAGGAACTTATTCAACCACCCTAATTCCCTAGCACAGTCATTGAACTGCACCACTCATCCCTATAATCCTCCTCGGAGACTAATAGTGGAAACACACATAGAATATTATACATAGAACATAAGGGCTATGGAGTAACTTATTCAAATATCACTTGAGTTTTGGTGGGTTCGCATGGGCACAATTGTGACCACCTCTTAATCACAAATAATTATAAGTTACTCTCTTCTCGTATCAGACCTTGTATCTATATCATCAAATAATATCAGAAAATATGTAACTATTTTTCATTATGTTAATAAAGATTATGACGTCAGTGAGAGTAGGGGGAGGAGTCAGTGGAGTGGGGCCCACCCCACTTACCCTCTAGCCGCCTGGTGGGGGCCATCCCCTCCAGGAGAGCCGGCTATATAAGCCTGAGCCCCTGAGTCAGGCTACAGTGTAACCAGATCAGTGAGAGATTGGGGAGACTCAATATCTCTGTAAACGTGGGTAAGACTGACTGCGTAATTTTCTCTTTCCAAAAGGGAAAAAGCCCACTACCTACTAGTTACATAGTAGGAACGGAGGAAAATCACCAGCCAACAACCTAGTATATTTGGGAGTTAAAATGGACAGACGCCTCCATTTTAGCAACCATTTTGCGAAGAAGTTGAAGCAAACACGCATGAAGCCTTACCAGCTTACGCATTTACTGACCTCCCCCAATCTATCACTGCGTCTAAAGCTATTGATTTACAAGAGTATACTCAGGCCTACTCTGCTGTATGGTGCACCGCTTTTTCGCTATATGACGTATACAACAGCTCGGCGACTCCAACAATTCCAAAACGGTATACTAATGAAAGTGGTAAGAGGTACTGCATTCGAGCAGCGGAGCAACAGTGAGTTTCACGAGATCTTTGAGCTGCCTACGGTGGATGAGTTCATCCAACGTAGACATATCAAATTTTTCGACTCCCTGCAATATTTGACAAACCCGGTGTTTAACACGATAACCCCCGCTCCGTTCCCCCATCGATGGCAGGACGCTGTCGCGGCTGGAACGCTTTAGTCTTAGGTTCTAAGTTTAGGTTTTAGTGTTAGTGTTTTCCACGGTCGCAAGCTGAAGGTGAGCCTTATCACCTAGTGAGTGTAAGTGTATTGGACTTATTAACAACAATCTGAAAGTATTATATTTTATGCACTACTTAATATGCACCTGCGAATGCAGCACGAGGAGATGGACTGTAATTCCAAATATATTTATATATTTTTGTCATTGTATATATATTATCAATAAAGAGGTTTTGAAAGAAAAAAAAATCAGGCTACAGACAGAAATCAACTGGGACCTTGAAAACCTCTCTCTCTCTTCACTGGCGCCTGCTGTTCTACTCAAAACCGTGGACTTCTCATTCAACAACCCTGCATCTCTCTTTCCTAACCTCGCTATGTTTTAGTCCGGTGTTGTCAGATCCCACACCTTCTTAGTGGGAATATCTGCCTTCGTCTCGTTAAAACTAGCACCTCCTTGGGAGAGACCTCTCCCTCGCGGACGACGGTTGCCGTGGCCCTGCAAATTTCCCTAGCAGTGTCTCCCATGGCAATCCAGTCTGCCTCTCTCCGGTTCACACTCACCTTTGGGATCCGGACGGTTTTCGTCTACCCTTAGACGCCGAGTGTGAATTCGTGGTCATTCCAAGACCACATAAACTACCTATAAACCTACCATGTACCTCTTCTCCTGAACATAGTGCACTGTCGGGCACACACACCTTCTAAAGATCTTATGGAGTCAGATCAAAGCGAATTAGGCTGCCCTGCCAACTAGCCCGCGGCGGGCGTCTCCTCCCCACTTTGGGGATATTTAGGGTATAAACCTCGAGCCCGACAGGCACTTTCCAGGCTCTCTGCAGTTTGCTCTGGGTCACCCTCTCCACGTTCGTCGTCGTCCTCAGTCAGTAGTAAGTCATCGTCCTGTCCTTCTACGCTAGCCATAGCGCGAATGGTTGCAGAGAGTGCACAAAACGAAACACCGAATTCCTGCTTTCCTGCAGACACTCGCTGCTTTGCACTCTTGAGAGGATCTACATGATATTGTTTTGAGCAAAGACTCAGGAGCTGGCTGTTTCTTCTTGGTCATTGGAAGTAAGCCAAAGTTTGTGCTTCTCCGTCCCCGATTAAATGGGGTTTTCAAGTTTCCATTTCATGTTGGAGTTGTAGGTATGATATCAAAAATGCTAATATCCTACATCGTGTGTTGAAGGCAGAGAAGCCTTGAAATCGGTTTTTAACAGTGATTTGGCAAAAAGTTATTACCTCATGACATCCAATGACTCTTAACCACCTCCATATAGAGTGACTAAAACTTCCTACTGTTTCTCCTTCCTGGACATCCGGGAACATAAACGTTAAAGTTTCCCATCCTTCAAAAGCAATTTAACAAATGTTTTTGATTGCCTTGCCTTAATAATGAAAATGTGCCACAACCGCTGAAGGCGTGAAGAAACAGAAGGCTGTTTTTGATGGAATCTATCGAAACTTCTTTATTGAGCTAAATTTACAATATGCCTTATTGGGCAATAAGTAATTGTGATAAATGTCATTTATACCATATTTACAATTTTCATTCACTCGTTCATTCATACAGTATTTACAGTCAGAAACAGCCCAGAGACCTCCGAAATCCACATGGTTGTCAGTTCCCTCGCATGCGAAAGAGGAAGCGGATTCTTGCCCCTACGCTCCTCCGTCAGCCGAGTCACCGGATACGAGCCAGTGGAGGCTGACGAAGAGTGTGAGAGCTACATACGCTCAGGACATGATTGGAGAAACTGGCCATTGCCAGGACTCCCACTGTTACGCATTTATAGCAGGCCACGAGACTACTGCCGTTTCAGTCTCCGACGAGGATTATAGGGATGAGTGGTGCAGTGCAATGACTGTGCTATGCGATTAGGGTGGTTGGATAGGTTACTATAGTTGATGGAATCTGAATATTTAAAACTGTCGGAACTACAAAAGGTGTTTTGTATCTTACACTTCCGGATTTCATGAACAGAATATTTGAAGAAGAAGAATCTACTACAGCTTCCATTGTAAGAAGATCTGTATCCTCAGCAACTACCACCATTTTGTCATGCTTCTATTGTCTGTTGTCACAATTAGGGGGTCACCATCCTCTGCTCTTCGCTTAACCACAAATCCTTCATTCCGAACGGTAGGCAGCACTGATATCAATCTATTCTTGTTGTAGTAATTGGTTAGAAATCTCTCTTGAGGGGTAGTAGTTGCCATTGTTTCTTGGAATACAATGTCAGGTGTGGTGTGGTGTTTAGTATGCCGTAGGCGTTCTGCGAATTCAGTGCTTTTGAGGGCTAGGTCGACCCTCGTAGGGGTACCCATCAAAGTCAATAGTAGCCCCAACGTTATAATGCTTCTTCATATATGCAACATACTTTAAAAGTATTAACGAAAACTGTTCACCAGTTTTACAAATTACTCGATGCAGGGGAAACCACCATCAACAATGTAAAGACCAGTACTTAGGTCGATAGCAACAATGAGAGAGGTAAACTAGTCATAAAAAACATATTTGAAAGTTCTGCGCATCCCAGTCTCTTTTTTTTTTTCTCAAAAAAACTCAAGACAGCAGCGAAAATCGCACTTGCAACAGTTAAAAAAACGGTAGCTTCAGGGTACTAGTAACTATAGTAACCGAAGTAATTTTTATTAATTAGTACTCATTTTAGTCAGAACTTCATGCTCTAAAAATTTTATATAAACGGTTTTTTTAATCGTTCATCGCTTTTTATTTATTTTGAACAAACTGAAAATACATCCCTTTTTTCAACAATCTTTTTTTGACTTCATCATCAGCGCTCATCTTAGTGGAGGGGGAAAACTCCAGAGACATTTTCTATGACATTTTCGAAATTCTTTTTACGTTTCTAAAATTAGGGGAGGAGCGGGTTGGTTAATTTTGAACATGTTAACTGTTAAACGCAGGGCCGACTTTATTTTAAACATTGAAATGTTTTAGCATCGACACCAAAGTACTTTCAGCAACCTAACCTTCTTTTTGTGGTATTTCTTTGTTATTATATATAATTCCTTTATTGTGCTAAAATTACTAGTATTTCTAGACCTATAACAACGTTTACTTTACAAAATAATGCCGATAACGTTATATACTATCTTTTAAATATTATATTCTCCTTGTTGGTAAGGTTGTATTTGTTAAAAAATTAGGTGGAGAATTAGTTTTTCGAAACAGTTTATTTTACAACAATACAATGCCAAACTATAATCATAATAAAATGGAATCAAATGAGGCATTCCATAAATATTTTAATGGTATGCACTTTTTAAAGTAGTTTTTTTTTATCGCGACGTTCGGAGGGTGAGTTTTGTTGCCACCGACTTTTCTATCTTTTCTATCCACCGAATTTTACAAATAAAGAATTTGAAACTGAAAAAAATCTCAGATACGTCCCGTCATCAAGTCTTCATGGTAACTTTTACTGTGAAAATTTACGTTATTGGATAAACCTTTGAAATTTAAAATCAATTGAAATATTTTTAACAGAGCTCTTGTAGGACATACTTCAACATAGCATGGAACATACATTGACAGTTCCCTATTTGAAAGTAGGGCCTCTCCCTTAGGGCTCGACAATTTCGCAGACATGGAAAAGCCAATCAGCCCACACACACACAGATCAGGAGGAGTGGGGAGTGAGGGAAAAAGGGAAAAGGGGGGACGGTGGGGGCTCGCGCCCCCCCTCGGACCTCAGTCATCGCCGACACCAGACGAAGATAGGATGGTGCCTCTGGCTATGCTGGCACTCGCCATTTCCACCATCACGCTATTTCCAACAGGTATAGGCCGGCGGGCATCTTCGGCATCACGTCATTTATCTTTATTATAGTCATTTATTATACTATTGATATATATTACATTTGTATAGTATCTAAAAAAAAAAATGAGATACTTAAAAAAAAAACAAAAAAACTTGACTAAATTAAAAAAATACAATTAAATATAAGGACTTTAATATCAATTGGTGGTACAGGTAAGATGCGAAATTTTGGTAACAATACCGAAATTAAATCCGTTAATTTAAAAAAACTTCTTACATATGCCATTATATCGTTTTTCTTATATTTTAACGGGGCAATTAAATATCTTTGGTCAAATTCCCTTCATTTCAAAAACAGAACCTTTTCATTCTTCCTCTGCTTTCATTCAAATAAGGGTTGAGTAATAATTTCGAGATCCATCGATTTCAAATTTTAAAGACGTCTCACAATGCACCTCAAACTTTTGGTTAAAAGACCATTCTGAAAACTTATACGAAAAAAATCTAAACTGAAATGAGTCTTTCGTAAGTGAAAACTCAAAAACTATTTAAAATTATGGAGTGTTCCCCATTGCTAAAGATATGCGAAGACAGAAATGAAAAAAGACTTTTAACATTTTCGAAAAAAAAATAAAAATAGTTTTAGGATTTAATCGTTACAACGGGATTATTCATGTCAATATCTGAACGGTTTACATTTTTTTTATTTGTTTAAAAATTTGAACCGACAACGAATTTTGAGTTCATGGCTTCTTCGAGTGAGATTCCCTATGATTAAACGTTCCATGAGAAATCGGTTGATGATAAAAAATAGTAATTATTAAAATTAATATTAAGTAATTATATTAATAATATAATATTAACATTAAAATCACTATTAGTAATTATTAAAAACTGTCTTAGTGAGAAATAGGATCAACAGCCTAAAAGATCTTTTCGTTGAGTCAACACAAACCCTTAACCCATCCCCACATGTGGACCTGATGTCGGATCATTGCAATGCCGAAACGTTGTCCGCCAATAAATGTAATAAAAATTTTTTTTTTTTTTTGGTTCTTAAATAATCAATACAAAACGCACAAGATTAATTATAAATTAGCTGCGAGATTGTCGTTGGTGGCATAAAGAAATTATACAGACCAAATTCAAATTCAAGAAATCGAAAAAAAAAGGAATGATTTAAATCTGTTATTTCGAAATATAATGTAATACAGAAAATTTACCCTCAATTTAATCACATATCTCGAAGGGATGGACTGTGCCATTATTTAGGAGGAAGGCGATCGGATCGCCTTTGGTATGTCTGTCTGTCCTACGAAAGCACTCTTAGCAATGATCCAATCGATCTAGTTTTTGAATAAAATAAAATAATTGTAATGCGACATTAAGATTAAGATTTCACATTAAGATTTCTCAAGTTGCTCCTTAGAAGTTATTTAATATTTAAAGTTCTGATTTTTTTTTTTTTTTAATTAATTAAGGACACATTGCAAACAAAATTCAAACGATGTACCAAAAAATAAATTTTGGGAGCAAATAAATCAGGTTGGCGATCAGTAAGTTTTTTTTTATTATTAATATTTAATATTTTTAGTTGTTCAAAATGACAGATATGATCTGAAAAATGACAAAGTATTTTTGATCAAAAACACCAGTAGTTTTTTTTCACACTCACTTAAGTTTTAAATAAAGCTAACAATTCGTTATTATCTCTCTTCACTGTCTATATATTTAATTTAGTTTGTACATAAAAAATATTATTTAAAATTAATGTAGACAATTTTTAGTCTTAAATGCAGGCGAATTTAAAAACCATATTAATAATAAAATAAAAATTGCAAGTCTACTGATCTACTGATACCATCCTCGGTAGACTCTCACTACCTTCCTGATTCCACCCGCCTCCTTTAGGCATACCCCACCCTATATCCTTCTCATACATCCTTCAAATGGGGGACTCCCCTTAGTGAAAGGCACTCATTAGCCCAAAATAATTTTCCCACGTCCTATTTTATAAGTTTGAGAGCTAAGAAAAAAAAAAAAAAAATACTGATCTATGACAAACTAGTAATATCTGTTTTAAATAATTATTGCAATACTTCTGAGAAAAAAAAATTTGATAGAGATGAACATCTGATTCGTAAATCTATATTATTATTATTAAAAATAAAAATATATTCTAAATAATAAATAGAATGATATGTAATCAAATTAAATACCAGCAATGAAATATTTTTCACGGGCTGTCTCTCCAGGATCACCCCATTGCCAATTAACGGAGTTTCATATAATATAAAAATGTTTTCATTATTTTGGGAACAATACTTAAAAAAAAAGAGATAATGTTAGAATACAAAAATGGCCATATTCATAAATAAAACATATTCTAGTCATCATCTTCTTGATTTGGACCAAAAAAAAAAATGTATTCATTAAATCTTTAAATAAAAATAATTGGCCAAGTGGTTAATAAGGAACTAGCAACCGATTTGGAGGTTAATTTAACATTGCCCCAATTGCTTGTCAGATACGAATTAACAACTGGATACATTAACAATGCACATTAAAATACATAAAATGTCTGGAACATATTTTAATTGTGAATATACACGTCTTCTAACGTCTTTAATAATTAGTTGTGAAATCATTCATTTTGTCCACGGAGCCAAGAACCAAGAACGCTCAACAAACACATTTACATCATTCTAAATTAATAGTATTTTTGATGAGAAAAATGGCACTAAAATGTCAATTTCCAAATTATATAGAGCTGTACCATTTTCGAATGTATGTTTTTTTCATAATTCTTGAAGAAAAAGCAGTTAAAGGTCAACTTTTTCGGAAAAAGTGAATCACATCATCATTAAAAATACTCATCGTTTGAGGGAAAACTTCCTTAACTTATTAATCATGGTCTTGAAATTGTCATATTATAAAATAAATTTAGTGAAATTGAATTAAATAGTAAATTTAATAAAATGAATTTAGAGTATATATATACCCTGGTTATTTTCGAATGTATAAATGTTTCAACCATTCAAGGCGTATTCGGGATTGATAATTCACGAAAAATTTAACAATACATAGAGCATACTCGTTAATAAAAAAATAACTGAGTTTAGTAAAAACAATTACTAAACCTAACAATGAATTGACTGTTCCAAAAAAAAATTTAAAGTTTATATTTCCATATGCATAAATGGTCGAAAAGTTAGCTGTTAATGGAAATATTCTGAAGGGGCTAATTTTTTTTTTTTCACTTTCATCCGCTTAATCATTAAACATGTCTTATTTTTGAGAATTTACTCTCACGATAATGAATAATTAAGAAATCTAAAATATTTTTCATATATTCAAGTGACCTGACGACGGGTTGGTAATTGGACAAATACTAAAAAAATCGTATTGCCTTTCTGGTGATTATTTAAGTACGATTTAAGGCTGAGATAATTTATAAACTACCAGTGACTTCCTATAAAAACTTTGAACTTTCCGTCATTTTTTTATTTCTTCAACTTTCAAGATGAATTTTTATTTCTCCAAAAATAAAAAAATTAACATTACATTATTTTCCTATTGATCTGCCGTTTTAAATCGTCAATGGGCATTGCTAAAGATCGTGTAAAAACTCCATAACATACTCTCACATCGTTTAAAACAAAAATGAATGCCGAATATCTAGTTTTTAAACGAATCAACGAAGACACAAACCTCATTAAATCTAAGCTGGGACGACTTAATCCCATTTCTTCAATATAATTAAACGCTTTGTATAAGCGCGCTAAGCACGAAGGGATCGGAAGCATTTAGGCCTCAAAAGTACATGACTTCGTTTGTCTTAAGCTTGTACTGCTGTGATAAATTTATCTCTAGTTCTGTACTTTAGTTCCGGTACATCTTATGTCTGTAGTTTTCCGCTAAAATACAATAGCATTAAACGTGAAAGAAAGTCTGTTACGAACTAATCAGATTCGTCAAACGCTGTTTAAGTTTTAAAGTTATCATTTTTCCCCAGGTTACATTAAAGACTGTAACAAAAAGAAAAAAATCGTACATATTCCTAAAACTTACTTTTAAACTGTTAGACTAGCTGCAATAGAAGCCAATTCAATACTTTCCGCTTTTATAGATTTTTATTGCCAATATTTTAACGAATTGTCAACTAAAGATATGGTGACAAAAATACTATTTCTAAATATTTGCCATAAAAACATAACATGGTTTCTAGAAAAACTATTTCAAATTTTCAGGTGTCCTTATCATGAACGTTTCTCAAAATTCAGCCATTGAAAAGAATCAAAAACGCCAATTATTTATTTTGCAGCAGCTAGTATTCAAAAATTATTTTAAAATTACATCGTATAATATTTTATTAACCTGAAAAAAATTTAACAAAAAATCATAACATGATTTGCTACTTGATTAAATTTCATCTAATTGTGAACTGTCATAATTTTAAAACAATATTCAATAGTTTAATGTAAAATTAAATGTTTTAAAATCAATGAAAAATTTAGAAAGATTGTCGAGAAAAAATGAACTACACCATTTTAACATTTTTATTCCGAGAACAAAGGGGGATTCCAAAGCTGAATAATCTTTATAGTAAATAATTAAAATAAAACTGCTCATTAAAAAGCAGCTAGAATGGATTATATTTTAAACAATTCTTGGAGATAACTATACGTATTTTTTTTGTCAAAACTTTAACACCGGTCACCTTATCATATTCAATTTATATAATAAGCATGTGCTTACGAATTCTTGAGTGGTGTGACAAGGTAGTAATGCTACTTGCTCTATAAAAACTAATAAGTACTTTTTTTCACAAGCCTGTTTTAAGAAACTCAAGTCAAAAGTCACAAGTATTTGTTAATATCTTTTCTCCACTTTCTGCGTCGTTTATTTCGGTAATATATATTTTTTGGAATATATATTGGTCAGGTCAAAAGTCACAAGTATCTGTTAATATCTTTTCTCCACTTTCTGCTTCGTTTATTTCGGTAATATATTTTTTTTTGAAATATATATTAGTCAGGTAAAAAGTCACAAGTATCAGTTAATATCATTTCTCCACTTTCTGCGTCGTTTATTTCGGTAATATATATTTTTTGGAATATATATTGGTCAGGTCAAAAGTCACAAGTATCTGTTAATATCATTTCCACACCTTCTGCGTCATTTATTTCGGTAATATATATTTGTTGGAATATATATCAGTCAGGTCAAAAGTCACAAGTATCAGTTGATATCATTTCTTCACTTTCTGTGTAATTTATTTCTGTAATATATATTTTTTGGAATATATATCAGTCAGGTCAAAAGTCACAAGTATCTGTTTATATCATTTCTACACCTTCTGCGTCATTTATTTCGGTAATATATATTTTTTGGAATATATATTGGTCAGGTCAAAAGTCACAAGTATCAGTTAATATCATTTCTTCACTTTCTGTGTCATTTATTTCTGTAATATATATTTTTTGGAATATATATCAGTCAGGTCAAAAGTCACAAGTATCAGTTGATATCATTTCTTCACTTTCTGTGTCATTTATTTCTGTAATATATATTTTTTGGAATATATATCAGTCAGGTCAAAAGTCACAAGTGTCTTTTAATATCATTTCTTCACTTTCCGCGTCATTTATTTCACTAATATATATTCCAAAAAATATAATTTAGTTCAAAGTTGATAAAACTAAAACCATTTAAACATTTTAGCAGGTAAAAAAAATGCAATAGTAAAAAAAAAATGACGAGGTTACTTACTTAAATTTTTTAATCATAAAAGTGCCTCACTATTTTTTTTTTAAGTAGAATGTTTTTTGTAATTTTACCAATTATCATGAACTAGATGATGATACAATATAATAAATTTTGAAATTTTTTGATCGCCTGTACCTGGCAAATTTTTAGTCAAATTAATTTGGTATCTTCATTAACTATCTCGTTCGGTGAAAAGCAAGTAAAAATAACAAAAGTGGAACGGAACCCCCAATATTGGTGAAAAGCGGACGAGTCTGTCCGCCCCTTCTTCTGTTTCCGTTCTCTAATGCGTTCTCAGCGATGAGGAAAATTAAAAAAAATTATACTTAAACAGCTGTGACGTTGTGAACGAACTTAACGGCTTAAACGTCATTCAATCGAGACCTACCTTTTTCAAGTTCAATATGTTTATCGTACTTCCCGTCTTTTAAACTAACCCGTCATCAGCAGAACCAAAGGCGTCGCTTATATACTTTTATTTTCTCCCACATTGTCCAACTGAGGGTGAGCCCCAACACCTAGAATTGTATACATGTTTTAACTTTTAACCTCAAATATAATTTATGTAACCCATCCTCTTTCGAATGCATCTGCGCATAGCAGAATGAGGAGACAACTGTCAATTCTTGTTCATTAGTTTTGTTCATTTTTCACATATTGTATTAAATTCAAGGGGTTGAGAAAGAAAAAAAAATGTCTTTTTAAGATTCCACGTATTGTATGAGAAGCAATGCCATTTCCTGAACATCTGAATAAGTTTTAAAGTACTGGCTTAAACGTGGGGAATTTGAGTGGACTGTAAGTAGGCCTTATTGGGAACAAATGGCTCGATGAAGAGAACATCTGAATAAGTTTTAAAGTACTGGCTTAAACGTGGGGAATTTGAGTGGACTGTAAGTAGGCCTTATTGGGAACAAATGGCTCGATGAAGAGAACATCTGAATAAGTTTTAAAGTACTGGCTTAAACGTGAAGAATTTGAGTGGACTGTAAGTAGGCCTTATTGGGAACAAATGGCTCGATGAAGAGAACATCTGAATAAGTTTTAAAGTACTGGCTTAAACGTGAAGAATTTGAGTGGACTGTAAGTAGGTCTTATTGGAAACAAATGGCTCGATGAAGAGAACATCTGAATAAGTTTTAAAGTACTAGCTTAAACGTGAAGAATTTGAGTCCACTGTAAGTAGGCCTTATTGGGAACAAATGGCTCGATGAAGAGAGCATCTAGTAAGAAAAGACAGGGCGTTCTACAAGCATTTAAATTCTGAATGCAATCCTAGATACCTCTAATGTAGTGGTAATCAACAAGAGCTGCTAAACAAAATAAAAAAATAAAAATAAATATATGCCAAAAATGTACGAAAATATTAACAAACTTCTCTCCTGTCTCCTTTCTGTTCATGTGTTCTATAATTACGGTAATAAATACGATTCAATTTTTAAAGGGATGTACCACAAGACCTCGGAACATGGTGATTAGATTAAAATTCTGATTTTTATAACCATTGTTTTGGACAAATTTGAGACGCAAAAGGGATTAAAAATCTCAGTGTACTTAATTAGCCTTAAGGCCGAAATGGCTTTGGTGTAAGAGCTGTTTTCTAGGCTTATTTGATTTCGGGTACTTTCCGTCATTATACCTTAGCTGGAATAAATATGCATTAAGTGGGATTCGCCAAATAAATATTTTAAAAATTTCAGATAAATTAGAGTGCATTTTAAAAGCAGGTGTATACACTCGCAGTAAAAAAAATTTTTTTTTCTGATAAAAACAACTTTATTATGACAAAATTACAATCTGTCTCATTGGGCAATAAGTAATTGTTATAAATGTTTTCATTCTTACTATATTATAGATTTTCATAATACACCTTCTGGGATATTGAACTTCGAATTTTATATGACCTATTTCAATTGAAAACGCCACTGTGATTTTAATTTTAAAATAATTTGTATGCTTTTGTCTTGGTTTGAATCATCGAGGGACGTTTGTGTTTCCAAAACATAATAAACTTCGGGCAGGCAAAATCTATTGTATTTACGCAAATATAAAGTCAAAGAATAGCATTCGTTAGTGATACCCTTGAAATTGTTCTGAATACGAGCGTTATCTAAATTGAAATTCTCGAAAAAGCTTTTTGTCGCCGTGATGATCAAGAGGGCTCGATTCGATATCTTCTCGATGTTAAGAACAATTGAAAAAAAGATAAGATGCCGTACAGAAATCTCCTGAATTGAACAATATTTAACCAGACTGAAAATATCATAATATTGGACTTTCTGAGTTGAAATAGAGAGGCATTACTTTAAAACAGGTGTGGGGTGATTCTCATCTGTATGTTTGAATGAGTTTACAAACGTTCTCGATGATTCAAAAAAAAGCATACAAATCACAGTCCCGTTTTCAATTGAAATAGGTCATATAAAATTCAAAGTTTAATATCCCAGAAGAGGTATATTCTGAAAATCTACAATATAGTGAATGAAAACATTTATAACAATTACTAATTGCCCAATGAGGCAGAATAAAAATATATTTTTCTGATTGAAACCACTTTATTATGACAAAATTACAATCTGCCTCATTGGGCAATAAGTAATTGTTATAAATGTTTTCATTCACCATATTGTAGATTTTCAGAATACACCTCTTCTGGGATATTAAACTTTGAATTTTATATGACCTATTTCAATTGAAAACGGGACTGTGATTTGTATGCTTTTTTTTGAATCATCGAGAACGTTTGTAAACTCATTCAAACATACAGATGAGAATCACCCCACACCTGTTTTAAAGTAATGTCTCTCTATTTGAGCTCAGAAAGTAAAAAATATAGATTTTGCCTGCCCGAAGTTTATTATGTTTTGGAAACATAAACGTTCTCGATGATTGAAACAAAAGCATACAAATTATTTTAAAATTAAAATCACAGTACCGTTTTCAATTAAAGTAGGTCATATAAAATTCGAAGTTTAATATCCCAGAAGAGGCGTATTATGAAAATCTACAATATAGTGAATTAAAACATTTATAACAATTACTAATTGCCCAATGAGGCAGATTGTAATTTTGTCATAGTAAAGTTGTTTTTATCAGAAAAAAAAATGTCTGACTGCAAGTGCACTATGGACACCTGCTTTTAAAATTCACTAATTTATCTGAAATTTAAAATAATTATTTGGCAACATCCCAGTTAATGCAAATTTATTTCAGTTAAGGTATAATGACGGAAAGTACTCGAAATCAAATAAGCCTAGAAAACACCTCTTACACCTTTAAAGCCACCTTGAGGTTAATTAAGTACACTGCGATTTTAAATCCCTTTTGCATCTCAAATTTGTCCTAAACCTTAGTAAAAAATTCAGAATTTTAAACATCTTAAACAATTTCTGAGACATACTTTCCGTTATAGTATTTTAGCCGAAAGCTATTCACCATGCCCCGAGCTCTGGTGGTATATCCCTTTAAAAATTGAATCATATTTATTACCGTAATTGTAGAACACATGAGCAGAAAGGAGACGATCGCGCCGAATACGATTGGAAATAGACTATCATCCTTTAAAAGGAAATTTTAATTGTGTATTTAGCCAAGATAAATATGTTTTTATCGAATACTCCAGAATACATAGTATTCACTTAATTAACTATTCCTGTCTATTTTTTAGCTAACATACAATGATAATAAGTATACAAAAATAAATTAAATGTGTCCAAATTCGTACAATTTTATCTAAAAATTGCTCAAGTCGCAGCTCAGAAGCCATTTAAGATTGATAAGTACTTTTTAATACTGAAAAACAAAATAATCATCGAATATATTCCAAAAAAATATATTATTACATAGATATAAATTATATGATAGAAAGTGAGTATTAAGATATGTATTGTCAAAAGTTTTTTTTATTCAATATTTCAGCTATTAGTAAATTTTAACTGCTAAAAAAGCTATTTTCTGTGATCGAGATGGCTCATCAAAAATACCCAAGTAATTTTTTTCTCATAATCGTTTAGTTAAATATTTATGGAAGCTGAGGTGACCTTTTAAATACAGGTTCAGTTCGATTGTAGCATGTTTAAGAATACTATTGTTATATATCCATATAGACAGAGACAACCTAAATGATCCTTTCCGGATTATTTATTTCATTGTAGAAACTGCGTGTTTTTTTTTTGTATTTCTTCCTTGCCCCTTTAAATTCACAGATAAATATATATAATTATAGATCCTCAGGCCAATCTATTTACAATTCATTTTTGTATTTCCTGTAGCGTCGTTACATTATGCGCAGGTTTTGTTATTTTATAAACATTATATAAGGGAATAAAGAAGTATAATGATACACATTATACGTGACTTTTTGGTCAACCTTAAAACTAACTTACATACTAATTCTTAACCTAATTTTCCCCCGACGGTCTGTTGCCATCGACGCGGGAAGGGTGGTGGGGTCATAGTATTAAACACTGGGCTTGTTAGGTCCTGCAACGAGTGACTTGAAGTGTCTCCGGCGGATGAACTCACCCACCGACGGCACATCAAGCAACGGGTGCGGCGTTCTTCAACCTCTCGAGAGAGGTATGTCGGACCACTTTTCGCATGATCCCATTCTGTAAATGTTGGAGACATTTGGCTGTATTGTCAGTCAAGTGGGGAAATTCCGGGACACCGTATAGGAGAGCTGGCCGGAGGACACATTTATAGATCATCAGTTTGAGACGAAGCGACAAGTTGGGTGAAGTTAGCAAATGGTGACATTAGAAACTACCTTAAACTATTTTCTAGTTTATCCATAAATCTACAAATACATTGGTTGGGTGGGATTATTAAATGGTTGAAAATTGTTCAAAAATATGACTGTGATTAATTAGAAACGAATTCTAAAGCGCTCTAAGTACCCAGGTTTAATAAAGCCGGCTGTACGTTAGCTTCTTTGACTTTTGTACGATAGATTAACATATTTTTATGAATACTGAATTTCGTAATGATCAATCAAACTTTTTTTAATAGGATTTTTAGAGACACAAAACTTTTTTTTTTTAATCGCCACCAGCTGTAAAACAATAAAGACCATAGATGCTAGGATTATAAAGTCAACTGCAAGGGCTTGCATTTTTTTAATTGCCTTCCTCATTTAAATAAATGAAATTAACATAGTCCAATAAATATTCACTCTTATTTGCTAAGACTCAAGGCCAAGGGATGCAAATTTTATAGGATATGATAAAGCAGTTCGCAACTTGCAGAGTGTCCATTAAAGGGTTGATCTTTACTTTCATTTAGAATCCCGCACCTTGTCTTTCGTCTGCCTGTCAGTACATCATCTACACAACAGCGATCGTAAAAACGATTCAATCGCGATGAAATTCTACAAGTATATTCCCAAATACCTTTTTATTGGTTCTTGGTTGACATTCAATAACGGATAATATGGGGAAAAGAATCAATGTTGGTAACAAAGCCTGTTTCTTTAATTTTGAAGATTTCTCAAGTCGCAGCTCGAAAACTCCTCAAGATTTAAAATAAAAAAAAATACCAGACGGTTGAGGAATCATTAAATACGCAAAATGATTTCAACGTTCCAAAAAAATAACGTTTTAGACCGCTTATTCGAGATGTTATTAAAGCCGATTACAATATTTTTTTCAATTTGGCAATTTACCATTTTTCCGTTCTTCTCTTCTTTAGCTTCCCTCTTTTTTATGGGAAATGAATTAAAAAGGAAATGAATGTATATATATGTTTTAAATAGTTGATTGTGAATCATAATTTTATAATTTTGTATGCAAGAAGTTCTTGAATGTTTTTTTAAATTTTAGGTATACCTTTTAGTTTTTTATGATTATTTTATTTTCTCCATCAGCAGATTTGTATTGTCATTATTCATAAAGAATATGGAATGATCTGTTTTTCAATTCTAGCTAGAATGGAATATTTTTGAAAAACAACATTAACTGTTTTTTTTTCATAAACGTTTAATAAAGTTTTTATGCTCGGTATTACTTCCTTTCTTTTAGTTAGTCTATAAATTCTTGAAAAAAATACAATTTAGCTGATCATCAACATAAATAAACTATGGAAGGTTAAAATTAAATAGGAAATGAATGTATGATACTCTTCAATGGAAAGTGTTCTGAGATTGCCAGAGAACAAGGAGAAATGTTGAGGTTAAGCCGTCTGTATAAATGCCACGGAATAACATTGGGATCTCACAGTTTGACAGTCTGTGTGAACTGGGTCAGTGTTTGCACTACCATCCCGGACAATAGGTTGTATTGTAAGAAGCATGAACTAATGCGTACCCAGTTTAGATGGTCGGAGCACATGAAATGAATTGGACTGGAAAAATACCCTTCATGGTAAGGCCAACCTTGAGCGACGGAAGGGTAATATGGCAGGACTGTTAGTTCGCCAGTGTCGGAGACGGAGAAATGACATGGCACCAGGCTAAATAGTGGCAATCAATCCGATAAAAGCGAGTTCCAACCATTCTGTCAAGTCAAGTAGAGGCATAGCATAATTAATATTATAAAAAAAATAATAAGCAAATAAATGCGTGGGAATGCGATCCTGAATTCAGCTGTTCCTTCTTTAGTTTACTTTAAGAATAGAGCTATGGGGGACAGCAAAAAAGTCGTACATCAAGCGAATCCAATCCTTTCAATCAAAAGTCCTGAGAACAATAGTAAATGCCCTTTATTACGTCAGCAACAAAACCCTTTATAACGATTACATTCCCTTACATTCTCGAATTCATCCCTTCCAAGTTTATAAATTCCGTAATAACCTATCCAACCACCCTAATCCCCTAGCACAGTCATTGCACTGCACCACTCATCCCTATAATCCTCCTCGAAGACTGAAACGGCAGTGGTCTCGTGACCTGCCACAAATACGTGACAGTGGCAGTCCTCTGGCTTTGAACAGTTTCTTTAATCATGTCCTGAGCGTATGTGGCTCTCTCGCTCTTCGTCAGCCTCCACTGGCTCGTATCCGGTGACTTGTCTGACGGAGGAGCGCGGGGACTTCCTAAGACTCCGCTTCTTCTTTTGCATGCGAGGGAGGTGACAAACATGAGGATTTGGGAGGTCTCTGGGCTGTTTTTAAATACTCTATGAATGATCGAGTGAATGAAACACGGCGGTTAAAGACCAGAACACAGTGGTGTAGTGTGCAGTAAATAAGCAATGTACGGCTCGGACAGTACTTGAATGGTCGACCGCTCTCCTTGTGGTCTACAGCTATGATAATTCTGCGTTCCTTTGGGTAAGCTACCCCTAATGGGGTCCTCAAACTAAAATAATTTGGCCCAAAGGTGAAATGTTAAAAAGGTTGGATGGACAATTTGGAACAAGTACGTGGCGAGCAATCAATCGCCTTCATTGCGCTTCGTCAGTGACCGTAACAATTATTAAAGCCACCTATAATATTAATGGTAGATTTTTTTTTTTTTAAATTAAAAATTATATGTTAAAGGATAAAATGGAAATTTGACCAATAGGATGTTTTTTCTAGCGATCTATTCGAAGGTTGAAGGAGTTTAGGAGTGAAGGAAACCTCGGATCAAGTGTTAATGGTCTAGGGTCAGATGTGGTAATAAAGATGGTGGATTAAAGAAAGATAGATTCCATATTAGGCATTATGCAAGTTAAGCGTTGGTCAAAGTAATGAGAACTATAGTCACTGCTCTGAAGCTATTTAGGATTTAAAGTCTTGACTTCCATCCTAGTCAAGTATACACTAAAGAAACACAAAATGAATAAATACACAAAACGGATCAATTTCTTTACTGAAGAAAATACACACTCATATAAAAAAAAATCAAAAAAAAATAGGTAAAGAAGAAATATTAACAATAAATTAAACTTCTTCTTAATTATTTCTATTCAAAATGATTTGAAAAAACACTAAAAATGCGATAAGTAAAAGTGTCGACTTACTGTTTAATTTTCTGTGCAATATATATGGGCATTCTTATCGTTCGTAATGTCACTAATAAAAAGTTTTGTTGGTTCCCCTTTATTTCTTTTTTATGATACATCATCCTGATATTAATATATTTTTCAGGTGTATAATTATTATGCTATATTGCTTTATATGTTTAGAATTGTCGTATTTGCCGAATGGTCCACCAATTCGTTCCCAATTGTTTTTGTATTACACTTTACCAATCAATTTAGTTTACTTAATTCCTTTTGTTTTTTATAACAACTTTATTATGATAAATTTACAATCTGCCTGTTTGGGCTATAAGTAATTGTGCTATATGATCTCGTTCATACCAATTTACAATTTTCATTCACTCGCTCATTCATACTATATATACAAACAGCCCAGAGGCCCCCCAAGTCTACATAGTTGTCACCTCCCTCGCGTGCGAAGGAGGAAGCGGAGTCTTGGGAAGTCCCCACGCTCCTACGTAAGCCGCGTCACTGGATAAGAGCCAGCGGAGGCTGGCCAAGAGCGCGAGAGCCACAGACGCTCAGGACATGATTAGAGAAACTGGCCATTGCCAGGACTCCCAATGTCACTTATTTATAGCAGATCACAAGGTCACTGCCATTTTAGTCTCCGAGGAGGATAATAGGGATGAGTGGTGCATTGCAGTGACTATGCTAGGGAATTAGGGTGGTTGGATAGGTTGCTATGGAATTTTATGAACTTGGAAGGGATGAGTTCAAAGATCGTTATGAAGGGTTTTGTTGCTTTTACTTAATTCCTGTAGACAAATTTTGAACTGAAATTTTCATCTAATTTATTGATGTGCTTCGCTTTGACATACTATTGATGTCATGAGGTTCTAGTGTGTGATGGCCTGATCACTTTTGTAATAATCTGGTAAGCAGAGATTCATTCATGAAGTTTATGAAAATTCTTCCCAAAGGTTTATAAAAATTTCTTCCCTCAACAAAAGCCGACGTCGTAATAAATAATCCATTCTCATCTAATTTTGATTTCCTTCAATCTACTGGGGGGGGGGACTGGAGAGGACATTGATCGTCGGATCAACTAGTGAATAAAGGTCAGTCGTTAGTAAATCGACTAACTTTTAGTAGTTTTCTTTCTTCTTCTTTGATAGGGATCACTGAAAAGTGACTGGATGACCGGTAGTGATCACTGTCGCTAAGACAGTAAGGCTGGTAGTCTTCAATTGCAATTATAATTGCCCGAGCGATCAAGGGTTCAGAGGAGGGGTCAAGCCGCTCCCTTGGTATTTGTTGACTGGGCAGGGACTAGTAGGCAGGGGGTTGTTTACCGATAAAGAGTGGTTCTTACCATTTCGCCGGTGCGGGCAAACATTTACCTGTGAAGGCTGTGTAACATCTAGAATCGTTTTCATTCAGGACATATGCTTACTAATATTTAATTTTCAAATCTTGTCATTCTATTTGTTACAAATTCTGAATGATACGTGCCCTGTGTGCGTCATTTATCAAACTTTGTGTTTTCAACTGTGCCGACAGTCGACTTATGCAACTATGAGACCTAAATTAAAATCATTTTGAAACCTAGCTCAGGTACATAATAATCAAGGCATGATGAAAGTACTTTGCTCACGCTCAAGTTAAAATTCAGCTATTCAATAGGAAACTTCACTAGCACACGGCTTTAATTTCTTCTTTTTTTTTATAGATTTGTACAACATATTGGCTTTCTTTTTAATAGGTACAGAGGAATAGTTTTTCAACTATGCATAATGAAAATAATTATTGAATAATCTAAACAATTAAATTTTGAAAATTGCATAATATCTTTGATAATACTGTATTAAATACAATAAATTCGAACAAAATAGACTTTAAAATAGATCATTTTATAAACATAGGCCACTGTGAATCGCAGAAAATTTAAACTTTCCTATACGGGTACATAATAGCAAAATGGTATTTAAAAATAACAAAATATGACCTTTTTTTAGTATGTTAGTAGGGTCTATAATGTACTCTATTATGTACTCTAAAAATGAACTATAAATTTGACTGGCCAAATACTCAAATATGTCTATTATATTGTTCAAAACTGTCTTAAATAACTGGTCTACTATATAGAATTTAAGCATTCAGAGTGGCGATTTATTGCCTGATAATGAATAGTTCATTTATTCTAAGTAGCTGTAAGTAGACGGTTTTTCTCATTTAGCAGATAATTTATTGAATTTTGCATAATATTGTTAATATATTTTGATAATTTTCATTAATTGGATAGAAAAATTGAACAGGAAAAGTTCAGCATTTCTCATTAGATTTCAGAAGCTATATACGATTTATTTTGTGAAAGGTACAAGGAAAGTTTAAATTTTCTCATTAGGCGATTCACAGTGCCCTATGTTTATGCAAATGATCTATTTTAAAGTCTATTTATTTCGAATTTAATACAGTATTATCAAAGATATTATGCAATTTTCAAAATTTAATATTGATTAGATTATTTTCTAAAAAAAACTATCATAATGCGTAGATGCAGTTGAAAAAGTAATCCACTTTACCAATTTAAAAGAAAGCCAACGTGTGGTAAAATACTATTAAAAAAACAAATAAAAGCCGTTTGCTAGTGACGTTTCCTATTGAATAGCTGAATTTTAACTTGAGCCTGTGCAAAGTACTTTTATCATGCCTTGATTATTATGGCCCTGAATCTTGTTTCAAAATGAATTTAGGTCTCATAGTCACTTAAGTCGACTGTTTGAGAATTGAGTTATAGCTAATCTTTAGGGGTTATTGAAAATAACAAAATATGACCCTTTTTTACTATGTTAGGTATGTTGTTTTAGTATGTAAGTAGGGCCTATTATGTACCCATATAGGAAAGTTTAAATTTTCTGATTAGGCGATTCACAGTGCCCTATGTTTATGCAAATGATCTATTTTAAAGTCTATTTTGTTCTAGTGTAAATTCATTATATTCAATACAGTATTATCAGAGATATTATGTAATTTTCAAAATTAAAAATTGAATAGATTAGTTTCTTTTAAAAACAAACTATTATAATGCGTAGGTACATGTGAAAAACTATTCCTATTTAAAAGAAAGCTTTTTGGTCTGTGCAACGGTGGTTAAAATCTATAAAAAAAACAAAACAATTTAAACTATCCTGGAAAAAATACATGACGCCATGACAGTGTTAAAGCCCACCTTCATTTAGCTAATAATTCATAACCCATGTTTGCATAAGTTGATTCTAGAGTTTCCGTCATCAGGCTGAGCGCTTGAACAAACTGTTAGCGCTAAAAGCGGGAGGCTGTAATTTGTTTTTCTTACCCAGAATAGCTAATTAATTTTTCAACTAAAAATACATAGTTTACTTAAACAGCTTGTACTGTATAGCTGGAAATATATCATTCATTTTATAAGAATAATTAAGGACTATACTCGATACGATAACTACCCACAATCCAGGAATTCCTTCACATCGGAAAGCCCAAAAGCAGTTGGCAAATTTGTTGTTGTCCCCTAAATTCACAACTAGTACATGAAGTATCTTGTGTAAGTGCCTACATGGCTTCAGTGACCAATCATCTCTTTGCTTGTGCTTCTAAGTAGAACGTGAATGTTATATAAAATAGAAATCTCTTTTGATAGAAATAGGTGGCTTTCATATATTATTTATGAAGGAGTGTTACCCATGTCGGTCTCATGTAGGATGACACTTATTTAAAATCATCTTTATTATTCTTCAGACAAACGACTGACCTGGAACCCACACACGAGGCTAAAAAGACAAGAACTAAACAGATGCTTTGACAACTGTACAGACTACTTCAAAGGACATACCATATCTTATAAATCTACAAATTTATACTTAAGCCGATCGGGACATACGGAATAGAACTATGGGGGACAGCAAAAAAGTCAAACATCAAGCGCATCCAATCCTTTCGAACAAAAGTCCTGATACCAACAGTAAATGCCCCTTATTACGTCAGCAACAAATCCATTCATAACGATCTTAGCATACCCTACATTCTTGACTCATCCCTTCCAAGTTAATAAAATTCCATAGGAGCCTATCCAAACACCCTAATCCCGTAACACAGTCATTGCATTGCACCACTCATGCCTACAATCCTCCTCGGAGACTGAAACGGCAGTGGCGTCGTGACCTGCTATGAATGCGTGACAGTGGGAGACGTGGCAATAGTCAGTTTCTCCAATCATGTCCTGAGCGTATGTGGCTCTCGCGCTCTTCGTCAGCCTCCACTGGCTCGTATCCGGTGACGCGACTGACGCAGGAGCGTCTGGGAATTCCCAAGACTCCGCTTCCTCTTTCACATGCGAAAAAGGTGACAACCATATGGACTTGGGAGGCATCTGGGTTGTTTGTAAATATTTTATGAATGATAACATTTATCTCTAGGCAGATTGTAATTTTAGCGCAATAAAGAATATTATGTATATTCTTCAGTCATAAGACAAAATCTTTTCGATTTCCTCATGTCTAATGTGAGTCTGGTTCATCTCGACACCAGGGTCCATTGGGCCTTGTTTCATGCGTGCAGTCCATGTTAAGGGATATAGGTCAATTAGTAAATAGCAAAGCGAAAATGTCTATTCGAATTTTGAATAGCGCCACCTCTTTATTTCTATTCATAAGAAATAAAAATGATCGTTAAATCTATCATAAGATCTGAGCTGTAATGCATTTAGAAATCTTCACAGAATGATAAACGAGTACTTTTTTTTACACGTTTAATTTTTTTTCCTCGAACTTCCCGATATCTTGACCAAAAGACCTAAGTGCGTGCATACCAAGGGGCGTCCCTAAATATATCATTTAATTTTCAGACGTTTATGGTGCCACTGCTGTAGAATACTGACAGCACCTTACGTGATGAGAAAGTAGAGCCTCTCCCATCAGCCTCGATAGAAAAAAAAACAAACAATTTAATATATATAGCCAAGGTTATTTCTGCCCCGTTCGCTTTTTGCATATGTATAATGATATTGATATGATAACAAAACCATTACATAGGTATAAACAGCGTTTTATACAAATATATATGACAAAAAATAAATGTAAAGGTTCCCTGTAAGGGAGTGCACACATTTCCCCTATTAGCGGGACGTCCTTTTACATGACATGTTTTTAGCACTTTCTCTTTATAGTAGAAAATATTCGTCATTTTATCATTTTTTTTTTTTTTTTTAAATGAACACATCTTTAAAATGGAAACAATACTGGAGAGAACCCGTTGAGCCTTCAATTATAAAAAGTCATCAAAAGTGTTACTAAAGTCGAGTTTGGATCCTTTTTAAGAAATCCCAGAGGTGTAACAAATTGTATGGGGATTCCACCTAATGCCCCGGATGAAGCTTAAAATAAAAGCCTCATGACAAATATTGAAGGGACCATTAATTAATTAAACAGTGATTAAAAACATAATAAAAAATATTATATTACAATTAAAAAAATATTACTTTTTAAAACAATATACACGTAATAGATACACCAATAATTACAATAGTGTAGTGGCATTTATAAAAATAAATATTTATTTTAAAATGCTTTAACATATTGTCTAGGATATAAAATTAAAATTCGAGAAGTATTTATCAACAATATGTATTTGGGGAATATATTTACAAATATTTTTAAAAAACAGTCAATAAAATCGACATTTATATTGGAACATCTTTATTGTGATAAAATTACAATTTGCCTTATTAGGCAATAAGTAATTGTGATAAATTTTCTAATTGATAACATATTTACAATCTGCATTCACTCACTTATTCATACAGTATTTACAAACAGCACAGAGACATCCCAAATCCACATGATTGTCTCCTCTCTCGTATGCGAAACAGGAAGCGGATTCTTGGGAAGTCCCAAAGCTTCTCGGTTAGTCGAGTCACCGGATACTAGCCAGCGGAGGCTGACGAAGAACGTGAGAGCCACATACGCTCAGGACATGATTGGAGAAACTGTTCAAAGCCAGGACTCCCACTGTCAAGTATTTATAGCAGGTCGCGAGGCCACTGCCGTTTTAGTCTTTGAGGAGGTTATAGGAATGAGTGGTGCAGTGCAATGACTGTGCTACGGGATTAGGGTGGTTGGATAGGTTACTATGGAATTTCATACACTTGGAAGGGATGAGTACAAGAATGTAGGGTATGTTAAGATCTCTTTGAAGGGTTTTGTTGCTGACATAATACGGGGCGTTTACTATTGTTCTCAGGACGTTTGATTGAAAGGAATGGATACGTTTGATGTTCATCTTTTTTGCTGTCCCTTATAGCTCTATTCCGTATATCCAAATTGGCTTATGTATAATTTTGTAAATTAGTAATTTATTTTCAATTGAGAGATGTCACTAAAATCAAAATATTCAATAATTGATGTAATAGCATCTTAATTTTGAACGATCACCAGTTCTATATAATGGATAAGCTTCATTCAATTCCACATACAAAAATAACTTGGTGAGCTGTTGAGATTGCACTACCGTCTGCGGTTGTGGGTTGATTTGGATCTTCAATCAATTACCATATACCGACTACGCTGTACTATGTCATTAGTAATATATTTACAAATATTATCACAATATAATTGACATGAGGACAAGAAGTAGTCTCCGAGTTTCTCAAAAACCTATTAAATGATTATAAAAAAAATAACCTCAGTACTTTGTTGTATTATTATATAGCTGTATTCTTTAAACTACCTCTTTCACTGAAAATAGCTTTTACAACAAATTCATTGTAAATAGATAAAATATTATAATGAAAACCCGTCTAGGAACATTCTAAATACACAATTGTAGATGTCTTCAAAATATAATTTATTTTTCCTGCGTTACCTTTGATTTTGATGTCTTTAGGCATGTCGAATACTCACGAATTCAAATCGTACACAGCTCTTGAGCTGTTTTCATTTAGTCGTTGTAATATTTGAAGCACCACATAGTAAAAGCGAGTGAAACCACGGCGAGCGACTAGTCATTATAATTAACGTTGCAATAACACTGCACTATTTCAGACGAAGTCGAAAACGCCAAGTAGAACTGCACCTGATGTTCAATCTGTGATTGACCAGCACATAATGGTTATCATTAACCAGGCTAATAACACTACGATTCAATTACCTTCGCAGACCAGTCCTGTTGGCCTCCCTTTGGAACTAGTTTAAGATTGTTAATGATTCATTCAATTAGTAAGGCATACAAAGGAACGATCGAGTAGGTATACAGACTGCTCCGTATTGTAATATGTGGCACATATTAGCAACTATGTGCGACTATATATAAGCATAATAAATATTTGTCTGATTGAAACTCCTTTACCGTGATAAAATTACATTCTACCTTATTAGGCAATAAGTAATCGTGACAAATCTTCTCACTCATCACTCGTTTATTCATACAGTATTTACAAACAGCCCAGAGACTTCCCAAATCCACATGGTTGTTACCTCCATCTCATGCGAAACAGAAAGTCCCCCACGCTCCTCCGTCAGCCACGTCACCGGATACGAGCCAGTGGAGGTTGACGAAGATCACGAGAGGACATGATTGGAGAAACTGGCCATCGCCAGGACTACCACTGTCACACGTGTTTATAGCAGGGCACGAGGCCACTGTCGTTTTAGTCTCCGAGTAGGATTAGATGAGTGGTGCAGTGTAATGACTGTGCTACGGGATTAGATAAGAATAAATATTAAATAAGAAAAATTAATATGGAGTGTTAATAATGACCTTTTAGTAAATATCTTTCTGTAATTTCAAAGGATGTGGCTTCTTGTCTTGAAAATTAAGCGATTTTCATTTGTTTTTCACAGACGTGACACATGATGGAATAGAGAGGTACCTCCTTCTTCTGTCTATAGTATTCATAGGGGTTAAAGGGTGCGAATAAGACATTCTCTTCTACCAATTTTGTAGTAAGGAATTAAAAGAAACAGACGTTTAATAGAATAAGATGGCTGTGCTTATATTTATGGTATTTATGGATCATAGTATAAGATCTTCTTTCAAATTCCTATTAAAAAAATTAAAGCACGCTTTCTTAGGATAAATACATCCATAATAGACACAAAATGTTGTTGAAAGTCCAAGAACATCAATTCGGCGTCGTAAACATAGTTCTTTGTGCTGAAATCGGATGATATTGATGTGGCCAATATGTGGTTTCAACAAGATGGTGCCACATGCCATACAACCCATGAAACAATTCAAATACTGCATGAGACATTTCCAGGTCGTGTACTCTCTCGTTTCGGTGATCAGAATTAGCCTCCTAGATCGTGTGATTTAACACTTTTAATGGGGTTATTTGAAGTCAAAGGTGTATGTCAACAAGCCCACATCCACCCGTGCATTAAAAGAGGAAATTCAACGCTCCATCAACGAAATTCAACCACATTTATGCCACAAATGGTCATGGAAGATTTCGACAAAATAGTGCGTATGAGCCAGCAAAGTCGTGGAGGCCATTTACCCGATGTGTTATTCCATAAATAACCCTGTCCAATTTACGTTATAATTCAATAAAAAAATAACAACAAAAATACTAAAAACTATGTTTTCTATTTAAATCAAACCTTGCGTTAATTCTGGGACACCTTTTATTATGAATTGATAGACTATTATTAAAAATAGTCATTAAATTCGTTTTCACCTCCGTAATCAAATTAATTGTTTGAACTTGACTTGAACGCTTTTATTTTGTCAATATTTTATGTCTATGAATTTTATGGATTCTTTTTGTTACTTTAAAACAAGAGGTGTTTCAAACAGTTTGAAGTTTGTTTTTTTATTCAATCCTATTCCTACTCAATTTTGAAATAATCTATTCTGAACTTTTATTCACAATTGTAAATTGTAAAGTTAAAATTAATTTTGTGCTGAAAACGAATAACTTATCGCGTCCCTGAAAGTAATATTCAGTCTATTTCTATAGAGACTGGTTGAGCCAACTAATTAAGCACGACCCATGGGTCAAGAGACGCTGGTTTACATTAATAACATTAAACCGTAAGGAACAAGGTTTTTACCCGAAGTAACTGGCCTTATTGTACTTATAGCTCTAATAAATACGGTGTATTAGTTATTGCAAAACATCAGTTAATTAATTCACTTGAGTTATTTTCATTCTCAACATTTCTTTAGAGAACAATCAGAAAAGAGCAAGAATTTTCAAGTGATAAAGAAACCACTACTTAGCGAAATTGATTCCGTGTGAGATCTCGTTGGTATTTTTTTTTTTCTTTCTCAGAAAGCTCTCGATTTTATGATGCCATTCTTTCCGAGTCTTTTCAACAGGTCTGTCTGTGTGGCAACCATTTCCAATGCAATGCAACAACGGAATATTTGATTAAATCCATTTAGTTGAGCTCAAACCCGATTGAAATTGAATACATTAATCAAGGTTTAGAGGTACCGAGGCAACCACGCCTGAGGGGAGAGGGTCGACTTTCTGTCTGCACGTAAGTAAAAATTCAACACTTCCGGAAATTCCCTGATTATAATTTAATTAAAATGCAGCCCACTCCACTGACGTTTTCTCAAGTCCTAGCTGGGAAGGAATTTAAATTTTTCGATACTAATTTAGACTGTTTAATTAAAATAATGAGATAACATAGACTAGGTTTTTGATCCTAATGTGCCGTGAGTACTTGAAAATAACCTAGACTATTTTTTTTAAAGGTTGACCAAGGTATCACGATGTCTGGTCATAGCATGTGTAGTTGAAAGCAAGAGACTACTCGAAAAGTCTACTGTAGTAATAAGTTCGGAAAATTACCAACCTCTTAATTTTTAAGCCGACAGCTGAGTCCAGTGTGATTGTCGCGAACCTTGCTTCTGTTCGAGTCAGCTGAGAGTAACGATTCGTCTTTTTTCCTTCATAGCCCCTTTAAATTTACAGATTATAATTATAGATCCTCAGGCGAATCTATTTACAAATTATTTTTGTATTTCCTGTAGCATCACAACATTATATACAGGTTTTGTTATTTTATAAAACTTATATAATGAATAAACAAGTATAATGATATACATCATACGTGACTGGACTGAACTGACTAATAAAGGTGATGGGGCTCACATTTTTGATCAAACTTAAAACTAAGTTACATACTAATTCTTAACCTAACTTTAACCTAACAGTCTGTTGCCATCGATGCGGGAGGGGTGGTGGGGTCATAGTGTTAAACACTGGGTTTGTTAGGTGCTGCAACGAGTCAAAAAACTTGATGTGTCTCCGGCGGATGAACTCACCCACCGACGGCACACCAAGCAACGAATCCTCTGGCGGAGAGAGTATTTCTTGTATGAACTGAGAGCTCAAACATAGTTAGATTTGAATTTAGATAGGGGATGGGCCTTAGGCTGATGAAGTAAAGACGTTAGGTACTCGCCAAGTTAATCCTATAAAGCCCACGTATATTTTGTTTAATATAATGTTTTCTAATCAAACTTAATTATCCTGTGCCATCCTTAGAGAGAGTCCACCGGTGTCGTTTTAGAGCAATCACGGATCCCATCCTGTCCCGTCCGGTAAGCTCTTCTTAGGCTGAGGATAGGACACAACTTTTAGGAGCAAGTTGAAGGTGAGCCTCATCACCTAGTGTTGTATATGAGACTATGAACTTTTAACGACAAAAACAAAATGTATTATATTTATGCACTCCTTCGAATGCATCAGTGCATCGCAGTACGAGGAGAAATCTGTATTTCAATTATTTTATTATATTATTTGTTCATTGTATTACTTTTTGAGGTTTTGAAATAAAAAAAACAACTTTTTGTACTCGTTCGTTCTTAATGAATAAAGGGGCTCCTGCCTCTTTGCGATGCTTCTTACTAGATATTTACTGTATTTTATTTTACT
This sequence comes from Acanthosoma haemorrhoidale, assembly GCA_930367205.1. Lineage (NCBI taxonomy): Eukaryota > Metazoa > Arthropoda > Insecta > Hemiptera > Acanthosomatidae > Acanthosoma > Acanthosoma haemorrhoidale. The sequence continues at coordinate 15,024,054 of OV884011.1, read as the reverse complement.
GTGAAAACAGTGAAAATTATCGACATGGATGTCAAGTATCCTTGAAAGTTTCCGAAGTATTTAGCGATAATGAGAGGAAATCAAGAAACTTGTGAAGTTTTTAATAGCTGTAAAGCCGTTCGTTTTCTTATAAATCTATAAATATCTTATAAAAGTTTCAGTAAAATATAAACAGAAATTTTTTTTTTTTTTTTCATAGCCCCTTTAAATTTACCGATAATTATATATAATTATAGATCCTCAGGCGAATCTATTTTCGTATTTCTTGTAGCATCGCTACATTATACACAGGTTTTCTTATTTTATAAAAATTATATAATGAATAAACAAGTATGATTGTCAGGTCATCACTAGGGGGTGCCTGGTCACCCTAGCCCTGGTGACAAGTGCGGATTGTTCAAGTCAATAACCTGGACAATCGTTCCATGACGGCGTTACTATCTGACTACATTTTTGATAGGCATGTGCTCCGACAATGCACTATGTTCAAGAGAAGAGGTACAGAGGTCTAGAATTAGTCAAGTTTTCAGAGTTCCAGCGGAAACCAAGCAAGCATTACCGAGTAAAGGTCGCGAGAGAGACTAACTAACAGGGCCAGGAGCCCTGCCTTAAGTACCCTCTCTACTTCCTGCTTGGAGGCTGCAAGGGTCAAATCCGGCGGTGGTTCACACGCATAGCTGTGACGAGGAAAGTGACCGGTGGTGAGGCACATGACCGCCGTTGTTAAGTTTATGACTGTTTATGACTGCCAGCTGGTGACCCTTTCTTGTGTGACTTAGTTGGCTTCCGCCTTTTATTGCTTAACACATTTACAATGATTAATATTTGTTTATAATACATTTAGTTCATGTTATTTTACTTATAATATATATGTAATAGAGTATAGGGTCATTTATCTTATGTAGTTAGCGGTCACTACAATGATGATATACACTATAGGTGACTGGACTAAACTGACTAATAAAGGTGATGGGGCTCATCTTTTTGATCAAACTTACTTACATACTAATTCTTAACAGTTCACTATTTTATTGTACAGGCATTGTTATGTTATTAATAGAGAAAAAAAGTATAGAATGGACGAAAAACGAAAGAATGGGAACTAATGAAAAAAAAGTTAAATAAAACCAGTATGAAAAAGCTTACTTGCCGTGACTTTTTAGTTTGTTTTTTTCGTTTCCCTTAATACATGGTTGAAAATTCAAAAAATAAGACTATGTTTCTTTTACATGGTCTAAATTAAAGGGGTGTTCGCTGGAGAGCCTGTGTTAAGTTAATTTGATTACGGAGGTGAAAACGAATTTAGTCTATCAACTCATAATAAAAGGTGTCCCAGAATTAACGCAAGATTTGATTTAAATAGAAAACACAGTTTTTTGTTGTTATTTTTTTATTGAATTATAAAGTAAATAGGATAGGGTTATTTATGGAATAACACATCGGGCAAATGGCCTCCACAACTTTGCTGGCTCATACGCACTCTATTGTCGAAATTTTCAATGACCATTTGGCATAAATGTGGTTGAATTTCGTTGATGCAGCGTTGAATTTCCCCTTTAAATGCACGGGTGGATATGGGCTTGTTGACATACACCTTTGACTTCAAATAACCCCATACAAATAAATCTAAAGGTGTTAAATCACACGATCTAGGGGGCCAATTCTGATCACCGAAACGAGAGAGTACACGACCTGGAAATATTTCATGCAGTATTTGAATTGTTTCATGGGTTGTAAGACATGTGGGACCATCTTGTTGAAACCACATATTGGCCACAAACAACTGTGTTTACTATGCCTAATTGATGTTCCTGGATTTTCAACAACACTCTCACGCACTGCTTCGATATTGACATGTGAACAGCTTGTTTTTGGACGACCAGTGTGTTTAGTGTCTCCAACTGATCCAGTCTCCCTAAATTTTTCAACTAATCTCTTCACAGTTGATGAAGTCAAAACACTATTCCGACCATATTTTGTATAAAAATTTTCGATCTGTGGCCGCCAAACTTTTTTTTTTTTTTGATATAATGTTCAACAATAAAGACACGTTGTTCTATCGTGCAACGCTCTATTTTTACTAACCCTAAACTGTCAAGGGTCAATTGTTTTTTTTTAGGGTTGCCAGCACTGCACAAATGGCGGCAAATTCAAATCTTGCGTTTATTCTAGGACACCCTGTACATACTGGTTGGAAAGACTAGGCACAAGTGGGGTCTGGGGCTACAGCTGATATATATGTTTTCGCCTACCCTTAACTACCGAGTGTGAATTCGTGGTCATTCCAAGACCACATAAACTACCTACAATACCTACCCTATACCTCTTCTCCTGAACATAGTGCACTGTCGAGGCACATACCTATCAGATATGGAGTCAGATAGTAGGACCCGTCATGAAGCAATTGTCCAGGTCATAGTCTGAACAACTTCATCACTAGGGCTAGGGTAACTAGGCACCCCCTCGTGACGACCCGACAATTTCTAAATTAGTATGATACTAATGGCTCGTTTCTATACCAAAATACGGTCCCCGTCTTAATTATCTGTCATATAACGTTTTATATCTGTCATATAATTAACCTGTTTAGTTTGATATGAAAATTATAGTGACAGGATCAATACGGTATGCTGTGTTCTTATAATTCAATGTAATGGAACTACTTTATTCATTGTGCGTTCCTATGTTATATGCAATGAGATCAAATTTTATTTCAATATTAATATTGCTTGGCAATGTAACCTTCCTCCTTGGAGTTGGATCGTTGAGAGTTGTCAAACAAGAATTTGAATATATGTAGTTTGTTATTACTTTTAATAGATGCACAGTCATTGTACTGCACCACTTATCCCTATAATCCTCCTCGGAGACTGAAACGGCAGTGGCGTCGTTACCTGCTATAAATACGTGACAGTGGGAGTCCTGGCAATGGTCAGTTTCTCCAATCATGTTCTGAGCGTCGTGGCTCTCGCGCTCTTCGTCAGCCTCCACTGGCTAGTATCCGGTGACGCGGCTGTCAGAGGAGCGTGGGGGACTTCCCTAGACTCCGCTTCCACTCTCGCACGCGAGGGAGGTGACAACCATATGGATTTGGGTGGCCTCTGGGCTGTTTGTAAATATTGTATGAATGAGCGAGTGAATGATGAATTTAATGGATCGATATTGGGCGTGTTCAAACAATTTTACTAGTATATTATTATTACCGAACAATGGATCGAATCATACTAAGTACACTAAGCAAAAAGAAGGGGGGAAAACTGTCCATGCATAAGATAATTAATGTTTCCCCAAGGACAATGACAACTTTTTACATTAACGAAATTACTAAAGCACATAATGACATTCTATCCAGTTTTGCAAATTAGCATAGGTGAATACAATTTTTCTTTTCTTAGCGGGGTAATATTGAATGGGTAAGTTTTTCTAAAGAACCTAAAGCCCGTAGTTTAAAGGACTTAAAGAAAACTGTAACGGGAAAAAGCTTTACTCTGATCAATGGTTTTGAAACATAAAGGTCCTTGGTCGCGATTCATAACAATTATATTTAACGTATATTTTAATTATGGTCTGAGGAAGTATACATATATATCATATATATTATTACGTTCTTCAATGATATTATTTTTATTTTTAACTTTAAATTTATTTGATTAGTTATTAACTGATGTTTAAGGTTCTTTAACAAAAACAATTCTGGCAAAAAGTTTATATTTAATTACAAAAAAAAAACTTATATTAATTATATATAAATACGTGTTTAAAATTTTATCTTCTTCTTGTTTTATCCTCATCAATTATTTTCAAACCAAATCAATTCTTTTTCTTTTCTTTCAACGGCTCTTTTTAGTTCTGCCAAGTCCAATACCACTAACTAAAAGAAATTTTAAATTCTTTCTGACACACAATTTACAGCTGACATGTATCACGGGCTGATCCCAAAACTAGAGTGAATAATTCTGTGTGTGTTTTCATCATCACAACAACCAGTACTACTTGCCCTTTTGTTTTTTCCTCTACTCTCAATTGTTTTGGTTTGCCTTCTTGATTCAAGGTTGGATTAAATATTTATATACAAACTCCACAATATCTAATATCACAACAATATATATATTTAGATACAGTTTATAGTATACTATTTTACCATGTCAAAGGATCAAGGGTTTATTACGGATTATCGATATCCCTATATGTACATCGTTATCACTTAATTTTTCTTTACAATTTAAACAAAAATTGTCATTTACACTTGTACTTTTGCCATATAATTTTCCGAAAGTAAATTTGTTTCTTGTTTTAGAACGGGCCGACCATCTGTCACTCGCTCTGAATTTTTTTAAAAATGTCCGAAAAATAGTAGAACAAAAACCGTTGTTAGCTGTCATTGTGCAAATTCTGGGATGTTTTACTCCGACAAACGATCTACATATATGCATATAATAGATTAGCTCCGGAAACTACTGATTGTTTTTCAAATTACTTTCAGTTACCTTCCTGTAACTTATGAATGGGATGTGGAAAAAAAAAAAACTAAAACTAACACATAATTTTAATTCTAAATGTTTAACTAGATTAAATCCCTTTTACATACATACAAACAGACAGACGACAGAGGATTTCCCCGTACATGTTTAAAAGTAAAGCCTCACCCTTTGAGCTGGCCAGTTACGATAAGTCCTAAAGGGTCTATTCTCACGTGACAGTCCTAGTAAAATAACTTGCTATGGTTGAACTAATTCAGACTTGCCCGTATAAATATCAGCTTTTATCCTACAAATTGACTAAAAGGGTCCCTACAATTATCCCTCGGGATCTAATGGGTAAAGCTCATTCATTTAGTAAAGTTGGTACATATGGGTGGGGGAGAAATGGTGATTTTGCTTTAGAGAACTGGGTTTCGAAAATTTAATTTAGCTTCTGTTCTACATTTTCGACTAAGTGGGCTTTCATGATTGTAACCGCTCAATTAGCACGTGGACACCAAATGAGGAGAGCGGTATGATATTGTACTTAAGCAGAAAGCCACAACACTAACAATCCCAAATAAATTTTTTGTCTTAAAATTACTAAAAATGGTTCGTGTTATGGCCGAGACCGAAAGAAGAAGCTGTTTGAAGCGGGTATACCAAACGTTTGTCTACCTTTATCTATTTAAAACAATAGCTGTCTTACAAATGATCAACCGCAATATATTTCAAAGACTTTTGTTACTAATTAAACCACAACTTTATTATGATAAAATTACAATCTCCCTCATTGGGCAATAAGTTCCTACAATTTCATTTACTTGCTCATTCATACAGTACTTACAAACATCCTAGAGACCTCCCAAATCCACATGGTTGTCACCTCTCTCGCGTGCGAGAGTGGAAGCGGAGTCTTGGGAAGTTCCCCACGCTCCTCCGTCAGCCGTGCCACTGGATACGAGCCAGCGGAGGCTGACCAAGAGCGTGAGAGCCACATACGCTCAGAAGCTGGCCATTGCCAGGATTCCCACTGTCACGTATCTATAGCAGGGCACGAGGCCAATGCTGTTTTAGTCTCCGAGGAGGATTATAGGGATGAGTTGTACAGTGCAATAACTGTGCTAGGGGATTAGGGTGGTTGAATAGATTACTATGGAATTTCATGAACTTAAAAGACTTTGGTTAATTTCATTTTTAAAAAACAAAACATAAATTGCACATTATTAATCAGGACTTCGAGCTCTTTAATATGATACTGCCCAAACACTATTTTCAACGCTAAGCAAATTGATTAATTAATGATAGACCATTTTGTTTTATGGCTTTGGCCATTATCGTATGTTTTTCCTACATAAAATACAGGTAAAAATACTCATTAAAATTTAGTTTATTATTAGAAGATTGTTACAAGTAAAATGTTACAAGCACAGTTAAATAGTCTTGTTTGAGGATAGTCTTTTAAAAAACTTTATTATGAATAAGAATCAAAAGAAGGGCGTTGAAAGACAAAGAAAAGGGAGACCATATGTCTCAACTGAGGTACACGTTTCTATTAAAATGAGTATTATATAACTCACGTTTTGATTCCTGTCCGTTAATGTTTATCGTATGGTAATAAAATAGAATACAGGGGGTACAGCCTCCATTTGTAATGGCGTATAAGTAGCGACATTATTGTTGAACATGAAGAGATAAATTATACTCTCCGAGAAACCTCCAACAGCTTTATGATCCCTCCAAGATCTTGGTTAATCAATGCTTAGTAGCACCTGATGTCTCTGTCTAGTAACTTTTCAACAGTTGTCAGTCGAGTTTGATGAACTAATAGTAAAAACTGTTGAGTAAAACTTGAAATTTCGCTATATAATGAACCAAAGTATCGCTATACTAAAGTTATAGATTTTTTGCAAATCCAATCAGTCTTAGTCGTTGCTGACTGACATTCCTAGTTCCATGCCTCTTATCCAACTTTTTTTATTTTTTTTTTGGCATATACAGAGGGGTCCAAAAAAATGTATCCACTAGTTAACAATTCATAACTTGCTAACTAGTTGACGGAGTTGTCTCATTTTTGGTGAAAGTGTAGCTTAAAGTCCAACTTAAAGATATCACTCTAGGTGGTCGAAATGGTCACTATTAACATCCACACACAAACGATGCCGCCGAACTACAGGACGAACTACTGACTGCAACGTGTTCAGTTGGATATTTGCACATGAATGTACGATGGATTCTCGAAGTTCATCCAATGTGCGTGGCTTTTGTCGATAAACGACGTCCTTTAGTGTTCCCCACAGGTAAAAGTCCAGAGGAGTTAAGTCTGGGGAATGTGGTGGATTCTCTACAGCCCCTCTACGTGTACCTTTCGTACTTAAAATACCACTTTAAAACAGACTTCCTTTCATCAAATGTAAGCCTTACTTCAGCCATGTTTATTCGAGTAACAAAGGTACAACTAACAATAAAACACTAACTATCTGGCGACTGTCATCTGACAAAACAAAACAACGCAATACAACACTTGTATGGCGATTGCCGAAACTACAAACTATTACACTACCAAAAATTAGACAACTCCGTCAATTAGTTTGCAAGTTATGGACTTTTAAACAGTGGATACATTTTTTTGGCTCTGTATTTTCCTTTCTTTTGAAGTGACGTTATGTATTTTCTTAGGACATCGTGTCTGTTTATCAACTGAAAGAAAAGCTTATCGTTCGTCCTAGAGATTCATACTTATAGCTATCACATTATAAAGGAGTTGCACCGTTAACTACCAAGACCATATTTTACTCAGCGAAACTAATACTACGAAAATTTAGTACTTTATTCTATTATGTTTTATTTTTGTTAGGTGAGTGTATTACAGAGCATTGTCCTCTATCGTATAGGGCACGGAAGGTCTATTCTTCGAAAAATGGCCGTTTCATTTATATATAACATCAATCATCTAATGCGCAACTTGAGAGATAGATTTCTTTTAATAGAATGTATGAAAAAAAATGCGAAAGTAATGGATGGCCAAAAAAGGAAAACTAATTTAATTCTTAGTAAGAAGAAATCTAATATCACTGCAACAGTAGCAGCGTTCTATCTTACTTTACAAACAAAACAGCTGTACGGACTGTTCAATCTGGCTACAAGTTAGATCAATTAGAAAAGTTGTTCTGTTTAGTTCTAATTGAAAAGGGATTCATTAACACTACTGTGTTAGTTGTATTTTTAAATTCATATGGTCTGCCTATTCCTTCACCAACAAGGAAACTTGTTCTTGTATTCTGCAGAACAAAGAGAAGTTCCTCTCTTCACGGGGTATAAAACACCCGCCAACCTCCTTTTTATTTATATCAATAAATCTACTGCGTAAGTATAGAGAGAGGGGATTAATTCACGATCCCAGCACCGTAAGAACTCACTAGGGGCGCGGGCCCTTAGTAGTCCTTGATTGGCCAAAATAAACGATCACAGGATCACCGGATTGGTCGAAATAAAAAGATCTCTCATTCGCTGTAGGCAGGAATAACCTGCCTATTTAAGGCAGAAATTCTGAGCGCTTTCAAATGGTGTATGGTGCACCGCTTTTTCGTTATCTGGCGTATACGACAGCTCGGCGACTCCAACAATTCCAAACGGTATACTAATGAAAGTGGTCAGAGGTACTTCATTCGAGCAGCGGAGCAACAGTGAGCTTCACGAGATCTTTGAGCTGCCTACGGTGGATGAATTTAGTTTGTAAGTTTTTCTCCCACTTTTTAAACTGAAGGTGAGCCCCATCACCTTGCAATGTATTCATGTTATAGACTTTTAACTTCAATCTGATTATTATGTATCCCAACCTTCTTCAAATGCATCTGCGCATAGCAGAATGAGGAGATAAATTTGTCAATTCTTGTTCATTTTCACATATTGTATAAATTAAGACACTTGAAGTTAACATTGCTCTCTCTCTCTCTCTCTCTCTCTCTCTCTCTCTCTCTCTCTCTCTCTCTCTCTCTCTCTCTCTCTCTCTCTCTCTCTCTCTCTCTCTCTCTCTCTCTCTCTCTCTCTCTCTCTCTCTCTCTCTCTCTCTCTCTCTCTCTCTCTCTCTCTCTCTCTCTCTCTCTCTCTGCACTGGCGCGTGCTGCTCTGCTCGAACCATGGCTTTATTATTTAATTATCTTTAAACTTTTATATCCTTGACCTGGCTATCTTTAGTCCGGGGCTGTCAGACCCCGCATCTTCCTAGTGGGATTCTCTGGCTTCGTCTCGCTAAAACTAGCACATTCTTGGAATGGATCCTTTCCATGCAGACGACGCTCTCTGAGGCCCAACAAAATGTACCTAGTAGCCTTTCCCCCAGCGGTCTAGTCTGCCTCTTTCCGGTTCACACTCATCTTTGGGACCCGTACGGTTCTCGCCTACCCTCAGATACCGTGTGTGAACGCGTGGTCATTCCACCACGTAACCTACCAATAATACCTATAATACTTAGCCTGTTCCTCTTCTTCTGAACACTGTGCCACTGTCGGGGCACACTTTCTAAGATCTAATGGAGTCAGATTAATAAACAAAATACCAATTAAGCAGCTAGCCGACTAGACCGCCAGGAAAGGCGAAAACCCACAGGTTTATTTATCTCTTTCTGACGCCCGCCTGGCAGTGGCTGGATCAATAAGATCTCCCTCAACTTTGGGTGAATGCCCCGACATCATGATTTAGAAAAATGTAAACATTTTCTATTAATAGAATTATAATTCCTCTAATGACCCCCAAAATTCTATGGAACCTTCTATACGTCCTCTTAACTTATTGGTAATTGAGTGCATTTAATCTGCGGTAATAATTTTTGTTGTTAAATAATTTTTAGAAGTTTTTGCAGAAATCAAAAAGATAATTGTATGTATGTGAATTTTTGTAAATATAAGTGAATCAAAATAACTTAATTATCGTGTAATGAAATGAAACATGTTTTTAAAAAAGAACCTTCTTTTATACTAATAATACACAATTTTCAACTTATTTTGATCATTTCTAATGTAAAAAGTACTGGTTGGTATTTTTTAGAAAAATGGCTAATGAAATAGAAAGTGTGACAAATTAATGAAACTTTTTTTTTTTTTAATGTTTTTAGATTTAATAGACTAATTTTTAAAATTAGAAAGGAAGACCTACATCCTGGGTCACCTGAAGACATCTTTCATTTCCAGTTTGCCTCCAAACACTCCTTATTCTCGTATCTGGTTGTAATACAAACTTGGATTTATAAGTGAACAAATCAGATAAGGAGTCCTCTCTTTTAAAAACGCAAGAGCCTCTGAAGAAGGTTTACATCAATAAGTTTTAAGCACTAGTTAACCTCAGCCGTAAATCCCCTTACTCTTGATACTAAAAAAGTTTGATAACACCTGTTGAGTTGTCAAATTTTGAAGTGCTTTAGACAAAGCTTCGTCGAGTGAAACCATCTTCAAGAGCTCGTTCTTGGGTTTCAGGATCTGAAATATCTCTTTCCTAGTCTTAAAACTGCAATAATAGACCGGTTTAAGAGAAACCTTTAAAACAAACTCAGAGAATAACTTACTAGGTTTTGAGTTGATTTGATCTATCATTTATTTATGATTTCTTCTTTCTTCAAACATTGATTATTTGCTTTGGTTATTTGGATATATTCTGTATTATCTTGTAACATTTCTTCTTAATTATTTTCCGCAGTTAGTAAATGAACGAGTTAGGCACACCGAAGTTTCTATTTTCTAGTTTGTAACTTAATCATTTTTTCGTTGTTCAGTTCAAAGGTCTAAGATACATCTCGGGATAGTAGAGAGTATATATCAGTACAGTGGAAAATAAACGAAAGTAACAATAACAAACAGCCCAGGGGCCCCCAAGTCCACATGATTGGTCCATATCTTGGGAAGCCTCTCACGCTCCCCCGTCCGCCGCGTCACCGGATACGAGCCAGTTGAGGCTGAGCAAGAGCGCGAGAGCCACAGGACGCTCAGGACATGATTGAAGAAACTGGCCATTGCCAGGACTCGCACTGTCACGCATTTATAGCGAGTCACGAGGACACTGCCGTTTTAGTCTCCGAAGAGGATTATAGAGGTGAGTGGTGCAGTGCAATGACTGTGCTACGGGATTAGGGTGGTTGGAGAGGCAACTATGGAATTTTATGAACTTGGATGGGATGAGTTCAAGAATGTAGGGTACATTAAGATCGTTATAAAGGGTTTTGTTGCTGACATAATAAGGCGCATTTACTATTGTTCTCAGGACTTTGGATTGAAAGGATTGGATGCGCTTGATGTTCGACTTTTTTGCTGTTCCCCCATAGCTCTATTCCGTATGTCCAGATTGGCTTAAGTATAACTTTGTAAATAAGTAGTTTATTTTCTATTGAGGGATGTGATGAGAAAGTAACAATAAAATATATTAATCGGAGAAAGCTAAATTACTTGAAAAAGTAGGATTTTTTAAAGAAAACGTATAGGATTAGTAACTGCACCATTCTTTATAATATTAGGATTTATTTTAAATGTAAAGTTCTATTTTTGTTTGTGATGATGTATTTTCGCATGCCATTGTCCGATAATGGAGTTTAGCGTGACATTGAAGATATGTCATGGAAGGTGTCGCTTAAGACCACAAGAAAAGAAGGTCTTTAAAAATGCACTTAAAGGGACGCTGAAGGGAGATATAACCAAGAAATGAGGGAGCGAGGCAGGTATTCAGTTGATGTTGGAGGAAATGGAGATCACGTGATACTGCGATAAAGCAACATCGTTTATGTGTCAAATGTTAAAGAGTTTTCTGGCGAGAGCTGATATAACAACATAATACTTCATCGATAAATTTTAATTAATATGACAAAATAACTAGTCGGCCCAAAGATCGGTATCTTTTTCCACATCAGATTAAAGAAATATTTGTTTTGTTTATGCTCCAATATTTTTTTTTTTTACATCGATTATAAATTATATGTGTTTTAGTGTTCTTAAATGGAATTCTTCTACATAAAATGTAGAAAGTATCACTTTTACTAAGCCAAAAAATGTCAGAGTTCACCACCTTGCCAAAATATTGTCACTGGTTTAGAAGCTTTTAAGAAACCTTTAGACGTAGCGTAAAGTTTTCTGATTTATCTATTAGATAGTTTAGAGTGCCTAGTATTACCCAACCTATAGTATATTCAAAATATAAAACGAAACATTCAGATTAGGAAAAATGTAATAATAATGTTAAAAGGTTTACAGGTAATATTAAAAAATCCCTCTACTTACCCTTATATTATCTTATAGTATTGCAGTTTATAAATTGTCTAGACTTAGATGGATTGTTCATTAAAAAAAATTCCCGGGTTCAAATCCCGGCTGTAAAAATTTTTTTTTGCCAAATTATTAAGAAAACAAAAAATTGTTTAAGATATTCGTTAAAATGTATCCTGACCTTCCTCCCACACTTTCACGCGATTACTTTATATATATGTGTGTGGAGTTTTTTTTCATTTGTATGATAAATAAAACAGGAAGCTGTCTAGGTTTGATCGGTCCTGGTCAATAGAAGAGTGTTACCAGTCCAGGGGAGGATAACAAATTGGGAACCAGGGAATTTTTCGCTGTCAGTGTTCGATGAACAATCTAGGTTTTTTTTTTGCCGAACCTCAATGTACCATTGAGGTGCTGGCCAATATATTTCCAACTTAAACAATGTTAAGATATGCAGTGAATTCAAATTTAAATGAATGAATTTATGAATTTGTTGGGATATTGGTTTTGGCTGATAAAAGAGATTTGTTAGATTTTGATCATAGTAATTAATAACTATAATGTTTATATATTAAGATGTTAAGTATTAACAGTGAGTGACATCAACATCTCATTCTAGGACCTAATGCAGTCATACATAGTACGTGGAACCTTTGTTCATTCATAAATTTGGATGAAAACCTGGTACCTCTCTTTCATCAGCCAAAACCGTTATTCATACAACCAATTCATACACTCATAGTTTCCGTACAATGATTACAATAAAGTCCATTGCTTGATCGGTTTAATAATTCATGGTTGAGGCAATTGGATTTGGGAGAAAGTATGGCTAAGATATTTTACGACTGTCTTCGGTGTTCTGTGATCACCACAAAACTTTTCCATAGATTAATAACAAAGTTGGTTTTTGGGTTTTTTTCTTGTAAATAGGAAAATAAAAATAATGACGTACCTACGTTCAGATTAACCGATGTTCAGTCACGTGACTGAAAGATATATTCTTCGACCCTTCCTCCATCAATAGCAACAGGTGGCCATTGAGGAAACCTATGTTAAGATTAGGAGACCAAAAACGTATTCGAAAATTCCAATCCAAACAGTCAACGCACCCTTTTACATTAAAAACACTTCACAGAGACCTCCAAATCCTCTTGTCAACTTCTTATCCAGTGACTCTCATCCTTACAATCCTCCTCGTCACCTAAGACGGTCGTGGCCTCGTGCGACCTATGATAAATATGTAAGCCATAGAGCTATCAACCCCACTCACATCCTGAGTGGCTGTGGCTCTCTTCCCCTCTCTCTAGTATTCGCTTCACTGCTTCCAGCCCTTTCACCAGCTTGCAGAGAGGATCGCCACGCGAGCGGACTTCCGGGCTGTACGTCCAGGGTATGAATAGATATTGTACATAAGCATGAATGAATTCTTACATGCCAATTATTAATGCTCTATAAGCAAATTCTAATTTTCTTAAAAAGATCTTCTATTCTAAAAAACATATTTTTTCTCTTCACAGCATTCAGAAAACTCAGATACAGAAAACATAGTATGTAGAGCTGTGTTTTATTTCGTAATACACACACTCTACATCCGGTACCACACCATAAATAATATGTTAGGATTCTTTTTCACTTTGTCATCTTTTAGAGTGGTTCTAAACTTCATGCAGTCATCTAGACGCAGTCACCACCTCCTAGGCCGCATTGCAAGGAGTGTGTTATCATATTTATATTGTATTTTTTATCAATAAAATAATAAGAAATAAAATGCTTCAAAATCTCTACACGATGACAGTTAACCCGATGACAGTCAGTTGGAAAAATGGTGGATGTAGAATTGGTTGCTGCGGTAGGTGTAATTGTTTTCGAAATTATACAAATTAAACGGCGTACTGGATTCTTTTCTTTGGATTTTTTTCTCGAAATTCCTTCGTTCTACCAAGATATTCATACGTTGAAGGAGGGATCTCTCCGCCACTTCCCACTTCACGCGGTGTTTGAACTCTGGATCGCATTTCCTCCATAAATAGGGAAACCTTTGATATTCCTTCATTCAATGAGTTATATCGAAACGGTGGAACAAAGCATTTCCAATTTCCAGTTCAGACATAATCAATTAACAGTATTTAGACAGTATCAAAACAATCGCCATAGAATCAAAACGATGTTTTCCCGCAATTGAAATTAATAATTAAATTAACTATAATTTAAATTATAATAAAATTGCAATCTTCCTTATTGGGCAATAAGTAATTGTGTTCGATGATCTTATTCATACCTTAATAACAGCTCTACATTTATACAATATTTACAAATTACAATATTTACTCAGAGATCTCCCAAAGTTGAATGTCACCTCCCTCGCATGCGAAAGAGGAAGTGGAGTCTTGGGAAGTCCACCACGCTCATCCATCAGCCGAGTCACCGGATATGAACCAGTGGAGACTGACAGTGCGAGATCCACAGACGCTCAGAATATGATTGGATAGACCGGGCATTGCCAAGACTCCCTCTTAATGTCAAGTATTCACATCAGGTCACGAGGCCATTGCCGTTTTAGTCTCCGTGGAGTTTTATTGGGATGTGTGGCGCAGTGACTGCTAGGATGGGATTCCATGAACTTGGAAGTATGTGGCATTTAACGTGATAGCAGCGTTCACTGTCGATTGATTGTAGAATAATAACATTTAGGGCTTTAGATTTTGGTAAATTCAAGAATTGATCATACACTTCATTAAGAGGATTTTTCTTTCACGCACATTTTCTTGGGACATTGTTAAGAATTTACTGATGCGAAAGCGATAAAATTTCGATGACATTTAAACACACATGACATGTCTCATCTGGCAAAAACTGTAGTACTTTTTCTAATGAAACATTTTGAAAAATACAGAAATGTTCTTTTTAAATCAAAAAATAATACGTCGTAGTCAACCTGAAGCATGTTATTAATCTTAAAACATCGTCACTTTTATTCTGGCACCCAACAGTTGTCTGTCAGTCTGTTATGCTCTACGGCAGTGGCTATCAAAATGATTCAACCGATCTGAAATTCTAAATGTATAATCGACATCTTCAAATAACATTATTACTTTTTGGTTTAAATAAAATAACTGGAAATACTAATAAATAAATTTAACGCGAAGCACAGAAGCTTACCCAAAAAATAAAGTTTTGATAAGCCAACAACAGAAATCCTAGCCGATTTCAATAGATTTTTTGTATATACTGATAAACTATATATATATATATATATATATATTTATATAGGCAATAAACAGATGTAGATAAAAAAACAAATAGTTCATAATCCGATCAAAAATATTTAGTCGGTCAAAATTAAATCGGTGGTACTACTGATCCATGGATCAACTAGTATTATTTTCAACAGCAACAGCTGTTATTGTTCCTTTTGTATTTTGTTTTATGTTGATATGTATGCTTGTTTTCTATAGTGTTTGTTTACAAGTTTTTTTTTTTTTATCAAGATACGTTTAATTGTTTACGCTCTTATATGATAATAGTTAAGACTCAAAGGCGGTGCTATCGTAAATGAGCTATTTCTGTTTATAAAAGTTAGATTAATTCACTTTCCATTTTGTGATTTGAACCCAGGGCTTTCATATCATGAAGCAGCCATGCTAACCAAAGCAGTATATATATGTAAACAATAAAGAAAGTTTATATTCTGATTAGGGTTAGCATACTTTCCTCAGTATTGCTTGTACTCGAACCTATAGGGCTTCACAAATAGAAGGGCCTTCTTGCAGGAATAAAACGGAATGGAAGGGAATAAAACACATGAAATGTGTTATCGTCTGTATCTGTGAATAAGTTTACAAAAATGCTCCATAACATCAACTCTCCTGCAAGATTTTTAAATATTTAATCCTTGTTAATGTTATTTCCCAACCTTTGAGATGTGAGCAATATAACATTCATGAAAAGCTCACGCTATTCGCCATTTTTCACCAAAGGTTCATGCGCGATATCATAAGATAGGCTCCTCCACGTCAAACGCATTTCATATTCACCTCAGTGTAATATATAATTCAACCAGGCTGGTCTTATTACCGGCTATCAACGAATTTCTGAGTCTGGAGAGGGTGGATTAGCTTATAAAAAGTTTTTATGTATAAGATACATTATTATTGTGATATAGGTTCCACTATTGTTTATAACTATATGATAGTTAATAATCACAGAAAAAATTGCTGACAATATTTAGGCTGCTGCTGGCCCACTCGAATTTTCCGTCAAGCTGAAACACGCGTATTATTAATTTATTTATTTTAAAATAACACTATTAATTAATAATGAATAGGTTTTTAATCTTAAAAATCAGCTTAATCTCTTTTGGGTGGGTGGTGGTACGACGAGTCCAGAAGATTAAACTGATTTTTGGGAAATGACAGAGTGCTAGGGGCTTGCTCCAACTCTGTCGTGGGTTGACCAGTACCTCCGGAAACGGCCCATATTACAGTCATTTGTTTCGTTAATTAATTGAGTCACTGATTTTATTTATATGGGCCGTTCCCGGAGGTACTGCAATACCGGGTCAACCCGCGACAGAGGTGGAGCAAGCCCCTAGTACTCCGTCATTACCCAAAAATCAGTTTAATCTTCTGGACCCCCGATGGGAGTCGTACCAGAGATTAAGCTGATAAGAACAGATACTACACTTTCACACCATCACATTATCCTCAGAAGCTGAGTTTGTTTGCGCTGAACATCCACCATTCCTTGAAATCGAGGAGCTTGTGTCACTCAGCCCATGCCGGGACACAAACCTGACCAGGTACATTTTACCTGGAAAAGGGTCCTAAGGTAATGATATGTTGTATGTGGGTATTCTGTGGTGCAGAATTCGAGAACTCCAGACCAAAAAACCTCAAAATTTGTGTACTTTTTGCAGTTTTTTGTTTATAACTCCTAAACAACGCGGTTTAATCGAAAACTGTCCCTTACAAAAGTTAAAAAGCATTAAATGTGCACATTAGTTATTTTTTTAATCCAAACACGTACCGAGATATAGCGCTTCAAAGTTTTCAAAATATCAAAAAACTGGGTTTTCCCTAGTAACTTTTATATTTCAACATCTCTATATGAATAACGTTCAATAACCTAAACAATATAAACACCACCCTTAGTATGATATTTGTTTCAGAATAAAGAAAACAATTATTGATGTACAAAATATGTATTTTACGAAAATGTATACTACAGGAGAATATATTGACTAAGTAGAAAATCTTTACATTACTATAAATTAGGCATGAAAATGCTTGACTATCGCCTGGAGTCCATGTTTCCACCTTACAGTGTCTCGAGAAACTATTCCCCTGCTTCCGAAATTTTAGCGTGGGGTTGCTTCCTCATCTTTGAAAACCCTAACAATATCAGACAGAGAACGGGTTTTCTCATAAATAGTGAACGTTCACCTTTCCTTGTCCAAGTGGGTTGGATGTAGTGTCACACCCATTTTTCCACACCCCCACACACACCACTTCCTGCATGAAGGAAAGGAATATCCTGAGTATTGTATTTGCACGAAGCTGATGAATACAAAACACTGGGGACATTAGCTCGCCCACTCTTTTAGGAAAAAAACTTTCTTTTGACAAGAGCCTAATGCAGTCTGCATTTCTATGAGATCAAAGTCTTCGATTGAAAGTCAAACCTCGATACCCTTTGCTGGAATTTCAGTCATCATTATTGAAATAAAGTTTCTCTTTTTTGGACTTTGGAAGACATTTTTCTTGTCACAGTGTAACGTCCTTTATTAATGAAAATATAAATTTAGTGGACGGTTGCAGCCAGTTCAGGCGATGTCGTTCAGTTGCTTTGGTGTTCTGATAACCCACGTCGCTAGGGTATCCACAGAATAATATTATGTAATCACACCCAAAGTGTTTCTGTACGTCATAGGTCCTTCATATCGACTCGAACGTGGGTGGCGTAGCATTACAACAAACAGTGTAAATTTTTCGTTTTTAATTTTCAGAGTACTGGAAACGGAAGTTTGATTTTGACCATCTTATTCTTTTGTTTTAACTTCACTCCTTTAAAATTTTCTCCCGCAATTTTCTTTATGCAGCTGATACCGATCCCTCGCGCCAAGTGACACTGTAGCCCTTTATGAGCTAACTCCTGTGCTGAGTGACACGAGCTCCTCGATTTCAAGGAATGGTGCATGTTCAGCGCAAACAAACTCAGCTTCTGAGGATAATGTTGATTATCCCAGGTTACTCGGGAAGGCCGCATATCCACATGTTGTTCAGATCTTTCTGAACGTACTTCGGTGAACATCTATATCAGTGTAATGGAGACACAGAATACCAACAATCCATCGAGGTAACACACTATCAGTTACCCCAGGCCCACATGTAACCCTGTCATATTTAATGATTCCTTTGAATTAATGATTCATTTAAAAACCATATATTAAAATATTTCTAATATTTTCATGCACATTCTTAACATTGGCGAACTACCTCTTGGAAAATTAAGTTCACATTGTCCCATCATGTACCCGCTGTCTGTCTCTGTGCACATTGGGTACGCACAACACTAAGTTTTTGCAAGATTTTGGTCAAAGAGAATTCATGGTAGCTCAGTTGGTAGAGAGATAAATATACGGGGCGATATTTAGTCCGTCTGTATGTTCTATGATAGTGGTCGTAAAAATGAATCATTAAACCTGAAATTTTAAATGCATATTCCGAAACACCTTGAAATATGCTGATTAGTTTTTGGTTAAAATATAGTAATCGTAATTTGTAGATTTATTTTTGTTTATAAACTATTTACTTATGTTGTGGCCACCTCTTAATTACGAATAATTAGAAGTTCCCCTCTTCTCGGACCAGAAAATATCTATCTATGTTTCCATATGTTTTCGATAAAGCTTATGACGTAAGTCAGAGGGGGGGGGAGAAGCTAGTGGGGGAAAATAGCCGCAGGTGGAGAGTCATCCCCACCACGGCTGGCCTGCTTATATAACCCGAGCGTCTGAGGGTGAAAAATAGAACTTACTGAACCGTCACTTGGAACACTACTCTCTCCTCTCTCTCTGCAATGCGCTTGCTGGTCTACTCAAACTATGGTCTTCTCATTCTACTACCTCTGCATCGCTCTTTCCTAACCTCCCTATGTTTTAGTCTGGCGTTGTTATATCCCACACCTTCCTGGTGGGAATCTCTGCCTTCGTCTCGCTAAAACTAGCATCTCCTTGGGAAAGACCTCTCTCTCGCGGACGACGGTTGCCGTGGCCCTACAATCTTTACCTATTGGCGTCTCCCACTCCCACGGCAATCCAGTCCGCTTCTCTCCATTTCAAACTGGGCCTTTGGGAAGACGGTTTTCGCCTACCCTTAGATACCGAGTGTGAATTCGTGGTCATTCCAAGACCACATAAACTACCTATGAACCTACCCTGTTCCTCTTCTCCTGAACATAGTGCTTTGTCGGGGCACAAGATCTTCTAAGATCTTAAGGAGTCAGATCAATACGAATAAATCTGCCCACCGACTAGGCCGCCAGTAAAGGTCAAAGACCCCAGGTCCACCCATTTTATCTCTTTCTTGACGCTCGCCGGGCAGCGGCTAGAGGTTGTAGCGACTTTAGCCCACGGCGGGCGTCTCCTCCCACCCTTTGGGAATATTCTACAATTTTGACCCGACTACTTATATACTCACTCAAATTTAAATATAGATTGCATTGTTATTTTCACTATAATGTATCATTTTCTGGACTATGTTATAAGAATTTATGTAAATGTAGATTTTTACAAATTAAACAAAAATAAATAAAATGCTCGTTATTGGAAAACAAATACTTGAGGAAAACGGTGAGCCCATATCTATAGCGTTTTATGATGTTTGAAGATAATCATTTTCGTCTCAATATTTAATTTTACCTCTAAGAATTGTTTCTTATTTTTCCCATGTTATTTTTTATTTGTGTTTGAAGAATCTCAATCTATTTTTGTATTTTTTTTTTTTTTTTTGCGATATAATCATTATTGATTCAGACATTATTCACAAAGAAACATGTATTGGATCCGTGTTGTGTGTAGGTTTTTTCGGATGATTGTTAAAAAAGATCTTGTATTCCCACAATGGTTTGTTGGGATAAAGGGGTCTTCTTTTATCGAAAGTATATCTACTTGTTAAGCCATCTCCTTTGATCAAGCCCAAAGCTCTGCCCTAAAATGGAACGCAGCATTCAATACCAATCATATGTCTCTGTATGACTACTCTAGCAGAAATTACAATACATCGCTGGGCAAATCTCTCTTGTTTCAGTCAAAAACTAATCAAAATTTCTCAAAGAAAAGAAGTGTTTTAACTAATAGAAACCTGTTTGTTTTTTCTGACTGGCATGTGATATTCATCCGAAAGAAATAGGTTTGGACTTTTAACACGTTTAACATTTTCCGAATAATATTTGACAAACCAAGGTACACTTCAGTAGTTACCTTGTATCCAAAGCTGATCATATTCTAGATCTTTTAAAAGCAATAACCACAAAATATATAGATAAGCCTATCGATTGATTAATTTTTACGACCACTATCATAGAACATACAGAGAGACAAAATATCCGTACATCTTGCGAAAACTTAGTGCTGTGTGTTCCCAATTTGCACTGAGGCAGACAGCGGGTACATGATGTGACAATGTGAACTTAATTTTCTAAGAGGTAGTTCGCCAATGTTAAGAATGTGCATGAAAATATTAGAAATATTTTAATATATAGTTTTTAAATGAGATATTTTCATTTTGTTATTGGTGCTAGTAGTATTTATACTTAATAACGACTAAGAGCCAATAAAAAAATGATTACTAGATATTCCAGTCACCTCCTACTTAAAAATGGGGTTACCTAGGCAAAGGTCCGAAGTTAATGATCGTTTAATGCGTTTTATGTGGGATGTATAATTCGAAAACCCTGTGCGAACTTCATCAGGCCGGCCAAAAAACCTCGAAAATTCGGATTTTTTTCAGTTCATTTCTTATAACTCCTAAACAATACGTTACATTCGAAAATTTTTAATTATAAAAGTTAAAAACCATGCAATTTTCTACACTTTGCGCTGGTTTAATTTTTTTTATACTAAATACGTACCAAGATATAGCTCTTCAAAATATCGATAAACGTAGCGAGAATGCAATACTTCAATATATTGATAACCTAGATAGTATTCCCAAACATTAATACTTCGGGCATAATGTGTTATAAAAAAAGTTTTTATTCTAGTATCTATTTTAATTGTTTGTTTTTTTGGTCGTTAGGGTTTTTATTGACACTTTTTTTAAATTAAAGTTTTAAATAAAAATAAATTTTTTGGCTGCATTACATATTAGGATAATTTTATTATCTAAATGAAAAAAAAAATTATTTAAATTTTAACATGGTACATTCAGCGTCTTTAGGATAAATGTCAAATTAAAACAATTTATACTAAGATGTCCTGGAATTTAGATTTTCCAAAATTTATCCCCTGTAATTTTAATTTTGATTAATTTAAAATTCCGAACACGTGACCTCTCCGCAAGCCAACGAGAATGAGGCAGGGAGTGTTCAAGAGGGAATGGTTAGTTCACGCCTACACTTCAGAAAAGGGCGTAATCACGTTCATAGTGTTCGGAATTTTAAATTAATCATAATTAAATTACAAGAAGTAAATTTTGAAAAATCTAAATTCCAGGACATCTTCATATACAAATTGATTTTCATTATTGACATAGTGATTGGGACAAACTATAAGAAAGCCATTGTAATCGCTTTCGCCGACGACATTGCGGTTTACAGCAGCAGCATGAGTGCACAAAGAGCTCTTACACAGGCTGAGGCAGTTTGTAACGTTATCAGTGAAAGACTGGGCATGTTAAACATCAGTGTAAACGCAGGGAAGACCGACTGCGTAATCTTCTCCCTCCAAAATGAGAAAAAATCCTTGCCAAAATCGTATAGTATAGGAGGGCAAGAGAACTCACCAGCTTTCTCATTGCACTATCTGGGTATAAAAATGGATAGGCATCTCCATTTCTCTACTCATTTTAGTAATAAAATAGAAAAAGTACGACACAGGTCATACGGCTATCGCACTTGCTTACTTCACCTAACCTGTCGCTTCGTCTTAAACTGATGATCTATTAATATGTCCTCTGGCCAGACCTGCTGTACGGTGCCCCGCTATTTACCCACTTGACTGACAATACAGCCAAATGTCTCCAACATTTCCAGACTGGTATCATGCGAAAAGTGGTCCGTTATACCTCTTTCGAGAGGTTGAAGAACGCTGATCAGCACCCGTTGCTTGGTGTGCCGTCGGTGGGTGACTCGTTGCAGCACCTGACAAACCCAGTGTTTAACACTATGGACCCCACCACCCCCCTCCCTCATCGATGGCAACAGACTGTCGGGGAAAAAATAGGTTAAGAATTAGTATGTAAGTCAGTTTGATCAAAAAGGTGAGCCCTATCACATTTATTAGAGTCAGTTTAGTCCAGTCACGTATAATGTATATTATTATACTTGTTTATTCATTATATAATTTTTATAAAATAACAAAAACTGTATATAATGCAGGGATGCTACAGGAAATACAAAAATAATGTGTAAATAGATTCGCCTGACGATCTATAATTATCTGTAAATTTAAAAGGGCTATGAAAGGAAAAAATAACATGGTGATGGGAGCAGTTTCGAGAAAAAACGTAGTCGAAATGTAGACAAAGAATCACTGGGCATACCGACGACCAGAAAAGAAAAAAAGGGAACGAGCTATGTAACAATACAACTTGCGTACCCGTGGGAAAATATATCAGAAATACCTGAAATAGTCAAAACACGCTTAAAAAGCTAAGTCCGTAGAGAGCTTAAAAGTAGTGCTTAGCAAGCAATTCACATAATGCGCCAGTTCATAGGTTACATTTCCTTAATCAAATTTTCATAATAGCATTGAGGTTGCTCAGATTTAACAGGTTCCGCGTTCACTCTTTTCTTCGCCCGTTCTTTTTTTCCCTTTTTTTTCCCCCTTTTTTTTCCCCCCTCCTGCTCAGTTCTCCTTTTCATCGGATTAGTGGAATTGAATTCCCGCTGAAAAGAGCGCCCTAGAAGAAGTAGGAGGAGGTTCTAATGAACCCGTGGCGGAAGTTTTAGCTCCGTCTTCCTGCTAGGATATCTGTGGCCGCTTGCTTTCTTGTTTATCTTGCCCAGTTCAACTTATGAATAATTCATAAGTCGGGTGCAGTTAGCCAGTTCGGGCTCCTACGCAAAACATCTGCATAAAATGTTTACCCTTTAAACGAACCCCTCTAAATATTGTTAATTCGCAATTCAACTTATCGTCAGTTGACATGACTAACTAAACTACACCCTTAATTAACAACAGAGCATGAAAATATATTGCGGCTCGTAACCTGGAAAGAACAATACTTATAGATCATTCAGATTTCTCTACCGGATTGGGTGTGGGGGGGGGGGGCTGTTTTTACGATTTTATGAGATCTTGTTTGAAACATTTTTGTAAGACATCAACCCAGAAAGATTGCTCACTGCTCACTGGCATTCAAACGATTAATTTTAATTCGTCAGTTCTTCTAAACACTTCTAACACACTAAAATCTTCTTAAAAAAATATATTTTTTCCATATTTGTAATGTATTTAAAAAAAAAATCATTAAATCCTTGACCATTCCTCTCCCTGTATCCGAGACAGTACGGTAGGCTTCCATCTCGACAAACGGCTGACCTGGAACCCACACACGAGACTAAAAAGACAAGAACTTAACAGAACCTCTGGACAACTGTACAGACTACTTCGAAGGACATCTTATCTCTCAATAGAAAAGAAATTACTAATCTACAAAGTTATACTCAAGCCAATCAGGGCATACGGAATAGAGCTATGGGGGACAGCAAAAAAGTCGAACATCAAGCGCATCCAATCCTTTCAATCAAAAGTCCTGAGAACAATAGTAAATGCCCTTTATTACGTCAGCAACAAAACCCTTCATAACGATCTTAATATACCTTACATTTTCGAACTCCCTTCCAAGTTCATAAAAGTAACCTAACCAACCACCCTAATCACCTAGCACAGTCATTGCACTGCACCACTCATCCCTATAAATAGGTGACAGTGGGAGTCCTGGCAATGGTCAGTTTCTCCAATCATGTCCTGAGGGTATGTGGCTCTCGCACTCTTCTCCAGCCTCCACTGGATCGTATCCGGTGACGTGGCTGACGGAGGAGCGTGGGGGACCTCCCAAGACTCCGCTTCCTCTTTCGCATGTGAGGTGACTAGGCTAAGTTTTAAGTAAGATCTGACCAGAGAGTTATAAGAAAGCATATCTTCCTTATTTTTAGCTTATGGGTGAAAATAGTGATTTTGGATCCGGTTCTGTGGTTAATAAATCTGTAAATGAAATCCACGCCCAAAAATTAGCTGTTTTCATTACTTCTAATTCTTTCTACATGATCGCTGCCAGCTGTTATGTTAGTGCTATTGAAGCAAAAGCTAAAAATGTGTTCTCGAAAGAAGTATGACAGTAACTTATCTCCGGCAGAATTTACTGGGCAGAACTTTAGTTCTTTCCTTTATTGGCGTATCTTTTCCTTATGAGGTCGACTGAACATTCAGACTTATCCGCCTCGGAAAAAGTCAAGCGCCCTTAACACTAAGCTAACAAGAAACGTAAATGACCCTATTCATAATTCATTCTTAAAAGGAAATATTATTATAAGAAGATAACCTTGTGTTTCTTAAATTTCTTCTCTGGGATTTTTCATTTATTTAGTTTTTTTAGGGTAGGGCTGATTTAGAAAAAAAGAAAAAGACATGAACCTTTATGTTTTCACCTTTGTGTCTGCCCGGCCCGGTCTTTGTGAGTCCCTTTATTCAGTCTAGAGAAATAAAATATTGCTTGGAGATCCCACATGATGTATGTATGTGCCATTAACTAATTCATTTTTCGATATTAAAAAAACAAAATAAGCAATATGTAATTTACGGTTTATTTTTTATTCGTAACTAACACTAGTCATTAAAACTGTCGTTAACATCATGTTCTCGACATTAACTCGACCAGTGCAATTATTTGACAGTTCCAACCGATGCCTTGGTTCTGCTAAAAATAAAACCAGCCCCATGAAAGATAGTTAAAAAATACTTGTATAGCATATTGAGGTTCCTTACTCAATATGCTAAAGTATTTTTTTTACTACTTATTAATTTTTGAACTAAAAAACACTTTTATAGCACATTGAGGTTTCCTACTCAATATGCTATAAAAGTTTGTTTTTTTTACTACTTATTAATTTTTTAACTTAAAATCTGGATCAATAATTATGCACACTTCTCCTGAATGGTCAGTATGGAATTGGGTTTCTGATTTCATATAAATTAAAAAATAAAATATTGGATTTTCAGGAAATTAATGTAAGAATTGGACTTTTAACATTGTCTTTGGCCAGAAATAAAATCATGTCAGTAGTGCAAGTACATTTCCCCACTGCAGATTCTATTGGTGATGAAGAGGTAATGGGAAAAATGACATATGGTAAAAGAAATGAAGGAGGTAACAACATCATAAATTTTGCACTCACCCACAAACTAAAAATAGGGAACTCATTTTTGGCAGGAAATTAAATACTCAATATGCCACAAAAGTTTTTTTTTTTTTACTACTTATTAATTTTTGAACTAAAAAATACTTTTATAGCATATTGAGTAGGGAACCAAATCACAGATAGCGACATACTTAATAATAAAATGTGGTATGTGTTGGGGCTAAAGTCATCAATTGTCATCAAATTCGTGTGTTTGCAAATTCAAATTGAGGGATGGTGTTTTACTTTAACTTTTGACTATCTCCTAAAAATGCTGAAAATAAAAAAAACTTCTGAAAATAACGAAAAACTAATCGATTTCCCTACCATATTAAGTAGTGTTCTGATTAAGCATACACTGATGGACAAAATTAACGAGCCAATCATTATTTTTTGTTTAGTTAAAACAAAATAAATTATGTACCGCTTTTATTTTCATGAAGTATTGGTATTTAGGTCATATTAGTGTAAGTAGAAACCGTTAATAATGTTTTTTTGTTACTCTTAAATAATTTTTTTCACAAACAGTAGTTTTTGATAAATACAATCTACACATCATTAAATTCTTTCTCTTTATAAACTTTGTAATCGTTTTTATTTTTGTTCATTGGTTCCAGTAAGGCATTTAAGTGAATAAAATTGGGTTAGGGTTGTGACATTGATGGAGGAAGGACACAGTTAGCGTGAAGTGGCCAGGAGACTGGATGTACATAACATGTCCACAGGCAGGGCTCCTAAGTGATTTCGCCACCCAAAAAGAGGGGATAGTTATATCCGGCTTATGTTTTTTGCGAAACCTGAGCATCACCGGATATGAGATAAGAAGTTTCGTGGTGGATCACGGATCTTCAGGGGTGGCGTTTCCTTCAACGCTCGTACTGAATTGGTTGTTCTGCAAGGAAGGAGCCGGTCTCAGAGTTTAAAAGACATAATCGAACATGGAGTCCCGTTAGCTCCCTACATCGATAAGGGATTCTCGTTAATGGATGATGCCAGACCCGACAGAGGTCGAATGGTTGATGATTACCTGGTTGATGTTGGGATTGAGTGCTTGGTGTGGCCATCACGGAGTCCAGACCACGTTCGTATCCTATTGAACACGTCTGGGACCAACTGAATCGAAGATTACGACGTCGGAATCCATGTCCTATTACTGTTGATGAATCGGAAAGGGCTGTTGTTGAAGAGTGGAACAATATTCCACAGGACTCCATTGAGAACCTCTTCTAATCACTGCCAAGGCGTTTGTGAGAAATGATTCGTCTAGTATCACCTAATTCAATAAGTGTTAATGATACAATATACCATTATATTTAACGTGCTTTGATGATATATTTTCTCGTAGCATTAATCATACGATCGTATCGCCTAATTCAATAAGTGTTAATGATACAATATACTATTATATTTAACGTGCTTTGATGATATATTTACTCGTAGCATTAATCATACGATCATATCGCCTAATTCAATAAGTGTTAATGATACAATATACTATTATATTTAACGTGCTTTGATGATATATTTTCTCGTAGCATTAATCATACGGTCGTATCGCCTAATTCAATAAGTGTTAATGATACAATATACTATTGTATTTAACGTGCTTTGATGATATATTTACTCGTAGCATTAATCATACGATCGTATCGCCTAATTCAATAAGTGTTAATGATACAATATACTATTGTATTTAACGTGCTTTGATGATATATTTACTCGTAGCATTAATCATACGATCGTATCGCCTAATTCAATAAGTGTTAATGATACAATATACTATTGTATTTAACGTGCTTTGATGACATAATTACTCGTAACTTTGACCATACTATCGTATTACGTATTATAATTAGTGTTAATGAAACAATATACTATTATATTCAACGTGCTTTGATGATATATTTACTCGTAACTTTAATCATAACATCGTATCACGTAATATAATGAATGTTAATGATACAATATACTATTATATTTAACGTTCTTTGATGATATATTTACTCGTAACTTTAATCATACGATCGTATCACGTAATATAATGAGTGTTAAGGATACAATTACAAGTATATTCAACGTGCTTTGATGATATATTTATTAGTAAGTTTAATCATACGATCGTATCACGTGATATAATATAATGAGTCTTTTGAATAAATTAACAAATTTTATCTTAAACCTTACAATTCCATCGCAACCATTTTTGTTTCTTTTTTTTTACACTTCGGTTTTTTTTTTCAAATTTGGTTCTTACTGGCCCTCAAAATATTTTGGTGTATCTTTTTTGCTGCCCTCGTGAGAAAAACGTAAATAGTTTTAATAAAATATCTTTTGAACTTTTTGACTTAACAAATTGTTAATAAAGGCCCCATTCCGTGGCGTTTATTTTTTTTTCTCAATTTCTGGACGAACAGCAAATGTATTTTTGCGTTCGCTTTGGTAGGTATATACCTACATACTTACAGACATGGTATTCGAACATGAAGCAACAGTACTTCCAAAGTACAGCCTCTTCCTACTGGCTATGAAATTACCTATGACAGTACGTAAAAGAGGACCTATATGTGCGCTTTTCTTTACCCCATCAAGATAAAAGGTTTACCTTTTTTGTCGGGTCAATATTCTTAATTTCTTACTAGTAGTCTATCATCGTCAGGCCATTAAAACTGCCCCGTCCTAATTAATCTACATCAATGGTGTCACTCCGTTAATTTACGTTTACTTACTAATTGTTAGGACATCAAGATAAAATGCAGAAAAAAGTCATATCATTATTTATGATTAATTTGTATATAGAAGATTTATTCGCGTGAGGATCAATAATTATATATAATTACCTGTAAATTTAAAGGAAGATATAATTGTTTAGGATTTAGTCATGACCGATCTAGATTCAATCACCGTTAGATTAACTTGAATGTCATAAACATCCGGTCGCAAATTAGGAATGACCAAAGTACAACCGTTAGTCATGGTTGAGTTAGCTTGACTGACTGTTAGTCATGAATTGTTGTTTTTCAATCAAGACTAACTTTTGGATGGATGTGTTGATCTGAACGCTATTCTGTTGGCATTGTGTCTTCCTGCAGAACTAAGGATCCTGTCCAAGAGAAAAAAACTACGGTTTTTTCTAATCTTTTGTAATTAAAAAACCCAGCATAAAGAAAGTAAAACCGTTTTCGTTCTTAATCAGATTAGTAAATGCCTTTCCTAAGCTTTCCCATTAAATCCCTTATTACATTCTAAAGTAAAATAAAAATTGTTATAGTTTCATACATATGTGTTATAATATGTATGATACAAAAAAAAGATATATAACGTCAGTTCCATAATCATTTAAAACATATATATCAGACAAATTACACATGAATCACTGCGAATGATGACGATTGCGTTTACCTTGAACAGGGTACCTTGATAACATATCGTATCAAGGTAGCGATGGGATTTCCTGCAACAATGCTGTACTTGGGCGCGTTAAGGAGTGTTATCAGTGAGTCACTTTTAACATCCCCACCTTGATGAGGTGATAATGATGATCAGTAAACGGTGCGCGGTTATCAAGAGCCGTGCGCAGTGGTATGAAGAACTTAGCCTTGCTGTATTGCTGACGATTGCATTCGGCAAATAAACTGCGGTGAGGTCTGTGAAGAAATGTTTGTCTTCGGGGACTTTGCAACTCATGTCAAACTGCGCCCTAGTGCCGTAACTATTGACAACATAGCCTTCAAGTTCCACTACGGCATTACCTTCTGGTTCCTACTGGCCTGCACCCTCCTGGTGTCTTCAAAGCAGTTCATCGACCAACACATCGACTGCATCAGCGATGACAGCGTCAAGCAGGTCATAAACACTTTCTGTTTCTTTTCGTCCACCTTCACAATAGCTCGCCTCCACAATGCTTCCTATCTCCAGGGCGTTCACACAGTGTCTTCGGGCGTTGGTGCGCCGACACCAACCGACGAGAAGAAGCACCACGCCTATTACCAGTGGGTACCCTTCGTCCTCGGCGCTCAGGCCCTCCTCTTCTACGCTCCACACTTCATCTGGAAGAGACAAGAGAAGGGCAGGATCCGAGGAGTCGTTGACAGCACCAACACGTCACCTCACATCGCTGAGACCGATAGCGTTATCCAAGGCTACACAATAGACTCCTTCGAAACGAGGAAGAAAAAAGAAAATCTCATCAAAGAGACATACCTCTCATGGACCCGGCTGAAGTTGAACAGGGATTGGACTACCTGGCTGGTCCTGTGTGAAGTTCTCAATTTACTCAATGTCTTTATGCAAATAGCAATTGTTGACTATTTCCTGAAAGGCAACTTCTTGGACCTCGGAACGCGTTGGTTGGACGACGGCGAAGAAGTGCTGGACACCGTGTTCCCCAAGATTACTAAGTGCATCTTCCACAAGTACGGCAGCTCCGGATCGATCCAAGACCACGACGCCCTGTGCGTGATGTCATTGAACATCATTAACGACAAGCTGTACACTATGATGTGGTTCTGGTTCACTGCTCTCCTAGTGGTTACCGTATTCGGGCTGGTTTGGAGGCTGGTCTGTTTGTTCCTCCACTCCAATGTCACGTTCAACAGGTGGCTCTTGGGTGAGGTCAGCCCCGGCCCTCCCCTCAGCCCATCGGAGATCGAGATGGTAGCCACCGAGCTGAGCTTCTCCGACTGGCTGTTCCTTCTGTACATAGGCGAGAACTTGGATCCGAGGATGTTTCGGTCCACCATCTCTGGGCTCTCTCAAAATTTCAACAGAACTCATCAACTCTTGAGCGATAATGACAAATCATATGACGTGAGTAGCTCTACCTGCTGAGCCCGATTTCTCTCCTCAGCTCTTGCATCACAGTTTTGACAGAAAAGTCATCAACTGTCTGGAGGCAAAAATAATCACTAATTTTTACAAACTTGAGTGACATAAGTTATATATTTGGTTCTTTTAGAGTAGTTCCATGGAATGAACACACTTAAAAAAAAAATCTATTATTTTGCAGTGTAAGCAAGTATAAGCAAGTTTTTAATCTATCATGAAACCTTATCAAATTACAAAAATTGTATGGTTTTTCTATTTAACTCACTCATCAATTATTTATTATTTACATCTAGTAACTGCTATGTTTTTTTTAATTAAATTTAGCATTTATTTCAATATTATATATTTTATAAAAAAAATATTTTATTTTTATATTTCCTTTTTATATTATTCATTTAGTAGCACTTCATAAGTGTTATTTATAGAAACTACTCGTTTTGTTACTTTAACGTCTCATCGCTATCAAACCTTTTATCGAAGGTAAACATATTTATTCAAGATGATTGACGGATAGATCAAATATTGTCAGAAGCAATGTTAGCGATATTTCGCAATAGCCTCAATTATTATTATGCTAAACTAAAATTCCACACAAAAAAAATGTGGCATACTAACAGAAATTCTTTATAAGTTTTTAAAAAAACACAGACACGATAAAACGTTCATTCTTTAATTATTTGTTTTCTTTTCAATAAATGGCCTTGGTTACCTTATTTGATACTATTGTTGGTTAAACAAAAACTAAAACTTGATTTCTTGTGTAACTTATCTCTGAGAATTTAGCAATAGGTTTTTTTTTTGTTTTTTTTCAATTTAAGAATGCTTTCAACGGTCGAGCCATTCAGTGCATTGGGTTCACCTGAGCCTATTGTGCGGAGAGCACACGTTGCCATGGGACAGGTCTGTGCAATCGCAGGACCAGGTTGGCCACGATTAACAGAACCAAGACATCACCAGTTTATTGTACTAACACGCTTCAGAATCGGTTGTCAACTGCTACTGAGACTGTTCAACTCTTTCGTACAACTCGGAGAGTAGCAATATGTGTGGAAACTGTAAGAAAAAGACTTACTGAAGTTAATTTAAAACCTCAGAGACCAGCACGAGGGCTATTGTTGACCTGAGAGCTTCGAAGAGCTCGCTACGGAATTTGCTCAGAAACACAAAATATGGCCTGAAAACGAATAGAGTAATGTGTTATTTTCAGATGAGCCACACGCCTGTCTTTATATAGCTGATGGACGGATAAGAGTTTAACGAAAATCTACTGAGCGTTTCGCTTAGTCTAATGACACTAAAAGAGTTTAATTCCGTAGGTGGTTCAATGGTTATGTAGAGTGGATTATAACCTAGCAACGAACTTAATTGTGATAAAGTTACAATCTGCCTTATTGGGCAATAAGTAATTGTGATCAATGATCTCATTCACACCATATTTACTGTTATTCTCCATTCACGCACTCATACAATATTTAAAGACGGCTCAGAGATCTCCCAAATCCACAAAATGATCATCACATTCCTCAAATGTGAAAGAGGAAATGGGGTCTTGAGGAGTCCATCACGCTCGACCATCAACCATGTCAAACAGCGTTAGAGCCACATACGCTGAGGACATGATTGGATAAACTTGTCATTTCCTCCTGCTCTTATGGGATAGTATTTCGAATATTATGGTATAAGCCACACCGGACTTGGAAGAAGTGGTTTGAAAGTTATGACTGTAGGATTAGGAAAAGGGTATGTAGTAAATATCTTTTAAGCTTGTTAAGCAAACCTCACTACGTCCAGAAAAGCACCAGTGCAATACGGTTATGTTTCAAGGGGTGAGGACACGAGATCAGCAACGCGAAGACTGTGGAACGTTGTAGACAGAAACCAAACTGCTGAGTAGGAAAAAGGATTTTGGATTTAACAATTAGAAGTAGATGTTTTAATAGGAGTTTTTCAAAGATTTTTGAGATGATAGGGAGTAGGCTAATTGGACGGTAAGGCGTCATCTGTACGTGTAGCCTTGTGTACAAGCACTGGAGGTGAGCTTTGCTTGTTGTCTCTACCCTCTAGCCTTGAGGGCTCATAGTCATCGAAAAACAGAGGTAAAGTTGTCTTTCCAGAACCTTATCGCAACGGATATTGTCTTCTTGTCGGACCCTGGATCCCTCCAATGAAAGAACTTGAAAGTCATTTTGGTAGGTTCAGTATACAACGTATTTGGTATCTATAGAGCACTCTTGTGATTCATCTGGTAAGTGGAAAACTCGGCGTTATATCTCCAACAGATATTTTACTATTGAACTATGAGAAAATTTGGATGTATGTATGGATACCGTTGCCAAGATGTCTACTTCTACCCGCACCTTCATCTCTGACAGAACGGGAAACGAACGCTTTACCGGGTTTAACAAATAGGAAAATAATAGAATGTTTCCAGAGGAGAGGAAAGTGCATCGTTTGGATAATGAAATTATAAATTTGGATTTGGAAGATTATGGCTTTAGGAGGAAGCGAGAGAGGGATAGGTGAAGTGAGGAAATCTTCAACAGTTGTGCCGTGAGTATGATTTTGATGACTAAGGTAAGGTGTGAAAGTAGGGGAAATATGCACAGTGGATTCAACCGATCTTCCCCATCTGAAGCTGCTAAGGACCTCTCATCCCGAAGAAGTGGGTGTGAAACAGGAAGATATTCTAGGATCTTTGTAGTTTCATTCCACAGGAAATTATTTCCAGTAAACAGAGATGAGTTACACGAGTTAACAACTTCCTTAATAAAGACGTGGGAGGATATGAATCAATAGGTTGCAGCAAACTTGCTAAGAAGCACGCCTCGAAGGCTATAGGCTGTGATTTAAGCCAGAGAAGGAATTAGCCGATACTAAAAAGTAATTTTTTCGTAAACAGAAATGTCTGTATGTTTTTTTATTTATTTTTTTAAATATTTATTAGGGGTTTACTTTCTATTTATAGCTCCTTATCATTGAAAAAGTTTAATATTAATTAAAAACCAAATTTGAAAGCCGAAATAATTTTATTAGGAAGCAACCCTGATATAGCATCCCAAAACCTTCAAAAACACCTTGATGAGATCGAGTATTGGTGCAACCAATGGCGAATCAAGGTCAATGAAGCAAAATGTTCCCACATAACCTTTACCCTCTGCCGCAAGTCCTGTCCGCTAGTCTTTTTAAATTCGATTCCTCTCCCAGTGTCTGAGACAGTAAGGTATTTAGGCTTCCATCTCGACAAAAGACTTACATGGAACCCACACACGAGGGTAAAAAGATAAGAACGAAACAGATGCTTTGGACTACTGTACAGACTACTTCGAATAGAAAATAAACTACTTATTTACAAAGTTATACTTAAGCCAATCTGGACATACGGAATAGAGCTATGGGGGACAGCAAAAAAGTCGAACATCAAGCGTATCCAATCCTTTCAATCACAAGTCCTGAGAACAATAGTATATGTCCCTTATTAAGTTAGCAATAAAACCCTTCATGAAGATCTTAATATACCCTACATTCTTGAACTCATCCCTTCCAAATTCATGAAATTCCATAGTAACCTATCCAACCACCCTAATCCCGTAGCCCAGTCATTGCACTGCTCCACTCATCCCTATAATCCTCCTCGGAGATTGAAACGACAGTGGCCTCGTGACCTACTATAAATGCGCAACAGTGGGAGTCCTGGCAATGGCCAGTTTCTCCAATCATGTCCTGAGCGTATGTGGCTCTCGCGCTCTTCGTCAGTCTCCACTGGATCGTATCCGGTGACGTGGCTGGTGGGGGAGCGTGGGGGACTTCCCAAGACTCCGCTTCCTCTTTCGCTTGCGAGGGAGGCAACAACCGTGTGGACTTGGAGGGCCCCTGGGCTGTTTGTAAATGTTTGTAAATATTGTATGAATGTGCAAGCGAATGATGAATTGTAAATATGGTATGAATGAAAACACTTATCTCAATTATTTATTGCCTATTAAGTAAAGGCAGATTGTAATTTCATCATAATAAAGTTGTTAACAAATAAAAAATTAGGAAGCAAATATTCGAATTTTTCTATGTGAGACACGTTTTTTATAGTGAAGTGTATTATGCTTGTGGTTCTAAATTTATAGGAATACAAATTCGTTGTTAAATTTTCAACGTTTATTACAAATTGTTATTAATTAAACAAATTAAAAGTAGATTGATTAAATAAATCACTTAAATGGTTTAGTACTTGACTGATAAGGCTATCTGAAAACTACAATAAAATTCCTTTTACCAACTGCTGCTAGAAGAATGATAAATATATCCCTACAACTTAAACAATTCTTATAAACTTTAATCAGTTTTTCTGAAACACTTGTTTTTTTAGTTTTGTTTTAGTCAATTAGAATAGAAATGTATGAAAACATCTCTTTGTATAAGGATTTGAACCTAGACCCTTTTAGCAGTTAGAAAATCAAGTGGCATTTGTCGAAGCTACCCACTTCACGAGAAAACTATTCTTTAATAGAAATAGTTCTTCATTAAACGCGATGTATCACAGACTAACAACACCATCATAACTATAGCTTTGGATGGGAGTCCACTAAATGGTGACCGATTTGGACTTCAATTATTCTAAGTTACCATTGTAATTGTAACTTACAACAGCTCCTAATTGTAGAATTGTACACACTGCACAGTACACTGAGAATGGGATGTGGATCTTTCTGTTGCCGAGCTCATACGGAGGTGTGTTTTACTCTGGGAAAGTCTTGCTAAATTTTTAATGGTTTAAAATTTATATTTTATTTTGTAATTTATTAATTAAGCGTTATACTTTATTTTAATTCGCTATTTTTCTTCGTGATTGTATTAATTTCTTGTTAGCTAGAAATAGATTTTGTTATATATGAACTTTATTATTCATACTGTCATACGCAAGAGCTACCTATGTAAATTATATAATACATATTTGTATTATTTTTATAATCTTCAATATTATACATGTTCTTGCTTATTGTGGGTTGGGCGATGAATTTATTTAATTAATTTAACGTTTGAAACGTTTTCAGTACTGTTAACATTTTCTTTGACATTCTATGAATGGCAAATGTACGGTATGATACCAGATCTCAGAGGCAGATGATTAGATCATGGATGTAAGATGTTCTCTCGTGACCACACATACAAAGGACCTAAATGTATGTCCTCAGTCATCAAAAATGTGCTAAGCAGTGAGCATTTTAATTCCATCCTCCAAAAATCAAGTATCCCAATCAAAAAATTGAATAAAATTCTAGTAACTTTCTTTCACCTGCCTAAGCCGAGATCCTAACAAATACATCCACTCATATAATAATCAAACAATTAAAACCCTAAAATAAACATTAATAAATAAATGCATTTATGCATTGTACTTAGCAATACATAACGTTTAAACAGAGAGAAGAAATACTATGCAACAGACTATTAATAAAGACTTTTTTTTTCGCCTTCTTCTTCTTCGTCTTTCTTCCAAGGTAATGAGCCTCTGGCATCATTGAGAATATCAATGAGATATCACTTTTTGTCATTTAAGGGTTTTTTAAGGAACCATAGTTTCATTCATTGACCGTGGATTCGGTTATTGATAATTTCTATTTCGTAAATTATTATTGACTTGGCCAGTCTTTGCGATTTTTGTCACTGCTACCTAGTCCCAGAAAGAACGAGCTTTCCTTTGGTATCGTACCTCTAGAACCTAACTATAACCTGGAACACGATACTGTCTCACAAAAGGATATCGTTCAAGGAAAATTTCTTGAAAAAAATAAATGCGTTTTTCATAAATTTTCCTTTCACTTGCGTTGGTTTCGAACCGAATTTAGGAATCTCCTAAAGGGTTGACTAAAGAGTCAATATAGCGAAAATCTTTATCTTAGCCTAATTTCATTTAAATTTTCAACGAATGTATTGAAGTTAACAAGATAAATAAGATTAAAATTTAAAATAAATCTAACTGTAAATTTTTAAGTTTTTTCATTATATATTATAACAACAACTTGATTATGATAAAATTACAATCTGCCTCATTGGGCAATAAGTAATTGTGATAAGTGTTTTTATTCATACCATATTTACAATTTTCATTCACTTGCTTATTCGTATAGTATTTAAGTTTTATCATTAATATTGTTTTTATGTAATTATGAAAGTACAACTATGTCATTTTTGGCAAAAATTGTTCATCAGCCCAAGTCGGATTCTCCACAAATAAATCCTTTTAAATTCACAGTTTACTATAAAATTTCAGTTTGACTAGATTTTATGATATACAATTAGATAACTGGATCTTATTGATAGATAGATAAACAAAACAACTTGATTATGATAAAATTACAATCTGCCTCATTGGGCAATAAGTAATTTGATAAATTCATACGTAACAATGCTATTCAGTCGCTCATTCATACAGTATTTACAAACAGACCAGAGACCTCCCAAATCCACATGTTCGTCATTTCTCACGCATGCGAAAGAGAAAGCGGGGTCTTGGGAAGTCCCCCACGCTCCGATGTCAGCCGTGTCACCGGATAAGAGGCAGTGGAGGCTGACCAAGAGCACGAGAGCCACATATGCTCAGTACATGATTGGAGAAACTGGCCATTGTCAGGACTCCCGCTGTCACGTATTTATAGCAGGTCACGAGGCCATTGCCGTTTCAGTCTCCGAGGAGGATTATAGGGATGAATGGTGCAGTGCTGTGACTGTGCTGCGGGATTAGGGTGGTTGGATAGGTTACTATGGAATTTTATGAACTTTGGATCTTATTAACATGACTGACTGCATTCATACATTTTCATGTTTTGAAGATTCAAAAGCTTCTATGAAGTATGACCTAACCATTTCAATTATTTGAACTAATAGCCCCTTTTAAGCTTAAAGGTATCCTATAATTGCCGTGGGCTTTAATGGGTAGACGGATTTTCGAATGGTGAATCACTTTAAATGGGCCGAAAGAAGGAACTGGGGAACAATGTTAATTGGCGCCGGAGTTATTCAGGTCGAACCGAGTCACCATTCAAACTGCTCAGCTCCAGCTGAGAGAACTGACGCTTTAACAAAACTATAAGTAAGCGGAAAGTCTTTGCATATGGCTTAAAGTCAGCTGATAACACGTTAAATGCATGTGATGCATCTTAATCATATATTCTAGCTCACCCCAAATATTCACACCCTCCCCCCGGGGTTGATATTCTCAGTCAATGTGAACTGAAAACACTCGCTTTTCGGCTGTTTTTTTCGTTCGTTTGTTTGTTTTGAGAGCTAGTCAACCCCAAAGGTACGACCACAAGGGGTTAAAGACTTGAAATCACTGTGATCAGTAATGACCGAATGGATTTCCAGTAACCGATGTCCAGGAAAAAGTTTTTTTTTTATTTCTATTGAAACATGATCAAGGATAGTTTTGCTGGTTTTAATTTTTTGGAAAAACAGAACTCAAGTGTGTGGACCTTGGACCGACTGACAGAGAGTGGTGTTACACCTGATCGGTGGTCCACTCACACCCAGGCATTGTTTGTCAGTTACTGGGCAAAAATTGAATCAAATTTGATCCCATGGCATTAACGACGGGTAAAATATTGATGTTGGTAACCCTCACATTTTTTTCATAAGGTACT
This sequence comes from Acanthosoma haemorrhoidale, assembly GCA_930367205.1. NCBI lineage: Eukaryota > Metazoa > Arthropoda > Insecta > Hemiptera > Acanthosomatidae > Acanthosoma > Acanthosoma haemorrhoidale. Next base: position 14,986,275 of record OV884011.1, on the reverse strand, counting down.
GAACAGGGTTTTGGTGAAAAGACAATAAATTTGTGTAGGATTTTCTTTTTTAATTTGATAACAGAAATAAATATGAATATAAATTGTTAAGGGTAAAAAGTACACAAGTATGGTCAGTTCCGCAGCCTAGTGCCCTTATGATTTGTCCTTGCTAAAATTTAATGTGAATACAATAATATATAGGAAAACAGGGGGCTTTTACAATATTATTATTTTCAATTATAACTACTGATTGCCCCTAAACTACTAAGAAAAGAGGAATGAGCTACCCTAGTGGGTTTTAGCCTTGTGAAGCAGGAAGGTAATATGGATTTCCGGTACGTTTTGGATTCGAATCCATGTTCTTCATATTCCGGAGACGTACCCCTTAATCACTAAGGAGAGTCTTCGAGCTTCTTGATTCGCTTAAGACTCGACTTCCATCTACAAGTATCTTCTCTTCTGATCCATCAGGATGTAACAGTACAAGATGAACTTCATTAGCTATATGACCAAGTGGTAGACGCTTTGAACACAAGGAAAGATTATAGCGACGAAAGTTAAAGATTGGCTCAAAATTTTCTCAAATCATTCAGTCCTAACTGGAAGAGTTATTATAAATTTGTGCAAAGTCATTAGGTATTTTGTTTATATTTTTACTAAATTCATATGCGATTCAATCCAAGGCTTTATTCACTATCAAAAGCGACAAAGACTAGATGCATTTCATATTAGCATAATATTTTTTTTATTACTTAAATATACACTGACAGGCAAAAAATTCCACCCACCTGATTTTTTCATGTTTTCATCTCAAAATATTTCTACTTTGGATTGGTCAATTTTTTTTATGAATAAATATGTTTTTTTTCAATTATAAATGTCAATATAGAGGATAGTAACCCATAATCCTTAATTCAATTAAAGGACTGTCGTTCCCAATGTTGACTTTCCATGGAATTAAAAATGTTTATTCAGTGTCATTTGTGTTCTGGTGCAGCAAATTTGTTAGTTTTCGGCTTCGATATTTTAATTTTCTCAATTTTAAGTTTAAAAATGCCTCTTCGTGCAGAGGATGTTGGACGTGGTGTGGCACTTATTGATGATGTACGTTCTAATAGATATGCAGCTAATGCCATCGGAGTTCCCTATGAAACTCCACGAGACGCCGTCAGGCGTTTTCGAGAAACTGGGTCTTACCATAGAAGGGCCGGTTCTGGACTGCCTAGGGCAACAGAACCACAGTATGACCAGTTTCTTACTTTAAGCATTTCACGAAACTGGTACCTTACCGTTGTTCAAGCGATTCATCAGCTCCAAGAAGTTCGAGGTGTGCAAATTTCTGTACGTACTGCTCGGAGAAGATTAAATGAGTATGGACTAATGGTTTTTCGCCCAGTAAGAGGACCAGAATTGACCAGAGCTCACAGAGTTACACGGCTGGCTTTTCCTCGAGAACACAGTCATTGGACTATGGATGAATTGTGTGCTGTACTTTTTACAGATGAATCTATATTTGCTCTACGATCTCCAAACGGGTGTGAAAGGGTGTGGATATGAAGAAATGAAAGGTATGCAGCCTTTAAGTTCGCCCAGAGCCAACCTTTTCAACACCGCACAGAATAGGTTGTTGTTCGTGGAGGGTCTTTGACGGCCACTCGCTATGTAGATGAGATTTTGGAACCTCATGTGTTGCCCATCCTCATCGAAATCAGCGATCATTCATTTCTAATGCACGATAATGCACGTCCAATCCACGTGCAGGCCGAATCCAATTTTGGAATGACTGAAAAAAAATATGTAATATTTATTATTTATATTGACTGATAAAACCTATTAAATAGGCTCAGAGACAAGCTTCAAAAACTTATTTTTTGTAATAATATTGTGTTTATTATTTTGGGTTACGTACGGCCTTTGATGTGGGTTCGTATTTTATTTTTATACTTTCCGTCATTACATCTTAACTAAACAGTGTGATCGAACAGATTCTTTAAGTCAACTTTCAAATAGATTATATTATATTCACCGTTTAGCCCGTAAAAACAGTTCTAAATGTTTAAATAAATGAAAGTCGGTTGGCGAAAGATCCGGTGAACAAGGTGGGTGCTGCAAAATTTCATATTTTAATTCATTTAATTTCGCAATTGTTTTGTACGATGTATGCGGCCGAGCGTTAAATCGGGTTAGCAATGATGAGCATACGTTCAAGCGATCCAGCTTATTTCGCTCGGTTAGCTCGTGCGGTATCCACTTATCCATTTTTTTCACCTTGCCAATTTCAGAAAGATGTCGCAATATTGTTGTATGGTCAACTTCCATTCTGGCAGCAAGTTCCCTTGAAGAAACAGTTGGATTCGTTTCCACCAATGCTTTCAGAGCATCATTTTTCACAGACGTTTCGGGTCTTCCACGCGGTTCATTTTGCAGGGAAAAATCACCAGACCGAAATTTTTCAAACCAACGCTGCACTTTTCGATCGTTCACAGTATTCTCCCCAAACGCCTGGTTTATATTGCGTGCAGCTTTTGCAGCATTATTACCAAGTTTATACTCATATAAGAAAATCACACGAATGTCGGTTGAATTCATATCGGTGCAAAATTCAAAGCAAATAACAAAAGGGAACACTTTTGAGAAAATCTTCTTTGCTAAAATGTGACTCTGGCAATGGACAGTACGACTATAAACCAGGTTATGTCAAAAACAAAAGCATAACAAAAACAGGGAGACAAACGTTCACATTTAAAGGAAATCCGACATTTCATACGCACCAACCTAATATATTTCAGTACATGTATTTATTCGAAGAGTACTGATATAAAAAGAAACCTGGTAAACAAAAGTAATAAGTTCTAAAGATATGATATACGTTTAAAACAAAGACTTGTAAAGACCGTACGAATGTCTTCTGAAAACGAAAAATGTCCTTTCTTGGAATAAAGCTACCCGATTTCCGCCCGGAGGAAATTAAAAACGGGGTTAAAGGATGCCAAAACCAAATTTTAAAAATAGGTCTTTGATCCTGACAGATAATTTATCATAAAAATACACTTACGGATTAAATTTAAAATAATCTTTTAATATTAGGGGGACCGGAAAGTAATGTCGTTTTTTTTTTCATTAAATTCAAACAGACAAATTTTTAACAAGGTTTTGGTTTTTGATCAATGATGTGATCGCCCTTTTTATCAGCAACCATTTGCCTGCTAGTGTGCAAATATTCAATGCCTGATCGATCAAAATCAATTGGTTTTTGAGAAAAATATCAGGAGATGGCATTTTGGACATCATCCAAATAAAGTAGCGATCGGAATATGTGGAAATCCGATATCGGGCGAGTATGGTGGTTGAGGCAATACCTCCCACCACAATTCATTAATTTTTTCAAGTGGGGTCTTGCAATCTTGCAATTTCAATTAAAGATTGATTTGCTCGATCAAATTGTTCACTGTAAAGATCTGCATTCACAGTTTTTCGAGGTATCAGCGAAGAACGACCCCGCGAATACTCCACCAAACACACAAAAGCGCCTTTTTGGAGTATAAACCTGGCTTAGCTGTACTTCGTGTCGATTCATGCGGAGAGAGATCTTTGGATTATCATAGAGGACCCATTTTTCATCTCCAGCCTCACCCACCATACTCACCCGATATTGCGCCATTGGATTTTCCAATAATTCTAATTGCTAAAAATTCGAAAATTCGGATGATGTCCAAAATGCCATCTCCAGATATTTTGCACAAAAACCAATTGATTTTTATCGATTCGGCATTGAAAATTTGCACACAAGATGGCAAAAGGTTGCTGATAACGAGGAGGATTACATCGTCGATGAAAAAAAACATTACTTTCCGGTCCCCCTATTATATTCAGTGGCTTATACCGCAAAGTTTATTGCGTACGCATCGAGTAAAAAATTAAAGATAAATATTATTATAGTGGCACTCGAAGCCCTTATTGTACCCGCTCATACATGTGTGTCCAAAAACGAATCGTAACATTGTCAAAAAACTGTTGAGTGATTGATCATAAACAACATCGAGACGCGTCTTTTTCTTCAGACCAATCAATTTTTCCAATAGTATATTAAAAGGAATTGATATGATATTTTCAAGACATCAATAATGAATAAAATATATCATGACATGAAAACAGATGACTTTAGTAATAACCAAGTAGTACACCCTTTTATTCAGGTAACGGTCGTCTTACGTCTGTATGTCTGTCTGAAGGTATTTTTACTATGTCACAGATGTCAAGTTGTAAAAAGAAATCAACGGTTCTGAACTTTAGAAAGTAAACTCTCCAACTCCTCATGATATACTGATTGTTTTTTTTGCTAAAGTACTTTAACGGTAATTATACCAAAAAGAAAAAAAGTGAAAAATATTTCTCAAGTTTTCTAAAAAAAAATTTTATCTTCTTAAATTTTATATTCTTTTATCACTTAATTTTTAGGATCTTATCGCAACAATTATAATTGTTTAAAATTTCTATAGATACAATTTTGCCACTAAAAAAATTCTGTTTTAGTCCTCAATCAAACACTTGTCAGCGATCCAAGTTTCATAATTAGAATAACTACAGTTCATTCTCTTATTCGTTGAAAAACCTAAGAGATGCCAATCTAACTTGGTCCCTTCCGCACATAAGTGTCTGTTTTCTTCTCAGTTCTCTTTGTCCCTTCATTCTTCATTGACACATGGTCATGACACTTCAGCGAGTGGGGGTAAGCTGAAGGAGATCGTTGGCTAGTCGTGACCACTACTCAGAGGCATTCTCTTGGTGAACGCACAAACGGTCTACAAAAGCTGAAGTCACCTCCGAAACTAACGTCTATTATTCAGATGTTTAAAATAGACCTTGTACCTTAACATCCATATTCAATTTTAATAACAAGAGATTTGAAAAAAATGTGTATACATGCATGTTGGGGGCCAAGGTGCACAAAATTAAAAAAAATAATAAAAGTGAAATCACCGAGCACCCGAGTAAAATATGCCGATTTCGTTACCTCTTATTGTGGTACAACTCGAGCTGAAAGCAATATTGCACAATATTCAGAAAATTATGAATATCAAAAATAAGATGATTTTGATGTCAAGATTCTGAAAATAATTATTCTAATAATTGAATTGAAAGGGCATCTGAAAATTGAACTGTAACAATGCAACTTCATCTAATAAATGCTGTCATAAACCTGATATTAATGAATTGTGAAAGAAAATAATAAGAATAATAATAACACAGAAAATTAAATCACAAAAATATCAAATTTGGTTAATGCTGAACAGTAAATTTATTTGAAAATATGGTATACATGTATAATACTAAACCACATGAATTCCAATTTTTCGTAAACAATAAATGAATTAATTTGGTTGTTGAAAATATTAAAATTCAATTAAACAAAAACAAAAATCGTGAACCTTCTAAGTTAATAATTCTGAATAGCTTCACAAACTAAACAATGGAATCATTCAACAATTATATTTAATAGTAGTCATAATTAACCAGTAAAACGATCAAAGTTTTATAAACATTTGTTTGAAATAAATAAATTCACATATCTTGATTTTAAGTAATAATTAATTCCAGGTTATAATTTTGTTTTATTATTTTGTTTTGGAGAGAGAGAGAATAGCGCAAATAAAATTGTTGGGTCTGACCTCTCAATATGTGATATTATCGATGTCGTCTTCTTCTAAGTGGTGAACCAGGCAAGTTGATGCAATGTCGGCGGTCCTCTCGAAAGACGAAAATCTCAAGTTGGATTTCTTGTTGGTCAGAAGTTCCACATCCCATTTAAGTGCAAGAAAATGCAAAGGGCCGTTCAGGCAAGATGATACCTTTCTAATGGCTTGTTCAAGCAATACTGAGTAAAGATAATCCTTTAACACGTAAAGTAAACAATAACAACTGTTCTCTTCCCTAACTCTCTCTCTCTCTCTCTACGGTCTCCTATTCATTGTCTCTCTCTCTCTCTCTCTCTCTCTCTCTCTCTCTCTCTCTCTCTCTCTCTCTCTCTCTCTCACACACACACTCCTCTTTTCTTACCGATATCAAATCCATAACATCATAACATAAACAAAACAAATTAAATTTATTCACAATTCATTTATCAAAAATAACAAAATTAACTTTTATTTTCGATTTACGTAATTAAATTGAAACACAAAATAAAGGAATTCTACTCAATTCTATTTACATTATTTTAGTCATCTTTTCATACATACCGCTAACAATGCATATATGTTGTGGCTGATGTTGAGTTGCTAAGCAGGTATTAGGGATCAATTGAAGAGAGGAACTCACAAGCTGGATTTTTTTATTAAACGTTATAAAAGTTTTTGAAATCTTTATGAAGGGAATAAAAGATTTGTAGGACTCCGTTTAAAAGAAGCAATATTAATAAACATGATCCGGCGTCTCCACCGAAGGTTCTAAAAACTTTTAATAAAAAATCATCGTGAAAAAAATACTTGGTTTTGTTTCTTGGACCATTTTTGACTTAGAAAATTGCCATTTCAAATTGGCAAAAAGTACTATACCTAAAATATTGACACAAAAACTACGCATGATTTCTATAATGGCTCCCAAAACTTTATTTTCTGGCATATCATTAAATTTTATTTTCACAAATGTCTTCAATGTAGTTCCAACAATGTAGAAAGAACATCTTCAACACCTCCAGAGCAGTGATTTGAAAAGTACTTTTTTTATATAGATACTAGATAATAACATAGAATAAAGTAACCCAGGCTGGAACATGTTAGTGTAGCGGAGAGCATACAGGCATAGTGTACCTGTTTGAAATTAGAGCTTCTCCTGAGCTATGCTACGATAAACATATTTATGTACATTCAACGCGAGAGTAATAAGAAAAAATGATTAAAATTTATGATGTGAATTCATTCATCGTTCCCTGGTTCCTTTGTGTCCTCCGACCACTGAGGAATATGAAAGCATAGAAACAATTCAACATCTCTGGGCAGATATGTTTTTCATTTTCTGAGATTTTTCATCGCCTTTTTTTCTGTACCCTTGTAGGAAGATATCTCTTAGCTTCCGTCTTATCGGTGGGGTTCATACCTCTACGCAGTGCCTTCATGATATGAACTATTGTATGTATATTTGACTATAGTATTAACGGAAACTTGTCAGCTTTTGTAATCGAAAATGTTTTTTTATGGCGTTGCGATTTGAACCAAAAGCCTTCATAAGAAAGAAAATTCTTGAAATATACTAAGTGTGCCTTAAAAATATAAATTAATGAGTATTTTATATATATTTGAAAAAAACTGAGCAGCTGAAGTGTAAGTATGAATGTCTGAGCTATATGTTTAACAACATACCCCCCAAGAATGATATAATAGTTTACTCCATCGAAATTTTAAATGCACTCGAAAAACAATCTTGGTACAGTCATGATGTTCACGTTGCGAAAAGTTCCCAGGTCCGTTATATTAAGCATCACCTTTATTGTGATAAAATTACAATCTGCCTCATTGGGTAAAAAGTAATTGTGATAGATGTTTTCATTCACTCGCTCATTCATACAGCCCAGAGACCACACAAATCCACATTCCTCCTTCGTCAGCCGCGTCACCGGATACTAGCCAGCGGGGGCTGACCAAAAGCGTGAGAGCCACATACGCTCAGGACAAGATTGGTGAAGCTGGCCATTGCCAGGACTCCTACTGTCACGCATTTATAGTAGGTCACGAGGCCACTGCCGTTTTAGTCTCCGAGGAGGATTATAGGGATGAGTGGTGCAGTGCAATGACAGTGCTAGGGGTTTGATAGGTTACTGTGGAATTTCATGAATTCGGAAGGGATGAGTTCGAGAATGTAAGGTATATTAAGATCATTATGAAGGGTTTTGTTGCTGACGTAATAAGGGGAATTTACTATTGTTCTCAGGACTTTTGATTGAAAGGATTGGATACGCTTCCCATAGCTTTATTCCGTATTATTGGCTTAAAATGTATCTAGTAGGAATCTTGTCAACACAGACGCAAAGTAGTGGAGTAGAACTTGACTTGAAATGAGATTTTAGACGAGTATTCTATCGTTGCCATCTTCTCCGCACTTCGGGCGTAGGTTTAGGGATTCGGAATGTAAGGGAGGATTATCATCGCATTGAAACGAACTTCCCTCAAATAATTTATGAATGAAGAACCTCATATTAGCTTACGAGCTGTACAATACAGCAGGAAAACGTTTTAGTAAAACACAATATAAATGATGCCTTATTAAAAGATTATGAATGGGTTCTCATATGCTATAATGGTTACATTAAATGTGTGTTCTCTATTCGATATTAGCAGTATAATATTTAATATATAATATATAAGCAGATAAGATATAAGTGGATCCCTCGTTAGGAGTAAAAGAATAAGATTTTAAAAACACGTGAATGGTAAACTAATTGTTCATACGATATTGAACTTAGTAAAACAGTCCGCTAGTCATGGTCGGTCACCTCGGACCTTTTTTAAAAATTTTTCTGAAAGTTTAATGTTTTTTTTTTCACATTTTCATATGTAATATGTAACAAAACAAAATTAAAAAAAAAAAACATGACGATTGACAAAAATATAAAGATGTGCCTGTATATTAGGCTAAGTGGTAGACACGCCCTAAAAAAAATAGTATAAGAAACATTTAAAATAAGTTAAATTAAATTTGCATGCATAGCATTATTATGAAATTTCGTCGTGCAAAGCTGCACTGGACTGTAGAATACTTAAGAATAAAAATAAACACTACTCTCGCGCTCTTGGTCAGCCTCCGCTGGCTCGTATCCGGTGACGTGGCTGACAGAGGAGCGTGGGGGACTTCCCAAGACTCCGATTAATCTTTCGCAAGCGAGGCAAGTGACAACCATGTGGGGGTGACCCCAAGTAGGGGGTCTGTGGGCTGTTTGTAAATACGGTATGAATGAGCGAGTGAATGAAAATTGTAAATATTGTACGAATGAGAGCAATTATATCAATTACTTATTGCCCAATGCGGCAGATTGTAATTTAAAAATAAATAAATAAAATAAACACTAAGGGAAATTTCAAAAATGACGTTTACACTTCAAAAACCTGCAGCTGATTGAAGGTTGATCCTTACTTTTTAGGCGTCGTTTGCTTCTTAAAAATCGCGAAAAACTAGAAATGTATTTTTTTTGTGACAACTTTTGTGCCCACCACTACCGGCAAGATGGCAACTCTCAAGATCTAGTAAAGCAGACCAAATGGTGGACATCACGGCGCTTGGCCCACCAACAACAAGCCTCTAACGGGCACCCATCACTGCTATCCAACTAAATAAGACTGCACCACATGCCTAGAGGGACTCTAGGCCCAGTCACCAGTGGACTCTCACCACTGCACCGCAACATTTCCACCTCTGCCGAGGCTTCCCACACTCCTTACTTCCCTCACACCACCTTCAAACAGGTACTCCTAGTAAAAGGATCCGCTCAACCCAAACATTCCTTGATTTTTCCCTCATCCTTAATCTTAAAATTTTAAAGTATTAAAAAAAAAAAAAAACTTAACTTTTGGTACTATTTTTAAAAGTTGATTGTACTGATGAACTTACGTTATGTGAATACATGTTTTTATCCACATCCATTCCATTCGATCTTGAGATGGATCAGAAGACCTTGTGTCCTACAGAACAAGATATTTTTTCTCCGCCTGACAAGTAGGGCTGGGGTGCCTCTTGGACTTAGGCTCTAGACCTTGCACTATTTTGGATTCCCCTCGATGGGCTCCCCATAATAATTTTGAATATGCATACGACGGCGTTGATGACCTGAGCGTTTTACGCCCCCACAAAAAAAAAAAAATCACGGTATTCTTAAGAAGAAAAACGCAGAGTAAACAATGAGTACATCAATTTAACTAACTTCTAGTTGAAGAACTACAGCGAAACATGAGCTCGAAGAAAATCCTGATAGAATCCCGGTGCATGGGAAATATTGGGGCAGGAACCTGGAGGCGAACAGAGAAGAAGAAATAATTCCATAATCCCCGCTCGAATGAGATTGAAAGCTGTTCATCAACTCTAAATGAAAGAGCATTGTAGGCAACCACTGGTTCGGATTGGTTAATGCTTTAGCTGATAGCGGCCGACAAAAAGCCAAATATCAGCCGAAAATAAATTAAACCTTTCTCCTCTTATCGCTAAGAATTTTCTAAGGAAAAAAAAAACTCAAAAAGTTTATATTATTAAACAATTCTCTGTCAAGTTCAAATATAATACTGAAACTTTTAAATCCTCGATAGCATACGAAGTAGCATCGTGTGAGAAGGGAATCAAGAGAAATTTTTATCGAAATTGATTGCCCCAATACACTTTTGGGACCTTCGAGCTAGAAACGCCATTTGATTACCACTCCATTATATCTGAAACATTTCAAATATAATGTAAAATTGAATGAGCTAAATTATAAATTATAATCCACACACAAAGAGCATGGAATTTTAGGCAAGGTGTAGTCTAACTACTCGAAAACACCAGGTTCCGAAGAAACTATGGGACGGGCACTCGCAAAGGAAAGAAAACAAAAGCAATCTTATCAACTCTTATCCGAGGATCTCCCAAATTTACAATTGCAATGTTCAAAAATGTCAAAATCAAAATGTTCAATGGAAGGAAGGGATTTGGTGAACCACGCAACTTCATCGAGAGCCTTAAAATCGTCGCAAAATCCAGATGGATTATTTTGATTTTCCGAAAGTTACCATTACCAGTTATACAATACTCATTACATCTTACATTGTTATTAGGAACGTGTACCTCAGTTGAGACTTATGGTCCCCTTGTTTTTTGTAAGTAACCATTTCCTAAGCATTCACTAAAGTATGTTCTAACACTGTAACTGATATTTGTATGTATACCAGTGTTTTGATTGTTATTCGTAATAAAGTTTTTTTTAAAAGACTCATCTCTACAAGATTATTTAACTGACCTTACTTACACGAAGACACATTTACTTAACCCGTACGAGTTGCTTGAAATTGACATCTGAGAGGATAGTCCTCCTAAGAAATACAAATGAGAAATGAGCACAAATGACATGTCTACTAGCCAAGACAATTAAAATAAACATAGACCAAGATAACATATATACCCTATATAATTGCGCGTTTTGGCTAAAGTTAAGTATAATTACTACAGTCTTTAAAACTTTATCATAAGTGCGTGTAACAAATATTTTGCAATCAGACTTTCATATTTTATGTATATCTTCATATTCAGATATTTTGCAAGGAAGTAAAAGCAACTTTATAGAAAATAATGAAGGTTCGATCAGTAATCAATTACTTGTGGTAATTAATATTTTCATGTTATATTATGTAGAGTATTGTATTAAATGTCTTGAAGTTGAGCCATCACTTCATTTATTTATAATTATAACCCTTTAGCTTCCTTTGCTACCTGACCTCATCAATTATAGCCACTCTACTACTAATAACTTGTTAGTTATTTTTCCTTTTATTTGTATGTTATTTGTTATTGTTTATTGACAACAATTTACAATTTCAATCAGATGGCGTGATCGAGGTACCCCGATGAAACCGCACTCTGGACCTAAATCTTAATGTAAATAGTTAATAGTTATGCGAAATTTAGTACTCATCCATCTCTTTTTAATGTCCTGAGGGGCTTTCCAGGCATGTGTGCTGTCGACATGTCTAGTCTGAGTGGATCTCTGTACCCGCCCGGAATCAATGGCGGTTATTGACAGCGCCCAAAGTGAACAAATGTCTGGCACCACGAGCATAATTTTTCTTTCATTTTAAACCTTCTAAACTAACGACGGTGGACCAATTAAGTAGTCAAAATTGATTTAGCGGAGTGTTTAAATTGTATAGGTCACAATTTCAACTAGTTCACTAGTTGTTGTAAAGGTTTTTTTTTAAAATTACATTAATTATTCATTTTTGATAAATAGTACTTTTGAAATGTATAGAAGTGAAATAAATGAAGTAAAGGGCCGAAAAAAAATGCTTGATACTTAGATAAAAAATATTTTATTTTATTTGCAGCACTTCGGGCAATGAAATTGTTAATAACAAACGATTTGCACAGTATTGATTTACATTATTGGCTATAAACTTTATTGTTTGGTTATTTAAATTAAACAGCAAGGGTATGAAAAGAAAAAAAAGCAATTAAGTTTTCTTATTTTATTAGTAGTTTACATAGGTTTTATTACTTTGTGTATATCTGTGTATTATATTTATATTTATCCAATCCTTTCAATCAAATGTCCTGAGAACAGTGTTAAATGCCCCTTATTATGTCAGCAACAAAACCCTTCATAACGATCTTATGTAACAATTTTTCTATTTTGTTACAATTTATTAATGTTCCATTCACTATTTTTTTAACAAATTTATGTGGTTATCAGTACCTTTTTTTTTAAAGATGTTTTCTTAGTGGTGTGAAGTGGGCCAGAAAAAATTACAAGTTTTCATTTTCCTTTCCGGCTTTTCTCGCCCCGACCTTTGCATCGTCGATCGACTTCCACAAAGCCCCCACTTATAATAACTATTTTCAATTAATAAATAATATGTTGTGATATGGCTCAGTCCGTATTATTACACTTAATATACCCTACATTCTTTAACTCATCCCTTCCAAAATCATAAAATTCCATAGTAACCTAACCAACCACCCTAATCCCCTAGCTCAGTCAAAGCAACTGCACCACTCATCCCTGTAATCTTCCTCGGGGACTGAAACGGCTGTGGTCTCCTGACCTGCTATAGCCGCGTAAAAGCGGGAGTCCTGGCAATGACCAGTTTCTTCAATCATGTCCTTAGCGTCTGTGGCTCTCGCGCTCTTGGTCAGCCTCCGCTGGCTCTTATCTGGTGACGCGGCTGACAAAGGAGCGTGGGGAACTTCCCAAGACACACCGCTTCCTCTCTCGCATGCGAGGAAGGGATTTAGGAGATCTCTGGGCTGTTTGCAAATACTTTATGAATGCGCGAGTGAATAAAAAATTGTAAATATGGTATGAATGGGATCATTTATCACAATTACTTATTGCCTAATAAGGCAGATTGTAATTTTATCATAATAAAGTTGTTTAATAATAATAAATATTTATATTAATGACCGACTGTTAAATATGCGTGGTCAGCAACTCATTATTTTTGAGTTACCACACTTTCTAGACTTTGTTCACAATTGTCGCGCACAAATGCGTTTAGTCATCTTTGGATTGTAAATTAATACAATTGTATTTCCGTCCGGATATAGGACACTTCCAAGTCAAATCTTTTTCTTTTTTTTTACAAAGAAAAAAAAACCTAATGCAGTTTGGTTTTTATAGTGTCGTTTGAATGTACACATTCTGATGTTTCCATCATTATAATCAAATAATCTGAACAACCGTTCCGAGCGCCTCTCTCCCTCTGTGCCGTTTCTTTGCTCGTTCTTGCCGAACAAACAAATGAGAGGACACCCATACAATATTCAAACCGTCGGGACAAAAGCTACTGTCCCCGGTCCTTACAAACCGTCTGCTTTGTGGCAGAGAACGCAAACGAAAAAACAAAAAAAAACAAATGAAAAATCCGTCACTAGCTGAAATGCCGGAGCGTGTGGATGTGTGACTTTATCTTTATCACTGGCGATTTAAATTCCGACCTTTTGTGCCATCGGCCCACTGCTGCCCCAGTCATCAGTCAGCTTCGCGTTCGGTGGCGATGCTCTGACGGACAAAGGGTTTGCACAATTAGACTCCCCCTTATTCTCATACCGCTAACAATGAAAAGTTAACTACTCTGCACCAACACGGACGTTTAACTTTCATTTGAAGAAAACGCAATTAATATCCTCTGTTAAAGATTATCATAACTAATTATTAAAGAATGAAAAATGGGATTGTCAGGGGGGGGGCCAGGGGCATTTTCAACTCGAGCTTTTCAAACAACGCCAGAGTGTAATATTTCGAGCGAGTTTGCACCACATACTTTTACGCTATTACGTGCTGTTGTGCCCATCTCTTAATTACGAATAATTAGAAGTTCCCCTCTTCTCGGACCATAAAAATATCTATCTATAGTTATAATAAAGATTATGACGTCAGTCGGAGTGGGGAAGAACCTTGTGAGGGAAACAGCCAATGGTGGGGAGCCAACCCCACCACGGCTGGCCTGCTATATAAACCGCGCGTCCTAAGACAGGTGCCAGAAAGAAACAAACCGGCACCTTAAACACTTATTTCTCTCTCTCTCTCTCTCTGCACTGGCGCTTGTTGCTCTACTCAAAACCATGGTCTTCTCATTCAACTACCTCTGCATCTCTCTCTCCTAACATCGCTATGTTTTAGTCCGGCGTTGTCAGACCTCACACCTTTCTAGTGGGGATCTCTGCCTTCGTCTCGCTAAAACTAGCACCTCCTTGGGAGAGACCTCTCCCTCGTGGACGACGGTTACCGTGGCCCTACAAATTTACCTTGTAGCGTACCCCCCGGCAATCCAGTCGGCTTCTCTCCGGTTCACATTGGGCCTTTGGGATCCGGACGGTTTTCACCTCCCCCTAGACACCGAGTGTGAATTCGTAGTCATTCCAGGACAACATAAACTACCTACAGCCCTACCCTGTTTCTCTTCTCCTGGACATAGTGCACTGCCGGGGCACACCTTCTAAGATCTTATGGAGTCAAATCAAAACGAATTAGGCTGCCCGCCGACTAGGCCGTCAGCCAGGGTGAAAGACCACAGGTCCGCCTACTTTATCTCTTTCATGGCGCTCGCTGGACGGCGGCTAAGAGGTTGTAGCGACCCTAGCCCGCGGCGGGCGTCTCTGCCCCACCTTGGGGACTCACATATCTAAGTCCAACATGTGCATTAAATATTTAGATATTCAAGCACTAGTCGTCAAAACCATAATCATGGCACAACTGCTGAAGATTTCCTCACTTCACCTATCCCTCTCTCACTTCCACCCAAATCTGTTAACCCGTCTGAGGTCAAATACTTTCTGGAAATACCTACCTGACCGAAAATCTCTGGGATATGATCTCCTTACTCCTCGAATTCTCCTACGACTTCCTCCTAAAGCCATAATCTTCCTAACCTACATTTATAATTGCAATATCTGGACGACGCACTTTCCTCTCCTCTGGAAACATTCCATTATTGTCCTATTCACCAAACCCGATAAATCACCCAATGAAAAATCATCTTAACGCTCAATTAGCCTACTCCCAAACCTCTGAAAAATATTTGAAAAACGCCTATTAAAAAGCCTACTTCCAATTGATGAATCTAAAAAACTTTTTCCTACTCACCACTTTGGTTTCCGTCTATGACATGGCTTGTATCCGGTGACGCGGCTGACGGAGGAAGCGTGGAGGACTTCCCAAAACTCCGCTTTTTTCTTTCGCAAGCGAGGATTTGGATTTGGAAGGTCTCTGGGATGTTTCTAAACACTGTACATATGGTATGAATGAATTTATCACAATTACTTACTACCAAATAAGGCAGATTTTATCGCAATAAAGTTAGATATATTATTATTCAAGCGCTAGTAGCACAATTGGAAGTAGTTTCAATTTTAAGAGAATAAAGCTAAAAATATTAAATATTGGTACGGCACGAACAGAGATAGTTCGGTGGACAGAGCACCCGACCAGAGAGCCCTGACATCCTTTTTCTTTAATAATAATTCTATGATAATAGCTATCAGGAAGGTTACATACCGCAATTAATGGTGAAAACATTATTCAGTATTTTTGACAAAAGATACTAGCTTTTACTTATTAAACCCTCTTCATCGGTCTTTCTACAAATAATTTTAAATTTTAAGCACCTAAAATGTTAAGAAAAAAAATGAATAAAACTTGACAGAAGACAGGCACGATCGACATTAATTCGCGATTTCTGCATTGAGTTACAAAACTATTTTTTCTTAAAAATGATATCGCATTTTTTGGCATTTTGCCTTTGTGCTGCTAAAGGGTGGGTTCATGAACCTTCCAGTGGCTGATGGATTCCATCTTACCCATGAGACCATAGAATAGTATATGTGGGACAGTCACTCGTCCAAGATACTGAGACTGAGATCAACTGTGGCTGACGTGTAAAGTTATTTTTGTTTCCTTAGACATATGGAAAATCACAATTTTAAATCTTTTGTGTTTGGACTTGAGGATCTTTTACGAAAAAAAGAAACAAATGCTGATTCGAATTAGCTCAATCTACACAATAATTGAGTTACAAACACGGGCCCGATTGTTTAAATATCATTTTTCCCATACTTGATGAATTTACAACAAAAGAAATCAGCAAATTCCTAAGTGTAGTGGAACTTTGAAATTTTCGTTAGGAAGTAGATAATTAGCTAATGACACATCATGGAACCCACTCGTAAAATGTCATTGTTTAAGTAAAACCGGGAACAAAGTTAGGACTGTGACAAGAATAAAGAGTTTTTAGTTTTAAATTGTTTATTAGTGATGTAGCCAAAAGTAACTGTGATTAATTAATTAAGGTGAGCCCCATCACCTAGCCCCTAGGTTAATATAAATAATGTTTAAACTTAATAAGAATAGCCCCGAAATTCCATGGTAGCCTCTCCAACCACCCTAATCCCGTAGCACAGTCATTGCACTGCGCCACTTATCCCTATAATCCTCCTCGGAGACTGAAGCTGCAGTGGCCTCGTGGCCTGCTATAAACGCGTGACAGTGGGAACCCTGACAATGGTCAATTTTTCCAATCATTTCCTGAGCGTCTGTGGCTCTCACGCTCTTCGTCAGCCTCCACTGGCTCGTATCCGTTGACGCGGCCTACGGACGAGCATGGGGGACTTCCCAAGACTCCGCTTCCTCTTTCGCATGCGAGGGAGGTGACCAACATGTGTATTTGGGAGGCTTCTGGGCTTTTTCTTATTAAGAAACAACACAATTTCTAAACATACCGAAGTAGAAATACCCATCAATGGCCGTAATTTTGTAATGGTTTAACGTTTCCCAGCTACAGGCGGCTAAAAATCAACAACTGCTCATTGCTTGAAAGGGAGGACAAAAGTTCACATTAGCAATGTTGTGTCAGCAACGAGGAAAAGTTGTTAGAGCGGTGAGGCAGTACGCTTTCGATTGTCGTTTATTTTCAACGGCGGGTTACCACCTGTTAAAATCGTAAAACAACACAACGAATTATTTCATTTCGGCTGGGGAAATTATACTAATGGAAGCTTCAGTGACTTAAGCACTAATGGCTTAAATCCCAACATATATAGCACGCTATTAATGAGGATTTAAAGGTCATAAATTTAATAACCAAGGCAAATAACTTATTTATGGCTTTTTCATGGAGCTGATTTCATTCAGCATCGTCAAGTTTTAGAACTGAACTACATATCATGGAAAATATCGTTCCTCTAAAGAAATCACGGTTTCTTTCGGTGTTAATGTGAGCTTTAACTACCCTAGGTGATTATAGTTCGAGGAAATAAAACTTAATTACATATTTGTAATCAAAATTTTATACATTTCAGCCATAATTTGTTTTATAGTTTTGTTTCAGCCGTACTTGACAACCTGCTCAAAATTGCAGAAAAACACATTTTTTTTTTCAAATATCAAGTAATTATTAATTACTTGACAAGTGATCATATATTATGTCGAAAAAGTTTTCGTGTCACCGCAACATCAGTTGGTACTTTAATAGAAGCTTTAGTGACTTAAGCATTAATGCTTTAAATCCCAACATAAACAACACACTATTAATCAGGACTTCCAGGTTCATGCCCGTAGCTTGAAATTATTGAATCATTCAAAAGCTGATTCAAATAAGAAAAAACAATTTGTAAAGTATCATCAGAAAAACCAACGAAATCGAAAAAACATATAATTAAATTCTATATTATATTCCACTTATCAACAACTTTATTATGATAAAATTACAATCTGCCTCATTGGGCAATAAATAATTGTGATAAATGTCTTCTTTTATACCATATTTACAATTTTCATTCACTCGCTCATTCATACAATATTTGCAAACAGCCTAGAGACTCTCGCATGCGAAAGAGGAAGCGGAGTCTTGGGAAGTCCCACACGATCCTCCGTAAGCCGCGTCACCAGATTCGAGCCAGCGAGGCTGACCAAGAGCGCGAGAGCCACAGACGCTCAGGATTGATAGAATCTGGCCATTGCCAGGGCTCCCACTGCTACGCATTTATACCAGGCCACGAGGCCACTGCCGGTTTAGTCTCCTAGGAGGATTATAGGGATGAGTGGTGCAGTGGAATAACTGTGCTAAGGAATCAGGGTGGTTGGATAGGTTACTATGGAATTTCATGAACTCGGAAGGGATGAGTTCGAGAATGTAAGGTATATTGAGATCGTTTCTATGTTATATTAATGATCTTAACTTATACATCACAGTTTGATTCTATCACGCCATTTGATAAATAACTAAAACGGTGATTTATTTTCTCTAAAACAACAATGAGACCCATGTTGATAAAAGAAAGCCTGTTGGACATTCCAAAATAGGATATAAAAGTACTTGCCTAAAAGCATGGCTCCCAATCAGCAAAAGATTGCGACTGGAAAATCCTACGTTTGATACATTTCGAGGATTTATAGTTCCTCCCATGGGGTAATATGGGATAATATTCTCTAAACAATTTTATAGCAACTCAAATCCCGAGCGACTTTTTACTGTACGCCACCAAAAAATATTGTCGGGCTAGCCTGTGCTTTGAGGTAAAATAGTTATTAATTTTAAATAGATCAAGGGGTAGTACAAAGAGGTGTCTAAAAGCTTTTAGTTCGAGTATAGACAAAAAAAAAATTAAATCGTTTCAACCTCGTGTAATCTGTAAAAATATATACAATATATGAAATGAAATGATCTATCTCAAATCAATTATTTTTGAGGGTTTTTCTAAGCCTCATTAGCTTTAAAAAGAAGTATTTTTTTAATTTGCAAAGCAGTAATTTTATAAACAATTAATAATTACTAACTGTTTTATAACAACAGTTATATAATGCTAAGAATATTGTAATGCTAATATTATATATAGTCCTGAAAGTAGAAGAGGGTTGAGCCTGGCTTCATGGAAGTCACTGATATTTTTAAGTAAGCAACCGCATTCCTTCCAAGACCTCCATCCCATTTCCCGGAACTACCCTTCTCTTTTTCACATATGTCTCAGCTTTAGCCCCAGTCACCACTTGTTCACTGACACTCGTCCCTAAACATCCGACCCAGTATGTAGTAAAATAACACTCAATATTTGTATACAACAGTGTTTTGATTGTACTTCATAATAAAGCTTTTCTTTCTTTTCTTTTAAAAGACTTTCCTCTACAAAGATTATTAACTAACGACAAAACTACTCAAAGCTCATTGAATTTTCCCCTTAGATGAGATTTTTCAGAAATAATTTCAACTAAAGTCCCGAGCTATAATGAATAGAGGCGAATTCGCTGACGAACCCCGAACAAGGAAAATGCCCCCACGAACGAACAATCGGGACTGATCGAACAGAGGTCAGATTTCTGGCTGTAGTACTGGTAATTGTCAGCAGTAAAGGCGGCACCACAGTCCACATATGTCCCGCCTAAATCACTGTTAACGGTTTAATGTCTACTCACAAATATAGGAATATTTTTTAAGTTAAATTCCAACAGCATAGCATCAGGAAAGCAAAAAAAGTCTATGTACTCCAATATAGAATAATCCTAAATATACTGACGGCAACCGTGTAAAGCACATAACTATACATTGCAAATACCCATCACGTCCCAATTTATTTTGATTTTAATAAATTATGTATGTATTTCCAAAAGTTATTACGATTTACGAGGGGCCACTAAAAATTATTTGACAATTATTTAATTTATTAAAACTAAAAAATAATCAGAATTTTCAAGGAAGATTAATAAACCGAGTAATACTAAATTAATAATAATACAAATAAATCTGAAACAGAATGAGAGGAACAGTGTAACGCATAAATTTTTAAAATGTTCCATGCAACATTAATAATCTAACATTCTAGAAAAAACAAGGAGATGAATGCATTTGAAAAATATGTGAAAACAAATCCAATATATCATTATAACTAATTTTCTTTTAAAAAAACAACGTTTGTATTAAAATTGACAAACAAATTCATGTAGATAAAAAAAATGTTGTATACTATATTATAACTTTATGAATAAGTTATTAAAATCATTAAATTACTTACAGTCAATTGTTCGTGAGTAAAAAAGTGTAATAATCAAGATTTGAAAATTGTTGATGGGTTTAGTTAAACTACGAACTGATGGTTTATTTAAACAATACTTTTAAAATGGTATAAAAAAGTGAAAAATTTTTTATATGTTTCTGTTTTAATTAACCTCTCTTATTCAAATAGACCAACAACTTATGTGCTGTTCTGTTATACGTGGATAATATAGTAGCTACATAAATGTAAAATCGTTTTCAATGCTCATTTCAATATGTGTGTCATATCTAACTGTAGTGTATAAAATATTACTTGAAGAATTTAGCAAAGCATTGAGATCAGCATTTTATAGAATTAATAACCATATAACACTCCACTAACTTGCTAAGCGCTCCATTACAGCATAATTATTGAAGAGTGATAGTACAGCAACAGTTGGCAGCCCAATATTTGATAATTACATTCGTTTCAATATCACAAGCACTTTTAAAACATTAAGAAATGGACGCTAGCTGAGATCTACAGCTGATTGCACAGTGTTACCAATCCCTACACATTTTATATATATATATAGTAAGACAATTTATAATAATGAAAAATAATAATAATTTATAATGATAATATAATTAATATTAGATTGTAAGCAACTCTTTTCTAAAAGAATATTTCTAATCCTGTACCGTGTAAAGATTTAATAAATTTGGCGCCTATTTGCTGTGAGTCAGCAGTGTAACTCAATTACGCCCTAAGCGGTGTTTCTTACCAGCCAAGGGGTTAGTTACTTCATCTTAAATTTTGTCACCTAATTTGAAACAAAGTATACTCGCTCTATTTTCGAAAAGTTATTGCCAGATCGTCTCTAGAATATCTATGTAAGTATGTTTTACAATTGCAATTGTAACTAATTGATGTGGACAAATAGCGTTGTTTTATTTCTTCTTTTATTTCCATTGATTAAATTGTTTACACACCCATAATGACCTAAATTGTATTTTTCTAATCTTTATTCTATTTATTTCTCCAAGAGTTTGTTAAAAACTTATTAAAAGGTTGTGATCAATGAAAACAATTATAACTCGATAGGGACTCTATTTAAATTTTAAAGTTATGATTTCTTCCTATGGTTAAAGATACAATAAAGATGGTAATACAAAATTTTTTCGAAAAAATAAAGTTTTAAGGACCCAGTGGTTGAGATCACGCATTTAATGTAGTTTTCGGTACATGGTTTAATTATTTACAATTGTCTACCTTCTTTGGAAAGAAGATCCTTGGTAATCGAAATTGTTTTTTAAAAAAATAAAGTATTGTTGATTATATTATACCCTGCAATATTTTCACGATCTTTTGATCATAGTTTTTCTTTTTCATTTATGTTTATTATGCCAATAGAGTCGATGGTTTAAGTGGATGAAGACTTTATAAAACGGTATTTTCATGCAAAACTTTATTTAAATGTTGTCATTGTCTGTGTAATACAGTTAGCAACGATACAAATATATCATCACGTTATCAGTTATCATTTTATAATTGACGAAAAAGTTAAGCAGGTAACAAAAAATATTCACAAATAATGAAAGATTAACAAAGAAAATCAAAAATTGGCGTGGCAACGGATCCTTATGTAGAACTAGTTTAATATATGTTATTTACTTAGAAAATTATTATTTTAAACTGTATGTTCTAAGTGCATTATATATTTATTAATAATAAAACCTTAACAATGTATGTTTTGACATGCTCAGAATAAAGTTTCATTGACCAAAAAAATCAACCAACAAAAAATAAATAAAAAAGTAAAATATTTCCCAAAAAAAGTTTATACTTGTAAGTGGAGTAATTTATCTTGTTGTCTTTATAAATTAAATTATTTTGGGCCTTTTTGAATTTGAAATAATGTGCCTTGAGCCATAAAGAAAAAAAACTCAACTTCGATTGTTAACTAGTTTCCTGCTGTGCTGTGAAGATTGAGATCTTAAAAAGTTATTAAAACGAATCATATTTTTCTTATTATACTTCTTTCTTAAATTAGTCTCTCGCTTCGGGATCGTTACTATGGATATTAGTATTTCCATTTATACTAATAGTTGTATGTACAGTCCAATTGTATATACAGTTGAGTATGCAGTCTGGAATTTTTTATAGATAAATCAAAGCGTTTTTAAAGATTTTTTTTGTTTAAAACAAAAACAGACTTACTAGTAAGGCTGTTTTTTTACTGGACAATGCCCCTCTCATAACTTAATCCATGTTTAACAGATGACGGACAATTTTTCGCCTACTATCTACCACTGTATCTTCGTTAGTTCAGCCAATAGGCCAAGGTGTGATAGTCAGTTTAAAAAGAAAGTACATTTACACTTTTCTTCGTTTTATTCTTGAAGAAAACTGTGTGACAGCTCTGAAGGATGTCTTGAAAATGTGGTAGACAAAAGATGACTGAGACAAATGATGAGGGAGACTGAAGCGGTTAACCCGCTTATCACCTATTTTGAAAATTAAAATCATATAGCTGAATATGGAAAAATGTATAGCTTTAAGAAGCATAAAAACAGCTCTTAAAAAAATCTGAGAGTAAAAAAACAGTGATTACAACATAGTTTAATTGAGTTGCGTATGTAGTTATTTCTTCTATATGGGTGTACATATGTACTTTTTAAAAATAAAAATATATTTGTGAGAACACTTATAGTGTTTTTTTGTTTATTCTCATCAAAGTTAGGTTATGAAAACGTGTTTTTTGATCATCCTGAAATACTCTCGGGATTACCCCAGATAATCGAGGCTGTACTAACAGTTCCTGTCCATAATTTTGTATTTTTCACTAATCCGCGTATTTATACTTTTTATACAATCAAATGCAACTGAAATCCACAGCTTGACGATACAATAATTTCAAATTTAAACACACCTACGCGCTTGTAAATCTCGAAGCAAATGTCTCTTATTTTTGTTTACCCCCAATTGCTGCAACCAATCATGTTGACACTCGCTCTTATTGTAGACACAATCAATAATGTATATAAATTAGCTTCGAACACCATTGGGAGTTTATGTCCAGACCCTATTGGTAAAGTGGGCATGTGATAGCGTCGTATCGTATTCCTAGAATCTTGTTTAATTAAACCGAGCAGTGTTCGCAATTGTATCGCCAGTAGGACTCATGTCCGAGACATGACTACGTTATTGCTGGTGTAAAGGAAACATCATGTAACAATCCACTAGCTGTTTCAAACATTTCATTTCCCAATCTGGTTCATCTTAATCAGTTTCTGAAATAATAACTGAATTATAGGAGTATAGGAGTGTTTTAACCAACAATACTTCTTCTTAGTTGTTTAAACTATTTTGGTCATTGAAAACTATCAAAAAACTTCTTTTTTCTTTTCTTTCATAGCCCCTTTAAATTTACAGATAATTATATGCAATTATAGATCCTCAGGCGAATCTATTTACAAATTATTTTTGTATTTCCTGTAACGTCGCTACATTATACACAGGTTTTGTTATTTTATAAAAATTATATAATGAATAAACAATTATGATGATATATATTATACGTGACTGTACTAAACTGACTAATAAATGTGATGGGGCTCACCTTTTTGATCAACCTTAAAACTAACTTACATACTAATTCTTAACCTAATTTTTCCCCGACAGTCTGTTGCAATCGATGCGGGAAGGGTGGTGGGGTCATAGTGTTAAACACGCGGTTCGTCAGGTGCTGCAACGAGTTAAAGAACTTAATGTGTCTCCGGTGGATGAACTCACCCACCGACGGTACATCAAGCAACGGGTGCAGGTCGGCGTTCTTCAACCTCTCGAAAGAGGTATGTCGGACCACTTTTCGCATGATTCCATTTTGGATGTGTTGGAGACATTTGGCTGTATTGTCAGTCAAGTGGGTAAATAGTGGGGCACCGTACAGCAGAGCTGACCGGAGGACACATTTATATATCATCAATTTGAGACGAAGCGACAGGTTGGGTGAAGTTAGCAAGTGCGATAGCCGGTAAGACCTTTTTCGTAATTTTTCTATTTTATTAAAAAAAACTGACAAAAATGTAAATAGCTATAATATTGACCATCACATTTTAAATCGGGAAGGAAAAAGTCTATCGATAGCTGTGAAAACCCCCATTAAGGCTTCCTCGACCATGGAGAAAAAACAGTAATCACAAATAACTAACAGGCGCCACTTAAGAAAAATTATAACTTAGCCATACAATATCAATTTATGTTTATTTTAAAACTTAACAATTTATTTCCCGGAGCCACAGATATGCTATTAATATTTCTATATTGAAAGTTTTAAAGTATATTACAAAGGTGAGTCCCATCACCTTGTAGAGTCTTGTCAATGAAGCCAAGTACATTGTGCATCATTGTACTTGTATTGATTATATAATTTCTATACTGATTCAGACCTTGCATAGAGTGTACCGATAGTACAGGACATGTAAAATGTAATATGTAAATAGATTCGCCTAAGAATCGGAAAAGAAATTGTAAAAAAAAAAAAAAAAAAAAAATTAATTTGCAGACATATTTGGCCATAGTTATGCAAAAGACATTCTATAGTTTTGTCTATCAAAATGTGATGCTAATAAATTTACTTTTTCCAAAAAAAAAAAAATCGAACAACTGTCATTTGGTTGTATCTACGGCCATTTATCATATCGATGAGGCGCATTGATGAAATCGAAATATTTTCGGTACTGAAAATACCTCAGCTAACTGGCGGAGTTAGCCTATGCCCTACCGAAAAAATAGCTCTACAAGTTCTCAAATGTCATTAAGACAGAAACTAGTTATGCGAAAACAATGTCAGAAACCCTCCAGAGTGGATAAAACAACAATTTATGTGCGAAAACACTCTCCTCCCTAAAAGCTACCCATTCGGCTGTGCGTTGTAGTTTGGTTCAAGTGAAGCATAAAATAGGGGAAAAGAAAGTCCTTTATAAGACTTTGCTGGCAACAGCAACAACATTATTATTTATTTTCTTGATATTAACGATCGAATCGATGATCGATATTATTCAATTATTCCATATTCAAAATAACTACAGAATCCAATTACAGACAACTGAAACTTACAACTAAAAACAAAACAAAACATTTTTTTGTACAGTTAATGAGGAATAGTTGGAGACCTCTTCACCCGCGAAAAACAACTTAAATCAAATATTAATTAATGTCAAATTCTGGGCCGAAAGGAACCTGGAACAGCTCAATAAGAACATCTGATTTTTGGTGATTTTTTTTTTTTGCTAACGCACTACGAAGATAGTGACTTTTCCAGGAAGTGAGATGTCCAAAAGGAGAAGAGAAAGATTTGAAATAAATAATTATTAATGTTTTGAGTTCTGTTCAGTTAGCCCAAAAATCCCATACTTATGCGAGTTACATGTTTTAGCGAGACGAAGACAGAGATTCCCACCAGGAAGGTGTGGGGTATGACAACGCCAGACTAAAACATAGCGAGGTTAGGAGAGAGAGAGATGCAGAGGTAGTTGAATGAGAAGTCCATGGTTTTGAGTAGAGCAGCAGGCGCCAGTGCAGAGAGAGAGGAGAGAGTAGTGTTCCAAGTGACGGTCCTGTTCGTTATGCTAATTTGGTCTAATGCCGCTGCTTATATGGGTCCCCTCCTGCGGCTGTTTCCCCCACTAGTTCTTCCCTCCACTCTCACTGACTTCATAACCTTCATTAAACATAATGAAACATAGATACATATTTTCTGATATGAGAAGAGGGGAACTTATAATTATTTGTAATTAAGAGGTGACAACAGCAGGTACAATTCCCAAATGTTTGATTTTCATTTTTGCATTGTACTGCATGTTGAACCTAGTCATTCTTTACCTCTATTCATAGACCCAGTAATCCACACTGGTGCAGACTTAGAAGGACAGCAGAATCGAAAGATATTACCATCTCTGGGAGAGGTTAATTTAAATATTTCACGATGTTACTCTTCCATTCCTCTGGGATGTTATTAAAACTTTTAGGAAGTTCATTAGAAGCCAATTGAGCCGAGACTCTTCATCGTCTCCTTTCACCCCTTCGCAGAAATTTCATAACGTTAAAACACTTAAGTGGTATGTTGACGCTGAGTATACATACAATGTAAATAGACCGAATTGAATCTTTTATGTAATAACCACTTTACAGTTAGGAAACATCATATTTTCGTATCATTTTGAACTAGAATAAATTTACTGCATGAAGAATAACACTAAAAAAATAACAGAAAAACAGAATAAAAACAAATAATTAAAATCAGCAAAATAAAAATGTATAATGTCGAGCTCATTGCTAGCCGTAAATATATACATATATACAACTAGAAGAGTTTTGTTTAAATTAACGAAAGAGAAATGTTAGATTTGCATCAAATTTACTATTGTACGTTTTGACATAATACTTATGTCTATGCATCAGGTCCATAAGAAGAAAGGAAAGTATATGCTAAAAGCAATGGTAATAATTAGAAAACAAAAGTTCGGTACAAAGAATATAAATAATAATAGGTAAATATATTTTATTATCAAACAGCTTTATTATGATAAAATGACAACTGCCTTATTGGGCAATAAGTAATCGTGATAAATGATCTCATTCATACCATATTTACAATTTTTCATTCACTCGCTCATTCATACAGTGTTTAAAAACAGCTCAGAGACCTCCCAAATCCACATGGTTGTCACCTCCCTCGCATGCGAAAGAGGAAGCGGAGTCTTGGGAAGTCCCTCACGCTCGTCCGTCAGCCGCGTCACCGGATACCAGCGAGAGCTGCGGAGAGCGCGAGAGCTGTGGAGAGCGCGAGAGCCACATACGCTCAAGGCATGATTGGAGAAACTGGCCATTGACAGGACTCCCACTATTACGCATTTATAGGAGGTCACGAGGCCACTGCCGTTTCAGTCCCCGAGAAAGATTATAGGGAAGAGTGGTGCAGTTGCTTTGACTGTGCTACGGGATTAGGGTGTTGGGTAGGTTACTATGGAATTTCATGAACTTGGATGGGATGAGCTCAAGAATGTAAGGTATATTAAGATCGTTATGAAAGGTTGTGTTGCTGACGTAATAAGGGGCATTTACTATTGTTCTCAGGACTTTTGATTGAAAGGATTAGATTCGCTTGGTGTTTGACTTTTTTGCTGTCCCCCATAGCTCTACTCCATAAGTCCAGATTGGTTTCAGTATAACTTTGTATATTAGTAATAAGTTTTCTATTGAGAAATGGGATGTCCTTTGAAGTAGTCTGTACAGTTGTCCAAAGCGTCTTTTTGGTTCTTGTCTTTTTAGCCTCGTATGTGGGTTCCAGGTCCAGTCGTTTGACGAGATGGAAGAGGTAAATATAATGTGAATAGCTGATGAACTGATGTTATCGTGTATGTTGTTTATTTTGAAGTGTTTTATGGTGTTTTTAGATAGCTAAATTCCAGGAATTTCCTCCCACATTTCGGATTTGTCAACGCTAGTATGTTTCTCGGGTGTTTTTCTCTGTGTTTCTGGTGGGGAACATTCAGTTTTGGGTTTACTGTTCTTGTAGTTCATGAGTCTCAGGTCTCAAAGTTAAAAATTG
This sequence comes from Acanthosoma haemorrhoidale, assembly GCA_930367205.1. Classification (NCBI taxonomy): domain Eukaryota; kingdom Metazoa; phylum Arthropoda; class Insecta; order Hemiptera; family Acanthosomatidae; genus Acanthosoma; species Acanthosoma haemorrhoidale. The sequence goes on along the minus strand of OV884011.1, from coordinate 14,958,491 downwards.
AATCAATTTTACAGTCGTGGACGCTGTGTAAATATTTGGATAGAACTTGTGTGTCAGTCAGTGAGTCAGGTCGCCCAAAGCGAGATTGAGCCGTTTCGTTTTCTAATTGAGTTGTTATACAGCCCGAAGTTGAGGCGCCCCTATTACGATGTGGCCCATCTCGGCATTTTGGTAGTGCTTGTGGCACAAGGGAAGAACTTTTTTTAATAAACATTCGTAGCAAAATCGTTAAGTTACAAATCCTCATAACCCTGTTTCAGTTCTTGTTACATTTACATGTTTGCGAGCTGCAGTTACAGTCGATTTTTTATCTTTAATTTATATATCTCACCATATATTTGCCATCTATTTATTTAAATTTTTTTTATGTTATACGCTGCCAATGGCATTTCTCCCATCATGTCCTGAGCGTATGTGGCTCTCGCGCTCTTGGTCAGCCTCCACTGGCTCGTATCCGGTGACGTGGCTGACGGAGGAGCGTGGGGGACTTCCCAAGACTACGTTTCCTCTTTCGCATGCCAGGGAGGTGACAACCATGAGGCTTTTGGGAGGTCTCTGGGCTGTTCGTAAATACTGTATGAATGAGCGAGTGAATGAAAAATTGTAAATATGGTTTGAATGAGATCAATTATCACAATTACTTATTGCCCAATAAGTTAATTTTATCATAATATGATTAATAAAACAAAATATGTTATACAAGTTGTTAGTTAATTTGTAAACTATCGGTCGAACTTGTCTATTTTAATTTTAGTTCGTCTCCCGAACGTATGTGAAAAGCCATTTTTCCCCAGCGTTCTAGTTGTCATACCTTGGTGTATATAATATTTGAAAAGTTATCTAAATAAATAGTGAATTAAGCGCACGACTGGTCTAAGCAGTACTACGATCTCGAATTCTGTATAATTGTGGCAAACGGATAATTTCCATTAATCATGAATAATTTGTCAACCCGAATAGTAACATCGCGAACGATGAATATTCCTACTTAGCTAAGTTACTCAAACCTCTCGAAATCCGTCCCATTTTACACTCCATGTTCCACTCTAGAATAATTAATGGCGTGAATTATAATTCTATGCCGAAGACGGAATAATTACTTAACCTATCGCTAGAAAAAAAATTATTTATATATCGTAGCGGGCTTGAAGAGTATACGGCACGTACTGTTCAAGACAAAATGAATACATTAAGATAACATAATCCTTCAGACCGAGTGGCTAAATTTTCTTCATACGTTTCAGTTCTTTGTAAATTTGTTTAACTTTTTTGTAAATATATAACCCAAAACATGAACTAAATAGTATTTTTTATAAATATATGCAAACGAAATAACTTTTAGAAATGATATGGCGGATCTTCTTGACTCCTTAAAAGCAGATGAAATAATTGTGAAATAGTCTCTCGGTACTATTACAAAAACAATTCATTTTATTCGTGAAAAGATGAATTAAATTAAATTAACTAAACCAGTTCTATTAAAATCGCCTATTGAAATAGTTTGGACGGATCAAACTTTGGCTTTCAATATAAATTTATAACTTTTTTATTGTGCTAAAATTACAATCTGCCTTATTAGGCAATAAGTAATTGTGATAAATGATCTCATTCATACCATATTTTTGCATTTTTCCTTCACGCACTCATTCATAAAGTATTTACAAACAGCCCAGAGACCTCCCAAATCCACATGGTTGTCACCTTCCTCGCATGCGAAAGAGGAAGCGGAGTCTTTGGAAGTCCCATCCTTCAGCTGCGATCACCGGATACGATCAAGTGGAGGCTGACCAAGAGCGTGAGAGCCACATACGCTCAGGGCATGATTGGAGAAGCTGGCCATTGCCAGGACTCCCACTGTTACGCATTTATACCAGGTCACGAGGCCACTGCCGTTTTAGTCTCCGAGGAGGATTATAGGGATGAGTGGTGCAGTGCAACGACTGTGCTAGGGGATTAGGGTGGGTGGTTTGGTTACTATGGGATTTCATGAACTTCGAAGGGATGAGTTCGAGAATTTAAGGTATATTGAAATCGTTTCTATGTTATATTAATGATCTTAACTTATGCAACTAAAACGACCAAATCGACATAGATGTCACCTACCTCGCATGCGAATGAGGAAGCGCAGTTTAAATCTTAAATAGCCTCTAAGCAGGGACTTTTTTCAAGATATCAAAACTGGCCTATTTTTTCTATTCATACGTTTTATTTTGTATTCCCACGACTCTCTTTTTTTGCCAGAAGCTTGTCAGCATATTTCGAGGTTTTGTAGAATAAACCCTTTAGATATCATTTCGATCAAGCATGCACACTACCTGATGAAAGACTATATGATACTTGAATGAAACCAGGGCCTACCCCATCAGGCATTTATAAGAAAGTTTAGTCTTTGGGCGCGCCGAATCGTTTCATTCACCCCTGTGTGCCCTGAATCACTACAAATCTGCTCAGTCACAGGTGAGAAGTAGCAGGAGACCCGGGCAGGGGCCTAGATCACTCACCCGGTGTCGGAAAGACTCGCTATTTAATAGCCTCGCTAAATACCTGTCTCAGGATCGAACACCTCTGGTCAAAGACAACTTCAAAAGCAACCGCACCTTCCCACACGTCAGATTTCTACCAATGATATATGTTGTGATGGACGGAAATGACGCCTGTCGAGGCAGATATTGACACAACCGGATCCGGAATTTCTTAAGGTTCGCTTGTTCTCAGGATTTTTGAAGTTTAAATATAATTACATTCCATGTAACCCATGAAATTACTTCCCTGCTACGACAGATCTTAAAACCGTACACATAGAGCTGGCTAAAAGGAAATTTAATTCCAAGTCCATGTGAGATGAAATGAATTGAACCATTTATCGTCAACACGGCGTGAGAAAACCAAATAAATCTAGCATATCTAGAAATGAACAAACACTTTAATCCTCAAAGTGAACATAAATCTTCTTCTTTAGCTTCCCTCTTTAGTGCCCTCAGCGTAGAGGAGCATCCAGCCAGGAATTCCATTCTTCCCTATTTCCAGCTAGGTTCCTCGCCTGTCGGAGGTCCTTCCCCCTCGCCTTATAGAGTCGTTCAATGTAGCTGAGATAGGACATCCTAGGGCGACCCCTAGGTCTTCTGCCATCTGGGACATATTCAATGGGCTTTAGAGGATCTCTGTGGTCGTCCATCCTGATAACATGGCCGAACCACTTTATCTGACGACTTTCTAGGAGCTCTTTCAGTGGGGCTATCTGCAGCTCCTGACGAATCCTTTCATTGCGAACTCGGTCTCTCCTTGTTTTTCCAATCGTCCTTCGCAGAAATTTCATTTCGGCAGTGGTGATTCTGCTCTCCTGTCAGTCTGTAAATATCCAACTCTCAGCTCCATACAAAAGTATGGGCAGATATACTGTCTTGAAGATGTGTAGCTTCACATCTTTGCCTACTTCTCTCTTCCCTACCACAGTGTTACATATCTGGTAGTTAACTGCATTCGCCTTGTTAACACAAATCACAAAGTGTAAAAACACTTCCTCCAAATACTAAATGTGCCACTTAAATTCAAATCTTAAAAATAGTCTTATATTGTCTAAGATGTGTCTCTTAGTAGATTTTTAATAATCAAAGTCAGTTTTCATCAAACAAAATAATCACACGTGGGATACAAGTCCAAAATAATTAATCTCAAATAATTTATGAAAAATGTCTATGCATTTTTTTGCTTTTTCAATTTTTCTTATTAACTTCGAATCTAGTTATCGACTCGCTCTAGGCTGCTACAGGAGTAGTGGGGCAGCGGATTCCGCATTGGGCAAGTTCTAGCTTGGAATCGGATTTACTGTGCATAATTATTTTTATGTTTTCTAAGCTATTAGTCACTATGGATCAGGATCACTTTATGGGCACCATTTTGAGGCACGTCTTCAACATTTGATGCTCACGAAGCCTTGTCTTTAGTTTTGGTTATGTCCTACCTAGGTACAAATCCAAGTATAAATATCGCATACAGGGCAGTCTCCACAATGATAAACCCCTGACCGCTCTTCAAATATTAAACGTGTTCTATTTTATATTCTTCGGGGTTAATTAATCTGTCTTTAGTGTCTTGTAGCCCACTTGTATTAAAACAGGTCATATCAACCATTAAACAATTATAATAGTAACGCAATATTCAGCAGGTCATTGTTCCAAATAAGGAAATGAAAACTGCATACCAGCGATAAAAAGAGTTAAAGAAATTTCAACTGGTCCAATTTTCGCGGAGTGAAATAATTATCCAGTTTAAACAACTAAACGCTGGCTGTAATTAATTCCAGGCTATTCCAGCTTCTTACTCAACTCTTTTGCCCCTTTCTTATGAAATTTAAATGTTTTCAATTAGCACTAAACGGACATCCGTTTCATTTTTCATAATTGTCATAGTTGTGTCTAGGTATCATTTGTTTGGTAGTATTGTTTAATTGCCTGTGGTCTTCTTCTGGGAGTAGATCAGACATCGTGAATACTGAATACTTGTGGGCAGAGAACGTTATTGATTAATATGCCATATCGTCGTTTATAAGTCACAATGTGATTATTAATTATTAAATACATAATAGTATGTGTTGTGGCCAACTCTTAATTACGAATAATTAGAAGTTCCCCTCTTCTCAGACCAGACAATATCTATCTATGTTTCCATATGTTTATAATAAAGCTTGTGAAGTTAGACGGAGAAGGGGAAGAAGCTAGTGGGTGAAGCAGCCACGGTCCCCCCCACCACGGCTGGCCTGCCTATATAACCCGGCTGTCTTAGGGCAGAAGATAGAACTTACTGAACCGGCACCTAGAACACTTATCCCTCTCTCTCACTCTCTCACTCTCTGCACTGGCGCTTGCTGCTCTACTGAAACCATGGATCTCTCTCTCCTAACCTCGCTATATTTTATTCCGGCGTTGTCAGACCCCACACCTTCCTAGTGGGAATCTCTGCCTTCGTCTCACTAAAACTAGCACCTCTTTGGGATAGTCCTCTCCCTCGCGGACGACGGTTGCCGTGGCCCTACAAACTTTATCTAGCAGCGTCTCACACGGCAATCCAGTCTGCCTCTCTCCAGTTCTCCCTCGCCTTTGGGATCCGGATGGTTTTCGCCTACCCTTAGATACCGAGTGTGAATTCGTGGTCATTCCAAGACCACATAAGCTACCTATAAACCTACCCTGTTCCTCTTCTCCTGAACATTGTGCACTGTCGGGGCACACCTTCTAAATATGTTATGGAGTCAGAACAAAACGAATTAGGCTGCCCGCCGACTAGGCCACCAGCCAGGGTGAAAGACTACAGGTCCACCTCATATTATCTCTTTCTAGGCGTTCGCCGGACAGCGGCTAGAGGTTGTAGCAACCCTAGCCCGCGGCGGGCGTCTCCTCCCCACTTTAGGGATATTTGACATCTAGCCCGACAGTATGTTTTATAAAAAAATATATTTTTTTTTAACAGTCCCCAACACACATCCCTCGAATTACTCGTCGTCATTATATCGTATATTAGTACTTTTACAAATTTTTAACTTAGTTCTCAATTAATTCATACATATTTTAGTGAGTAAAAATGTAATAAGTTGATGTTTGAATCAAAGAAAAAAAAATGGCGCAGCCATTAATCTTTAGGTGAAATATCTATTGATTGTTTATTATCATCACAAAAATGAATGACAGGAAGAATGAATTTGTGAAAGGTACATTTTATTGTTAGTTAATACTAATACTTTCCAGTGCAGTTGTTGTTTAAATGTTATTTTAAATCTGTTTCAGAAGCGTACGTAGGAGATAACGGATATGGTGACCAAATAATCAAATATGTCCAAGAAAAACGAGCGGTGAGTAAATTCTATTTTGAGACATGTGTATTTTGAAAAATTCACAACATATTTTTTATTTCAGTATCATTAAATATTTTAGTAAATTTCTAAAATAACAAAACACTTCAGAGATCCTTTGGATATTCGTATTTCTTAGTTGTCTTTTGTTGTGTTTTGATGTTATTTTTCAAAAACAGAAACCCTTGTTGTTTCATCTCTGTGTCTGTCTATCCGCCTTTTCGGATCATTTTTGATTTTGCTACAGTCTAGAAATTTAAATTACATCCTAAAATATATACAGAGGGGTCCAAATAAATGTATCCACTGTTTAAAAGTCCATAACTTGGAAACTAATTGACGGAGTTGTCTCATTTTTGGTAGTGTAATAGTTTGTAGTTCCGGCAATCGCCATACAAGCGTTGTATTGCGTTGTTTTGTTTTGTCAGATGACAGTCGCCAGATAGTTAGTGTTTTATTGTTAGTTGTACCTTGTTACTCGAGTAAACATGGCTGAAGTAAGGCTTACATTTGATAAAAGGAAGTCTGTTTTAAAGTGGTATTTTAAGTAAGAAAACATTAATGAGGTTCAACGGCAATGGCGAAATGTGTATCAAACAGAGCCACCGACACGTCTAACGATTCGTCGCATTCGAGACAAATTTGAAGCCGAAGGCTGTGTTAAAGATGTACACAAACAACGATCTGGACGACCTGTAACAGTAACAAGTCCATTTAACTCCCATCTTGTGTTACAACAATTCACTCGCTCACCATAGAAGTCTGTGAGACAGTGTGCCCGTGAAACTGGAGTGAGTCACTCAAGTGTTCGGCGAATTTTGAAGACCGCATAGTGGAAGTGCTACTTCCCAAGATTGCTACACGCAATGAACGAGGATGACCCAGATCGTAGAATGGAGTACAGCGAGGGACGGCTCTTCTTTGACGGCACAGTTACCGGTGAGGTGTACCTTCAGAAGCTTCAAACATCCATTTTACCTGCCATCCAAGACTTGTATGGAGACGGAAGATTTTACTTTCAACAAGATGGTGCCCCAGCCCACTACCACAATCATGTTAGGGCTTATCTCGACGAAAATCTACCAGGCCGTAGAGGTGCTGTAGAGTATCCACCACGTTCCCCAGACTTAACTCCTCTGGACTTTTACCTGTGGGGAACACTAAAGGACGTCGTTTATCGACGAAAGCCACGCACATTGGATGAACTTCGAGAATCCATCGTACATTCATGTGCAAATATCCAACTGAACACGTTGCAGTCAGTAGTTCGGCGGCATCGTTTGTGGCACACTAAATTGATACTTCTCACTGTCTTAAAAGCGCAAGTTAAGGAGACCTAATTTTTTCACGTTCCCTACTTTTTTTCATAGGTCCCGTCATTATACTTCGAAGTATTTATAACCAAAATATTTAGTATACCTTTAAAATTTGAGGTAGATTGGATCAGATTTACGGCCACTATTGTTGACCAAATCTTGAAAGCTATAATTACGTGAGTTTTTTTTTTTGCCTTCTTATCCTAAATTACCGACGAAATGAGCACAAATTTTTGTTTGAATGCTATTTTAAATAAAACTCCTGACATTTCTTTTGCATACTTGTGCTTCCTGTCTAAAGTCTTAAGCCGTCCCTTCGAAACTTGAAATTAAAATCCAAATACCTTAGAAATGCTCAATTTATAAAATCATATTTATAAAAATATGTGCAAACCAAGAGCTACAAAAAAAAACATGGGAAGAAATGCCGAAATTATAATTAGCTATTCCTAGTTTGGTAAAAAATTTTCCTACAACTTCGCTAATCTGAGACCAAACGCCGGAATAAAAAACCTGACATTTTGCTAAAAATTTACTTTGTACCCTGAAGCAAGTCAAGTACAACTCCTTGGACACCGCAGCTCAAAAACAAGTCTTAAATAAGTTGTTCAACTCCAAAATAAAAAAGTATATTTGACTTGATTATCCACGAACTATTAGTTCGCCTCGCTGAGCAACAGGTGGTGGGAGAGGAGGGTTTGAAGGAAATTGAACCACCTGTTGGCTCGTGGCGATGGCTCTAATGGAGCTTTTAGTATTGGGAGGAATTAATCTTCCAAAATCGTTTGATTTTCATGAGATGGACTATCAGGTAATGTGTTTGAGTTTACTCCTAGAGGAGAAAAAAGTTGCTACCAAGCAGAGGATTATATTTTAAACCTGGTTTAACTTAGAAGGCTACAATGAGGTCGTACCGATCACTCCAATCCTTAGTGTTCCGAACGATTAATAATCTTAATCTATCTTGATGATGTCCAGAATGTGAAAAGTTTCACACTTTGAAGGATTAAGTTGGAGCTTTCATTTTGTTTTAACCAGGAGGATACTTCGTTGACTGACTCCTAAAGTTCTGTCATAAAATCTTCAATGGTTTTTCTATGTCACAGAATTAGAATGTCATCAGTGAACATCGACAGGGTCAGCGTTGTAGGTACAGGAAGTTAGTACAGGATTTAGTGTAGCTACTTGAGAAACATCAGTTCTTCTTGATTTTCTAATTGTATTTACATGGTAGTATTTACATGGACATGAAATTATCTTTCAAACACAAATAAGTCCGCTGTGGTTTAGAATAGTCGAACTACTATCCCACAAAAGCAGGAGTTCCACAGGGCAGTGTCCTAGGCCCCATCCTCTATAACCTATACACCGCTGATGTCCCCTCTACTCCCAATACCTTCTTGGCCACATTTGCAGATGACACTGCAGTCTTGTCATCCCACCCAGACCCCGATATAGCATCCCATAACCTTCAAAAACACCTTGATAAGATCGAGTATTGGTTCAACCAATGGCAGATCAAAGTTAATGAAGCAAAATATTCCCACATTACCTTCACCCTCTGTCGCAAGTCTTGTCCACTAGTTTATTTTAATTCTATTCCTCTCCCTGTATCCGAGACAGTACGGTACTTAGGCTTCCATCTTACGACTGATCTGGAACCCACATACGAGGCTAAAAAGACAAGAACTAAACAGACACTTTGGACAACTGTACTTATACTTCAAAGGTAATCCCATCTCTCAATAGAAAATAAATTACTAATATACAAAGTTATACTCAAGCAAATCTGGGCTTATGGAATATAGCTACGGGGGACAGCAAAAAAGTCGAACATCAAGCGCCAGTCCTGAGAAGAATAGTAAATGCCCTTTATTTCGTCAGCAACAAAACCCTTCATAACGATCTTAATATACCCAACATTCTCGAACTCATCCCTTTCAAAGACAAATGATTTATGACGATGCTGTGATGATAATTTGTAGGTTTGGTAATAGACAACTTAAATAACAGGCCATCATGCCAGACAGTGTCGAATACTGATGCTATGTCTAGTAAGGTCTGTTTATATTACTTAATGTAATGTTTATATTCAAATCCCTTTGTAATAGATTCAGGTGCTTGGTGTATCGAGTTGGTGACTTACTGAAAACATTTGAATCCGAACTGGAGTGGAGGAATAATATAATCATCATTGAAGTGTCCTTCAAAATAAGTTATAATATTTTTATGTAATAATTTTAAGGTTGTATTGAGTAAATTTATCGGTTGATAGCTTGAAGCATTGTCTTTTAATTTTCCCAGACTTGTGTAAAACAATAACTTTCACATTTTTTTCGGAAAATATCTCAGCCTTAACATATTGATTATCAATCGGAATTTTGAGGACTTTAATTTGATACCCTACCATCTCATATGACAAAAAAATATTTATTGTTGAATTGTGGACGATAGATTGATAATCGAACCTCCTTTATTATTTATTAGTTTTCTTTAAATTTTAAATTAACCTCTAGCGGGACATCAACTGCGACTACCATGCAAAATATTATCCCTCAAAATACAAAACAAAAAAAAAAAACACGAATTTAATGATTTTTTTCGTGATTGAAATTTGAAAAACAAAAAATATATTTATTTTTAATGACGACGTCAAGGTCAAATGTGAAACCCTGATCCAAATTATAGAGTCAAAAGTCTTCCTTATAACAGAACGAACAAAAACCTAAAAATGTATCAACATTAATTAGTGCCACAGCCTTTATCTGTACATGCGATGTCCGTTTTCGAAACTTTACCAGACTCTGGTTAAACCGGTGGCCAGAAACACAACTGTAATTATATTTCGCAACTAACGCGCATTGGTTCTATGCTGTATGCTGTATGCTGTATGCTGTATGCTGTATGCTGTATGCTGTATGCTGTAAAAGCCTCGAATGAAGCTGACCTTTATGTAGCTGGCAGTCACGATTTCACTCAAATTGAATAAGCCTGTTCCTATTCGAGGTATGAAATGGTATTTAACTGTAAAAATTGAATAAAATTAAAAATAATTCAAATTGTATCCCATAATATAACAGGGATATTAGTGATATAGTTCCCTCCAAACCTACAACTTCCATACCACTAGTGTAACGTTTATTTATTTATCGAGGCATCTTGTTTTCATTTAGTGCCACGTTTATGTTATAAATAAAAGCTAGGGTTTCGTGGTGGCTGGCATTGATTGGTACCCATAGAGACCGCCATTTGTACCTTTTTTCTTTTTTTTTTTTTTTTTTGTACTTTTTTTTGTACCTTTTTTGTTTTTACCTTGTGTTCTGTCCTAAAATAAAAGTTATATAATGTATTGTGAGTTTTATAAATGTGTAAAACCCCACTACAGTTTCATTATATATACAGTGAAATGGAAAAAATTCTACCCACTTGTAAAAAAATTGTACTTGTATATAATACATGGTAATTGTATATAATACTTATTATTTATTGAATTTATAAAATCTTTTTTACCTTTAATAAGGTTTTTAACGTTTATTAAATGAGTCTTTGTTTAAAAATTTTAAATCAAAATATGAACTGTGAAGAAACATGAAAAAAAAATTGAAAAATAACCATTTTTATCCTAAAAGAAATTAATGACAGGATCATTTAATAGCGCGTATTTCCTCCTCTTGCCTTTATTACTTCTTGAAGATGCCTCGGCATACTTTCCATACCAGTCGGGAAATGTCCCTTTGCTGAGGTTAGCCCATTCTTCCCGAAGAGCCCTTTCAAGGTCCAGCAGTGTATCAGGAAGTGCTGAACGCGCTCTTATTCGTCTTCCCTCGAGGTTATCCCATCAATGCTCGACAGGGTTCAAATCTGGAGAACATGCTGGCCAGGCTCAATGTTGTGCTGATGAAGGAAAGTCTGTACTATGCGACCGATATGTGGACATGCATTATCGTGCATTAGAAATGAATGATCGCTGATTTCGATGATGATAGGCAACACCTGAGGTTCCAACATCTCATCTACATAGCGAGTCCATACTCATTTAATCTTCTCCGAGCAGTACGTTCAGAAATTTGCACACCTCGAACTTCTTGGAGCTGATGAATCGCTTGAACAACGGTAAGGTGCCGGTTTCGTGAAATGCTTAAAGTAAGAAACTGGTCATACTGTGGTTCTGTTGTCCGAGGCCGTCCAGAACCGGCCCTTCTATGGTAAGACCCAGTTTCTCGAAAACGCCTGACGGCGTCTCGTAGAGTTTCATAGAGAACTCCGATGGCATTAGCTGCATATCTAATAGAACGTCCATTATCAATAAGAGCCACACCACGTGCAACATCCTCAGCACGAAGAGGCATTTTTAAACAGACGCCTCTAAGTCAATTTAACTTAAAATTGAGAAAATTAAAATATTGAAGCCGAAAACTAAGAAATTTGCTGCACCAGACACTGAATAAACATTTTTAATTACATGCAAAGTAAACATTGGGAACGACAGTTCTTTAATTGAATTAAGGATTATGGGTTACTATCCTCTATATTGACATTTCTAATTGAAAAAAAATACATAGTTATTCATAAAAAAAATTGACCAATCCAAAGTAGAAATATTTTGAGATGAAAACATGAAAAAATCAGATGGGTGGAATTTTTGCCTGTCAGTGTATATATACACATTATACGTACATATATATATACGTAACGCAATAGTTTTAAAGAATATATTGTTATGATATTTTTAAATGGTGCTTATGTAAAAAATCTCAGAAAAAATTGAGATTGAAGGACAAGAAGGCATCGGACAGGAAGTGAACCTCCTGAAAGTCGTCGAGAAGTCAGTAGTGAACCTCCTGAGTGGTCGTTCGTAGTTAGTCGTTGGGCAGACACAGAGTGAGACGGTGTGGCGTACCCAAGCTGGCACCATATAGTCCTTTTTCATTTATCAACAGATGCGACAACTTTACTTTCACTCACCATGAAGTCAGATCGAGCAAAGAGTGATATGAACAACGAGGATACCAACGCGAAGAAGCGCTGGCCAGCATAATACGAAATTATAAGTACGTGATTATATTTGTATGTAAATTTTTAGCTGTAAATGCTTGTAATAATTAAATCAATATTCCTTTTGCCAAAAGTTTCCTAAAATAATTAACAGAACCCTGAGATAAAGTAAAAGTTTGAATATAAAGTTTTTTTTTTTTTATAAATAATTAAAATGATGATTATTATTAAGAGTAATAAGAAAATATAAGAATATTTGGCGCCCGCAAACAGAGAAATGTTAATATAGGAAATCTGGCTAAAGGATTGTTTAACTAGTGTCACGAAAATTGTGTTAAATTTGATATAAAGGTTAGGTAAAATTTGTATTTGTGATTAAGATTCATATTGATAGAATTCAGTCATGGAAAAATATAAGCATAGTGTAAATATTAATCCAAATGAGCAAACTATAATAGATAGATACGTAGATAATAAAGAGGATGAGGTTTACAATAGGCAACCACGTGCTAGTACGAGCGTATCAAACAATGATCAAAATTTTAGTTTAAATGAATCAAGTCGGGAGGAAAGTGAGATACAAACGATGTTTAGGTTGATGATGGAAAAATTAGAAGAAACTAAAAGTGATATGAACAAAAAATTTGACGAAAATAAACTTGATTTGAACGAAAAATTCGAAAAAATTGACAATAGATTCGAGAATATTGAGCAAAGATTGCAAAACCCTTTCAAAGAATTTAATGTAAAACCGGAACTGGGAAATCGGACAAATGATTTCAAAGAAGATAGATTAGAAACCGAAAGTAAACTCGTAGATTATGAACGGGAACTAATTAAAAATAATTTAGATACACATAATAATGAAAATAATGACAATAAAAAAGAAATCAGTGAACAAAAATTACAAAATTCTTTCAAACAGTCTGATGTACAACTGGATGAAAAAATACATCCTTTAAAAAGGGAAATTAAATTTGAGAAACAAAAAACGTGCATAAATAATGAACCGGTAATTGATCCGGATGTAAGACAAATAATTAACGATAATGATAATTTAGAAATTCAGCAATTTAGAAATTCTGATTCAGTAAAAAATATAAGTAAAGTAAAAAGTATAATAGGTAAAAGTTTGAATTGGAAAAGATTCCGATTTAACATTTTATATCATGATAGTGAAATTCCCCTTGGCAAGTTCAATACGAACAACATAAAAATAAACAAATGGACAGAATTTAAAAATAACTCTAGGGATGTTTTTAATACAATCGAATATAATTATAAAAAGAAAAAAAAAATATAGCTATACCTTATTATTACGAAATAATGGTAATCGGATAAATATAACAAAGTAATTAAAAATAAAATAAAAAATTTAAAATTAATAGAAAAATCTATTATTAAAAATTGGCAAATAGGCATATGTAAAGTTTGAAAATTAAAGTTTATTATAGTGTAAAATCAAAGTTGAAATTATGGTAAAAGACATTGAAAAGCTTGAAAGTAAAATCAGTTGAAGTAATTTGTTGTTAGAATAGCATCAATCAGGATCATGTAAGAATTTGGAAATTTAAAGTTTATAGTATTGTATTAAAATAGTATAATGTTTATCTGGACAATCAAATATGTTAACATCTATAGAAAAAATTGAAATTTTAAAATTCATTAAAACCTTATATGGAAATAGTGTCAAATGGACACATGTAAAAACTTAAAAAATTGAATTTTATTTTAATGTACTAAAATGTTAGTATGTTTAATTTGTACAATCAAGTTGGTAAATGTTAAAAGGTATATAAAAGTTTGAAATTTAAAAGTAATTAATACTTCATTATAAAGATATTGTCAAACCAGCAATGTAAAAACTGGGAAATTATAAATTTATGGCACTATAGTTAAAAAGCTAATATGTCTGTAAGGTACAATTACATTTGTGATGTAAATGGTTGAAATGAAATATGTAAAATTTTGGTGACACATAATCTGATATTGTCATTTAGTAATAAGAAAATGCAAATTGTCAAAGTGCTAAAAAAGTGAATAGTGAAATCAAAAGTAAAGTGGAATGAAAAATTTTTATCGACAAGCTCAAAAAATTTTTAAATCGGAGCGGACCCGAATGTTATGATATTTTTAAATGGTGCTTATGTAAAAAATCTCAGAAAAAATTGAGATTGAAGGACAAGAAGGCATCGGACAGGAAGTGAACCTCCTGAAAGTCGTCGAGAAGTCAGTAGTGAGCCTCCTGAGTGGTCGTTCGTAGTTAGTCGTTGGGCAGACACAGAGTGAGACGGTGTGGCGTACCCAAGCTGGCACCATATAGTCCTTTTTCATTTATCAACAGATGCGACAACTTTACTTTCACTCACCATGAAGTCAGATCGAGCAAAGAGTGATATGAACAACGAGGATACCAACGCGAAGAAGCGCTGGCCAGCATAATACGAAATTATAAGTACGTGATTATATTTGTATGTAAATTTTTAGCTGTAAATGCTTGTAATAATTAAATCAATATTCCTTTTGCCAAAAGTTTCCTCAAATAGTTAACAGAACCCTGAGATAAAGTAAAAGTTTGAATATAAAGTTGTTTTTTTTATAAATAATTAAAATGATGATTATTATTAAGAGTAATAAGAAAATATAAGAATATATTTTTTTCATAATATAGAGTATGTCATCAAATTAAATATCTTCACGCCCTGATTAATAATATCATTAAAAAGTAATTAAAACTGCTATCATTATTGAGTCCACTGAGCTTTATATAAAGGTATGATATTTTCCATCGAAGTGTCACTTTATACCCTGGAGGCGGTAAAAATAAATTCATCTCTATGAAATCATGAGTTTTTATTATTTATTTGGCTTAAATAAATATTTTTTATCACATCAAGTCGGGTATTAAATTAAATGGCTTGCGTACTGATTAATAATATGTAAAAATTGTCGAAACTTACATTCGATTTCGAAACTTTACCAGTTAACTCTGATCAAACCGGTTTTACGGTTCAAAACTTTCCTCAAATTTGACTAACACAGCAAATATTTGCTTATTTTTTACAACCTGGTATATTTTAAAATTTATTTTACTCTTCTTGGATTTTTGTCGTTTTTTGGATATAAATGCTGCCCCCCCCCCTGACATTGTTTCAGTTGTCACTCCGAGTCCCAATCTCTAGCCATTGATCCTTAATGCATAGACAAATCAGCAATATTAAAAATAAAATCCTGTGGTGTTTCCTATATTAAACTTTCTAACAATTACATTCCATCGTTCGGAGGCGATGGGAAGTGACTAATGGTCTAACGGTCTATGAACCACATGGGGAAACATTCCTCACCAGTTGTAACTTTTAATTAAATTATCCCAAGCATCCAATAAGTTCCTCGGTTTGTAAAAGCATCATTTGAGATGGAGCCCGTCCTGGACGTGCAGAGAGTACGAAAGGCTGTAAAACCTCGCACGGTGGCTGATTCGACAAATGCAGTGGCTAAAATATTCCAGTATAAATCTTTATTATCTGAAAACCTGTCAGTCCGTACTTAATTGGGTAGTATACAGTTAAAATGGTTCCGGGGAAAAAAACAGTACAAGAAAGTATACGGCTGTTATGACACCAATTTATCTTTATTCAAAAAACATGGAATATTTTTGTTTATTTATGCCCTTGTCAATGTGAATTACAACTTATTGTACAGGGATTATCATAATCATCACAAATAATGCAAAAACGTCTCAACCGATCAATTGCGATTCTCAGTTATCCGACTTGTATTACATGACCAGCTTACATCACAAATATGGAGTACACAAACTATATATTGTTGTACTACTGCATGGAATTTTAATTAGCATTTAAAAAAAAATTTCCTAACCATGTGAGTACACTTTGAAGCATTATTCTTTGAGGCGGAAATATGTTGACTGTGCTGCCCACTTCTAGCTAGTAACTGGAATCTGCATAAAAATCCCTCTGGTAGCAGTTCTTTGTCATGAGCTACCCCTCCCCCCCCCCGTTTGACCCACAAGACAAGTACTCAATGGACAACAACTTTATTATGATAAAATTACAATCTGCCTCATTGGGCAATAAGTAATTGTCATCTCATTCATGCCATATTTATAATTCCATTCATTCGCTCATTCGTACACTATTTACAAACAGACCAGAGACGTCCCGAGTCCACCAAAAAGCGCGAGAGCCACATACGCTCAGGAGATGATTGGAGAAACTGGCCATTGCCAGGACTCCCACTGTTACGTATTTATAGCAAGTCACGGGACCACTGCCTTTTCAGTCTCCGAGGAGGATTTTAGGGATGAGTGGTGCAGTGTAATGACTGTGCTAGGGAATTAGGGTGGTTGGATAGGTTACTATGGAATTTCATATACTTGGAAGGGATAAGTTCAAGAATGTAAGGTATATTAAGATCTTATGAAGGGTTTAGTTGGTGACGTAATAAGGGGCATTTACTATTGTTCTCAGGACTCGTCAAAAGCATTAGGCGTAATTCATATTTGCTGTTTGCCACTTCATACCAGTTACTTCAGTTTTCTGTCTGCGTTTGGATCCCCTCTCCCGTTTCGGGAAAGTTTCGAGGAAGCAAATCCTGAAGCGTTCCGAAACTTAACGTACGAGTTTAGCGTTTCTCTGGGAGCCATCAAACCACTCCACTGACGCTGACGAGTTATAAATCCATATAAATTGTGTTATAGAATGTATCATTTAGTTTTAAAGTTTGTTGTGTGGCCGATTCGTTCTAATATTTCTCATCTTAAGTGGCATTGTACCATTGAGGTAGCATTTATTTATTATTATTATCGTACTTTTATAGCGAAATTATTCCGGAATTGTTGCCTTTTTATTTTTACCATAACATAACTTTAACATGACGAGCTATTTAAGTTCCAGTTAGTAAATGGGTTAAGAGACCTATTTATGTGTTTCTAGATATTAATAAATTTGAACTGGTATTGGATAAATAATAAACTTCATAAGAAAGATATAGTTTGCTATTTTTAAATGTTTCGCTGATATTTGATACAGCTAATAATCCGTCATATACGAGCACGACATGGTTTGGAAAGAAAAAATTAAGGAGCTCAAAGTCAAAAAAGTATCCATATTTGTTCAAATTTGTCTTTTATTTTTTTTTTTTTTTTTGCTAGAATACATACGAGTACATTAATTACTTTTATAATAATTAAGGTTGTGGAAATTGACTTTTTCCGATTAATTAATGTAAAATTTTAAAAAAATTTAAAGCATGAAGTTGCTGAATTATTATCATGTTATGAAAAAATACGAAAACAATCTTCCTTTATATATAACTAGTTATAGCTAGCTATATTTTGTTAAATTGTTTTCTTCCGCCGGAGACACATTTTTTCGAGGCGTTGCAGCACCTCACAAATCCAGTGTTTAACACTATGGTGGGGTACCACCCCTCCGGAATAGATGGTAACAGACAGTCGGGGAAAATTTAGGTTAAGAATTAGTATGTAAGTTAGTTTTTAAGTTTTCTTTTGTTTTTGATCAAGAAGGTGAGCCCCATCACCTTGTATAGTCTTGTCAATGAAGTCAAGTGTATCATTGTACTTGTATTGATTATATAATTTTTATGCCGATTCAGACTTTGTATAGAGTGTACCGATGGTACAGAACATATAAAATGTAATATTTAAATAGATTCGCCTAAGAATCTATAGTAAATAAAAGTCATTTTTTTTAAGGGGATTGGGGAAAAAAAAATTATTGCTTCAGAGGAAAATGTTTAGATTAGGTAGCTTCTGTCCTATTAGGCAGTATTACTAATTGGTAAATGTCAATTTGTCCATTTTATTAGTGTTGGTGTTTGACTTCCATGAACCTTCGACTTCCAATACCTACTTTTCCCCTATGACCGACGATGTAAAGAACTTAAAATGGAAAGGTACATTATAATTTAACTCACGTGATTTGGCATGGGTTTTTCCAGCATTATTAAATAATTTTGAAAAAATTATTTGAGACTTCTGATAAAAAAAAATACCTTATTTGTCCTCTCTTTCACGGGCAATGCATTTTCAGTAAATAAATATAAATTAATAACTAGGTTATCAATAAAAAAAAAAAATCATTTGGAATCCTCTGGAAAGTTGATTACATTTGAAATTTACGTTGTTCGCTACCTAAACATTATTTTGTTGGGATATCTTTGAAATACTTTCCGCGTTACCGAATTTAATAAATCCTTCAAAGTGGAAAAATGAGAAAATGTAAGAATTTTAAATCTGGAACGGCTCAACGAAACAATTTTTTTTCTTGCTCTCTAACTAGTATCTTAACCGAAAACAAATCATTAATTTGTTAAGCATACTAAAGAGTAATGCTTAAGTTAAGTAAAGTTAAGCATACTAAGGAGTCTTGTCAAAATTTCAAATTGACTGACCTATCACCAACGTAGAACAGTCAAGAAACTCAATGATCTTTAACTCACCATCGTATTACAGTATTTTTTATATAGCTAATTTAAGAAACCACTCTTCAATGAAATAGTATTATAACTATTATATATAATGCATTAGACTCAGAAATATCCGTGTATTACATCTGTGATGGTATACATCATAGACTTCGTCTCGGATCAGTCATTGCAGACCCCGGACCACCAGAAGATGACCTTTCTCTCACTCGGACCCTGAACTGAAATATAGGATATTCTATTATTATTATTATTATTATTATTTATAGCTTTATTATTATAGCTGAAACTATGTTATATTTGAATATAATTCGTACTGGTTCATTATTTCTAAGTAATTCAAGTAAAATGTGATGCATCTCACTGCTAAGACTGTTATTGCGGCTTCGAAGGCTGTACTAATGGCAGTTTTATTGACGTTAGTAATTACAAATTTAAAAAAAAATTTGACAATCAAATATAATTTATGGAAATGGACATATTTTGTTCTGTTTTTTCAATATCAAATGCGACCGCCATGTAAAATGTCATGTCTAACCGGAACTGGGACTCGCAGAAACACGGGTGAGCCCGTATGGGTTTTTGTTTTTACAAAAAAAAAAAAAAAAAGAAAAACGAAACTTTATTTTGAGACACATCACATTTGGCTTTAAATTTTATTTGTCAATAATGTATTTCAGTAGACACCCTGAGGTCTGTTCTACCTCACGAATCCCTCTGAAAATTATACAGTGCAATTAGCATCAATGAATGAATATAATACAGGTCGTTAGCAACAGATTAGTACACTCATCATTAATGTTTATCATGTCATCATTATATTTAGAAAGAGATTACTTTAGGTCATAGATCATAAACCTTTTGAGCTTTAAGCATATTCCTGTTAAAAATCAAATATTTAAATAATATTATATAAACTGTACTAAGTCTATGAGCGTCATCTTAATGCTTAGGAGAAACATCATTTAAAGAATCTTTGGTGTCGTGCATAAATCAATTAGATGTAGTATACGGAAAAATGTATTTGTTAAAAACTAACTATCACTGAAAACCGCCTTCTCAAGGAATAAAACAAAATGTAATGAATTGCTTTTTTTATCCTCTTTATTAGAGCACACTGAGGAACTATAATTATCTGTAAATTTAAAGGGGCTATGAAAGGGGGGGGATTAGAGCACAAACACTTTCGACTGCTGTGCAAAAAAATCATGATCAATTTTAATGACGTTTTGTAATAACAGTCCACTAAAGCTTCAACACATATTGGATATTATCAGTCAGAACTTCAAGATCTTTAATTTAATAGAAAGAGGTTTACTTTCTATCTTTAAACTACTATTTTTTTTTTTTTAAATGACACTTAATTATTTGTAACTGGTTCGTTTTATTTTTATTATTGATGCATCAATTATAAGGGACTACACTACAAAATACCATTAAAAAAAAACCCTTGTTGAAATGTCAGTTTTATTGACCTATTTACTTTAACGTATAGAACCAGTGACGCGGCTGATGGAGGAGCGTGGGGGACTTCCCAAGACTCCGCTTCCTCTTTCGCATGCAAGGGACGTGACAATCATGTGGACTTGGGAGTTTTCAGGGCTGTTTGTAAATACTGTACGAATGAGCGAGTGAATGAAGAATTATAAATATGGTATGAATGAGAACGATTATCACAAGTACTTATTGCCCAATGAGGCAGATTGTAATTTTATCATAATAAAGATTTTTATTTAAAAAAAAAAAAAATAAAGATGTTGGGCTCAGGTTATAACTGAGTATCCCCAAAGTGGGCTTGAGACGCCCGCCGCGGGTTAGGGTGACTACAACCGCCGTCCGGCGGTGCCCAGAAAGAGATAGAGTGGGTGGACCTATGGTCTTTCACCCTGGCTGCCGACCTAGTCGGCGGGCAGCCTAATTCGCTTTGATCTGACTCCATAAGATCTTTAGAAGGTGTGTGCTCCGACAAAGCACTATGTTCAGGATAAGAGGTACAGGATAGGTTTATAGGTAGTTTATGTGGTCTTGGAATGACCACGAATTCACACTCGGTGTCTAAGGGTACGCGAAAACCGTCCGGATCCCAACGGTGAGTGTGAACCGTGTTCCAAGTGACGGTCCGGGTCGTTATGTTAATTTTTTTTTTTTTTTTTTTTTTTTTTTCCGAAGCTCTCTAGGTCGAATTTCAGATGCGGGAAAAATATAAAATATTTGGGGTAAAAGGAACCTTGTACTAGGCGTACCTGCTTGAAGGTGGTGTGAGCGGAGTTAGGGATGTGGGAATCCTCGGTGGAGGTTGGTTAAGTCAGTACAGTAGTGAGAGTCTACTGGTGGCTGGATGTTAATTTTATCCTGTGCCGTTTCTTATATAGCCGGTCCACCCTGGAGGGGATGGGCCCCCACCAGGCGGCCCGGGGATGTGGGGAAGGCCCCCCCACCTGCGGTTGTTTACTCCACTGGATCCTCCCCCTACTCTCACTGACGTCATAATCTTTATTTATTAAACATATGGAAACAGTGATAGATATGATCTGATCGATAAGAAAGTGACTTATAATTATTTGTAATTAAGAGGTGGCCACAACAAAAGATATTAAATAGTAAAAACTGCTTTTAAACCTAAAACTTCATGAAATAAGTATAATAAAAGCAGTGGTTATTTATTTTTACTAAACTCGGATTCCACCCGATGTCCTTCCAAAAGTTTGAAGAGAAATAATCAACTTAAGCTCCGCACTATATTCATTCCCCGAATCGTAGATACCAGGTTCATAGCCAAAATCACCAACTACACAAAGAGATCTGTAATCAGACGAGAATCGAACCCCCCCACTCCATAAATATTTATGTTAGGGCCATTAGTGGCCTTACATATATATACAAAATTAAATTACATATTGTTAATCAAAACTTGTCACCATACTTAAAATTATAGAAAAATACTTGTGTTTTTTTTATTCAACTAATTAATTAATTAATGAAACAACTACGAAGGTGTAATTTTTTTCCTTTCCAATATCAAACGGGAGTTTGATGTGAAATTTCATCATTGTAGCTAAAATACGGTGACAGATCGCGGAAGAAAAGATATGGGTTTGCGATTTTGAAAAATAAATCACCGAAAAAGATAGATTGAACCATTTTTTACCAGCACGCAGACGGAACGAAACACAGTCCTGTAGAGAAAACCAATAATGTTTATGTACAGCTCTGGCGACTGTTGTAGAACGAGTTGTCACTACACCGCTGCTGTACACTGTAATTAAACATCAACATCCATGTGGCATAGGATCGATTTGGTCCGTCCTACAGACCATTAGACCAGAGAGACCACTTATTGCTGTCGGTACGCACCTTGTTCTAGCTATCCAATTTCTAATTTATTATCTAGTCCTGGCGTCTATAAACGTATATATATGCTAATGAAGTGAAGAAGGAAAATTCACGTCCCTTGTTTGAGAGCTCATCAGCATTTATCAGCTTCTGTTTCAGTCTGCAAAGTAACATATGTATTGAATTTTTGAAACTTTTGCCAATAGCTCATTTTTTTATGTAAGTTTTAAAAGTATTTTGTCCTTTTCCATTTCGCCTCTCAATTTTTCGGATTTACATATTCTGAATTTATCTTCCAACCAATGCTTGATTGGTCCATTAAATAATTTATCGAGCTGATGACGGTTTTGTATTGTGTTTTTTATTAATCATTAAAAAACAACCTTTCTATACCAGGTATTCATGTCATTACATACAAAGACCTTTTAACAGATCTCTTTTAATTTAATTTTTATGTGCTGAGCGTCTGTGGCCCCTTTTCTTTTTCTGATGTTTGCCACAAGCGAAACGGTCAGAGACTTTCATTGCTTCCAACGTTTCCACCTGTAGGGAATCATCGGAGACATGGGGGTTCCTAGAAGAGTTATGTATATATGATGTTTATTTATATTAATGTATATACATTATTGTGACATATTGAGTGAGTGGAATTGTTTATAAGGTATAAATAAGCTCTTATAAAACAATTATTAATGCGTGATGAGCAAATTATTATTTTACGAATAGCAAAACATTTTGCTGTATTAACAACATTAAGATTTTAGCTCATTTTGTATTATATTAGTGTATGTTGTTAAGTATTTATTCCTGTTTATGTTTTAGCATTGAAGATAAGAACATAGTCCGTTGAAGAGTATATGTAAAGACAGTAAAATTCTGTGTGGGAAGGCAGTTGTTAATTAAATAATAAACATAATAAATAAGCAAATAATAAATATTAATAAAACCTAAAGGGTGGCAAGAGAACTCGCCAGCTTTCACAATGCACTATCTGGGTATAAAAATGGATAGACATCTCCATCTCTACTCATTTTAGTAATAAAATAGAAAAAGTACGACACAGGTCTTACCGGCTTTCACATTTGCTAACTTCACAAAACCTGTCACTTCGCCTCAAACTGATGATCTATAAATGTGTCCTCCGGCCAGCTCTACTGTACGGTGCCCTACTATATACTCACTTTACTGACAATACAGCTAAAAGTCCCCAAGTGGTCCGACATATTTCTTTCGAGAGGTTAAAGAACGCTGACCTGCACCCGTTGCTTGGTGTGCCGTCGGTGGGTGAGTTCTTCCGCCGGAGACACATCAAGTTTTTTGACTCGTTGCAGCACCTAACCAACCCAGTGTTTAACACTATAGCCCCACCACCCCTCCCGCATCGATGGCAACATCGAATGTTGGGGAAAATTAGGTTGAGACTTAGTTTAACTTTTTATTGTTAAATGTAAGTTAGTTTAGGATAAATAGCCCCATCACTTTTAGTGAATTCAGTCAATTAATGTATAATGTACATCATTATACTTTTGTACAATGCAGATCACTATTTTCTATACTAGATTTTGTATAAAATGTAGCCAAGCTACAGGAAATACAATTAAGCATTGTAAATAGAATCGTTTGTACAATCTATATTTGTAACACATATAAATTTGTAACAAGGGGATATGGAACAAAAAAAAAATTAACAAAACTTAAATTTATACTTTTTGAGACTTAAAATAATTCCTACCACATCTCATACAAGCCTACTGGTCTAATGAACGCCTGGTTTACAATCATTACCTGCCTAAATAATATGTATAAATGATGGTACGCATGCTGTCTAATAATGTAAAATATGAACACAGTTTTATCATTAGTGTGAATTTGCTGCAGATTAAGCGTAATTGAACGTTAGTCAAACTGAAAAATCCACTATTGTAAGCACAGTAAAGTGTGGACATTGAAGGTTTAATGCAAGCGTGGTCACGCTTCATTGTATCTCGCTTGACGTATGCATAGTAAGGGAAGCGTATCAACTCCCGTCGTAGCACTCACCTGTGTAATGGATGTAGGGATACTCATGATTTGCTCTGTGACCAAAGATGTCATGCCATCGTTCACTTCTGAGTTCTGGCTGGAATCGGAAGTTGCTGTCACTAAAGACACGGGTTCTGCCAGGATGTCCTCTTGATCTTGGGTCACCTCCTGGTCCTCCATTTCACCGCCTCTCTTTGGTCTTCCCTTATAATGGCGTTACATGAGTTGAGTTAGTTTTGGGTTATTTTTTAAGTTTTGCCGGTTAAATGCACATATTATAATCACATGTTTGGTTATTTTTATATTATTTCATTTGAACTATTACGAGTCAAGGAACTATTAGAGTTTCGCTATTCTTTTTCTTTCATAGCCCCTTTAAATTTACAGATAATTATATATATAATGATAGATCCTCAGTCGAATCTATTTACAAATTATTTTTGTATTTCCTGTAGCATCTCTACATTATATACAGGTTTTGTTATTTTATAAATATTATATAATGAATAAACAAGTATGATGATACACATTATACGTGACTGGACTAAACTGACTAATAAAGGTGATGGGGCTCACCTTTTTGATCAACCTTAAAACTAACTTACATACTAATTCTTAACCTAATTTTTCCCCGACAGTCTGTTGCCATCGATGTGGGAGGGGTGGTGGGGTCATAGTGTTAAACACTGGGTTTGTCAGGTGCTGCAACGAGTTACACTATAAGTAGGATAGTAGGATGGGCTATAATAACATAGCAAGTGCTTTTAAATTGTGTGGGTGCATGTGACAGAAAAACTTCCATCCAGGGATTCAAAAGCAGGTTTTTGAAGTGACTTCCAAATATTTCGTGGTTTTTTCGGACATTCAGGCACTCTATTTTTAAACAAAAACGAGACTTTAACGCTAGTCTTCTAATTACTTCCAAAGCTATAACTTTATAGTGAAATAATTATGTATCATAAAAAAAGAGCCGATTCCAAAGAATGGGCGAAGAAGTTTGTTTGTGGGGAAGAACTAGACTGGCCGAAGGTTACTTACCCCTTCTAGTTATGACCAGTTTAAGTAAAAAACTTAAATTATTGAAATAATAATAAAAAAATTAAAGAAATAAAAACAATATAAGTAAAGGATTTCGGCACAATGAAACATTTGTTGAATTAATAACACACGTTTATTTTAGTTTTATACACAAGGTACATGTTCATAAACAACATTCTTAATTAATCATAATAACAAAACGTAGAGGATCCAACACTGTTATCCCTCAGGTTGGACAACACAACACAATTTATCTCTCAATATCCCACATCTTTCCCCCTCTATTAAAATAAATTCTACAAAAACAATACAAGAAACAATTTTAACAAGAAACCCTTTTTTTTTTTTTTTTCAATAAGACATTAAAGCTCATTAATTAGACATTACAGCTCCTCAATTAGACGGCGAGGAGCAGTTCGATTGCGCTGAGGTCGCCCCCCAGATTCAACAGAGAGTGGAGACCTGTCCTGGTCCTTTGACGTACTGGTCCCTGGTTTAGCCTGCTGATCATTCGGTTGTTCAGCTGGACTTTGCTGCACTGGTACTGACTCGGTGTCCTGACTTGTAACTTTGTTCTTTGGTGAGGGAGTAGGCCGTCCCAGCCAATCAGATGATTCATCGCTGTCCGATGAGTTGTTGTATTCCGGAGTATCCATGTTGTCTTCCGGTCTGTTAGGCCCTTGTAAAGATATTCTGAGTTGATCTATGTGACGTATCCATGTCTTATCTATATCAGGGATGTAAACTCTTCTTCTTCTGGGACCCAAGCATTTGATAACTCTTCCTTTAACCCATTTCTTCTCCCCTTTCTGAAAATTCTTCACCCAAACATCTTTTGATTCAGCAAATTTGTCTGACGGCAGTGCCTTTCCCGATTGCAATTTAATTTGTTGTTTTTGTTTTGCTTCAACTCTAGTAGCCGTTTTTGAAGGATTTGGGCGGAGGAGATCCAATCTGGTCCTCAAACTGTGACCCAGCAGAGCTTGTGCCGGTGACACATTTGTGGTGGCATGAGGAATATTCCTATACTGTAACAGAAAACTGTTCAGAGCTTTGTTGAGGTCTGTACTAGTTGATTCAGCTAATGCGGTTTTTAACAACCGTTTGATTGTTCTGACACTGTTTTCTGCCGCTCCATTTGTAGCAGGGTAATAAGGTGCCCCTCTCTTGTGTTCAATCCCATTCCTTTGCATACAAAGTTGAAATTCTTCTGATTCAAATGATGCGTAATAATCAGACACCAATACCTCGGGGAGCCCAAATCTGGCAAAAATTTGGCGTAAAATTTTTATTGTCACTTCCGTTGACATTGATTTCGTAGGAAAAGCTTCCACCCATTTCGAATGGCTGTCCACTACTACTAGGTAATACTGACCCGCAACTGGTCCCAAGTAGTCCATATGAAGCCTTTGCCATGGTTTGGTTGGCCATTCCCATGGAATTAAAGCAGCTTTCTGGGGATTGTCCTTCACCGAATTACAGGGTATGCAAGACTTCACCGTATCCTCTATATCCGCATCAATTTTTGGCCACCACACATATGATCGTGCTATTGCCTTGCTTTTCACTATCCCCATGTGTGTCTCATGCAATTCGTGAAGCACTGAGGATCGAAGTTTTGTCGGCACAATCGAAGTTTTGTCGGCACAATCACTCGATTTCCCCATAGGAGTACAGCGAAGAGAAAACGGGAGGAGTTCTTCCGGGATGGTATGAGGCCATCCAATTTTCAGATACGTTGATATTTTCATCAGGATGCCATCTTTCTTTGTCCACAACAAGATGTCTTTATACTGTAGAGGTAGAGTTTCGTTTTCTTCGAATACGTAAAACAGCGCTGGGTCCAAACTTTCTCCTATTTCCGGATCAGTCTTTAGTGGTGTTCTCGATAACCAATCTGCGCTGTTTTTATTTGACTGCACCCATTCCACGTCATAGTTATAATTTGCTAGAAGTAGCGCCCAACGTTGCAAACGGTTTGCCGCACAAATTGGCACTCCCTTTTTTGGTCCAAAAATTGATAACAAGGGTCGATTGTCATTAGCCAATATCCATTTCCTTCCAAAAAGATACAAATGGAACTTTTTCACACCAAACACCAATGCAGCGCCTTCCTTATGCAATTGACTATACTTCGTTTCCGCTATAGTCAACGTTCTGCTAGCAAAAGCTAACGGCTTTTCTTCTCCATTTGGATAGACTTGTGAAATTATAGCTCCCAGTCCTTGGTCCGAACCATCAACGGTTAACTTGATAGGCAAATCTGGATTATAATGTGCTAAAGAGCGATTTTCCTCGACTATCCTCTTGATTTTTGTGAAAGCGGTATGACAGCTGGCATTCCAATCCCATCGAATGTTTTTCTTCAGAAGCTGGTGAAGAGGGTGGAGGGTTGATGACAGTGCAGGTAGAAATCTCGCCAGATAGTTCACAAACCCCAAAAAAGCTTGCAGCTCTTTAATATTTTTAGGATTTGGTGCCATTACTATAGATTTTATTTTCTCATCAGTCAAATGCAAACCTGAAGCGTCAATTCTGAATCCAAGATATTCAATGGATGTTTTTCCAAATTCACACTTTTTTGCAGAAAGGGTTAACCCCGCTTTCTTGAATCTTTCAAGAACCTCTATGACTCGTTTTCTTAATGTCCCAAAATCCGGTGCTCCAACCACAACATCATCCAGTAGGGCTACCACCCCCTCAGTTCCTGCTAACACATTGTCTACCAATTTCTGGAATTTGGAAGGTCCAACACAAATACCATAGGGCATACGGGTATATTGGAATAAGCCTTTCTGCGTGGTAATAGCTACCAGTTTTGCGCGATTCGAGATCCAACTCACACTGTTAGTAAGCATGGCTCAAATCCATTTTGGCCCAAACCATATTTCCCCCCAATCTCTGGAACAAATCTTCAATTCTTGGCAATGGATAAGGATCCATTTTCAAGCAAGGGTTGAGGGTCAATTTATAATCTCCACAAATCCTAGTTTGGCCATTTCGCTTCATAACTGGAACAATAGGGGAACCAAAATCACTATACTCAATGGGCTCCAAAATTCCTTCCTGCACCAGGCGGTCAATTTCCTGATCAACCTTGTGTCTTATGGCGTACGGTACCGGCCTTTGTTTTATAAATTTTGGTTTGACTTCCGGTAAAAGATCTAATTTGATTTGTCCTTTGTTATATTTGCCAAGTTTTTCCGTAAAAACCTCTGGATACAAACTCTTGAGTTCCTCCTCCAACTTTTCTGCCTCAATGCCATGTTCCACCTTTTGATAAAAAATTGAGTGGGCTGAATCTTCAGCAAAAATGCTGAATCCCAGAGCTTTGAACCACGATCTACCCAACAACGGTTGTCCCTCTGTTTCAACCACATAACATATCAAATTTGGCACCTTTCTATCTTGATATTCTACGTCCACTGTGACATAGCCCACCGGAGAGATTTTTTCTTTGAGATATGTAGTAAAAGTCTTTTTACATGGAATTGGGGTGACCTGAGGGAATTGTTCATGGAATAATTTTCTCGGAACAATAGTGCTATGGCACCCAGTATCAACATCAAAACAAATAACCTGGGAATTTAGCTTAAGTTCAATTTGATACTCACTTGCGCTACCTTCAAGTATTATAAAGATATTCTTTATCTGAGTTTTCCTGGATGAAATGTGTTTGTTCAGTTTTGCCGGTCTTCTTATCTGGAGCAGGTAACTTGATTTTATTTGGGCAAACTTTTTGTAAATGCCCCTTTATTTTGCAAACTTTACATTTATAATCTTTGAATCGACATTTATTTGCATCATGCCATGTCGCCCCACAAACTTTACAAAGATTGGTATTTACCTGTAGATTTGGTGTTTTTTGTGCTCTAACATAATTTACGGGCTCTTTTTTTATTGGACCACTACATGAAAACTCATTTAAATCATAATTTGTGGAAGAAGCTTCTTTCGATGTTGCTATCTTGACTACATTGTCCCACTGGGCCTTTTCCGCATCCTCCTCGAATAAACGATCTCTAATCGGCCCTTTGTTCATGCCGACAACAAAACGATCTAACAAATTTCCGTCGAATCGAGCTCCAAAAGCACAGTTAGCTGCCAATGACCGCAGTCTGGCAATCCAGTCGTTAACCGTTTCCGTAGGATCTTTCGCGGCGTTATAAAATTTGTATCTGGCGGCAAAAACTGATTCCGCACCCAAAAAATGTGAATCAAATAATTTAACTAATTCAACATACGTGTTATCCTCCGGTTTCTTGGGAACCGCCAGGTTGGAAATCAGTTTATACGCTGAGTCATCCAACGAATTTAACAGAAGAGCCCTCTTTCTCTCGTCATTCTTTATCCCGTTTGCAATAAAGAAATTTTCTGTTCTCGACTTGGCAATGCCCCAATCTTTATCGAGTGTAAATTCTCTCAAAGTACCGACTAAACTTTTGGTTTCTTCTTCGGCCATTTCTGTCTTCAATTTAAATAAATTCGAGACCTTTTGAATGTCGTCCACGATGTAACGTCACTGAAAACACGAATTGTAGAAACTCAAAACTTCACTCCGTTAACGCGTAAACACGAACGAATCATGTGGACGGCAATCCCATCCTCGTCGCCACTAAAGGGTTTCGGCACAATGAAACATTTGTTGAATTAATAACACACGTTTATTTTACTTTTATACACAAGGTACATGTTCATAAACAACATTCTTAATTAATCATAATAACAAAACGTAGAGGATCCAACACTGTTATCCCTCAGGTTGGACAACACAACACAATTTATCTCTCAATATCCCACACCATCTATATTGCAACTAGTATTACTAAGAGAGTGAACGCAATATTGTATATATGATCTGAAATTGGACATTTATCACAACTACCCATGAACCAATTAGAGCATATTGTATTTAAAAAAAACAATACACTATATTTAATTGGAAATGATTTGTTTTATGTTTTAAACCATTGCGATAACTGAATACGATCTTTCCGACAAAGAAAAAAAAAAAGTAATTAGTTAAAACATTGACTGAA